>JARQOD010000009.1:89531299-89616225 GCA_033576555.1 Oophaga sylvatica | reverse complement strand
CTGTTATAGGGGGAGGTCCAGACTACCATCCAACATGCTGTTATAGGGGGAGGTCCAGACTACACATCCAGACTGCTGTTATAGGGAGAGGAATCCAGACTGCTCTTATAGGGGCTCCAAACTACACATCCAGACTGCTGTTGTAGGGGTCTCAAAACTACACATCCAGACTGCTGTTATATGGGGGCTCTAGACTATAGATCCAGGCTGCTGTTATATTGGGTTCAAGACAGACTACACATCCAGATTGCTGTTAGAGGGGAGCTCCAGAATATACATGCAGACTGCTGTTATAGGGGGCTCCAGACTACGGTTATAGGGGCTCCAGACTACACATCCAAACTGCTGTTATATTGGGCACTTGATCACACATCTAGACTGCTGTTATAGGGGGCACTCGATTACATATCCAGACTGCTGTTATAGGGGCTCCAGACTACACATCCAGACTATTGTTATAGGGGGCTCTAGACTACACACCCAGACTGCTGTGATAGGGGAGCTTCATAATACACATCCAGAGTGCTGTTATGGTGGCCTCCAGACTACACCTCCAGACAGCTGTTATGGGGCCTCCAGACTACACCTCCAGACAGCTGTTATGGGGGCTCCAGACTACACATTCAGACTGCTGCTAAGGAGGAGATTATTCTTGTAGTCAGCTGTTGAACATGTAATACAAACTATTAGAGATAGTCTAGAAAAGACAGATGGAAAGATTTTGTGCTGATGGGAAAATCACTTTGAGACCATGTTCACACATTCAGTATTTGATCAGTATTTTACATCAGTATTTTAAGCCAAAACCAGGATTGGGTTTAAAAATGAAGAAGTGGTGACGTGTTTCTATTATACTTTTCCTCTGATTGTTCCACTCCTAATTTTGGCTTATAAATACTGAACGTGTGAATGTGGCCAGACACAAAGAAAACAATAATAATAATTTAAAAAAAAAAGTCAACAAAATGCAAGAACAATAATAAAATAATATGTGTGACATCACAATTGTTTTGACTCATTGGAATTGTTTGAAAAGTATTTCTCTAAATGTCTTCTCTTCTGTTGAAACCTTTAGGTTTCCCAGTGATCTATTCCTATTGTTTTCATTCCTCCTACAGGACATATCATCAATAAGATTAATAGGTTATTTGAGAATCATCCTATAAGAAATAGAGAAAAAAAGAAACCCCAGTGCCAAGTGATTAGTTCTGAAGGCACTTCCAATTGTGGTTGTCATCTGCTGAACTTTTGTGGCTTAGTTCTATGAGGGAGTCATTATGGTATTAGGACCTTGGCTCGCCAGTTATGTTCTAGTTTCCTGGTTGCACATACAATTTTACAGAAAGGGGTTTATTAACCCATTTTCATTTTTTTGTATGCAATGGCCATTTCTTTTCTACCAGATACGGTGGAAATCTAAATACCCTGGTGGGGACACAACTCTATGATTCGAGTCAATCTTGGAGGTTTTATCTGCCATGATAACACCTTTTACAAAAAAAAAAATTGTTAACAATTTTAGCTATTTCATTGTATCCATTATATATTGTGCTCACTGTACAAACCGCTTACAAATGGGTTGGTCATAACGGGACATTTGAAAGGACTGGCATTCAGCCTGGAAATGAAAGTCTTAGGTGGAACAATACGCATGCTTTTTGCATTATTGACTTGTATAAGACAAGGTAAATTTGCTTGACGTTCAGCGCCATTAAATTATATGAACTGCATTAATTGCAGGAACAAAGCCTTTCATGTTTCAGCTCTATTGATTTGTGTGGAACGAAGGCCAGTGAAATACTTTTGTGGTGCAGCTATAATTTTATTCAATCAATTTTGCCGGATGAATTTGAAGAAGGATTCTAGCCAAGAATCTATTTTTTTTTCTAGTTTTGGCAAGTGGTTCATCCCAATAAGCTATTAAGAATTATTTGATATTAAAATGAAACAATTTAACCTTTCAAACAAGCTTTACCGGCTTCTTGGTTCTTGTACTTTTCTGTGATCAAAACTTTTGGTTTTAACATATTTTTGGAGACTATTTTATTTCCGATATTGCAAACTTTAGTGGTTAGATGGATGCTGCCACTTGAGGTGACAACCGTTTCACATATTCCTGTGCTTCTAGGTGGCCAGAAGACGCATAGGAGGATGCGAAACTAATGATTGTTAAGTACAACTGTGAAGTTGAGCATCTCCTGTGTTAGAAGCTCCTTGTTGACCACTGAAGAAGTGTTGTCACTCGTGCTGTCACAATCAGTACCGGTCACTTTTATTTTGTTGTGTACTGCATATAAGAACACCCCTACCTTAAAAGCAATAAAATGCCTATTTAAACTTTAAAGGAGTTGTCCAGGCATAGGGTGAAAGTCTTTAGTCACTCTATGCGACTCTATGCGACTGCAGACTTTTGGATCCTCAAAACTGCAGTGTTCGCGCTGTCAGGATTCTCTGTTGCCAGTGCTGGGAGCCGACTAGACGTGCATTGCCTCACTCAATAAAAGTGAGCTGTTTGCGGTCAGAGACGTGTAGTTAAAATGTGGCCGGAAGTATGCAAATTGGATACTTATGGTCACATGACTGCCCACGCCAAGCATTTGCACCGGAGAACCCTGACAGTGCGCACTGTAAGTATTCACAAGTCTGCAGTCACATAGAGTGACTGCAGATTTTATCCACAAGCCTTGACAACCCCTTTAACTTAACCTACTCTGTCATATTTAGTCAACTTTTATGGGTAAGCCTTGAGATTATATCAATCATAGCTTCTTACTGCAATTTTTTGCTAATTTTATATAAGCATTTTTTTTAGCATTTTTTAATGTAAAAATTAATGTGGTCACATTTTACTTTCCAGGTGTTTTTAACTTTTTTATTTTAGCACTCCATAGATTTGGCCAATTTAAAATGATTAACATTGGATTAATTTGCCAACCGCTGCTCCAGCGCTGCTTTCATGGTCTTTGTTGATGGGGTTCCACAGGGTTCCAGTGGTAATGTGGAGTCAACCACTGGGTACAACTTTCTTGTGCTATTTTGGTATGTGCGCTGCGGGGATTTGCTGGTTTCCGACCCGTGACCAGAGACTACATATGAGTTATACATACTTTCGGCCAGTGGACGCAGCCTCGCTCTTCATACACTTGTATGGAGTGAGGCCGCATCCTCTGGTTGGACACGCCCACTGGCCGGCTGCGTCACTAGACAGGGCATGGCCTCCGCTCAATACAAGTGTATGAAGGTGAGGCCACGTCTACTGGCCGGGGCTATGTATAACTCATATTTAGCCTTCGATCCCGGGTTGGAAATCAGCAAATCCCCGGTATACACAGTGCGTCTGCTTGGGGGATTCATAAGTCTGCAGTCACACAGAGTGACTGCAGACTTATCGATGTGGACCGGACAACCCCTTTATCAACATACTTTTATTTATATCGTACTAGAAATAGGCCCCATGTTATCGCATCGGTAGTGCGGTGAAATTTAGACGTCACCACTATTCCCCAGGCAGGCGAAGTAACAGCTGCATCGCTACCGCGCATGCGCAGGTAGAGCGCGCATTTGTGGCTGTTACTGTGCCTGCGTGGGAATAGCGGTGAGAATTTTCACCGCACCACCTATTTCTAGTATATATATACCAGGCAGAGGTGTATACAGGATATACAGGGGATATACTGTTTACATTTGAGTATAAGCCGAGGCCCCTAATTTTGCCACAAAAAACTGGGAAAACTTATTGCCTCGAGTATAAGCCTAGGGGGGAAATGCAGCAGCTATTGGTACATTTCAAACATAAAAATAGATACTAATAAAAGTAAAATTAATTGAGACATCAGTAAGTTACCGTATTTTTCGGACTCTAAGACCCACCGGACCATAAGACGCACCCCAAATTTTCAGAAGGAAAATAGGGGAAAAAAAATAATGTGTCAAATGGGGGTCCGTCTTACAGTCCGAATTTAGGTTACCAGCGAAGGGATCAGCACAGATAGAGGAGTGGTCACAGGGGTCATTCGGTGGTCCAGGCTGGTGCGGTGGTGGTGCTCTGTGTTGCAGGGGTGCTCTGTGGGGTGGCTGTGGTCTGTGGGGTGGCTGTGCTCTGTGGGGTGGCTGTGGTCTGTTGGGTGGCTATGGTCTGTGGGTGGCTGTGGTCTGTGGGGTTGCTGTGGTCTGTGGGGTGACTGTGTCCGTGGGGTGGCTGTGGTCCGTGGGGTGGCTGTGGTTCGTGGGGTGGTTGTGGTCCGTGGGGTGGCAATGTACTTACAATCCGGCGGTGGTCCGGTGGCGGCGATCCCAATTCAGGAAGAGATCTCAGCAACGAGATTTGAATTTCTCGTTGCGGCGGCCATCTTTCCGGAGGCCCCTGGCGGCCATGTTTCAGGAAGCCACGAGTCGCAACAGAGAAGAGCTGCCGGGGGGCTTTCGCGGTTAGGATGAAATGCCGGCAGAGCCCCCCAGCAGCACAGAGCCCCGCTGCAGCCACATCAGAGCCCCGACACCACCGCACTGGAGGCTGCACCGCACCGGAGGCTGCATTGGGACCGCCGCCACCGGACCGCCGTCCGATTGTAAGTACATTGCGACCATAAGACGCACCCCCATTTTCCCCCATAATTTTGGGGGAAAAAAGTGCGTCTTATGGTCTGAAAAATACGGTAAATGTTTTTGAATATCCATACAAAATCAGGAGCCCCATATAATGCTCCATACAGTTCATAATGGGCCTCATAAGATGCTCCATACAAAATACGCCCCATATAAAGCTCCATAAAGTTCATGATGTGCCCCATAAGATGCTCCATACAAAAATATGCCCCATATAATGCTGCACCAATGTTAATAATGGCCCCATAAGATGCTCCATAGAATAATATGCTCCATATGCTGCTCCATAAAGGTTGATGGCCCATAAGATGCTCCATAGAATAATATGCCCCATATGCTGCTCCATAAAGGTTGATGACCCCATAAGATGCTCCATATAATAATATGCCCCATATGCTGTCCATAAAGGTTGATGGCCCCATAAGATGCTCCATAGATATATATATATATCCCATAGGCTGCTGCTGCGATAAAAAAAAAATGACATACTCACCTCTCATCGCTGGCGGCCAGGTGCCGGTGTTCTGAGCAGGCGGGGACACCGGCGCGCTGTGGGGGCCAGGTGCTGGTGTCTCCGCTGGCTCAGGGTCCCGGCACCTGCGATATTCACCTGTCCCTGTTCCACTACCGCAAGCGCTCTGTCTTCTGGCTCTCTGCAGTGACTGTTCAGGCAGAGGGTGCACACTAAGCACGTCATCGCTCCCTCTGACCTGAACGTCACAGCCAGAGGACGTGGAAGACGGAGCAGGGTGAATATTGCATGGCTCCCCCCGTCCTCCCTGTCATACTCACCCCTCCTGGCTCATCTCTGCACCTGCTTCTCCGATGGTCTCCAGCACCGGCAGCTCCTTCCAGTGTTCAGCGGTCACGTGGTACCGCTCATTAAAGTAATGAATATGTGCTCCACGCCTATGGGAGTGGAGAGCAGTGCATATTCATTACTTTAATGAGCGGTACCACGTGACGGCTGAACACAGGAAGAGCTGCGGCGCTGGAGACCATCTGAGAAGCAGGGAAGTGCAGAGACCGTGCCAGGAGGGGTGAGTATGATCTGACAGCCGCTGGCTCCTGCGCTTTCCCTCTCCCAACTACCCCCTAGGACAATGACATCACTTGCTATCCGCCTCTACCTCCCCGTGACTCCATGTCAGCAGCAGCTGTGATCCGGCCGCCCCTTCCCCCTGCACAGTGCTCGCCCCCATCACACCTCAGCCTCCCTCCAGCCACTGACTTACCCCGGCCCGAGTCCTTCCCACAGCAGAGAACAGTGGTGCACAACCGGCCGTAACTTGTCACCGCAAGAGACTACAACTCCCACAATGCACTGGCTCTAGAGTTAGAATTCAGCAGGTGTATGGCAGCGCCCCGTGTGTTCAGGATGAATAATGAGATGTGCAGGGGAAGAATGCAGAACAGCGAGATTGATACTGCCGAGGTGCCTTATGGGATTCGGGGACAGCAGCCAACTGGAGATTATATATATAGATATTATATATTGTTTCTATTTGTCAAACTGTGGTATTATTTATGGGAAGTTCTGCATTATTATTTGATTATTTTACAGAAATATAATATGTTCATAGTTTGCATAGTTATGTGTTCACTATATGGCACTGTATGGTACCATGTTTGGCACTAGTTATAAAACCTGAGCAAAATGACCTTCAGGACCCTGGTCCAGCGACCATGACATTAGTCTGTGATCGTCATACCAGAACCCTGCGAACCTCCTGCTACTTACCAACATCTCCGATGCCTCTTCTGATTAGTAGGTCCGATGCCGCGACATTGCATGACACAGACATGACATCGTGCTGGGCCACCTAATCAAAAGAGGAGCTTAAGATGCCAGCAGGTAGGAGGGGGTTTACAGCGATCCGGTCTGGTGCCCACCGGACCAGGGTCCCGGAAATAATTTAGCTCAACTTTATTACATGGTGATTTTAGATTTTGATAATCCATCATTTCACGTCTTCCAAAGCAAATTTTAAGAAGGGCGAGCGAAACATTGTGCTCCGGAATATGAACAGATTGTGATGCCGCCCTGACTGTAGCAGCACAGGAATATAGGGTTATTACTGGATCTATAAATCAACCCCAAAAGTTCATATCGAAATGTGCGAAGAAATGATGATGACATCTGACATAACAAAGCAAATAATTGTATAAAATTTAAATTTATTCTTGTGTTTCTTAAAACTTCTCATTGCTTGAGAAATAAAAGTACTCTTTATTCATGATGGAAACGTCAACCTTGGAGAAATCAGGCATGGGGATGATACTTCCTGTGCTCCCAGTCTCCTTTCCAACTTTATGAGCAATTTTGGAAGCCATTTGATGTGATTTGAATTTCAGCTGTGCATCGCGGTGTGACAAGCGGTGAATGAACCTCCCCGCTTTCTCCAAGTCTTGTGTTCCTTAATGTCTTACTGTGCAGCCATCTGCAACAGAACTTTTACCTGTCCCTAAGATGACATTTATGATATCCTTCAACACTTCATGAATAACGACATGAAGTGCGATATTTCCCCTCCTCTTCTGCAAAATGTAAAGCGAAATTTAACTGGTCGATGACCATAAACTTGATCCAACGTAAGGATGATGTATGAAATTTTTTTTTCAAAATTTCAGGCAGCTAAATGGTTATTGTTCCTTGGAAACCCAATCAAGTTGTCATCCAGGGTGTCTCCTGTCATATTCTGCAGCTGTAGCGGAGGAAGAGGAATCACATTTGAATAAATGAGACTCGTGTTTCTGACATCTTGACCCAATTCACATGTTTATTTGACGCAAAGTTTTAAGTAAGGACTGAACGAGTTTCTGAAGACTGAATGGATTGACTGTTGACATTCTCTCATTATCCATACCCATATAGGCAGATCTAAAAAAAAATATATATTTTTTTAGATGAACATATTTATATTCAGAAAAAAAAAATCAAGTATTTATATTTTATTTTTCTACTAAGCTATTATTTAATTTTTTAAATTTTCATATAGATATTAAAGCCCCATAAATGTCTTGTATGGAGCCCTAATATGGCACCTTTGAGGCTCTGCTGTGCGTCTACTTTCATATAGGTGTTTTTTCTTTCTAGAAAAATCTTTAACTAGCCATAACATACATCACAACCAGCAATTGGCCACGTATAGAATCTTATATCATAAACATCTCCCAACAGAGTAATATAAAATCATGCTTTTGTTTTAAATCTGGTCATTTGGTGCCACCCATCTCAGGATACGTTGGGTCAACTAAGAAAGGACACAGTTGTATATCTACTGTTGAATATTTTGGGCTAGATGCCCATTATTGCATAAGGGCCTGCGCCTACGGCGGCCACGGCGGCCACGTGACCTTTATATAACATGGTTTTTAAGAATAATACAAAAGTAGTAGAAAACAGTTCCAGGTCATTTGATCGGAGCTGCCGTGTTACAAGTTTATGTGCTTAGCATTCCGGGTTATTGTACCATAAACCATGGCAGAAATGTAGATATATGACCATGAGTAGTAAGCGGGAGAGGAAGGTAAATATTTTTTAATGCAAAAATTATAAAGTGAATTTAATTCCTGTAACATGGCCAAAATTTACAAAATGAGAGCACTCAATCCCTGTGATTTCAGGGGGAACTGGAGCTATTTGTTGCTGAATTCCTGTAGAGACTGTAAAAGTAAAGGTCAATGCTGCGAAGAAAGAAAGTGATTTTTGTTTTGTTGCTTCTTTGAGACTTTTAATAAACCACAGGACAATTGTGGCTGTTAATTTTTTTTTTTTCCTTTTAAATTGATACCGAAAAGCTTTTGTCTTATTTTTTTTTATCAGACCCATCTTGGTGTAACAGGAAGAACATGCCGATAATTACCATCAAAATTGTGTTAGTGCAAAATCCGATCTGGGCACGCTGCTGTCCTCCTTTTGTGATGGCCGCCTTGTTTCTTGGTATTCTATTTCTGGGTTTGCTAGTAAATGTTATTTGCTTCCTGTAAGAATATAAAATCTAATTTCCAGTAATTTAATATCAATACTTGATTGAACACATGACATTCAACCTTGTACGGAGACGCGGAGCGAGCTGCTACTTCTATTCTTGTTATCAGTGATCTTTCCTCGCATGGTATGTTATAAGTAGCATAACCCTCATTCATAATTCATTTGTTTTTCAGGTGTATTTGGTTCCAGCTGTAAATCACACAGATAAAATATATTTTTTCAAAATATTCGATATATTAAAATGTGTTCTTATTTTTCTCATTCCGGAATTAAGTAAAAAAGGAACCTTTACCAACAATGGATCTGCTCTAAATAACTTTACGACCACTGATACATTTTGTTATTTTGCCATGTATTAAAAAAGGTTGTGCAGAATCCATTTCCTCTCTAAAGAAATATGAACATCATAAGGTGGGTCCTTATCTCAGGACCCCCTCAAGACCACCAAAATCAAATCAACTTTTCCAATCCATTTTTTACACAAGCTAATGATTAGCTTTTTCTGGTGATGCCAGTTGACTTCCACGAGTTAAGGACGTGGACCCATGATGATGAGTCGATGACCAGTGTCATTGGATTCAAAGTTGAGTTTGGGTTTATACGTAATTTTATATAAAATTAACTCATCCCACTGCGCTCTTAGTAGTCCCTATTCCAAGTACATTTCCTATTAATATCCTAGGTCACATTCATAGGACGAAAAATTATCTTAGCATCCATATGGGGTGTGAGAGAAAATTGGAGTAGTCACTCAAGTATGGGAATATCTGAAAAGTCTCTTCATATGTTGCCCTGATCAAAATTTAAGGATTTATCCATGCAACAAGCGATAGCCTATCCACAGGATAAGTGATAACTTACTGATCAGTGGTGATCTGAGAATGGAGAATTTTTTTTATTCCCAAGAGGACTTTTGTATTCCTGTTACAAAAGTGGAGCAACATGTCGGACGCTCGACCGTCTCTCCATTCATAGTCTGTAGGGCTGCCGAAAGCGGTAAGTGCAGTGCTCAACAATCCTATTGAGAATGAATGAAGCAGCGGTTGGACATGTGCGCTGCTGCTCCATTCTAACAGAAGCAGTCGGACCCCCACAAACAAAAATATTATCACGTATCCTGAGGAATTAAATGTAACAGTTAGTACTACAAGGCCGTAGTGCTAAAACAAAACCACCCAGCTGTCTGGAATAAATGTTATATATTGTGAATTCATTATAAACTATATCAAAATATAATGAATATGAATAAATTTATATGAATAAATGTAATTTTGAAAAAATTAACAAGTTGATCAACACAGGTGCTTCTCACAAAATTAGAATATCATCAAAAAGTTAATTTATTTCAGTTCTGTTCTGTTTGCTACCCAAACCATCACTGATTGTGGAAGCTTCACACTAGACCTCTTACACCTTGGTTTGTGGCCTCTCCACTCTTCCTTCAGACTCTGGGACCTTGATTTCCAAATGAAATGCAAAATTTGCTTTCATCTGAATACAACACCTTAGACCTCTGACAACAGTCCGGTTCTTTTTCTCCTTGCCCCAGGTAAGACGCTTCTGGCGTTGTCTATTGGTCATGAGTGGCTGACACAAGGAATGTGACACTTGTAGTCCATGTCCTGGATACGTCTGTGTGTGGTGGCTCTTGAAGCAATGACGCCAGCAGCAGTCCACTCCTTGTGAATCTCCCCCAAATTTTTGAATGACCTTTTCTTAACAATTCTTTCAAGGCTGCAGTTATCCTGGTTACTTTTGCACCTTTTTCTACCACACTTTTTCCTTCCACTCCACTTTCCATTAATATGCTTGGATACAGCGCTCTGTGAACAGCCGGCTTCTTTAGCAATGACATTTTGTGGCTTCCCCTCCTTGTGGAGTGTGTCATTGACTGCCTCCTGGACATCTGTCAAGTCAGCAGTCTTCCCCATGATTGTGGAGCTACTGAAACAGACTAAGGGACCTTTTCAAAAGCTTTGGAAGCCTTTGCAGGTGTTTTTTGTTAATTATTCTAGTTTACTGAGATAATGACTTTTGGGTTTTCATTGGCTGTAAGCCATAATCATCAACATTAACAGAAATGAACACTTGAAATAGATCACTCTGTTTGTAATAACTCCATATAATATATGAGTTTCACTTTTTGCATTGAAGAACTAAAAAAATTTAACTTTTGGATGATATTCTAATTTTGTGAGAAACACCTGTATTTATTGGCCCTCTAATGGTACCAAGAAAGACTTAATCCTATCTTTCTGTGCCTATACGACATCATGTTGTCAGCAGCACATCCCCCATTTAAATTGGCTGATTGTGCTACAGGTAATGATGATTTTTATGCGGGCAGAAACTACCTGTTCATCTGACGAATGAGCGTTTTGCCAATCTGATCATCGTAAATGAGTGTTCTTATGTATACTTCGCCTATGTAAAAGGCGTTTTAACTGCCACCAGGTCATCATAATGACACATGGGCATCATGTCATCATGTACACTCTAAACCAAGAGTGCTGGGAATCGGTATCAATAAAGTAAGTATCATACAAACATTATTGGCCAATGATATTGGGTTTGGCCGATGTTATTTACCTTACTCTTCCACCTCGTCTTTGTCACTGAACCCATTGTTCCACATAATTCTCTAACACGTAACATCATGTGTGTGTCACGCCGCTACGATGATGTGACACAATGTCTACTAATCAGAAGAAACACAGTGGATCCAAATAGGTAGAAGCAGCCTCATAGGGCTCCCGTCTGGTGGCCAAGAACTACCGATGTGGCCGCTGAACCAGGGTCCTGTAAATTGAGTCGCGCATCTTTTAAAGCTTGGGTCTATTGAATTGCTCTTCTACTAACCAATGTGACATGTTCAGCATCAAGATATTTTATTACATAGTGATATGTGAGTAAACGTAAAAAATGCTACCTTGCAGAACCACGGCAGGGTAGACTATTTGCCACTTCCCCAACCACGGCCAGCAACTCGTCAGCCCCAGATTGAAACAAAACTTCTCTAATCTCTATTTTCCTGAGAAGGACACATCGGGGGGGCAGTTGGGTTGTCCCCACAGGCATGAGATTGTCAATAGATCCCATATAAGTAGGCCGGATCTGATGACAATGCCCCATGTCTATGGCTAGATTTGTTTTATTCCAATTTCCAGGTTCTGTAAAGGTACTGCCACACTAAACAATCCCGCTAGCGATCACAATAACGACGCATACTAATGCGATCGCTAGCGGGATTGTTTCTATATCGCTAAATGCAGCCACATTTAGCGATATAGTTAACGACGCTATCGCCGTTAGCGATCTTCTTAACGACTTTAGCGGTACAAAAGTACCGCTAAATCGCTAAGAAAAGGTGCCACACAGCGATAAGATACTTACCCAGCGGGAGCGCCGACGAGAAAATAGGGTCCGGAACGATTCCAGCGACGAGCGAGATCACAGCAGGAAGCTCGTCGCTGGAAGCTGCCGCACTGAACAACATCGCTAACGGGATCGCTAAATAGTGACGTTTTTTAGCGATCCCGTTAGCGATATTGTTTAGTGTGGCATACCCTTAAGTCACTAATCGTCACTTTGACTTTGAGTAAATATTTTCATTAGTAACTCGTGGCTCCTTTTCCGGTGGAATTGCTCTTTAAATCAAGAGAGCAGGTTAACGTGATCATTTTATATACAGTAATATAAGAAAAAAGTCAACCATTCTGTTATCTGGATATGTTTACTGATTCACCCTGGTGGATCCAAATTGCCCATTGAATCTGCTGTGCAGCTTATCAGTTTGTCACTTGGAGCATTACGGACGCAGAGAAAAGCCATTTATTCCTATGAGAAAGAAAGAAAAAGAGGTGAAATAAACTAAACAGTGTCGTGTATAAGTTTGGTAATTGACACTGTACTGCATAGCATAAAGCGAGAGCAGGTGGATCTACAGTCTATTCTTTCTATTCCTGAAGGCTCAATTGTGATTTCCCTCCTCCGGTTGCTTAATGCTCTGTGACATAGGAATATAAGTCATTTCCAGCCAATGCACCTGATCTAGAGAAGCCATAAGCAGCTTGATTTTTGTTCCAAGAATCAACAGAGGCTGGTGAGTTGGCTTAGATATGGGAGAATATGCAGAGTAAGCCAGCTCCTGCCATCAGCACGTATTGAGATGGTTCCAGACTCCCTTACAGACATTCTCATCCTGCTATCAAAAAGACTGCAGACAGAGCAGCATCGAGAACTGCAAATTAATAATTCCCTGTGTATGGAGCTGGCATGTGTGATGGTAAAACACTCTGTAAGCGTGCCTCCATCCAGATTACCACAAAGGTGGACTTTTCTCAAAAAGAAGCAAAGTAAGGACTTAAAGAGGGCAGTCTAAAATAGGGAGGTTATTATTTATTTCCTGAAAAAGTAGGAACTACTACGAGAGTAAGAATTAGTGAGTAGTAGTTACTGAGAGAGTAGTAGTTATTGATAGGGTGCTAGTTACTGAGAGTGTAATAGTTCCTGATAAGGCATTAGTTACTAATAGGGTAGGAGTTATAGATAGGATAGTAGATACTGAGAGGGTTCTAGTTACTGAAAGGGTCCAGGTTACTGAGAAGATACTATTCAGTGACAGGGTAATAGTTACTGATAAGGTAGTTGTCACTAATAGGGTAGTAGTTATTAATAAAGTAGCAGTCACTAATAGGGTTATAGTTACTGATAGCATATTAGTTACTTAGAAAGTGCTAGTTACTGAGATGGTACTAATTACTGAGAAGATAATATTTAATGAGACGGTAATAGTTACTGATAATGTAGTGGTCACTAATAGGGTAGTGGTTACTAATAGGGTAGGAGTCATTAATAGGGTAGGAGTTACTGATAACGTATTAGCTACTCATAACGTGCTAGTTACTGAGAAGATACTATTTACTGAGAGGGTAGTTGTCACTAATAAGAATAGTAGTTACTCATATGGTAGGAATTACTAATAGGGTAGGAGTTACTGATGTTTTAGTTACTTAGAAGGTGCTAGTTACTTACATGGTACTAGTTACTGAGAGGGTAATAGTTACAGATTGGGTAGGAGTTATAAATGGGGTGGTAGTTACTCAGAGGATAGTAGTTACTGAGATAGTAGTAGTCACTGACAGGGTGCTAGTTACTAAGCAGATATTAGATACTGAGAGGGTACTAGTTATTGAGATTGTTTAAGTTACAGATAGGTTACTAGTTACTGAAATAGTACTAGTTACTTAGAGCACCAGTTACCGAAAGTGCATTAGTTACTGAGAGGGTACTATCTACTGGTAGGTTAGTAGTCACTAATAGGGTAGCAGTTATTTATAGAGTAGCAGTTACTGAGAAGGTAGTAGATATTAATAAGGTTGTACTTACCGAAAGAGTACTAGTTACTAATAAGGTAGGAGTTACAGAGAGGGTACAAGTTACTGAGAATGTACTAAGTACTTAGTAGTAAAACAGAGGGTCCTAGTTACTGAGAGACTAGCAGTTGCTGAGATAATAGTAGTTACTGATAGGGTAATAATAGTTTCTAAACATGTATTAGATACTGATAGGGTGCTAGTTACCTAGTTACTAAGCAGGTTTAAGATACTGAGAGGGTACTAGTCACTGAGGTTATAATGACAAATAGGGTGCTAGTTATTGAGAGGGTACTAGTTACTTAGAGTGTATAAATTATGGTTAGGGTACAGGTTACTGAGAGTGTATTAGTTACTGAGAGGGTGCTATCTACTAATTAGGTAATAGTTACTGATAGGGTAATAGTTAAAGAGTAGTAGTAGGTAGCTACTAATAAGATTGTACTTAGTGAATGGGTACTAGTTACTGATCGGAGTTTCAAATGGGGTCGTAGTTACTGAGATTGTATTAGTTATTGAAAGGGTAGTAGTTACAGATAGTGTAGTAGTTACTGAGAGGGTACTAGTTACTGAGATGGTATTAATTACTGACCGAGTAGTAGTAAAACAGAGGGTCCTAGTTATTGAGGGTGTAGTAGTTATTGAAAGGGTAATAGTTACAAAGTGTGTATTATTAGGTACTCTAATATCCCACACCAAGATGGATTAAATGCCTGCAAAGTCTTCATGGGAAACACCGGGAATGATGCTGATTCTGTGGTGAAACTCACAAAATTCATCCTCACCCACAATTACTTCGAATTTGACAACAAGATCTATCTTCAGGAGACTGGCACAGCTATGGGAAGTAAAATGGCTCCACAGTATGCAAATCTTTTCATGGCCAAGCTTGAAAGCGAATTTTTGTCCTCCTGCCCCATCAGGCCTCGGGCCTACTACCGCTACATTGATGACATTTTAATCATCTGGACGGAGTCTGAACAACAGCTAAAGACGTTCCATGAACAGTTCAATCAATTTCATCCCACCATCAACTTAACACTTAACTACTCCAGCACTGAAATTAACTTTTTAGACACCACCATTAAGCTAAAGAACAATGAAATAGAGACATCCCTGTATCAGAAGCCAATCGACCGTCCAACATATCTTAAATGGGACAGTTTCCATCCTAAACACATAAAAAACTCTATTGTCTACAGCCAAGCCATCAGATACAACCGTATATGTTCCAACCCCATGGATAGAGATGAACACCTTGGTCGCCTCAGAAAGACTTTTTGAACCAGGGCTACCATCCAAGAACAATTGAAAACCAAATTACAAGAGCCACCAGAATATCAAGGAATCACCTGCTACATTACAAAGCTAAAGAAGAAAATAACCGGGTGCCTCTAGTGGTCACCTACAATCCAAGTCTGGAGATGCTAAGGGGAGCTGCACGGAAACTACAACCTTTACTACAAAAAGATGCCCGATTACAATCCATATTTCCAGACCCCCCACTACTATGTTTTAGGCAGCCCCCAAATCTAAGAAGCATCATTGTCAGAAGCTCCCTGTCCTCCCCAACAGCTGCAGGTACCTTTCCTTGCAAACAAAAAAAATGCAAAACCTGTACATCTATAATGACCACGGACAGGATAAAGATCCCCAACTCCCATCAGGACTACAAGATACCAGGTACTTTCAGCTGCATCACATCTAATGTGGTGTACCTAATTATATGTACTAAATGTCCAACTGGGGGTCTGTATGTGGGGGAGACCGGGCAAAAACTGAGAACAAGGATGAATTCTCATCGCCACACAATAAGAGAAAAAAGAATGGATTTACCTGTGGCCAAACACTTTTGTATGCCCGGTCATAGCATGACAGATATGGAATTACTTGTATTAAAATCTAACTTCAAATCTGAGAAGGATAGAAAAGTCTGGGAATATAAACTTATGATGACCTTTGACACTCTTAGTGCTGGGATGAATATATCCCAGAGTTTTATGTCGTTCTACAACAATTAAGGAATCTGCCTCCCTGACCTTTTAGGGTCATCACAACACAATACCAGACCCCAATCAGAGGGTAATAAAACCTTCACTCCTTATCTATGAACTAGTCATATTTATGTTAATCCCTCTGCCATAATGACAGTTCTGCTTCATGTCACTTGTCCTACCTATTGCATTTTTTCTGTGCTATTTTGTGTATAAATATGTGATTCTTCAGATGTTGTATTAGTCTATGCCTGATGAAGAGACCTGAGTAGTCTCGAAAGCTTGCAATTTGTTACCATCTTTTCAGTTAGCCATTAAAAGGTATCAACCACTGAGGACTCTCAAGTCTAAATATTTTTCTATCTACTGGCTAACACGGTACGAAGATACACATCTTTCCTATATTAGATACCAGAGAGTACTACTTACTGAGAGTGTATTAGTTACTTAGAGGGTGCTATCTACTGATAGGGTGGTAGTTGCTGATATGGTAGTAGTTACTTAGAGAGTAGTAGTTACTGAGAAGGTAGTAGTTACTAATAGGAGTTACAGATGGGTGGTAGAAACTGAAAAGGTAGTAGTTACTGAGAAGGTAGTAATTACAGACAGGGTAGTAGTTACTGAGAGTGTAATAGTTATTGATATGGTACTAATTACTGATAGAGTAGTAGTAAAACAGAGGGACCTTGTTACTTAGAAAGTAGTAGTTACTGAGAGGGTAATAGTTATTAAGCATGTACTAGATACTGAGAGAGTACTAGTTACCTAGAGGGTATTAGTTACTGAGATGAAACTATATAACAATAGGGTAGTAGTTGTGGTAGGGTAGTAGTTACTTAGCGATTACTAGTTACTGAGAAAGTAGTTACTTGTAGGATTGTAGTTACTGCAAGGGTACTAGCTACTGATAGGTATTAGTTACTAAGATGGTACTAGTTACTGATAGGGTATTAGTTATTGATAGGGTAGTTACTGAGAGGGTGGTAGTGAGAAATTACTAGTTACTGAGAGGGTACTAGTTAAGGATAGGGTAGTAGTTACTGAGAGGATAATAGTTTCTGAGCAAGTAGAAGTTACTTAGGAGGCGTTAGTTTCTGAGAGGGTAGTTACTGGGAGAGTAGAAGTTACTGAGAGGGTAATAGTATCAAAGAGCAGTAGTTATTGTGAAAATAATTCAACGAAAATAATAGTTATTACTAATGTACTTATAAGTAAATCTTATTCCTGAAAGAGTACTAGATAGTGAGAAGCAAAAGTAGGTAATAGTTACAGAAAAGTAATAGCTATTGAGAAAATAGTAGTTACTAATTGGTTAACAATGTAAGTAAGATGGTGATAGTTCCCAAGAAAGTAATAGAGAGTAGTAGTTACTGAGAAAGTATCAGTTACTGAGAGGTTAGTAGTAACTCAGACTGAGTACTGTAATTTGTACTGAGAAAGTAATAGTCACAGAGAAAGTAGAAGTTTTGAGAAAGTGATATTTAAGGAGCAAACAGTAGTTTCTTAGTGTATTAATTACAGTAGGAGATGTTATTTAAAGTGTAGCAGTTGCTGAGAAAGTAAAAGTTACCAAGAAGGTAGTAATCAGTGAGAAATTATTTACACCTTATGGTAGTCTTCCTCCTGTTGTACTGGAGAAAGCAACACTAAACTGATAATCTTCCCTGAGATAGACAGGTACCGCAAGGGTGATTACAAATGGACTAAAGAAAATAAAGGCTCATTTGTCACAATTCTAAAATCCAGCTAAGAGTGATTTAACTTTGTAGTTAATATTGGCACCTACATAATACACATTTTCAATAATTATTCAATAATTTATCCTGTCATATTTTAATTATACCTATAACTGAAGCTAAAGGGGTTTTCCAAATCCTTATTTTTATTTATTTAAATCAACTAAATATGGATTAAAATACAAAATAAATTGTACTTGCTTTTAAAATCTCCCATTGATTTGGACATATAACGTACTTCTTTTTTTTCATGTTTGTTTGCTCACTTGTGAATGAGACAGAGCTGCAATACTAACCGAAGCCGGCACTAAAAGTAAGGAGCTGTGCTCTACAGAGCAGTGTAGGCAATGAAGGGGACGTAGCATTCACTGGGGAAGTACAAC
Organism: Oophaga sylvatica; assembly: GCA_033576555.1. Taxonomy (NCBI): domain Eukaryota; kingdom Metazoa; phylum Chordata; class Amphibia; order Anura; family Dendrobatidae; genus Oophaga; species Oophaga sylvatica. The sequence goes on along the minus strand of JARQOD010000009.1, from coordinate 89,598,138 downwards.
CCCTTCAAACAACTGATCGCCAGGACTGCTGAGGGTCTGAGCCTCTGATCTAGTATTGAAGGACTGTTCTAAACATATTCTATCAGTTTTAAACATCCAGAAAACAGTGTAAACACTGCCGGCTCACCAGTGAGTCCCGCCTCCGAGGAGCACGATTTATAGTGTTCCTCTAAATAAAACAGTAAAAAAAGGCCATAGAGCATGTCTGTTTTCTAATATTTTTTTTCTTACTATGTCAGATCAATTGCCTAAGTTATATAATATTTTTACACGATCCAGAAATTCTATAGGGAGCTCTTGGCTGTGCCTTGCTCTAACGTTGGCCAGGTCATTGGATCTGGGTTTTTGGCCGCCTATACTGTGTCATTTTGCAGCTGTAATCACAATGGATGGAAGTGTATACAGTTCTTCATCTGTGAAAAAAATGACAAGTGCACAGTCCTGCTGCAATCGCACCATCCCGGCCAGGCTGTTTGGTAAACCAAATATGTTTCTGCTTGAAGTATTTTGGACAGAGGATTCCCTGTTTAAAAAACATGCCAGCTCTGATAGATGTGCTCTTTAATTGGGGAATTCTTGGCTGTGCTGTTTTACTTCTCATTTCTGTGTGATCGAGCACATTTCATTATTGACTCACAACATTCCGAGCCATTTGGACTGTGTTTTTTTTTTTTATGAGATCTAAGAAAGGAAGACATTTTAATTTTTGGCAGCTTTTGTATCTCATTTTTCTCTGCACGATTTCATTTATTGGCTTGTGAATATTAGGTGCTTGCTTTTCAAATTAACTTTGCAATCACCTGATAACAACGTGATCATTAAATTCTGCAGGAAATATTAATCTGTTGTGTATGACATCTAAGGGAGCTGAAATTAAAATATTTTTTTTTTCGCTTAAGTATCAGAACAATTTTCTTCTGATTGGAGCTGGTCCAGTCCTAGTAGATAACAGATTTTGTCAGGGGAAGCTACTGCTGGAAAGACATTATCTCTGCAGCGACCTCTGTGGGGAAAATGTAGTATTACATTGCGACTATTCAGTTACTAATGGATGATTTGAGCCTATAAGAGTGGGAGCTGTTCTTAAAGGGAACCTGATAGGAGATTGAGAATGAGACACTGGCTATATAGTTGAAGTCATGCATGTTTTACTCTGAAACTTGGCTTTTTTAAAAAAAAAAACATACATTGAAAAGCCGCCCAGAGATCGAATCTCCAATGACTAGTCAAAGAGGTCAGCTCTTAAAAGCCCTTCCACGGACAGGCTTTGGGCAAGCCACTCCATCTAGTATGTTTCAGAGTAACCCTGGCCTCCATCTTTTATACAGGGATCTGGACTAACAGAGGGCCCCCTGGTTTACATCCTCAGAGCGGCTGCTGGCCGGTGGAGCAGGCTGGCAGAGGATAGTCAGAATTCCGGTTTGCTAAGAAGTCAATATCTGGTACAAAATCCTAAAACAGTAAAAAAAAGAAAACACGGGAGGAAGTCAAGGATGGATATAAATAAGATGAGTAAAAGCTGGGAAGCAGGAGTAGACCAAAGAAGTGTAAACTATAACTGGCAACTATCAGTATTTTGCTGGGAGTTTTAATAAGATGTGGTGCTGTCACACTGGCCACAGCAGGAAGTTGATTACTCCTGCTGGACAGCACACAGACCCATACAACCAGAATGGGTGGCACTAGAGGTCCCAGCCATACTAGCATCTCTGGCTGGACAGGGCCTGCACCATCCAGAGTTTTTTTGTCCCAACACCTTCTCCATCATAAGCGCCACCCACAGAATTAAGACGAAAGTTCCTGGTGCCAAAATCAAACATTGTAGTTGTAGTCCCATTTTCAGATGTGACACAGATCTTGAGTCTTCAGTAGAGTTGAGCGATACTTTCCGATATCCAAAAGTATCGGAATCGGAATGGTATCGCCGATATCACTAAATATCGCCGATATCCGATTTCGATACCGGAAGTCCCATGTAAGTCTATGGGAACAAAATATCGCAACTAAAAAAACCTTTTTCTTTCCTTGTAAACACTAAATATACACACATAGAATACATATATATATATATATATATACATGTCATTGTGACATATATATATACATATATGTATAGTTTATACACTTCTACATAGTAAAATATCCTCTGATTCAATTGCCGGGTAAAACCGGCTTCTGTGAAAAGACAGAAGCACCCGACATGAAATGACACTTGGTGTACATAGGGTTAACCATGTCTTTTCATGTCCTTTGCTATCTGATTTGCACAAACAATTACATCAGTCTATGTGTGCAAAATTTCACACCTGTAGGGGTTAATTAAAGGTGTAAATTCGTTGTAAAAAAACGGACTTTTTTGCTACGAATTTACACCTTTAATTAACCCCTACAGGTGTGAAATTTTGCACACTTACACTCATGTAATTGTTTGTGCAAATCAGATATCAAACTACATGAAAAGACATGGTTAACCCTATGTACACCAAGTGTCATTTCATGTCGGGTTCTGCATTTTCACAAAAGCCGGCAATTGAATTAGCGGCTATTATACTATGTAGAAGTGTATGAACTATAAATATAAATATATATGTGTCACAAATTCAATGACATGTATATATATATATATATGAGGTGTAAAATTGCTGAAAAAAAATGCGTGGGCTCCCGCCCTATTTTCGCAACCAGACAGACAAAGTCAGTGAGTGGGGGCAGATAATAATAGCCCAGAGAGGGACCATTTTTTTTGGCCCCCCCCGGCTACTTAACATCTGCCCCCAGACACCCCAGAAAGGGCAAATCTCTAATTAGATTTGCCCTTTCTGGCCCTTTGCCCGTCTATTCCCATTGCCCTGTAGCGGTGGCGAATGGGTTAATAAGGGGTTAAAATGACCTTGCAATTGAAAGGTCACTTTAAGCCAGGTTAATAATTGAGAGCTGTCAATTAGACAACTATCAATTATTAATCCTATTGTATGAAAGAAAAATCAAACACACACACTTTAATAAAAAAGAAGTTTAATGAAATAATCACACAGTTTTTGACCATATTTTATTTACCTGCTAAAACCATTTCCTGTAATAAAAATAAAATAATAAAGCAAAATTATTCTTACCAATCCGATGCACAGTCAGGTCCCACGGTGTAATCCTTCAGAAAGGGTTAATGTTTACTGCAGGGACCGCAGCTAATGCTGCAGCCTCACAGTAAACCCCCAAATGAATGAGCTCCTCTCCTGGCTGACAGGAGAGGAAGTGGAAAGCTTAATTGATTGCTTTCCACTTTCACTTCAGGTCAGCCAGGGACACCATCAGTGACGTCAGAGGGAACTGATTAACAAAAATAGGGGTTCCCTTCGAAAAAAAAAATGGCGTGGGGTCCCCCCTATTTTTGTTAACCAGCCAGATGAAGCAGACCGCTGAGGCCTGGATTTTCAGGCTGTTAAGGAGCCAAGATCCATGGACCTTGCCAGCCTGATAATACCAGGCCACAGCAGTCTGCATATCTTGGCTGATTAACAAAAATAGGGGATCCCCTCGAAAAAAATTGGCGTGGGGTCCCCCCTATTTTTGTTAACCAGCCAGATGAAGCAGACCGCTGAGGCCTGGTTTTTCAGGCTGGTAAGGATCCAATATCCATGGACCTTGCAAGCCTGATAATACCAGGTCACAGCAGTCTGCTTAGCTTGGCTGGTTAACAAAAATAGGGGATCCCCTCGAAAAAAAAACGGCGTAGGGGTCCCCCTATTTTTGTTAACCAGCCAAGTAAAATGCAGACTGCTGCGGCCTGGTATTAAAAGACTGTCAAGGCCCATGGATTTTGGCCCTCAACAGCCTGATAATACCAGGCTACAGCAGCCCCACATTTGGCGCATCAAAAGATGTGCCAATTGTGGCACTTTACCCGGCTCTTCCCACTTGCCCTGTAGCGGTGGCAAGCGGGGTAATAAGGGGTTAATGTCACCGTTGATTGCACGGTGACAATAAGCCCGGTTAATAATGGAGAGGTGTCAATAAGACACCGATCCATTATTAATCCCAAAGTTTTTAAATGTGTAAAAAAAAGACACAGCAAGAAAAAAGTCTTTTAATGAAATAAAAGAGACAACACAGTTTTCATTTTTTTTATTACTCTCTCATTCCTGCGACGCCATCGATCTCCTGTAAAAAAATAAAAAAAACAAACCAACAGTATACCACCTGTCCGACGCAGTCCATAGTAACGATAGTCCCACGACGATCCAGCTCTGCTACATCGGAATGACAGGCAGAGCCTGACATCCCGGCGCAGCACAGCTGCTTACCAGCTTCCCCGGCGGTGACGTCATCGGACTGCTTTACGGCCGCGATTACCCAGCAGTCACTGCAGTTATCGCGGAAACTGCATGTGACCGCGGGAGAAGAGGATGGCGGCCATTAAGCAGTCCGGGATGTGACCGCCGGAGATCTTCTGCCGGGTAAGTGCCGCTGACTCCTGACAGACCCGACCGACGGACACTGACAGTGACAGTGACAATTCCGATTCCGGTATCCGATATGACGAAAATATCGGTACTCGGAATCGGAATTCAGGATACAGCCAATATCGGCCGATACCCGATATTTGCAGTATCGGAATGCTCAACCCTAGTCTTCAGCTTAACAATTGTGGTCCTGTTCTCTGCACCTCAGTCAATGACTGGGCCTCCGATCTTCGCTTTATAAGTCTTCAGTCTCACTAGGTCAGGAATCATCATGACATCCATGGCCCCATGATGTCATGATGTTTCCTGACCTAATGAGACTGAAGACAGGAACTATGAAGCTTAGATAGGAGTTTGTGAGAGCCTGGAAGACGTTTGGAAACATCATGACATTCATCACCCCATGATGTCACGTTGTTTCCTGACATAGTAAGAGTGAAGACTTGTGAAGAGAAGAACGTTCAGGATCTGGGAGGGTTAGAAAGGAGCTGCAAGTAGTGGTTAAGGGCCAGCAAGAGGTGAATATAATATAATTTTGTTAAAATTCTTCCTGTCCCTTGGAAATTAAACTAAATGGTGGCCTACCAGATACCATTTTGATGGATTCGGGTGAAGCGATTGGCCAAATTAAAAAAAATCAGATCCTGCCATATTGAAATTTTTGGTGAAATTCGAGGTAAAGTCAATTCAACTTGAATCGATTCACTCCTCTATAGTTATATGCACAAACTATTTCACACAGTTTAGATCCTTTGGGACGAAGACGATTTGCTGCTCAGTACAACAACGCTTAGAATCAAAATGTAACCTGGTGATTGGAAGCGTCCATTGACGGAAACAGCATACGAGTGCCATTCCCACCGCCGGTCCATGTAATGTCTAATGTGCTTGAACAATAAGTGTGTTCTTCTATATCATCTCTTCTGCACTGACAAAGAAAGACAACGCTCGCCACAATGACCACAGCCGATAAAGAAGCGTGCCATTGTGAAGGCTTTGGATCAGTTTTTTTCTTCTACCTCTTCTTTGTATAAATAAAACATTATTTCAGATGTTCAATTAAGATAAGTGCCCTTAATTTACAGCCTCACTCCGTTGTGCTCTCTCATTATTCAGAGCACTGTCTGTGATTCACACAGACAATTACTCTCCCCCGCTCGCCCCAGTTAAATTACTGGTAATTTCTGGTTTCCCATTTATTTGGAAGGACAAAGCAAACCACTGCATTACAGCCTTGCACTGGGACTAATGCTTTTACTTAATAATTTTCAACTCCTGGTGTGTGTGTCTTGGAGAGTCAGGTGGAAGGGAAAAAAAAAACTTCAATGTTGTATTTGTAAAAGCTGCGTTCTGTTCCGAAATTACGGAAAACAATTGCTCTTGTGATGCCATCTGCTCTATTACTAGAAGGGAAGGTTATCCATAAGCGAGCATTAAAGGATGAACGCGGATGAATTTGGAAAGTAAGAGGACAGAAGACTTGGAATTTTTATGACTAAATACAGTTGAATTGAGCTTTTAACTGCCCAGAAGTATTCCAGAGGAGAGATACAGCCTAAGAGGGCTTCAATGAAAGAATTTGATTACAATAACCCGTAGATGCTGAAAGTTATAGAGGATATGGTACTGCCACAAAGAAATGCATTAGGAGAATAATGGCCAATCTACTAGAGGAAGGAAGGACCTTCAAGATATCTGTCTATTATCGGGAAGAAGGTTTAGATTATAGTGTAGAAACTTCTGACCACTAGAGAGCGGACGCTCTTTCTTCATAGTTATTCAGGCAGGAAGGTCAATTTACAAGGAACAGAAATATTTATTGCTTAGAAGAAGACAGCTGGTCCTCCAGGAATGAGAATGTCCATCTACTGGGAGTAAGACAATTATTAGGCTGGAAGTCATTTCATGAATATGATTCTGTTCTGTCCTCAACAAAGAAGAGATATCAGAATATTCAAGGTTGGATTTAGATATATGTGGGACCCACTTGTAACTCGAGGACAGGGTCTTTGGAGATGGCTTAGTATACACCTCTCTTTCCAGTCCTGATGAAGCACTATTGAGCCTCAGTCTCAACAGAGATCTGGGTTTCAACAACTAGACCCACTTCTGTAGGACATTTATGACATATGCTGGGGGTATACCAAAAATGTTCAAAATGGTATCAAATTAAGGGGGTGTCCAGACTTGAGGCTCAAGTCTGCAGTCAGTCTATGCAGGCTTATGAATCCTCACAGTGCGCACTGTTAGGATTCTCCGATGCGATTTGCAAACATGCAGTCACAAGCCGTCTTGACATGTGCCACCTTGACAAGTGCAAGTGTGTTGAAAGAGACCAGACACATCTAGTTGAAATTCAGCCTGAAGAATGCAAATCACATGCTTGCAGACACATAACCACCGGCTTCCGCCTCCAGCACCAGAGAATCGTGACTGTGCTCACTGTGCGCACTGTGAGGATTTCCAAGTTTGCAGTCAAATAGGATGACTGCAGACTTAAGACCCCAGCCTGGAAAAACCAATTCAATACTACTGCCATATACTTCCCAGATAATATTTAGTATTTTTTTAAAAAAAAAGGTTCCACCTAATGCTGTAATTCATAGAGTATAGAGATCTTCAGGGGCATTTTTTTTTACTTCAATGAATGTACGTTGGCTAAAAATAAGTTTGCAATTGGGCTTCATTAAAGAAAACTTTTCCCTAGAGTCATGCTGTCTAAACCGCGGACAGAATTAATCAGATATTGCATTCAGATATTGTCACGGGTGTGTCGCGGCGAAGATCGTCGCGATTGCACACCCTGACTTCGCACAGCTGAGTTTCTGGTGCTGGGTGTTTTTCGGCACTGATGGAGTTAATTCTTTCTCTCTCGGTGCTGGACTGACCAGCCTCGCCTGTTGTGAATGGACTTGAAATGAGTTCTGAGCAGAGGCTCCCTCTGGTGGTTACAAGCGGTACTGGACTGTCCAGTGAAGATTGTGAGGAGTGGGAATCAGGTGTTACTGACTGGTCTTATATAAGGGAGTCGCCTTCCCATCAGGGTTGCCGGTGATCAATTGTTCTGGTCTCAATCCTTGAGTCCTGTTTCCTTTGTAGCCTGCTGTGCCGTGTCTGCATCTCCTGCTAACAGATAAGACATTTTCTTCTTTTTGTTTTTGTGCTTGATTTTTGCATTTTGTCCTGCACTTCTGTGGGGGCCTTCAGGGTCCCCTACGGGGGCTTTTGCCCTCTCAGTTTAGTTCAGCCACTGATGTTTGTACTTTTGCTTTTTCCAGTTTTTTCAGTGGCTGCTGTTTTGATTTTGTTACACCAGAGAACTAATTTAGGTGGTAGAGGTCGTGTGATCTCAGGTGATTTTGAAATTAGTAGAGTTGGTGCTTTTCAGGGTTTTTTTGGGATTGCAGTAAGTGCCCTTCCTATCCTTTTCTATTTAGGTAGTTTGGGCCCCAACGTTTGCTCATACTATTTTCTGTCTGTGTCAGTATTTCATCTTGTCTAACCGCCATTACATGTTTGGGGGCTTTCTATGTTCTTTGGGGATCTGCTCCGGGCAGATAGCTTTCCTCTTTCTATCTTTAGGTGTAGTTAGTTTCTCAGGCTGTGACGAGGCGTCTAGGACCAACGTAGGAACGCTCCACGGCTGCCTCTAGTTGTGGTTAGTCAGGGTACTGCAATCTCATAGATTCCAACTTCTCTGGTGTATTGCCTTTTTTACCTGCACTCCTCAGCTACCGAAACATAACAGTATCACCGGCAACCCTGATGGGAAGGCGACTCCCTTATATAAGACCAGTCAGTAACACCTGATTCCCTCTCCTCACAATCTTCACTGGACAGTCCAGTACCGCTTGTAACCACCAGAGGGAGCCTCTGCTCAGAACTCATTTCAAGCCCATTCACAACACTCGCCCAGCTGCGATTGATGTTTTGTTAATTAGCTTCCTTCATATACCTGCTGGTCTGCTGGGGAAGTTGTCGGTGAAAGCATTTATTCAGACCAGCAGAGCGGATCGTTTCTGAGAAGACTTAAGCTAAGAGTGCCTGTTGTGGTTTTTCCTCTCCTCGCTTATTGTTTATCTCCTTAAACTTTTGTGTTCCTCTGTAGTGGAAGTTTTGTATGCAAGGCAGTGTTTTCTTTACCCCTTGTCTGTCTCGTTTGTCTTAGACTGTGTGTAAGCTGTGACCTGCCCATTCCCTGTGGTGGTAATCAGGGTCCTTCTCAGGACTAGATTACAGTGGTCAGGGATCTACAGGAGACAGGGTTACGCTGGCGGCCTGGACCTCTGTACCATTAACAGTACCTCCAGGTAGAGGGACTAGTCAGGACCCCAGTTCAGGGTCAGCATAGACCCCGGTCCACCTCTATCCTGAGACAGCGTGACACGTACACAGTATAGACCCACAATACATAGGATATTATGTCAGGTAAGACATTGCTGGCAGATACTATGTATACATGTTGATATTTTCTATTATATGAAATATAGAATGATGTCACATTAGATATATGTTACTATCATAGAATATATCTGTTATACGTCGTGACATTTTCACCGACCACACTAAAAGATTCTCCCCAGCTACCATGGATCCAGTAGCCCAGTTAGCTCAGCAGTTGCAGAGTTTGTCCATGGAGCTGACGGACGTTAAGTCCAAGGTTTTGTACCCCCGGGAGCAAACCAGATCTGAACCTAAAGTAGCTCTCCCGGACAGGTTCACTGGTGGGCGGGACAAATTTTTTACCTTCCGGGAGGCATGTAAATTATATTTTCGGCTACGGCCTCTGTCTTCGGGGAGTGAAGATCAGAGGGTGGGAATTGTCATCTCGCTCTTACAAGGGGACCCTCAATCCTGGGCATTCTCTCTTCCTCCGGACTCCCGGCTCTCCAGTCAGTAGATCGATTTTTTACAGCCCTGGGTCTGGTATATGATGACCCGGATCGGGTCTCCCTTGCTGAAATGAAGTTACGTAAGATACAGCAGGGAGATCGTCCGGCGGAGGAATTTTCTTCTGAGTTCCGTAGATGGGCCACAGATACTCAGTGGAATGACCAAGCTCTTAGGAGCCAGTTTTGTCAAGGATTATCTGACAAATTAAAAGATGTGTTGGCTCAGTATGATTCTCCCCCGTCACTGGAGGCCGCTATGGCCCTTGCTATTCGCATTGATAGACGGCTTCGGGAGAGGTGCGAGGTAACTCCGCCCCTGTGATGACTCCACCTTCTACTATAGTCCCTTATATTGAGGTTCCCCTGGTTTGTTCTGAGGAGCCTATGCAGTTAGGAGGGACATCGTTTCGAGGGAGGGGATCGGCGGTGCGCCGCAAGACAGGAAAGTGTTACTTCTGCGGGAGAAAGGGACATTTTGTTGGGGGTGTCCATCCCGTACTTTGCTGAGCAAGGAGTCGCCGGAAAACTGTTGATCCCAGGTTGTGTGGTGGACGACAATCTGGGAGTATGTATTTCGTCCCCAAGTCCGTCTCAGTTTCTCGTACCAGCGGAGGTGGTGGTAGGTACGAGAACTGAGAGGATTTCTGTTCTTCTGGATAGTGGGGCCGCGGCTAATCTGGTGGACGCTCGGTTTGCCCAGGTGCAAGGTATGCAACTGAGTGTATTGGCCAAACCTATCCCTATATTCTCTATTGACGCCAGGCCTCTCGGTCAAGGTAGCTTTGTGCAAGCCGTGCATAACATAGACCTTCGAGTGGGGGCAATACATAAAGAACTATTGTCTTGTTATGTGTTGGAGGGCCTTCCCACTCCTATTGTATTGGGACTTCCTTGGTTAACTAAACATAACCCAGTTATTAATTGGCAATCCAGAGAGATAAGCCAGTGGGGTGAATTTTGCAATAGTAACTGCATGAACACGGTCCTCGGTGCGGTCGTGCCTAGAACCTTACCTCCTTTTCTGGAGGACTTTGAGGATGTGTTTTCAGAGGAAGGGTATCAAGAATTACCTCCTCATCGCGCGTATGACTGTGCTATAAAATTGCTTCCTGATGCTAAGTTACCAAAATCTAGGTTATATAACCTTTCTGGTCCTGAGAGGCAAGCTATGAAGGATTATATTTCGGAAAGTCTGGCCAAGGGGCATATTAGACCTTCATCTTCCCCAGTGGCCGCGGGGTTCTTCTTTGTGAAGACAAAAGATGGAGGCCTACGCCCTTGCCTGGATTTCCGTGAGCTTAATCGGATTACGGTCCGAGATCCGTATCCGCTCCCACTTATTCCTGATCTCTTCAATCAGATTGTGGGCGCCAAATGGTTCTCTAAGTTGGATCTCAGGGGGGCGTATAATCTGATTAGGATAAAGGAGGGGGATGAGTGGAAGACGGCGTTTAACACTCCGGAGGGACATTATGAGAACCTTGTCATGCCTTTCGGTCTGACTACTGCCCCGGCCTTGTTTCAACATTTTGTTAATGACATCTTTCGCCACCTAGTGGGACAGTTTGTTGTCATTTATCTAGATGACATCTTAATTTACTCGCCGGATCTTGTGTCTCATCAGGAGCATGTGAGACAGGTGTTGCAGATCTTGCGAGACAATAAACTGTACGCCAAATGGGAGAAGTGTGTATTCGCCGTACAAGAACTTCAGTTTTTAGGATTCCTGGTGTCAGCTTCCGGTTTCCGTATGGACCCTGGGAAAGTGAAGGCAGTGCTTGAATGGGATCGGCCAGAGGATCTTAAGGCACTGCAGCGTTTCCTGGGGTTTGCTAACTACTACCGGAAATTTATTCGTAATTTCTCATCCGTTGTCAAACCTCTCACTGACATGACAAAAAAAGGGACGGATTTTTCTAGGTGGTCTGACAAAGCTTGTCAAGCATTTTCCTCCTTGAAAAAATGTTTTGCTTCAGCACCCATACTCATCCAACCTGATGCATCACAACCGTTCATTGTGGAGGTAGACGCATCTGATGTTGGAGTGGGTGCGGTATTATCTCAAGGTCCGTCCCCTGGTAAATGGCATCCGTGCGCTTTCTTCTCTAAAAAATTGTCGTCCGCCGAGAGGAATTATGATGTCGGCAATAGGGAACTCTTGGCCATTAAGTTGGCTTTTGAAGAGTGGCGTCACTTTTTGGAGGAGGCAGTCCACCCGGTCACCGTCATTACTGATCACAAGAACCTGCTGTATTTAGAGTCTGCAAAACGTCTGAATTCCAGACAAGCTAGATGGTCGTTGTTTTTTACCAGGTTTAATTTTGTCGTCACATATCGTCCTGGGTCAAAAAATGTAAAGGCTGATGCCTTATCTCGTAGTTTCCCGGGGGCCGGGAAGACGGATGACCCGGTTCCTATTCTTCAGGAGGGAGTTGTGGTGTCGGCTGTATGCTCTGAGCTTGAGGAGGAGGTATTGGAGGCTCAGGGGGACGCCCCTGTAGGACCTCCAGGGAAACTGTTTGTTCCAGATCAGTTAAGACAAAAGGTTATCGAGGCACATCATAATTCTGCTTTGGCAGGACACCCAGGGAGTAAAGCAACTGTAGATCTCCTTTCTCGCCGGTTTTGGTGGCCTAACTTAAATAAAGAGGTGGTAACTTTTGTCGCGTCCTGTGGGGTATGTGCGCGCTCTAAGACCCCACATACCCGTCCGTCTGGGGCCCTTTTACCGTTGAAAATCCCGGAGCGTCCGTGGACCCATCTGTCTATGGACTTCATTACGGACCTCCCTCCGTCTTCAGGTAAAACTGTCATACTAGTTGTAGTTGACAGGTTCAGCAAAATGGCACATTTTATTGCTCTTCCTGCTCTTCCTAATGCTAAAACTCTGGCGCAGGTGTTCATTGGGGAGATTGTGAGACTTCACGGGTTGCCTTCCCATGTGGTGTCGGATCGGGGGTCTCAGTTTGTGTTCCCTCCTGGAAACTCTGTCCCAGATTCATCGGGCCATACAGGATCAGTTCAATAATTAATCCGGTGGCTTTCCGTCTTGACCTCCCTCCTACGTTTAAAATCCACAATGTGTTCCACAAATCGTTGCTTAAGAGGTACGTGGCACCAGTTATACCATCACCTCTACCTCCTCCTCCTGTGGTGGTCAATGGTAATTTGGAGTTTCAGGTATCGAAGATCATTGACTCACGTCTGAATCGCCGGTCCCTTCAGTACCTTGTTCATTGGAGGGGGTATGGTCCTGAGGAGAGGATGTGGGTTTCTTCATCGGATATTAACGCAGACCGATTGGTTCGGGCCTTCCACACTACTCACCCAGATAGACCAGGCCCTGAGAGTCCGAGGCCCCTCGTAGAAGGGGGGGTACTGTCACGGGTGTGTCGCGGCGAAGATCGTCGCGATTGCACACCCTGACTTCGCACAGCTGAGTTTCTGGTGCTGGGTGTTTTTCGGCACTGAGGGAGTTAATTCTTTCTCTCTCGGTGCTGGACTGACCAGCCTCGCCCATCTGCGATTGATGTTTTGTTAATTAGCTTCCTTCATATACCTGCTGGTCTGCTGGGGAAGTTGTCGGTGAAAGCATTCATTCAGACCAGCAGAGCGGATCGTTTCTGAGAAGACTTAAGCTAAGAGTGCCTGTTGTGGTTTTTCCTCTCCTCGCTTATTGTTTATCTCCTTAACCTTTTGTGTTCCTCTGTAGTGGAAGTTTTGTATGCAAGGCAGTGTTTTCTTTACCCCTTGTCTGTCTCGTTTGTCTTAGACTGTGTGTAAGCTGTGACCTGCCCATTCCCTGTGGTGGTAATCAGGGTCCTTCTCAGGACTAGATTACAGTGGTCAGGGATCTACAGGAGACAGGGTTACGCTGGCGGCCTGGACCTCTGTACCATTAACAGTACCTCCAGGTAGAGGGACTAGTCAGGACCCCAGTTCAGGGTCAGCATAGACCCCGGTCCACCTCTATCCTGAGACAGCGTGACACGTACATAGTATAGACCCACAATACATAGGATATTATGTCAGGTAAGACATTGCTGGCAGATACTATGTATACATGTTGATATTTTCTATTATATGAAATATAGAATGATGTCACATTAGATATATGTTACTATCATAGAATATATCTGTTATACGTCGTGACAGATATGTTGTATTCTGAAATACTGCAGCATTTCAAAGAAAATATGGTTTCAAAAGTGAGTCGAGGACCATAGGTAGAGATGTGACTAGTCCGGAGCAACCTCTGGACAACTTTTCCTTGCCCAGTTCCGAGTGATTTTCAGGCCTCTTATAACCACATTTCCTTCAAAAGCCACTAAAAATATATGAATGAGACCGAACTCCCGTAGCAATGACTAATTGATACTGCATAATTCGCAAATGGCTGTTGTTGATTTTTGATACATAAGAAAAGTCTTGAAAAGAGTTGAAAAGTTGCAAAATATTTGTGCAATGTGGAGTTGCACAAAAATTCAGCGACTTTTGATGTTGGGATGCCAAAATCATCTGTTCTGAAATGCGTGGAATGGAGGAGAAACTGGGACAAGGCTTAGCTACTCTCACCCTTCCAATTCAGCAAAAGCATCTGTGTTTTGTGGGGCATAAATGCTACTCCAGTCTTTGACTGGAGTAGCATTTCTGGTTCAGTGCATTTAGGCACAAGGCACTCAGAAGATGCGCCAAATCCATTAAGTGGCATGCGCCTGTTAATTAGATGCTTTGTACTCCAGCGAGACTGGCGTTGCATGAGCGCGCGCTACTCCAGTGTTAATGAGTCGGCCCCAAAGTGGCTTTTTTGTTTGCTATTTGCTTGTGATTGGAAATTATACTCATTATATATTTTTTTTACTGTTCTTTGATAGATATTATATCCTATGAGACCATTTCTTAACGCATCAGTAGTTTTAGTAACCTCAAGCAATCATAGGCAAAAAAAAAGATAAAAACTCAAATAAATAAAAAGTCAACTGATGTTTTAAGATAGGTTTTCAAAGTCTATACAAAGAGAACAAAAAGGATATGATCAAACAGTGAGCTGCTTACAAAGGCAAGTGGAACAATTGATCACAAGTTACAATATTTATGAAGCCTATTATGTCCTTTGAGGTTGAGGTTCTTCTATCTTGTACAGGTAACTTTGGAATACGCACACTACACTATATAGAGAGTATTTTTGTTTCAATTCAATATTCTCCCTTATATCATTTTCATTTTCTTGCTTGATATGATTCTTTTTTTAGAAAAGATCAATTCTGAATACCTTCCAGTAGCTGAATGTTTATGATGTTTTTTTTTTATAGTGGTCTTTCCAAGGCAACCCTTTTTGGTAAAATACAGATGTATTCTTCCTTACATTTTCTTTTGGATCAATATATCCCTTAGATGTGTGGCACAAGATTACCAGATTTAAAAAATGGAGAAAGAAAGATGATTTTGTGAGATATTAGTGGTATATGTGGCTATTGAAGTTCACCTGTGGTTGTGATTAGGGTTGAGCATTCCGATACCGAAACCCGGTTCCGATACCTGAAATCCAATGTAAGTCTATGGGAACAAAATATCGGAATATTTTTAATTCCGATATTTTGTTCCCATAGACTTACATTGGATTTCAGGTATCAGAACCGGGTTTCGGTATCGGAATGCTCAACCCTAGTTGTGATGTGAAAAGCCAATGCTCCTATACACAGTAGGGCTCGCTTGGCTGGCAGCAATTTCGTCTGACTCTCTCATACACGGAAGTGCTCGCCCGGTCGACAGATATATCAGACAACGCTCCCATACACAATAGGGCTCTCTTGGCTGACAGAATTTCATCCAACTCATACATGGAAGTGCTTGCCTGGCCGAAAGCCATCTCAGCCTTCTCTCCAATTCACAGGAAAGCTTGCATTGTGTTCTCTATGAGAAAACCGCCAACTGATACGTTTGCCAGTGGCTTATCTCAGGGAGAACTGTTGTGAACGTTTTGGAAACGACTTCAGAGCTGAAGCTCCCTCTGGTGGTTGCTGAGGGTATTGAACCAATGTTGAATACCAAGAGCCCTACACCTGCAAATAACGAGTGGTGGTCAGGTAGTACTGACTGGCCTGATATAAGTGAGCTGAACTCCCATGATCCTCGCCGGTGATCAATTGTGCTTCCTGGTTTAGGTTGGAATTCAGCTTGCTTTCCTGCTGTCTCCTGCTTGCGTTCAGATAAGTCTCTTTCAGTTTTTTTTACTGTGGTTTGAATCCCTTGCTTTTTGCTGCATTGCTTTTTGTCTTCAGTCGGGTCCCCTCTGGGGGGCTTTAGCTGGTCTCCGTTCGCTTTTTGTATTTGTTCATTGGCTCAGTTCTTGTGATATTTTACTGCTGGTAACTACTTGTCCACACCAGAGATCTGATATAGGTGGTCGAGACCGTGTGGTCTCAGTGTTTTTGGATTCAGAAGTGTTGGAGTTTTTCCTAGGGTTTTTCTGGGTTGCAGAAAGTATTCTCTCCTGTGCTGTCATATCTAGACAGTTTTGGGCCCCAGCGTTTGCTCAATCTATTTTCTGTCTGTGTTCGTATTTTCATCTTGTCTAACCCCCATTATATCTTTGGGGGCTTCCTATTCTTTTGGGGCTCTACTCTGGGGCAGTTAGCTTTCCTCTTTCCATCTTCAGGGATAGCTATCTCTCCGGCTGTGACGAGGCGTCTAGGGCACCGTAGGTACGCTCCACGGCTGCTTCTAGTTGTGCAGTTAGTTTAGAGGTCTGCAACTTATTAGTTTCCAACCTCTCTGGTGTTAGGCTGCCTATGCAGTTTTTTGCTCCTGCCTCCTCAGCTACCAAAACATAACAGAGAACAATGCAATCGGCAGTCCGAAATAAGACATGCACAATTGACTTCTCTCCCAACCATTAGTTGGCCGGTGCCCCATATACATTAGAGCGTCGTCCGAACTCTTCGATACTAGCTGGTTCAGTTGACATTAGCCTAATGTGTATGGGGTCCTTCACGGTGGATACTGTTATGATCTGCTACAAGCACTAAGGAAAGATGGGAATTCTGTCCCTACAATAGAACTAAGTTGGATCCCTGCGATGTAACGGGGAACCTGATCCTGCGACCAGACCCGCTAAAGTCCTCAGCTAGTTTGAACGAAGACCTATAGTTGCGAGGGAGGAATCCCTACAAGATCTAGGGACTGGGAGAAAAGGTGGACACCTCCTAACAGAAATTGTAGCAGGGAAAAATAAAACAGAAAACAAATTACTTAGAGATCCAAAGATCAAGCAAAACTGACTGAGAAAGGCACCTAAGCACCCGGCTAGCTTAAGAGTAGATAATACAATGAAGTCCAGCAAAGCCAGAAGGGCGGAGCCAGACTAAATAGGGAAAAAGGTCATGTGATCAGCAAACTGAAACAAAACCTAACAAGTGGGTTCTAACAGTACCCTCCCTTCTAAGAGGATCCTCCGGATCCCCTAGGCCTTAGGCTTATCCGGAAACCTCTTGTGAAATGCTCTGACTAGGGTTGAGCATTCCGATACTGCAAATATCGGGTATCGGCCGATATTGGCTGTATCGGAATTCCGATTCCGAGTACCGATATTTTCGTCATATCGGATACCGGAATCGGAATGTCACTGTCACTGTCAGTGTCCGTCTGTCGGGTCTGTCAGGAGTCAGCGGCACTTACCCGGCAGAAGATCTCCGGCGTTCACATCCCGGACTGCTTAATGGCCGCCATCCTCTTCTCCCCGGCGGTCACATGCAGTTTCTCGCGATAACTGCAGTGACTGCTGGGTAATCGCGGCCGTAAAGCAGTCCGATGACGTCACCGCCGGGGAAGCAGGTAATCAGCTGTGCTGCGTTGCGATGACAGGCTCTGCCTGTCATTGGATGTAGCAGAGCTGGATCGTCGTGGGATTGTCGTTATGGACTGCGTCGGACAGGTGGTATACTGTTGGTTTGTTTTTTTTATTTTTTTACAGGAGATCGATGGCGTCGCAGGAATGAGAGAGTAATAAAAAAATGAAAACTGTGTTGTCTCTTTTATTTCATTAAAATACTTTTTTCTTGCTGTGTCTTTTTTTTACACATTTAAAAACTTTGGGATTAATAATGGATCGGTGTCTTATTGACACCTCTCCATTATTAACCGGGCTTATTGTCACCGTGCAATCAACGGTGACATTAACCCCTTATTACCCCACTTGCCACCGCTACAGGGCAGTGGGAAGAGCCGGGTAAAGTGCCACAATTGGCACATCTTTTGATGCGCCAAATGTGGGGCTGCTGTAGCCTGGTATTATCAGGCTGTTGAGGGCCAAAATCCATGGGCCTTGACAGTCTTTTAATACCAGGCCGCAGCAGTCTGCATTTTACTTGGCTGGTTAACAAAAATAGGGGACCCCTACGCCGTTTTTTTTTCGAGGGGATCCCCTATTTTTGTTAACCAGCCAAGCTAAGCAGACTGCTGTGACCTGGTATTATCAGGCTTGCAAGGTCCATGGATATTGGATCCTTACCAGCCTGAAAAACCAGGCCTCAGCGGTCTGCTTCATCTGGCTGGTTAACAAAAATAGGGGGGACCCCACGCCAATTTTTTTCGAGGGGATCCCCTATTTTTGTTAATCAGCCAAGATATGCAGACTGCTGTGGCCTGGTATTATCAGGCTGGCAAGGTCCATGGATCTTGGCTCCTTAACAGCCTGAAAAACCAGGCCTCAGCGGTCTAGTTCATCTGGCTGGTTAACAAAAATAGGGGGGACCCCACGCCATTTTTTTTTCGAAGGGAACCCCTATTTTTGTTAATCAGTTCCCTCTGACGTCACTGATGGTGTCCCTGGCTGACCTGAAGTGAAAGTGGAAAGCAATCAATTAAGCTTTCCACTTCCTCTCCTGTCAGCCAGGAGAGGAGCTCATTCATTTGGGGGTTTACTGTGAGGCTGCAGCATTAGCTGCGGTCCCTGCAGTAAACATTAACCCTTTCTGAAGGATTACACCGTGGGACCTGACTGTGCATCGGATTGGTAAGAATAATTTTGCTTTATTATTTTATTTTTATTACAGGAAATGGTTTTAGCAGGTAAATAAAATATGGTCAAAAACTGTGTGATTATTTCATTAAACTTCTTTTTTATTAAAGTGTGTGTGTTTGATTTTTCTTTCATACAATAGGATTAATAATTGATAGTTGTCTAATTGACAGCTCTCAATTATTAACCTGGCTTAAAGTGACCTTTCAATTGCAAGGTCATTTTAACCCCTTATTAACCCATTCGCCACCGCTACAGGGCAATGGGATTAGACGGGCAAAGTGCCAGAAAGGGCAAATCTAATTAGAGATTTGCCCTTTCTGGGGTGTCTGGGGGCAGATGTTAAGTAGCCGGGGGGGGCCAAAAAAATGGTCCCTCTCTGGGCTATTATTATCTGCCCCCACTCACTGGCTTTGTCTGTCTGGTTGCGAAAATAGGGCGGGAGCCCACGCATTTTTTTTCAGCAATTTTACACCTCATATATATATATACATGTCATTGAATTTGTGACACATATATATATAATATTTATATTTATAGTTCATACACTTCTACATAGTATAATAGCCGCTAATTCAATTGCCGGCTTTTGTGAAAATGCAGAACCCGACATGAAATGACACTTGGTGTACATAGGGTTAACCATGTCTTTTCATGTAGTTTGATATCTGATTTGCACAAACAATTACATGAGTGTAAGTGTGCAAAATTTCACACCTGTAGGGGTTAATTAAAGGTGTAAATTCGTAGCAAAAAAGTCCGTTTTTTTTACAACGAATTTACACCTTTAATTAACCCCTACAGGTGTGAAATTTTGCACACATAGACTGATTTAATTGTTTGTGCAAATCAGATAGCAAACAACATGAAAAGACATGGTTAACCCTATGTACACCAAGTGTCATTTGAAATGACACTTGGTGTACATAGGGTTAACCATGTCTTTTCATGTCGTTTGCTATCTGATTTGCACAAACAATTACATCAGTCTATGTGTGCAAAATTTCACACCTGTAGGGGTTAATTAAAGGTGTAAATTTGTAGCAAAAAAGTCCTTTTTTTTACAACGAATTTACACCTTTAATTAACCCCTACAGGTGTGAAATTTTGCACACATAGACTGATTTAATTGTTTGTGCAAATCAGATAGCAAACGACATGAAAAGACATGGTTAACCCTATGTACACCAAGTGTCATTTCATGTCGGGTGCTTCTGTCTTTTCACAGAAGCCGGCTTTACCCGGCAATTGAATCAGAGGATATTTTACTATGTAGAAGTGTATAAACTATACATATATGTATATATATATGTCACAATGACATGTATATAATATATAATGTATTCTATGTGTGTATATTTAGTGTTTACAAGGAAAGAAAGAGGTTTTTTTAGTTGCGATATTTTGTTCCCATAGACTTACATGGGACTTCCGGTATCGAGGTATCGCCGATATTTTAATGGTATCGGCGATACCATTCCGATTCCGATACTTTTGGATATCGGAAAGTATCGCTCAACTCTAGCTCTGACAAGTCTAGACGCAGAAACATCATCCGCCCTCACCCATGAGTTATCCTCGGGTCCATAACCCTTCCAAGCGACGAGATACTGCAAACTCCCTCTATACCGTCTAGAATTTAGGATGCGGGAAATCTCATATTGCCCGTCCTCCACCACCAGGGGAACAGTGGCCGAGACGTCTCCATCTGAGCCCTCAGCTTTTTTCAAGAGAGAAACAAGAAACACCGGATTAATCTTCCAGGAGGTAGGAAGCTCCAACTTAACAGCAGATTGGTTAATAACCTGAAGCACCTTAAAGGGCCCTACAAACTTGGGACCCAATTTCTTAGACGGAATCCTCAAGCGCAGATTCTTAGAGGACAACCAAACCATGTCACCAATAGCAAACAAAACCTCTTGTCGTTTTCTATCGAAATACACTTTGGATCTTTTGTTAGCCTCCTGGAGATTACCACGCACATCAGTCCAAACTCTCTCCAAAACACCAGAAAAATTCTCCTCTTCAGGTACAACCGATCCCAACTTGGAAAATGACCCAAACGACGGATGTCTCCCAGTACAACAAAAAAAAGGCGAACAACCAGCAGAAGCGGATATATGGTTGTTAAGAGCAAACTCAGCAAGTGGCAGAAACTCAGACCACCCCTCTTGATTATCAGTCTCAAAACAACGCAAGAACTGCTCAACATTCTGGTTTTTTCCTTTCTGTCTGGCCATTAGACTCAGGATGATATCCGGATGAAAACGACAAATGAACTCCCAACCTGTCACAAAAGGCGCGCCAAAAACGAGCCACAAACTGAGGTCCCCTATCAGAAACAATGTCAGTAGGAACGCCATGTAGTCTGACAATTTCCTTGACAAAGGCCTTAGCGAGAGTCTTAGTGCAAGGCAGTTTGATGAAAGGAACCAAGTGACACATCTTGCTAAAACGGTCCACGACCACCCAGATGACAGTGAAACCCTCAGAGGGGGGAAGGTCAGTAATAAAGTCCATAGCCAAATGTGTCCAAAGTGCACTAGGAACCTTCAGAGGGCAAAGCAACCCCGCAGCAGGAGTATGAGAAGACTTAGATCTAGCACACACCGTGCATTGACGCACCCACTTAATGACTTCCTTCTGCCATCCAGGCCACCAAAAGCTGCGACCCACAAGTCTCTTGGTCTCAGAGATTCCAGGATGACCTGCCAACCGAGAGTCATGACATTCAACAAACAAATCTCTCCTCAGGGTACCAGGCACAAACAACCTCCCATGCGGCGTGTTAGATGGGGCATTCTCCTGTGCTTTAAGAATCTCATCTTCCAACACAGAGTCCAAAACAGCAATAACAACCCCCTCTTGCAAAATGTTTTCCTCCTCCTCAGTAGCCACCATAGGAGAAAAGCTGCGAGACAAAGCATCAGCTTTAACATTTTTAGTACCTGGGATGTAAGTAACGGTAAAATTAAACCGCGAGAAAAACACTGCCCACCTAGCCTGACGGGCATTCAAGCGTTTGGCAGCATCAAGGTAGACCAGATTTTTATGATCGGTGAAGACTTGAACGGGAAATTCCGCTCCCTCCAAAAAATGACGCCAGTGTTCAAATGCGAGTTTAATTGCCAACAATTCCCGATTACCGATATCATAATTTAGTTTAGACTCAGAAAATTTCTTTGAAAAAAAAGCACAGGGATGTACTCCATCCGTCTTTTCCTGAGACAACACCGCGCCAACCCCCACAGAAGAAGCATCAACCTCAACCAAAAATGGTTTAGTCACATCAGGCTGCGTAAGGATAGGAGCAGAGCTGAACTTCTCCTTTAGCAACACAAAAGCCTCAATGGCCTCAGTAGTCCACTGAACAGCATCAGCACCTTTCCTGGTGAGATCGGTCAGAGGTTTGGCAATCACAGAAAATTTTTTAATGAATTTTCTATAATAATTGGCGAACCCCAAAAACCTCTGTATTGATTTCACACCAATAGGTCTAGGCCAATCCTGCACAGCTTGCACTTTCACCGGGTCCATCTCAAAACCTTCACTGGAGACAATGTAGCCCAAAAAACTAAGTCTCTGTACAGCGAACTCACATTTTTCTAGTTTGGCAAAAAGTGAATTATCACTCAGTAACTGTAATACTTCACGCACACTCCTCCAATGAGACTCCAAATCCGGTGAATAAATCAAAATGTCATCCAAATACACAACCACACTTCTGCCGATCAAAGGTCTAAGGATGTCATTAATAAGATTCTGAAAAAATGCAGGAGCACTGGAAAGCCCAAAAGGCATAACCAGATTCTCAAATGACCCAGTGGAGTGTTAAACGCAGTCTTCCATTCATCCCCCTCCTTCATGCGCAACAAATTGTATGCCACTCGAAGATCAATTTTCGAGAACCACTTGGCCCCCACTAACTGGTTAAACAAATCAGGAATCAATGGCAGTGGGTAAGGATTGCGTACAGTAATCTTATTAATCTCACGAAAGTCTAGACAAGGCCGTAAACCGCCGTCCTTTTTTTAACAAAAAAAAATCCAACCGCCACAGGAGATTTGGAAGGCCTAATGTGACCGGCGGCCAAGCTTGTCTGTATGTATTCCTCCAAAGCCTTTCTCTCAGGAATAGTCAAATTAAATAAACGACTTTTAGGAAGAGTTGCTCCAGGGACAAATTCAATTGCACAATCATAATCTCTATGAGGAGGCAATACCTGCGATTCCTTATCAGAAAAAACTTTCCAAAAATCCTGAATAGGTACAGGTAGCTCCCCCTTAGCTACAGCAGCAATACGCCCGTTACAACACTTGTCATAACAATTAGGACTCCAGGACTTAATTTCATTGGTAGACCAATCCAGTACCGGATTGTGCAATTTTAACCAAGGTAACCCCAAAATCACCGGTGAGGGCAAATTATTCAAAACTACCAAATCCAAATGCTCTTGATGAACACCATTAATAGTAAGAGGAAATTCACAGATATGATGAGTAACATTTTTCAAGGGAGAACCATCCACAGCAACCACATTAATAGGGGAAGACAGAAGTTTGGGTTTTAATTTTAGTTTTTCCAAAAATTTCCCATCAATCACATTGAGAGTTGAACCACAATCCACAAATACCTGAAACTCCATTAATTTCCCCTCAACAGCAGTGGTAGCAGAAAGAAAGACACCTTTATTGTTTAAACAAGCTATATGGGCGAAACTGACCTCATTTTTTTTTCTCTTTGTTCATACGAAGCACACAGTTCTTAATAAAATGCTTAGATTTGCTACAATAGAAACACAAACCTTCAGCAAATCTGCGTTCTTTTTCCCGAGAGTGAGGTGTCATTGCTCCAATTTCTATCGGCTCTCCAATGTCAGTACAGTCCCTCTCCAGACTTGGAGCTGACAAGGCAGATTTACTCTAATTAACCCTTGCACGCAGTCTCCTATCCACCTGTATGGCTAATTGCATAGCCTCTTGCAAGTTACCAGGTATAGGATAAGCAATCAGCAAATCTTTAACCCTTTCACTTAACCCTGCAAGAAATAAACTTTTCAAAGCTGAATCGTTCCACCCCACCTGAGTGGACCACCTTCGGAAGTGAGTACAATATCTTTCCACATTACCTGATCCCTGTCTCAAACGTCTCAATTCTGTCTCAGCTGATGAAACACGATCAGGATCGTCATACAATAACCCCAAAGCAGAAAAAAAACTATCCACTGATCTAAAGCATGGATCACTAGGATGCAGAGAAAAGGCCCAGTCCTGAGGTTCTTTGCGCAAAAGTGACATTATGAACCCTATGCGCTGTGATTCATCACCAGAGGATCTGGGTCTCAAACGGAAATACAACAAGCAAGCATTTTTAAAAGAAAAAAAATCTTGTTGTTCACCAAAAAATAAATCAGGCAAACGTACCTTTGGCTCCACGAAATGTGCTCCAGAACAACTACTCACGTGTTGCTGGATCTCAGCCACCTCCAGAGAAAGTCCCTGCAGGCGTTGAGATTTTTTTTTTTTTTTTGGGCTGGACTTACTGTTATGATCTGCTACAAGCACTAAGGAAAGATGGGAATTCTGTCCCTACAATAGAACTAAGCTGGATCCCTACGATGTAACGGGGAACCTGATCCTGCGACCAGACCCGCTAAAGTCCTCAGCTAGTCTGAACGAAGACCTATAGTTGCGAGGGAGGAATCCCTACAAGATCTAGGGACTGGGAGAAAAGGTGGACACCTCCTAACAGAAATTGTAACAGGGAAAAATAAAACAGAAAACAAATTACTTAGAGATCCTAAGATCAAGCAAAACTGACTGAGTAAGGCACTTAAGCACCCGGCTAGCTTAAGAGTAGATAATACAATGAAGTCCAGCAAAGCCAGAAGGGTGGAGCCAGACTAAATAGGGAAAAAAGGTCATGTGACCAGCAAACTGAAAAAACCTAACAAGAGGGTTCTAACAGATACATTTGTAAGCTGAGTTCAGCTTGAGAATATCACTCCTGCCATAACCATTTTCCCTGCCGTTTTGCCATTGTTCAACCATATGGATAGTACAAGTCCACCAGAATAAAAGGCTTCTCCTTTTGAGTTTCTCTCCATTCTGGTTCATGGAGAGGGACCCCCATGTATGATGTACTGTATGCCCTAAAAGGAAAATTGGAAAAAAAGGACATAAAGTAAATAACGCCTTAAAATACTAAAAGGACTTATACTCATCTGACAAATTTCAAGCCATTTTTAGTGCCATTGCTCCAGTGGTAAGTGCCAGTCTCTGTTGACTTCCCTGCAGCGATGATGTATCAACCACTTGCACTTGACTGCTGCAGCCAATTACTTGCTTCAGTTGCGATGATGGCACAGTTGGTGCATGACTGATGAAGCCAGTAACTTGCTAGAGGACTCATGCACACAAGTGGTCAGCACTTGTGTGGTCAGCACCAAAGCAGTGACACTGGATTGGCACTGGAGTGGCAGTTGAGTATAAATAAATGTTTTATGAAATTTCTGGCTTTATGGTCATTTAAAAAAAAAAGTCTTTGGACTATCCATATAAAAGCCACCCACATGAAGTATATTTGTAATACTTTGATGAACTTTCCACTATGAGCCAGAGTGAAGAGCCAATAACCAACAGCGGACTACTACCATCCATGACTGCATCGGTTTTGGCAAGATCAGTTGATTGCCATAGATCTTGGGATCCAGACTGACAGTCGTCTGTTATGAGATCACCATGTAAAGAAAATATATTGGTAAAATGGCTGATTTAAAGTGTTCTGAATGGGTGCTTTAAAATGGAAATAAGATTTCAGGAGAAGCATTTTTAAGGAATTGTTTACAACATCAATCCCCAATCTTAAAAACAAGGGTGAACCCCTAAAAGTTGTCACTAATAACAATCCTACCTGAAACATCTCTGAGCGGGCTTGAATAATTTTTTCCATCTCTGCTGTTAAGTCTTACGAAGTTCCAAGAATTTGTTGTGTCGGGTTTATTCTGGGATTTTAAGCATTTCTAATAAAAGTATATTTTTAGGGCATTTTTGTTGTTAGCCCATTTCATTGTTCCTCTACTAGCAACAGTGAATGTCAGTTGGTTCAAGTTCCAAGAAAAGTCCTTCTTCTCAACTTCCAGCATCTAAAAAGTCTTCTTTCCATTCAGTGGCAATATGTGTTATTATGTAGTTTACGCTTATGTTACTTCCCTGTGCTTCTGTTGTCCAATTATTTTATTTAGCGGTGTATATCGCACACTGTAGGAGTCCGCTGGTGTTTAGAAGAATCGACAAGTACATGACTTCTGTCTCCATTCTCAGGGTTTGAGGCACAAGAAAGTAAAATAAATTCAATGTTTGTGTCTAAATAGTATTTCCCCTATAGACCCGGCCTTCGTACTTGTTATGTATCTCTGCACTCAAGCAGCTGTAATGAGAGGTCTGTCAGACATCCAGCACATTGTGAGACCACAGTCAATAATGCCTTCATCGGCCATCTGCTGCTGAGCGCGCTTATGTCCTGCAAGCTTCCCATTATGGGCTGAGACTTCCAGACACTGCAGATTGTGAAACCTGGCAAACTCAACGCTTCTAAATAACATGATGTCAGGGAGATAGATAGATAGATAGATAGATAGATAGATAGATAGATAGATAGATAGATAGATAGATAGATAGATAGATAGATAGATAGATAGATAATAGAGATGATAGATAGATAGATAGATAATAGATAGATAGATAATAATAGTAGATAGATAGATAGATAATAGATAGATAGATAATAGATAGGTAGATAATAGATAGATAGATAGATAGATAGATAGATAGATAGATGATAGATAATAGATAGATAGATAATAGATAGGTAATAGATAGATAGATAGATAGATAGATATAGATAGATAGATAGATAGATAGTAGATAGATAGATAGATAATAGATAGATAGATAGATAGATAGATAGATAGATAGATAATAGATAGATAGATAGATAGATAGATGATAGATAGATAGATAGATAGATATAGATAGATAGATAGATAGATAGATAGATAGATAGATAGATAGATAGATAGATAGATAGATAGTAGATAGATAGATAGATAGATAGATAGATAGATAGATAATAGATAGGTAGAGAATAGACAGATAATAGATAGGTCGATGATAGATAGAAAGATAGATAATAGACAGATAGATAAATAATAGATAGGTAGATGATAGATAGATAATAGATAGGTAATAGATAGATAGATGATTGATTGATAGATAGATAGATAGGTAGATAATATAGATAGATAAATAGATAATAGATACTGTAGATACATAGATAGATAATAAATAGATAGATGATAGATAGAGAGATAGATTAGATAGATAATAGATAGATACCGTAGATACATAGATATATAATAGATAGATAGATAATATATATATAGATATATAATTAGATAATAGATAGATAGATAGCTTAATAGATAATAGATAATAGATAGATAGATAAATAGATAATAGATACCGTAGATACATAGATAGATAATAGATAATAAATAGATAGATGATAGATAGATAATAGATAGATACCGTAGATACATAGATATATAATAGATAGATAATATATAGATAGATAATATATAGATAGATATATACATAATACATAGATAGATGATAGATAATAGATAGATAGATAATATATAGATAGATAGATATATACATAATACATAGATAGATGATAGATAATAGATAGATAGATAATAGATAGATAGATATATATAGTTAGATAATAGATAGATAGATAATACATAGAAAGATAGGTAGCAAGATAGATAATAGTAGATAGATAGATAGATAGATAGATAGATAGATAGATAGATGATAGTGTAGGAGTGGTGGAGGTGATGTTCTACTCCTTGACACCTCAAATGGTTAAATGTATTTTATATTGATGTATGTTGACTGAGAGTAAACCCCCCCCCGGGGGTGCAGTCTAGCCTAGATAGGGTTAACTGTAATGGCCAACCCAGATTAGGGGGGGGGAACTAGAGTTAGTGCCAAGTTCAGGAGGTGTCAGCAGTAGTCACAGGCAATAGGCTGCTAGGGACAATCTGGGCCTAATACTCGGGGCAGTGGATTGTCAAAAGAACCCTTCAGTTTGAATATGTCTGGCGTCCTGGGAACCTCGATATGGACATCGGGGCCCTTGGGAGCACTCAGCCTGTGAAGCTACTGGTAAGGATGGACCCAAACTCTAAGAGGCGGGAGGTGATGCAATCTGAGTGCACTGCTAATGGTGGAGAAGAATTCCTAGTACTAGAGAAGTTAGCAAGAGGGATGTTCTACCCATACCGAGAACCAGGGCTGAAGTTGTGTCCGGTACCTTTGGGAAAGACGAAAACCCATTGGGTCTTATTCTATATGCCTGTTTGTAAAGATTGTCAGTTGTGAAGTAAAAGTTTGAATGTTTTTACGAATCATGTGTCCCCTGGATTGATTGCCGCCAAGGTTCCAGAAGAGGAAAGTCTGTAGCCAATGGAGGCTGTGTGTTTCAGGTCATTGTCATGCTGGAAGACCCAGCCAAGACCCATCTTCAGTGGTCTTACTCAGGAAAGGAGGTTGTTGGCCAAAATCTTGTGATACATGATCCCATCCATCCTCAATTCATTACGGTGCAGTCATCCTTCCCTTTGAAGAAAAGCACCCCCAAAGTATGCTTCATGGTTGGGACGGTGTTCTTGGGGTTGTACCCATCTTTTTTTTTTGGCCATTAAAAAAAGTAAACAATAACATGGTCGGTTGCCATTGCATCTGGTAGACGAACAAGAGCTTTGCACATGTATATAGGTATTTAGGTTATGTTCTTTTAAATAAAGACAATTTGACTTTTTTATACTCACTTTTCATTCATTGCTGTTTTTTTGTGCAAAATTCTTCAAAATGGCGCACACTGTTTATTCATTTTGAACAAAGTAAAAAACGGTCCTTATTCTTGACTTAGACCTGTTTTTTAACTTTTCAGTCACATGTTTTGTAAAATGGCGTAAAAATTGCACCAAAAAATAACAGGTGTGCTTAAAATCACTTAAGGGGGAACAATGGTAAAATATGAAAAACAAGCGAATACATTTGAAATAGGCTTTAAAAAGGTGCAAATTAAAAGAAGTGGACTGGACGCAAATTCAAAACCGGTGAAACCATGAAAAACTAGACAACAACCAGGTGAAAATTCAATAATGATCAGGGATCTAAGACTTTTTTTTAAAACTGTTGATCATAAAAATTATGTCTTTAAAGTTTTCTTTTTTTGTCATTGTAGAACTGTTCTCAAGTAATTGTTACTATCACAAACAGAACTGGTCTAGATTAGTATTTACTATCACAAATTAAACTGTTTTAGATTACCATTTACTATGATAAAAGGGAACTGTTCTAGATTTTAGTATCTACTATCATGAAAGGGAACTGTTATACTTTAGTATTTAATTTCACAAACAGAACCGTTCTAGATTAGTAGTTACTATCACCAAGAGAACTGTTCTAGATTAGTATTTACGGTTTTAGATTTAGAATTTATTGTTAGAGACAGAAATGTTCTAGATCAGTATTTATTATCACAAACATAGCTGTTCTAGATTACTATTCCCTACCAAAAATGGAGCTGTTCTAGATTACTATTTACTATGGTAAAAAAAAAAAAAAAAAGGAACTGTTCTAGATTTTAGTATTTACTATCACAAACAGAATTGTTCTAGACTACTATTTACTATGGTAAAATAAGGAATTGTTCTAGATTTTAGCATTTACTATCACAAACTAAACTGTTCTAGATTACTATTTACTATCACAAGTGGAGCTGTTCTAGATTACTATTTTCTATCACAATTGGAGCTGTTCTAGATTACTATTTACTATAACACACAAATAATAGACCCTCATTTCGATAGATATAATTATCCTGATATATTAATGAAAGCGTCTCTCTATGATTTCGTTATTACACAGGAATTACAGCCGTGCGGAAACATTGCCGAATGCATATTAAGTAACAAAAAGCAGTCATTACATTGAATATTTCCTGTTGCATTTTAATATAAACCTTTTGTTTGTTTTTGGTTTTTTTCATGAGACGAGGAGATATTTTTAGAGCCACGGAAAAGTAACGAAACCTTCTTAACAATCTCCTGAGGATAATTTGTTAGACTTTTTTATCGGTTTCTTGTGGCAGAACTCATTTTCTCAGCAGGACGTATACAATCTGTAGGAGCTTTCCATAAGGAATTCACATCATGATTACAACGACAGTTATTTAAATGAAAACATTTTTGAAGTGTCACCATTGTCGGGCAGCTCGGACTCTGATGATGGAGTGAAGGATGGTGGATGTGCTGTAAGCTAATTACACAGCTAATTTCTTTACTTTGCATAATAATGCTCAGTTCTATAGATGGGCAAGGACTGCAGATCCGTAACCAGCCCGATACAAAGCTTCAAATTAGCCAGTATTTACTAACAAATAGAATTAACTTCCTTAGTGTGAGAAGTGTCTGCCAGGTGCCGCTTGGCAGGTTCCGGACTAAAAGGGGGATGATTGTTTATGACTTATATCCCGATGTGATCTGTAGATCTCGGGAAAGGAAAGCTTCTACTTGATTTGCGTAGGACAATCGGAGAAGTGTAGTGGCGCTAAGCCATCTCATCTGCTAAAATACCTCTTAAGTAGAAGAGCTGCTTAATATCAATTACTTCCCAAAGCCTCCGCTTTTCTAAAGTGATAATACATAAAAAAAGCTTCTTTCAAATCTAGTTTTTAAACCAAATAGCAAATCCATAATGATGGCGTAAGAAGCTCAAACTCATCCCCTCCCCCCATTATCTTTAACAGTCCAGGTGTGTTTAGAGAAATACTACATCCCAAGTCAGGAAAATGTTTCCCACAAGGTAGAGGATCAGAAAGCACGGCTTCTTTCTTTTAAATACAGTGCCACACCTGGCTGCAGGATGTGTGGGGTATTGCAGTTCAACTCTTTTGTCTTCAATGGTGCAGAGCTACAATTCCAGGACAGGTATGTTGATGTTTCTGGAAGAAAGCAGTCATGTTTTTTTTTTAATCTTGGGAAGTTTCTTTGAGGAAAAGCCATCATTAGAAAACTATCTATTGTTTAAAGAGAACCTGTCATCAGGATCAACCATGTTAAACCAAAGGTTGGGCAGAATGGCACTGTCAAACTGGGCGTTTCTTCAGAGTTTTTTCTGGAGGCGTGTGCTTTCACCACTCCCTCCTAGATGCTGCCAATCACAGCTCATTAGCTGATCTTGCAGACTCAGATGCTGATGAGCTGTGATTGGCAGAATCTGAGAGGGAAGAGTGAAAGAACACGCCTCCAGAGAAAACTCTGAAGAAATGCCCAGTTGCATTACTAGCAGAGATTTCCCATGCTGCACTCCAGAAGTAACAAATGTTATTATATCTAAAATGGAGAGACTCAGCACAAAACTGAAGAGAGGGACACAATCAGGGGAGCTCAGGAATTTTTACCAAGTATTTAACTAATTTTCTTGCGCAAGTGACATGCCCTCTTTAAGGAAGTAACAAAGGGGGACATCAAACAATTTTTTTTTTCATTTTTTCCAGATTATATTGGAGCTTTTTTCATGTTTTATGACATGTCTGTAGCAGCACTTCTTGAGTTTTCATCAAACCACTTTCTCTTTAGAACTGATTCTCGGAGGGCTCCATCATGGTGCCATGATCTCATTATCTGTGATGAATAATCACAGACTTTGCTTTTGCCATTGTGGACTTACCATGGCACATCATGTGAGAGAAAAAAAGATGCAAATGGTTTAAAATTAGCATTTTGCCTGTTTTTTTCCCTTTTCTTTAAATAGCAGTTACTAAATTAGCTGGCAAAGGAAAAGTCGTCAGTCTGAGCGTGGAGGAATAATTCTGTTTATCAGATTCCCCAGTCTGGATTGATGGGCTGCGGTCCACGCTTTTCACAATACTACAGATGGATTAATAAAGGAAGCGGTGAGTCTTTTTGCCAGCTAGCTTCTGGTACCTATCCACAGGAGCCTGAGAGATCATTATTTTGCATTTTTCAAGCTGTTTGAGTTTGAATCCAGAGCAATAAAGCATCATTTGAATAAATATCTGAAATAGTCCATGCTTCCATGATCTTATGAGGCCATTTGTAAATTGAGAGCATCATGACTACAGATCTATACATAAAGTAGATGCTCCAGAGCAGGGGTCAGGAATCATGTAAGACTAAGATCACACAGGTTGGATTTGCTGCTGATAAATCCGCAGCAATTTTGACCCAGAAATCTCTAAGGGAATTCATAAAGTAGATTCCAGGAGCTAATTTTGAAAATAAAAATCAATATTCTCACCTTCTACTGCTCTCTTGTTATGTCTTTCCTGGGCTCCTAGATGGTCTTTGTACTTTTGATGCCTGCCATAATGTATCAACACATGTGATTACTGAAGTCTTTAATTGCTTCACATACCAGCAGGACATGTTACCGGAAGGAGTCAAGAAGCTGAGACTGGCCAGACAATGAGAGAAGCCTTGAGAGTAGAGCTGAGACTGGAAAGGCAACCAGGGAAGCCTTGGGAGTAGAGTGTCATGTGTGCATCGCCACGAAGATCGTCGCGGTTGCACATTCTGACTTCTCACAGCTGAGTTGCTGTTTCTTTGTGTTTGGCAGTTAGGGAGTTAATTCTGTCTGTGCTCAGTTCTGGGACTGGTGCAGTTTCTCCCGGCTGCAATTAATTATTTGTTGATTGGTTTCCTTTAAATCTCTGGTTGTCTGTGTTGGGAGTTGCCAGTGAAATTCTTCATGCAGACCACAGATAGGATTGTATCTGTATAGACTTAAGTTAAAGAGCTCCTTAGTTGTTTTAAGCTCACCTTGCTTAGAGTTTAATATCCCAGATCATTTATGTTCCTTCTGTGTTTGAGTGTGTATGCAAGTCTGTGTTTTCTCCAGTCTGTCTTATATGTCTAATCTGTGTATTTAGCAGAGATCAGCCCATATCCCTTTGGTGGTAATCAGTATCCTTCTTAGGACTGATTACAGGGTTCAGGGACTGATAGGAGACAGGGTTAGGCTGGAGACTTGGACCTCTGAACCATTATCAGTACCTCCAAGGTGAGGGATTAGTTAGGACCCCAGTTTAGGGTCAGGTTAGACCCCCGTCCTCCTCTTTCCTGTGACAGTGTATCAAGTCCTCAAGATTAACCCTGAGTTCAACGGATATCGTGTCAGGTAAATCTATTCTATATTTACATGCTGATGTTGCTAATCTATATGTTGTATAGAGTGTTGTTCTTTTAAGAATAGTTTACTGACATCGTACACATATCATAAGACCGCGTGACATTTTCACTGGCCCATAAAATTATTTCCAGTTGCCATGGATCCAGTAGCCCAGCTGGCTCTGCAGTTGCAGGGATTATCCATGGAGCTGACGGACATTAAGTCCAAAGTTTTGTCTCCCTCGGAGCAAACCAGATTTGAACCTAAAGTAGCTCTCCCGGACAGGTTCACTGGTGGGCGAGACAAATTTTTTACCTTCAGGGAAGCATGTAAATTGTATTTTCGGCTTCGGCCTCGATCATCAGGGAGTGAAGAGCAGAGAGTGGGAATTGTTATCTCGCTCCTACAAGGGGACCCTCAATCCTGGGCCTTCTCCCTTCCTCCGGGATCCCCGGCTCTGCAGTCAGTAGATCGATTTTTTACTGCCCTGGGTTTGGTATATGATGACCCAGATCGGGTCTCTCTTGCTGAGACAAAATTACGTAAGATACAGCAGGGAGATCGTCCGGCGGAGGAATTTGCTTCTGAGTTCCGTAGATGGGCCACAGATACTCAGTGGAATGACCCAGCTCTTAGGAGCCAGTTTTGTCATGGGCTTTCTGACAAAGGACGTTTTGGCTCAGTATGATTCTCCTCCATCACTGGAGGCTGCTATGGCCCTAGCTATCCGTACTGATAGACGGCTCCGGGAGAGGTGCGAGGTAACTCCGCCCCCTGTTGTTACTCCACTTACTACTAAAGTCCCTTATGTTGAGGTTCCCCTTGTCTGTTCGGAGGAGCCTATGCAGTTGGGAGGGACATCATTTCGTAGGAGGGGATTGGCGGTACGCCGCAGGACTAGAAGGTGTTTCTTCTGCGGGAAAGAGGGACATTTTGTTGGGGGATGTCCATCCCGTGCCTTGTTGAGCAAAAAGTCGCCGGAAAACTGTTAATCCCAGGTTGTGTGGTGGACGACAACCTGGGAGTATGTATTTCGTCCGCTAGTTCTTCTCAGTTCCTTGTACCAGTGGAGGTGGTGGTTGGTACGAGAGTGGAGAGATTTTCTGTTCTTCTTGATAGTGGGTCCGGGGCTAATCTGGTTGACGCTCAGTTTGCTCAGGCTCAAGGTATGCATCTGAGTGTATTGGTCAAACCGATCCCTATATTCTCCATTGACGCCAGGCCTCTCGGCCAAGGTAGCTTTGTTCATGAGGTTCATAACATTGACCTTCGGGTAGGGGCAATACATAGGGAACTATTATCTTGTTATGTGTTGGAGGGTCTACCTACTCCTATTGTGTTGGGACTTCCTTGGTTGGTTAAACATAACCCTGTGATTAATTGGCAGTCCAGAGATATAAGCCAATGGGGGGAGTTTTGCAAAAGTAACTGCATGAACACAGTCATCAGTGCGGTCGTGCCTAGTACTTTGCCTCCTTTTTTGGAGGACTTTGGGGATGTGTTCTCTGAGGAGGGGTGTCAGGAGTTGCCTCCTCATCGCGTGTATGACTGCTCTATTAATTTACTTCCTGATGCTAAGTTACCTAAAGCTAGGTTATATAACCTTTCTGGTCCTGAGAGGCAGGCTATGAAAGATTATATTTCGGAAAGTCTGGCCAAAGGGCATATTAGACCTTCAACTTCCCAGTGGCCGCGGGGTTCTTCTTTGTGAAGAAAAAAGATGGAGGCCTACGCCCTTGCTTGGATTTCCGCGAACTTAATCGGATTACTGTTCGAGATCCGTATCCACTCCCTCTGATTCCTGATCTCTTCAATCAAATTGTTGGCGCCAAATGGTTCTCTAAATTGGATCTCAGGGGGGCGTATAATCTGATTAGGATAAAAGAGGGGGATGAGTGGAAAACGGCGTTTAACACGCCGGAGGGACATTATGAGAACCTTGTCATGCCTTTTGGTCTGACTACTGCACCAGCAGTATTCCAACATTTTGTTAATGACATTTTTCGTCATCTGGTGGGGCTGTTTGTGGTCGTATATTTGGATGACATTTTAATTTACTCACCAGATCTTGTGTCTCACCAGGAGCATGTGAGACAGGTGTTGCAGATCTTGCGAGACAATAAACTATACGCCAAACTGGAAAAGTGTGTATTCGCCGTACAGGAACTTCAGTTTTTGGGGTTCTTGGTGTCAGCCTCCGGTTTCCGTATGGACCCTGAAAAGGTGAGAGCAGTGCTTGAATGGGATCAGCCAGAGGATCTTAAGGCTCTGCAGCGTTTTCTGGGGTTTGCTAACTACTACCGGAAATTTATTTGTAATTTCTCATCTGTTGTCAAACCTCTCACTGACATGACAAGAAAAGGGACGGATTTTTCTAAATGGTCGGACAAAGCTTGCCAAGCTTTTTCCTCTTTGAAAAAATGTTTTGCTTCGGCACCCGTTCTCATCCAACCAGATGCATCACAGCCGTTCGTTGTGGAGGTGGACGCGTCTGACGTAGGGGTGGGTGCAATATTGTCCCAGGGTCCGTCCCCTGGTAAATGGCATCCGTGCGCTTTCTTTTCTAAAAAATTGTCGTCCGCTGAAAGGAATTATGATATCGGCAATAGGGAACTTTTGGCCATTAAGTTGGCTTTTGAAGAATGGCGTCACTTTTTGGAGGGGCAGTCCACCCGGTCACCGTCATTACTGATCACAAGAACCTGCTGTATTTGGAATCTGCTAAGCGTCTGAATTCCAGACAAGCTCGATGGTCGTTGTTTTTTACCAGGTTTAATTTTGTTGTCACTTATCGCCCTGGATCTAAGAATGTTAAGGCGGATGCCTTGTCTCGCAGTTTCCCAGGGGCCGGGAGAATGGATGACCCGATTCCTATCCTTCAGGAGGGGGTGGTAGTGTCGGCTGTATGTTCTGAGCTTGAGGAGGAGGTGTTAGAGGCTCAGGGGGACGCCCCTGCAGGACCTCCAGGGAGACTGTTTGTCCCAAATCAGTTGAGACAAAAGGTTATTGAGGCACATCATAATTCTGCTTTAGCAGGACATCCAGGGAGTAAGGCTACTTTAGATCTCCTTTCTCGCCGGTTTTGGTGGCCTAACGTTAATAAAGATGTTTTAAACTTTTGTCGCGTCCTGTGGGGTTTGTGCTCGCTCTAAGACCCCTCATACCCGTCCGTCTGGGACCCTCTTACCCTTGAAACTTCTGGAGCGTCCATGGACTCATTTGTCTATGGACTTCATCACGGACCTTCCTCAGTCGTCAGGGAAGACTGTCATACTGGTGGTTGTTGACAGGTTCAGTAAGATGGCACATTTCATTGCTCTTCCTGCCCTCCCTAATGCTAAAAATCTGGCGCAGGTGTTCATTGGGGAGATTGTGAGACTTCATGGGTTGCCTTCTGATGTGGTGTCAGATAGGGGGTCTCAGTTTGTGTCCAAGTTTTGGAGGGCATTTTGTTTACGTCGGGGATGCAATTGTCATTTTCCTCGGCTTTTCATCCGCAGACCAATGGTCAGACAGAGCGTCTGAATCAAAGCCTAGAGACTTATCTTCGGTGTTTTGTCTCAGAGAACCAGGAGGACTGGTCTTCTTTCTTGCCTCTGGCAGAGTTTGCTCTTAACAACAGGCGGAGCGAGTCCACTGGTAAGTCCCCGTTTTTTGGGGCATATGGTTTTCACCCCCAGTTTTGTACATTCAATGGGGGGGGCCCTTCTGGGGTTCCTGAGGAGGAGCGTTTCTCGTCGTCACTTGCTTCAGTGTGGAGAGGTGTATTGAATAATCTGAGTGCTATGGGGAACCGTTATAAACGTATGGCTGATAGGAGGAGAGTTTCTGGTCCAGATCTTAATGTGAACGATCTGGTATGGTTGTCTACCAGGAATATAAAACTTAAAGTTCCCTCCTGGAAGCTGGGCCCCAGATTCATCGGGCCGTACAGGATCAGTTCCATAATTAATCCTGTGGCATTTCGTCTGGACCTCCCTCCTACGTTTAAAATTCATAATGTGTTCCACAAGTCATTACTTAAGAGGTACGTGGCACCAGTCATACCATCACCTCTACCTCCTCCTCCAGTGGTGGTCAATGGTAACTTGGAGTTTCAAGTGTCAAAGATCATTGACTCACGTCTGAATCGCCGGTCCCTTCAGTACTTGGTGCATTGGAAGGGGTATGGTCCAGAGGAGAGGACGTGGGTTCCTGCG
The DNA here is from genome assembly GCA_033576555.1 of Oophaga sylvatica. Lineage (NCBI taxonomy): Eukaryota > Metazoa > Chordata > Amphibia > Anura > Dendrobatidae > Oophaga > Oophaga sylvatica. The sequence goes on along the minus strand of JARQOD010000009.1, from coordinate 89,561,301 downwards.
TCTGACATTAACGCAGATCGTTTGGTGCGGACCTTCCACAGAACTCACCCGGGCAAACCTGGCCCTGAGGGTCCGGAGGCCCCTCGTAGAAGGGGGGGTACTGTCATGTGTGCATCGCCACGAAGATCGTCGCGGTTGCACATTCTGACTTCTCACAGCTGAGTTGCTGTTTCTTTGTGTTTGGCAGTTAGGGAGTTAATTCTGTCTGTGCTCAGTTCTGGGACTGGGTGCAGTTTCTCCCGGCTGCAATTAATTATTTGTTGATTGGTTTCCTTTAAATCTCTGGTTGTCTGTGTTGGGAGTTGCCAGTGAAATTCTTCATGCAGACCACAGATAGGATTGTATCTGTATAGACTTAAGTTAAAGAGCTCCTTAGTTGTTTTAAGCTCACCTTGCTTAGAGTTTAATATCCCAGATCATTTATGTTCCTTCTGTGTTTGAGTGTGTATGCAAGTCTGTGTTTTCTGCAGTCTGTCTTATATGTCTAATCTGTGTATTTAGCAGAGATCAGCCATATCCCTTTGGTGGTAATCAGTATCCTTCTTAGGACTGATTACAGGGTTCAGGGACTGATAGGAGACAGGGTTAGGCTGGAGACTTGGACCTCTGAACCATTATCAGTACCTCCAAGGTGAGGGATTAGTTAGGACCCCAGTTTAGGGTCAGGTTAGACCCCCGGTCCTCCTCTTTCCTGTGACAGTGTATCAAGTCCTCAAGATTAACCCTGAGTTCAACGGATATCGTGTCAGGTAAATCTATTCTATATTTACATGCTGATGTTGCTAATCTATATGTTGTATAGAGTGTTGTTCTTTTAAGAATAGTTTACTGACATCGTACACATATCATAAGACCGCGTGACATAGAGCTGAGACTGGACAGGCAACCAGGGAAGCCTTGGAAGTAGAGCTGAGACTGGCCAGGCAACCAGGGAAGCCTTGGGAGTAGAGCTGAGACTGGACAGGAAAGAAGGGAAGCCTTGGGAGTAGAGCTGAGACTAGACAGGCAATCAGTGAAGCTTTGGAAGTAGAGCTGAGACTGGAAAGGCAACCGGGGATGCCTTGGGAGTAGAGCTGAGACTGGCCAGGTAACCAGGGAAGCCTTGGGAGTAGAATTGAGACTGGCCAGGCAACCAGGGAAGCCTTGGGAGTAGAATTGAGACTGGCCAGGCAACCAGGGAAGCATTGGGAGTAGAGTTGAGACTGAACAGGCAACCAGGGAAGCCTTTTGCAGTAGAGCTGAGACTGGACAGGCAACCGGGGAAGCCATAGGAGTAGAGTTGAGACTGGACAGGCAACCAGGGAAGCCTTGGGAGTAGAGCTGAGACTAGACAGGCAATCAGGTAAGCCTTGGAAGTAGAGCTGAGGATGGAAAGGCAACTGGGGAAGCCTTGTGAGTAAAGCTGAGACTGGCCAGGCAACCAGGGAAGCCTTGGGAGTAGAAATGAGACTGGCCAGGCAACCATGGAAGCCTTGGGAGTAGAGCTGAGACTGGAAAGGCAACCAGGAAAGCCTTGGGAGTAGAGCTGAGATTGGACAGGCAACCAGGGAAGCCTTGGGAGTAGAATTGAGACTGGCCAGGCAACCAGGGAAGCATTGGGAGTAGAGACGAAACAGGCCAGGCAACCAGGGAAGCCTTGTGAGTAGAGCTGAGACTGGCCAGACACCCAGGGAAGCCTTGGGAGTAGAGCTGAGACTGGACAGGAAACAAGGGAAGCCTTGGGAGTAGAGCTGAGACTAGACAGGCAATCAGTGAAGCTTTGGAAGTAGAGCTGAGACTGGAAAGGCAACCGGGGATGCCTTGGGAGTGGAGCTGAGACTGGCCAGGCAACCAGGGAAGCCTTGGGAGTAGAATTGAGACTGGCCAGGCAACCAGGGAAGCCTTGGGAGTAGAATTGAGACTGGCCAGGCAACCAGGGAAGCATTGGGAGTAGAGTTGAGACTGAACAGGCAACCAGGGAAGCCTTTTGCAGTAGAGCTGAGACTGGACAGGCAACCGGGGAAGCCATAGGAGTAGAGTTGAGACTGGACAGGCAACCAGGGAAGCCTTGGGAGTAGAGCTGAGACTAGACAGGCAATCAGGTAAGCCTTGGAAGTAGAGCTGAGGATGGAAAGGCAACCGGGGAAGCCTTGTGAGTAAAGCTGAGACTGGCCAGGCAACCAGGGAAGCCTTGGGAGTAGAAATGAGACTGGCCAGGCAACCATGGAAGCCTTGGGAGTAGAGCTGAGACTGGAAAGGCAACCAGGAAAGCCTTGGGAGTAGAGCTGAGATTGGACAGGCAACCAGGAAGCCTTGGGAGTAGAATTGAGACTGGCCAGGCAACCAGGGAAGCATTGGGAGTAGAGACGAAACAGGCCAGGCAACCAGGGAAGCCTTCTGAGTAGAGCTGAGACTGGCCAGACAACCAGGGAAGCCTTGGGAGTAGAGTTGAGATTGGCCAGGCAACCAGTGAAGACTTGGGACTAGAGCTCAGACTGGACAGGCTACCAGAGAAGGCTTTGGAGTAGAACTGAAACTGAACAGTCAACTAGAGAAGCCTTGGGAGTAGATACGAGACTGGCCAGGCAACCAGAGAAGCCTTGGGAGTAGAGCTGAGACTGGCCAGGCAACCAGGGAAGCCTTGGGAGTAAGCAAAGACTGAAAATGTGGTAATAGGGGTATGTGCACACATAATTTTTTTTAAGGAGTTTTTTGATCAGCATCTGAGCAGAAACTCTCCAAATCATCTTCCAAATCTTAAAACTCCTCAAAAACAGTGATTTTCTTCTCAGTGACTTTGTGCACATGACGTCTTTTTCAGCTTAAAAAAGTGCTGCAAAAAATGGACATGATGCACAGCGATGTCAAATCAACATCATTGTGCACATCAGTATTGTGTTACTTCTTTTAATCTTGGAAACCCTGGTGCGTTAAAACAAGTAACGATCATTATTTGGGCGGCTTCATTTGGAAACCGCCTGCTCTGTACAATAAAATATAGTGGCAAAAGACAGGCGCAAGTTTTTCTTATATCAGCTTTGTGCAATTAGCCATTTTCTGCTTGAAAAACTCAGCAAAAAAACTCTGTGTACATACCCTTTGGCTATGTGCACAATTTTTATTGCTTAGAATCCGTCTGAAAAAGCGCTGACAAAAACACCTAGTAAAAGGAACATGGTGCACAGCAATGTCAAAATGATCCTGCTGTGCACATGTTCCGTCTTATGTCACTTCTATTAAACGCTTTAGGGTTTGGAAATCCTGAAGCAGTTAAAAGAAGTAACATGTTCATTCTTGATGCTGAGAGTATAGAGTGAAAGACGACGGCAGCGGAAGACCCCACATGAATGACGACTGCCAACATTCTCCAAAAGTTGTTTCGCCTGTGAAAACTCGGTGGCTGCACCAGGGCCATGCGCCCATACCCTTATGGTGTTTTTTAGACTTTCTTTTAAACCTTTAGATTTTGTAGCAAATCTGCAGGTAATCCGCAGCAAGGATTTAATAGTAGATTAACACTTCCCCTAAGGAATCAATGAAGAAAATTTTCAACAAATCATTTCTCTTTCCACAGCAGATATTGGTTAATTTCAATGCAGAAAACTTACATAAAAAGTCAAACTAATGGTACTAATTTATAGTTGAGAGAATAATAGTAGATGAAAAACTCATCCAAAAGTTGTATTTGATATTGCTTCATTAACTGCTTTAAAACAATACACAACCCATGGACAAGTGTCTTTCTGTCTCCAGAATAAGCAAAAAAGTAACCCTTCCTAACCTCATATAACCCCTTTGAGTCTATATTCACACATGCAGTTTTTTTTGCAAAAGAGCTAAGGAGGATTCAAAAAGAATGGTAAATGTTAATTTAAGCCTTCTCCTTCCTCTTCATCTTAGATCTGACTTCTGACTTTGGTTCTAAAAAACCTTATCAATAACCACGTTTCATTCCACCCTAAGGGCAGGAGCAGATGACCATAGGGTCTATCATTCGAGAGAATCGAGTCGATTATGCAAATGGACACTCTGATCAAACTCTGATCAGACTGTGAGCATAGTCTGATCTGATTCTCCATCTTCTCCATTCTGTCAGTTAGTGGAAATCCGACTGCACTCAGATGTCATCCGAATGCAGTCCAAAGGTTTCAATAGACTCATTGACTTGCATGGCCGGGCATGCAGTGATTTTTTTCCTGGGACAGAATCTGTCCAAGAAAAAATATCAGAATTGTCCATGGCCCCATAGACTAACATTGGTCCGAAAATATATTGTCTGTACCTGCCTAAAGGTTGATAAGGGTTGTAGGAAGACAGAGATTCCCTAAAGGATATGTCCTTTCAGAGCTTTTTTTTCTTTTGCTTAAATGCTTGTATTTGTGAATAAAAATACTAATTGCTATAGGATATCATTACGCGCTTTGGACCATTTGACTTCTGCAGCCATCTATATATCACAGTACTGCAGAATGAGTTACAAGTAAATCCATCAGTGAGCTCATTATTTTTCCAGGTTCTGAAATCTTTAACTTCTCCTGAAATCTACGCTGATTTATGACCAGTTAAAAGTAGAACTTTTGGACAGACACAAAATGTACGAGAACACTGCCTGGGCTCCAAAGAGCATATAGCGTCTTGAATGCATATGAGGTTCATAGATCATCGTTAGAGCAAAGTTGTTGTCCCATGTGGGGCATTTATGGATGGGAATCTTCTAAAACTTCAATACAAGTGAATGGAGAGGGGTGAGCATGTGCAGCCTCCTGTCCATTCCTAGTGGGTTGCAACCATGGTCCATTCTGGAGACAGACCAGCATTTATGCCATGTGATATGAATATCCTATAAATGTCTCAGATCAGACCTTTTTTTTTGTTTTCAACCCATGACGAATTGATGGGTGAATGCTTTTTAGGAACATCGATCTTGTGCAAGCCTATATAGGTCCACCAGGGTTCTCTCCACCTTTGTCTTGATAGTATCAAGTCATTGTGTTGCTGGTCTTCTTCGCCTTGTTCCTCTTATTCTTCCAACCATGATGTCCTTCTCCAGTGATCGCTCTTTTCGTATAATGAGTCTAAAGTAGGCAAATCGTAGCTTGGTGATCCTTGCTTCAAGTGACATGTCTGACTTGATTTGTTCTAAAATTCATATGTTTGTTCTTCTTGCCATCCATGGTATTGATAACATCTCTCTGAAGCACCACATTTCAAAGACGTCGATTCTTCTTTTGTCTTGTTTCTTTATAATCCAGGTTTTGCTTCCGTATGTTACCAGACCTGACCATAGAGAAGACCAAAATTATGTACGAACCGTGTCTTCATCTCCAGTGAAATGTTCTTCGATTTGAAGACCTTGTCCAGTGACTTCATTGTTGATTTACCCATAGCTATCCTAGATCAGACTAACCCTCTACATATTCCGAGCCTAAAGTCCCTTTATCAGTGATCAATATGATTGGATTCTATGGACGTAGTCTCGATAAATTTTTTCCTGTAGCCCTGGAATTGAAGCTCAGTTTTCGCTCCTTGTCAGGGACAGGCAGATCTTCTTTATTACCTTTCGGACAGGTAAGAGAAAAGGAGATTGGGAGACATAACCTGTACAGCCGTTACAATACTTTGTTTTAGTGTCTCTTTTTATAGGCACAATGTGCTTTCCCAGAACTCATCTGCTCATTATATGGCTTCATAAAATTTTCAAAGTAGAGCAAGCATGGATTGTGCCACAGATGGTAAAAGAAGGATAATCATGTAGCTGCAGTATTGATTTTTATTGAATTACCTCTCTGCAGCACTTAGTACTACTATGTAATCTACTCAAACTGCTTTTACAATATAAAATTTCCATTTTCCGAGGTCAACGTAATGCAATCAAGTGCTTCACTTTTATATGAGCCGATCACGTGCTTTCTTGTCCTTATCTCAGTGTTTCAGGAGGGAGGGGGTTAAAGATTGTCATTTGCGAAGATGACAAACGAGATATCAAGGGAGATATGTAAACCGCGGAGGATACTTAAATCGGATAATCATGGGTATCAGTTTCTATGTCATTATTTTTCTCTGTATTATGATGGAGGTAAGTAAAATAGAATTGCTGGGATAGAGTTACCGTCGTGATGATGTTCTCAGGAAATGTATTGTGGTTAGCATTAGCAGAAAGTTTCTTCAAGGGCATTTAGAAGAGAGAAGTGGAAAACAAGCGAAGTTGTTGCTGTGCATATAAAAGGGTCTTTGTAATGGCTGAAAAGCTGCCAAAATCATTAGCGGAGACTTCTCTTCTCATATTATTAGGATCTCATCACTTTATGAGCGATGGGTTCTGAAGACCACTTGGACTCCAATTCTTGTGCTCCCAACTCCCTCATTCACCGTGCCGCAGTTTCACGCACAGATGGGCAACTCAATGCACTGCTGTGTAGGGAACGACAGTGAAGAGGGAACAGCACAATTACCTCCTTTATTTCCAGGATCGCTGTGGGTTCCAGAGGTCATACCCTATTGAATATAAAGTGGTGTCGCCACTTCATGAGATGAGAAGACCATTGAATGCTTTCTAGGAATTCAATTGGAGATGACCAAAATGATCTGCGGAGGATCGAGTTCTAATCAAATTTCCTGAAATGTATAGTTTCACATGAATACTTTGAGAGTCAATTCATGATTTGGAAAACTAAAAACTTGCCAGACATCATTTCCCACATAGGTGAAGCACTGAAGACCGGGCAAATGCCATTTTGTGCGGCCGAGATGACCTTCCTGCAATTATGACATCACATCCTAGTTTATCAAGCGCATCATCATACCAGTGATAGTCATGGTCAGTACACCACTGGGTAGTGAGGTAACTTGAAGCTCATGTACCCCAATGTAAAAGCCCCAATGGGGCCCCCAATTATTGAAAGTCTTTGTATTTTCATGTAGGCCAAAGAGTCTTTTTGGGCCCCTTAGGCTCCAGGGCCTGGAAGCGATTGCAACTCCTGCACCTATTGTAGTTACGCCCATGCCACTGGGTCATCGGAGAGCAGCAGTTCCCAGTGGAGCACAATCGGGGAGAAGACTGGTGATATGTACGACAGAGCTGGATTCCGTCTCCAGATTCACAAAGTATGCGGATTAGACAGGTCATATTGAACTAGAATATGTTATTCTTGTGGTCTCTCTCCCCTGCCTCCCTTTCCAGTATTGAGATCCACATGAATTTATTTGCCACAAATCACATTTGTGGGTAAAATTTGGTGAAGCCAGTAAATTCCGACTTTATACGATCCATTCAGCTCCAGTTACAACTAGAGTTGAGCGATACTTTCCGATATCCAAAAGTATCGGATCGGAATGGTATCGCCGATACACACAAAATATCGGCGATACCCGATACCGATACCGGAAATCCAATGTAAGTCTATGGGAACAAAATATCGGAATTAAAAAAAACCCATTCTTGCCTTGTTGGATAATTGTACATGAAGGAAAACAACAAAGAGTAATGTAGAATGTATTGGGGGAGGTTGAGGAGACATTAAAGGCATAGATGTTTAACCCAATCCAATGGAATAGCATTAATATATATTTTTTTTAAATACGTTCGGATTGACGAAGAAATTGACAATGTTGTTAACCTTTTTTCTATTTTCGCAAATATGTATGTTTCAAAACTTCCATGCTCTTCACCTTTTTAAACTTTTGCCACAATTTCTCCTTCATAATCTTCAGCAGCATCATCTTTGTCATCAAATTATTCTTCATCTTCACCTTCTTTATCTTCTTCTTAAACTTCTTGCTATTCATCTTTTGTTAACATTACTCAGATTGTTCTTATTAAACTATTATTCTTCTTCATATTAACCCATAAAGTGTAAAGTATAACCTCTTTCTATGAATTTAATTTCCCTGAATTTAATTTCCATTTAATTTCATTTAATTTCTTAAATAATTCAGGGATGAGAAGAGAACAGGGTGGAGGCAGCAGGACTTTTTGCCGTACACACAGCAAGGGAACAGCTGACATTAGTGAACCCCAGTAACACAGGCAGCAAGTGTTGACTGTGCTAACAGAACTTCCGAGCAACAACTGGCGGTGTTGGAGCCCAGGGTCAAGGAGGGTGTAGGCAGAGGCCTAATATGAGATGTTTGAAGTTAAATTTGGAGTTAGCAGCAAAAATTTTTGCCAGACACCCAGCAGGGGAACAGCAGGCGTTACTGAACCCCACAAACACATCAGCGATTGTTTTGATCTGTGCATCCAACACTTCTGATCAGCAACTGGCGTTGTTGAAGCCCAGGGTCAAGAAGGGTTTTAAATTTAAATATTGAGTTATTGCCTTGTTACGTGGCCATTGCAAATGTATGTACTTCAAACTATAAAAATGAAGTTTTACTAGGACAATAAAAGATGAATTTCAATTCCAAAAATTTAAAAATAAACACCCTTAAAATATAAACGCATATAAGCACATGGCAACAAGAAATGGAACAACACACCACCCAAAATTATTTTTACAAAATATAGTGATGTAAATTTATGAATAAAAGTCCATTTTTGTATTTAGGAATGATGCGTAAGGAACGCTATGTTAAACCATAACATAGTGAAGACAATGGATTTTGTAATAGTCACTCATCATCATCATTACAAGAAATCTGTGACAGTCACACAGATTTCAATTATTTCACTCACGAAAATTGTTATTTCGGACAGCATTTTTACATGTCCAGCATGGACTCATCAAAGTGATGAGATGACGCACTAATGTACGATAAAAAAAAAAAAAAAATTTATAAAAAAAAACATTGTCACAATTTAAGTGGGTGCCTGCAAGTGGAGGTGAAACAAAGGCTAGGATAGCAAAGGTATATACTATGTCTGTTGTAGACAGTGGGCAGCCTCTGATGGGTAATGTCGATGTTATACTGTACGTCAATAAAGGCTGCGGCTGCAATCATGCATTTTTGGCTTGTAGAATGTTGAAGAGGGTAAAAGCATGTCTGGTTGCGCAAGGCTTTATCCTGTAACAATACCTTCCTTGTGTGACGGGTAGGGTAGCGTGTGTCTATTATATGAGTGTCTGTAAAATGTGACTTTACGCAGCCTTATTCTGCCCTAGGGACGCAAAAAATAAGACAGCAGTAATCATTTACTGTATAAAACTCCACCTATGAGCAACAAAACAAGCACGTTCCCTCTTCCGGTTCCTGCGCTGACATGTGAGGAGGGAGTTTGGAGACCTCCTGAATTTCTCCCAGGTGTCCAAGCATATCGGGCCGATAGGAGAGCATTAAAACCACCCCCGGTCGTGACTTAAATACGGTGAATCGAACCAGTGAAGAACTGTAGGTCGATGCGAACGAATGTGCGATCACATGACACACGTTTATAACCCTTGCTAGACACGAATAACTTTGTAGAATTTTGGAGACACCTGAACCCAGATGGCAGTGAATATTCCTTCTATTCGGCGCCACATGACTCTTGGTCCAGAAGAGATAATATATTGCTATCACAGGAGCTAGTAAGGGGAGTGGAAGAGGCAGATGTGCACAACGTAGCTATATCTGACCACGCGCCGTATCAGTGACCCTGCCAGATATGGTTCAGATGGGGCCAGACCAAACTTGGCGCTTCCCTACCTATTTGTTAATGGATGAGAAGTTTCGACATCAGGTGAAGCAATGGTGTTTGGAATATGTAAGTGATAATGGAGATAGTAGGGATAGGCCCGGAATTTTATGGGCAGCAGGGAAGGCATTAATGCGCGTGAAACTAATAGGTTATCAGACAACGCTAAAAAAGAAGATAGCGACAAACTACTCGCAGGCTAGCAGGATATTACGCGATAGCTACACGGCAAACAAGACAACTTCATCAACACAGGATAAAAATAGATGTAAGCAGGCTAAGGCTGACTTACACGTATGGGTATATCGACGCGAGAGAAGCAGTAATATGAATTATAGAGCCGATGTATATCGTTATGGTAGCAAATCAGGGAGACTATTAGCACGACTAGCGAAAGGAAATCACATTCGTCATCAACATATTACTGCGTTAACGAATAAACATGGGATCATGAACACAGACCCTCGAACCATAAACACCATTCTACAAGAATACTACTCAGACTTATATAAGGTGGAACATACGGATAGTGCGGAGGGTCAGACCTTTCTAGATGGAATACGGTTACCATCCTTCACAAACTATCAGCTTCTCCTTTTAAAAAAACCAATTGAGGTGACGGAAGTGACAGCGGCGATAAGTGACTTTAAATCCGGGAAAGCTCCAGGACCTGACGGGTTTACAGCCAAATTATTAAAATTATTGAGTGAGGATATCCCGTCCACATTGGTAGGCACCTTCAATCATATATTGGAGACAGGAGGGTTGCCCATCCATTCAAACATGGCACACATGAAGGTGCTACTAAAACCCAACAAACCTTCACATCTGGCTGGATCCTATCGTCCATTCTCACTCATTGACCAGGATATCAAGCTTATGTCCAGGATCATGGCAGATCGTTTGAGTAGCATTCTTCCTACGCTGATAGGGCCATCACAAGTGGCCTTTGTTAGACCAAGATCGCCCATGAATAACATTAGGAAAGTAATAGCAGTTGTAGATAAATATCGTTGTCTGACAACATCGAGTCCTGTCATGCTATCCTTAGATGGCGATAAGGCATTTGATAGGGTGAGCTGAAGTTGGTTGCCAATGGTCCTGGACAAAATTGCCATGAGAGGCACGTTTATGACTTTCCTATCAGGTGTCTACGCCAACCCACAGGCACAAATACACAACACAGGTCACCTTTCGGCTACTTTCACAATACAGAGGGAACTCCTCAGGGATGTCCATTATCACCTTTGCTCTTTGATATAGCCCTTGAGCCATTAGTTACACACGTGGAGGATAACACAGTATATGACGGTATAAAGGTAGGGGGTCGGCAGATCAAACTCACATTGTTTGCAGACGATATACTCATTTATATGGCACATCCCCAAGACCATCTCAAAGGGCTATTAGACTGGATAAAATTTTTTTAACTAATTCTGTGGTTTTCGCTTCAAAGACTACAAGAGTGAAATTTTTCAATTGTTAAAGCCTAATCCTCGTGAGCTTTGGTGTGCTTACTGATGGGGGACAGAAGTAATTAAAACATTTATTTATAACATATCTGTGAATCAAAATAGGACGAGATTCTAGTTCTCAATACAAACTTAACTATGAACCCTAATTGGACAAGGTTGTACGTCAATTGGAGCGGTGGCATGATTTGCCCCTGTCTCTTCTGGGCCGTTGTCACCTTCTTAAGATGATTATTTTTGGAAGGCTATTATACCCGCTTCAGACTATTCCAATCCTGTTACGTAAAGCTGATGTTTCACGGATAAAAAAAGCAATGACCAGATTCATCTTGAGGGGAAAACGGCCCAGAATAGCAATACGAAAAATTATGCGTGCAGTAAAAGATGGGGGCCTGGCCGTGCCAAACGTTAGGAGTTATAACTTTTCGTGCTTGATCAGAGTGGGGAGAGATTGGTTTAAGGGGACTTAGTCCTACTCAGATGTATTGCTGGAATCTGGACTGACAGAGGGTTGTATTTTGGCCTCATGTGTTGACACTGTGATTTGTAAACTCCCGGTCATAGTGATCAGCGCTACTACGCGATACAGTAATTGCCTGTAAGGCAACCAGACGAGCGCATGGGTTGTCTTCTCAGTTATCTAAACACATGCCTTTATGGGCTCACCCAGAATTCCCAGTGGGAGTGACAGACCGCGTTTTTTGAGACGTGGCATACTAAAGGTATACATACAGTATTCCATCTCATGCACCTAAAAGAGTGTAGGTGGCTGACATCCAAGGAGATTATGGAAAAATTCAATTAGCCCCCTTCTCACTTTATTGAAACTCTACAAGTGCATTATTTCTACAGAAATCGCCTGCGTAATATTATAGAAGAGGTGGTAGACAATTGATTTGACAAGATGGGAGATATATTTCTTCAACCAGACTGAAGTATGCTCATGATTTTCCATGATTACTACGACCTGTGATGAGGTCATAGTCACGTGATCTGGTCAGCTGATGTGTACGTCACCTGATGGTGTTTTGTAGGCCTATAAAACAAGGAGCTGTTGTAGTTGTTGTGTGGAAGGAAGGAGTTTGGCTGGAGTAAGCCTGGAACATTGTTTTGTTACTGTGTGGCAGTGTGCACCAGGAAGCGAGTAACAGACCACCCGGAATGTGACCTGGCGGTCTCAGCTGACCTGCAGCCGCTTAGTTAAGCCCGTCACAAGCAAGGGTGAGTCTGTGACCAGTGGTTCTCCAAACTGGAGTGATTTATGTTTGTTTTCATTTTGTTATATGGACTTTTTGTTGAACTCATGATTAAAATCACTGAACTTTGAAATAAAAGGCTGTGTGTTTGCCTCATTACTGCGGCCCAGCCCTGCCTACCACAGCGGTTCCCTACAATTGGTGGAGAATGCGGGCAATGCAGTGAGGTCAGGCTGTTTTTCATGCATGACAGTAAATGTCCTGGTTTTAGAAAGTGCACCAAAACCGGCTGGATAACTGTCCGAAGATGGAGAACAAAGTAAAAATGCTAGTGGAGGCCATGCGACAGCAACAGCAGGCTACACAGCAGCAACAGCAGGCTATGCACAGCAGCAGGCATACACAGCAGGCTATGTAGCGGCAGCAGGCTATACAGCAGCAGGCTATGTAGCAGCAGATATTTAATCGACAGCAACAGGAAACCAATAGTTTACTGATGCAGCACATCACAGCGCCGCAGACAGTAAGAGCTGCCCGGGGATGCCATGATGTCCGGAAAGCGGTGCGTAGAGCGATCCGAAAGATGGAGCAATCAGATGACGTTGAGGTGTAGCTGGAGATGTTTGAAGGCGTGGCTAAAAGGGAGAGACTGCCCCGGGACCAGTGGGCCGAGATCGTGGCTCCGTTTTTGACTTCAGGACCCGCTAAAGCCTATAGGGACTTACCCCCCCAGCAACAGGAGGACTATGAGAGCGTGAATGGTGAGATACTTGCACGTCTTGGGGTAAATGTTTTTTTCCTGGCCCAGCGTGTACAACAATGGAAGTTTTCCCCTTCCGAGCCAGCTCGGTCCCAGTATTATGACTTGATACACCTGATAGAAAAGTGCTTTCAGCCTGAGGTGTTGTCACCCGCGATATGCTGGATCGTATAGTGACTGATAAATTCGGGCGAACTTTGCCCCACACCCTTCAAACATGGGTTGGACAGGCAGCCCCTACTGATGGTCTCCAAATGGTAGACCTCATTGAAAGATATGGGCCTACCAAGGAGATACAGGGAGAGACTACCCGGAAGCTACCAATTAAATTCACCAAACCTTCACCCACAGCTCGGCGAGCAGAGACTCTGAGGGCCGCCCAGGAAGGGTCGGGGAACGAAAGGGGCCCCATAATCTGTTGGCGGTGCCAAGAACCATGACATGTGAGAGTGATTGCCCCCACCTGACTGAGCCCATGGACAACAACTTTGGCTACTATCAGTCTCACTATGCATAACACATGTGTGCAGTGGTCAGTATTACCTTTGCCTTCGGTGGAGGAGGAAAACACCTCTCCTATAGAAGTGTTAGTTGGGGAGATGGAAGATTTGCCACCGGGAACAGAATTGTAATACTTAAATGTGTCAGGTGACAATTTTGGTACGGCGCAACTCTGTGACCCTACGTTGAGTCTATTTGTTGGGGATAACATTTTGTTTTGTAACTGATCATTCCCCTGTGACTGGCAGTGTTGTAGCCCAGGGAGTAGAGTTCAGGTGGTAGAAAGATGAACATAACAGGAGACATGGAAAACGTTGGCAAACAGTTATTTAATCTGAAAACGGGCAGGCAAATTCAGGTGAGATCCATGCCTTGTTCATTTTCAGAAAAGTAAGCCGGTCTACATTCTCTGAGGATAGTCGCATGCGACGGTCTGTTAGTACACCACCTGCAGCACTAAAGACGCGCTCAGATAATACACTGGCAGCAGGGCAAGCCAGCACCTCCAATGCATACTGGCTAAGCTCTGGCCATGTATCCAGCTTAGAGACCCAAAACTTGAAAGGGGAAGAGCCATCTGGGAGTACACTGAGAGGGAAAGACATGTAGTCTGTCACCATCTTACGTAAACGTTGCCTCATGGTGAGTGGAGTCGTCTCGGATGGTGTAGACATTGGTGGCGCTGACACAAAACTTCGCCACATTTGTAACATACTGCTCTTGCCCTGTGCAGAGGCGCTGCTTGTGCTCCCTCTTGTTGCAGAGGTGTCTCCACTGCCTCGACGCACAGAGATTCTTTGTAAAGCAGTAGCAGCAGCAGTGCTCTCGGCTGGAATGGAGAATATTATGGATTGCACCAGTCTGTCTTGGTACTCCCGCATTTTACGCTCCCGGTTCAACGGTGTGATGAGGCTTTGTAAGTTGTCCCGGTAGCGAGGGTCTAGGAGGGTGTACACCAATAATCTGATGTGGTGAGAATGTGGGCGATGCGGCGGTCGTTTCTCAGGCACTGCAGCATGAAATCAACCATGTACTGCAGACTCCCAACTGCCCAACAAACGCTGTCCTCTGGAAGAGGCGTCATCTCTGCCTGCTCTGCATCGCCCCACCCTCGCTCTACATACTGACTAGAGCGTTGTGTACCTCCCTCTGTAGGGATTTCTTCCTCCTCCATTGACTCCTCCTCATCCTCCTCACAAGGTGAGCCCTGCCCAGCCCTTTGTGAGGAACCAAGTTGCGCTGACTGTCCAGAAGGTGAGTGAATTTGTGACTCCTCATCCTCCACCTCTTCCAAAACCTCATCCTTTAGTGCTTGCAGTGATTTTTGAAGCAGGCAGATAAGGGGGACAGTCATGCTGACTAGTGCATCATCTGCACTCGCCATCCGCGTTGAGTCATCAAACGCACGCAAAACGTGGCAGATGTCCTTCATAGAGGCCCACTCAGTAGTGGTGAAGTGTGAACGGCGCAAATTGCGAGTTGATTGCGCCTGATGCAGCTGATACTCCATTACTGCTGGCTGTTGCTCACACAACCGCTCCAACATATGTAAGGTGGAATTCCACCTGGTGGGTACGTCACATATGATGCGATGTTCAGGAAGGCGAAATCTGCGTTGCAGAGCAGCAATGCGCGATCTGGCTATGCTGGAACGTCGCAAGTGAGCGCACTCTAGGCGGACCTTCTGCAGCAGTTCAGCAAGATCCGGATATCCCTCAAAAAACTCTGCACGACCAAGTTGAGCACATGTGCCAGACATGGTATGTGAGTGAGGTTGCCAAGGCCCAGAGCTGCCACCAGATTTCGGCCATTGTCACACACTACCAAGCCTGGCTGGAGATTCGCTGGCAAAAACCACACGTCGCTCTCCTGCTTGATGGCATTCCAGACCTCCTGCGCTGTGTGGCTTCGATTCCCCATGGAAATTAATTTCAGGACGGCCTGTTGACGTTTGGCCACGGCTGTGCTCATATCGGTCGCAACAGGTAAGCGTTCACTGGTCCATGTGGAGGTAGACCGTGACGGCTCCTGCAGCGATGATTCTGAGGAACTGGAGTAGGAGGAGGAGTCAATGTGTACAGACTGGATTCCTGCAATCCTTGGAGTTGGCAGAACACGTACAGCGCCACTCGCAAGATCTGTACTCGGCTCCACAACATTGACCCAATGGGCAGTGAGGGAAAGGTATCGTCCCTGGCCATGGGTACTGGTCCACGCATCGGTGGTCAGGTGGACCTTGCTACAGACGGCGTTTAGTAGCGCATGTTTAATGTTTCCCTCGACATGTTTTTGCAGACCAGGGACGGCTTGCCTGCTGAAATAAAATCGGCTTGGCACATTGTATTGTGGGACTGCCAATGCCATTAAGTTACGGAAACTGTCAGTCTCCACCAGCCTGAATGACAGCATTTCAAGGGACAGGAGTTTTGCAATGCCAGCATTCAGAACCTGTGCTCGTGGATGGTTTGCCGAGTATGGCCGTCTTTTATCCCATGCCTGTGGTACCGATGGCTGTTTTGTGGCCTGGGAGTGTGAAGATGACAGGGAACTTGCTGCTGTGGGTGGAATAACACTTTGTCTCTGGACAACAGTGACCGAGGTTCTTCCATGGCGATCCTGTGAGGAAGCAGAACCAGCTGTGTGTGAGCTGGAGGTAGAGGCTCCAACACGACCTGAAGATGTAGGTGCTGCTGTAGGTTGGCCTACATCTCCAGTGTGTCTTTGTAACTCAACTACGTGCTTTGTCCGCACATGTTTCCACATATTTGTGGTATTGAGGTTACTGCAATTTTTACCTCTTTTTACTTTTTGCTTACACAGCTTGCATTTAACATAGCAAATATCATCTGCAAGTCTGTCAAAAAAGGACCACGCAGTGCAAGTCCTGGGAGCGCCCATTTTGACTTTTGGAAGAGAACTGCTCCCAACAGGTGCCAAACTGGAGGCTAGAGGCAACCGAGTCTGCAGCCTACCTCTCCTCCTGTTTGTACCGTTGGGACAATCTCATCCTCAGAGCTGCTCCCACCACCTTCTGTCCCTCACGCCATGTTGGGTCTTGGACCTCATCATCTCCACTACCTCTTCCAACACCTGCTGCTGTTGGGTGGTCTGGCCAGCACCATGCTCAACAGAAACTGGCACTGAGTCTCATCATCATCAGATGCGTTCAGCGGTGTGCTGACCATCGGCACTGGCTCACCCGCCTCTTCTGATTCAGAGAGACACAGCTGTTGCGCATCACTGCATACTCCCTCTTCTTCACATTCCAGAATGCTGCTTGGCTGGGCCCTGTTATGATTTGGTAGCTGAGGAGAGCAGGCAAAAAAGGAAATACACCAGAGCAGTTGGAAACTATGAGATTGCAGTACCCTGACTAACCACCACAACTAGAGGCAGCCGTGGAGCGTTCCTATGTTGGTCCTAGACGCATCGTCACAGCCTGAGAAACTAACTACACCTAAAGATAGAAAGAGGAAAGCTATCTGCCCCGGAGCAGATCCCCAAAGAACATAGAAAGCCCCAAACATGTAATGGCGGTTAGACAAGAAGAAATACTGACACAGACAGAAAATAGTATGAGCAAACGTTGGGGCTCAAACTTACTAAATAGAAAAGGATAGGAAGGCACTTACTGCAATCCCAAAAAACCCTGAAAAGAACCAACTCTACTAATTTCAAAAACACCTGAGATCACACGGCCTCTACCACCTAAATTAGTTCTCTGGTGTAACCAAAAACAAAACAGCAGCCACTGAAAAAACTGGAAAAAGCAAATGTACAAACATCAGTGGCTGAACTGAACTGAGAGGCAAAAGCCCCCGAGGGGACCCTGAAGGCCCCCACAGAAGTGCAGGACAAAATGCAAAAATCAAGCACAAAAACAAAAAGAAGAAAATGTCTTATCTGTTAGCAGGAGATTCAGACACGACACAGCAGGCTACCAAGGAAACAGGAATCAAGGATTGAGACCAGAACAATTGATCACCGGCAACCCTGATGGGAAGGCGACTCCCTTATATAAGACCAGTCAGTAACACCTGATTCCGAATCCTCACAATCTTCACTGGACAGTCCAGTACCGTTTGTAACCACCAGAGGAGCTTCTGCTCAGAACTCATTTCCAGCCTATTCACAACAGTACCCCCCCCTTGAGGAGGGGTCACCGAACCCTCATTTGAGCAACCAGGTCGGTCAGGATGAGTTCTATGATACGCACGGATGAGTCTCCTAGCATGGATGTCCGAAGCAAACACCCAAGAATTGTCTTCCTGACCATAACCTCTCCATTTAACCAAATACTGGAGTTTCCGTCTAGAAAAACGAGAATTCAATATTTTCTCAACCACATACTCCAGATTGCCCTCAACCAAAACAGGGTCAGGAGGCACAGTAGTAGGAACCACTGGCTCAACAAACCTCTTCAACAAGGACTTGTGGAACACGTTATGGATCTTAAATGTCCCTGGAAGAAGAAACAAAAGAAACAGGATTAAGAATCTCCATGATCTTATAAGGTCCAATGAACCTAGGATTAAATTTAGGAGATGCCACTCTCATAGGAATATTTCTTGAGGACAACCAGACCAAGTCCCCCACTTTAAACCGAGGACCATCAGTCCTATGCCAGTTAGCAAACCGCTGGGCCCTCTCCTGAGAGAGGGACAACCTCTCACTACCTGGTCCCAAATCTGTTGCATACGCTCCACAACAGAGTCAACACCCGGACAGACAGAAGCCTCCGTCTGTCCAGAAGAAAATCGAGGGTGAAACCCAGAATTACAGAAAAATGGAGACATCAAAGTGGCAGAGCTAGCCCTATTATTAAGAGCAAACTCAGCCAAAGGCAAAAAAGAGACCCAGTCATCCTGATCAGCAGACACAAAGCATCTTAGATAAGTCTCCAATGTCTGGTTTGTTCTCTCAGTTTGACCATTGGTCTGAGGATGAAACGCCGAGGAGAAAGACAATTGAACACCAATTTTAGAACAAAAGGTCCTCCAAAATCTGGAAACAAACTGGACTCCTCTGTCAGACACAATGTTCTCAGGAATGCCGTGTAAACGAACCACGTGCTGAAGGAACAAAGGCACCAATTCAGAGGAGGAAGGCAACTTAGGTAATGGCACAAGATGTATCATCTTGGAAAACCTATCGCAAATCACCCAGATGACGGTCATTCTCTGAGAAACAGGGAGGTCGGAAATGAAATCCATAGAGATATGGGTCCATGGTCTCTTGGGCACAGGTAATGGCATCAACAAACCACTAGAACGAGAGCAAGGCTTGGAGCGAGAGCAAGTCCCGCAGGACTGCACAAATCCCTGACATCACGAGACAAGGTAGGCCACCAAAAGGACCGACTAACCAAGTCTCTGGTACCAAAAATTCCGGGATGACCGGCCAACGCGGAACAATGAATCTCAGACATTACACTCTTTTTCCACTGGTCCGGGACAAACAATTTCCCAACAGGGCAGCGCTCGGGCTTATCCTCCTGACACCCCTCCAGAGCCAGTCTCAAATTGGGCGAGATGGCGGAAAGAACTACACCCTCTTTCAAAATAACAGAAGGATCAGATAACTCAGGAGAGTCCGCCAGGAAACTCCTCGAGAGGGCATCCGCCTTAACATTTTTAGTGCCAGGAAGAAATGAAACCACAAAATTAAAACGTGTGAAAAACAAGGCCCACCTGGCCTGTCTAGGATTAAGTCGCTTGGCAGATTCCAGATAAACTAGATTCTTATGGTCCGTAAGGACCACCACCTGATGTTTGGCTCCCTCCAGCCAATGTCTCCACTCTTCAAAAGCCCACTTCATGGCTAATAACTCCCGATTACCCACGTCATAATTACGTTCAGTGGAGAAAATTTTCGAGAGAAAAAGGCACAAGGGTTATTTTAGAGGTCTCTGGATCTCTTTGGGACAAAACGGCACCTGCCCCAATTTCAGAGGCATCAACCTCCACCTGAAATGGAGAGAAACATCAGGCTGCCGTAGAACAGGAGCAGAAGTGAATCTCTGCTTAAGTTCCTGAAATGCAGAGACTGCCTCAGGAGGCCAATTCACCACATCAGAACCCTTCTTGGTCAAATCAGTTAATGGTTTAACAATAACAGAGAAATTACCAATAAATTTACGATAAAAATTGGCAAAACCCAAGAATCTTTGAAGAGCCTTTAATGAAGTAGGTTGGACCCAATCACAGATGGCCTGAACTTTGACCGGGTCCATTTCAATAACAGATGGGGACAAAATGAATCCCAGAAATGAGATCCTCTGAACGCCAAAAAGACACTTTGATCCCTTCACATACAGAGCATTCTCTCTCAAAATCTGGAACACAGTCCGAACATGTTTTACATGAGAGTCCCAGTCATTGGAAAAAATCAAGATATCATCCAAATAAACAATCAGAAATTTATCCACAAAATCCCTGAAAATGTCATTCATGAAGGACTGGAAGACAGAAGGAGCATTAGTGAGCCCAAAGGGCATCACAAGGTACTCAAAATGCCCTTCAGGGGTATTAAATGCCGTCTTCCATTCATCCCCGTGCTTAATGCGAATAAGGTTATATGCCCCCCTGAGGTCAAGCTTGGTAAACCAAGTAGCGTTTTTCACCCTGGAAAACAGATCAGAAATCAAGGGTAACGGATATTGATATTTCACAGTAATATTGTTCAAGAGACGATAATCAATACACGGCCTTAATGAACCATCCTTTTTGGCCACAAAGAAAAAACCGGCACCTAAGGGTGAAGAGGATGGTCTGATATGACCCTTCTCCAATGACTCCTTGATATAAGACCGCATAGCGTCATGTTCAGGTACAGACAAGTTAAAAAGGCGACCTTTAGGGAATTTACTACCAGGCACTAATTCAATAGCGCAGTCATAGCTCCTATGGGGAGGCAAGGATGCAGATTTACTTTCGCTAAACACATCAGAAAAATCAATCAAAAAGTCAGGAACATCCTGAGCCTGGGGGGAGGCAGAAAAAACAGGAGTGTTGGTATTAACACATTGGCAGCCCCAACTGGTAACAGACACAGATTTCCAATCCAAAACAGGATTATGAGACTGTAACCAAGGGAAACCCAGTACGATAATGTCATGCAGATTATACAGAACCAAAAATTTGCAACTCTCCTGATGATCAGGTTCTACCCTCATTATCACCTGAGTAGAGAACTGAGGTTTATTCTCAGCCAAAGGGGTAGAATCGATCCCCAGTAGGGGAATAGACTTCCGTAGGGGTATCAAGGGAAACCCACAACGTTTAGCAAAATCAAAATCCATCAGGTTAATAGCTGCTCCAGAATCAACAAAAGCCTGAGCAGAAAATGAGGACAGAGAGCATATCAGGGTAACAGTTAATAAAAACTTAGTCTGAACACTACCCAAGACAACTGAGCGTGCAAAACGTCTTCCCCGCTTAGGGCAGACTGAAATAGCATGAGAGGCATCACCACAGTAGAAACATAACCCATTGCGCTTTCGAAATTCATGACGCTGTGCCCCAGAAACCACTCTATCACACTGCATGGATTCAGAAGCAGGTTCACAAGGCAACACTATTCCACGCATACCTTTCCGCTCACGCAAACGTCTGTCAATTTGAATCGCTAATGACATAGAATCATTGAGACCAGAGGGAACAGGGAATCCCACCATAACATCCTTTACATTATCTGACAGACCCTTCCGAAAAAGAGCTGCCAAAGCGTCGTCATTCCATTTGGTCAGGACTGCCCACCTACGGAATCTCTGACAGTATAACTCAGCGTCCTCAAGCCCCTGATTTAATGCCAACAAAGTTTTTTCAGCTTGATCAGTGACATTAGGCTCATCGTACAATAACCCCAAAGCCTGAAAAAATGCATCAACATCACTCAAAACAGGATCCCCAGGTGTCAGGGAAAAAGCCCAATCCTGAGGTCGCCGCGCAGGAGAGAGATGACAATTTGAACCTGCTGCGCTGCGTTCCCTGAGGACTTAGATTTTAAGGCAAAAAACAATTTACAGTTATTTTTGAAATTCAGAAACTTAGCTCGATCCCCTAAAAACAAATCTGGCATGGGAATCCTAGGTTCCACAACAGGCAACCTAGCAAGATAGGTAGCAATACTCCGAACTTCAGTGGCAAGCTGATCCACACGGCCAGACAACTGTGCAAACTCCATTGAGAGAGAAAAAAAAAATCCTCCCAGCACCCAGAGATACAGAGGGAAAAAAAAAATGCAACAAACAGAACAAAAAAAAAATCTCGACAACTCTGACAACTTTTTTCTTTCACAATATTTTTCCCTTCTGTGAGTACATATAATTTCAGTTTAGGCCGGTGATACTGTTATGATTTGGTAGCTGAGGAGATGCAGGCTAAAAAAGGCAAATACACCAAGAGGAACTATCAGATTGAGACTGTACCATAAGAGAGTTAGCAACAAAACACCTGAAAGAAATGCAAGTCAAAATACACGTACAGAGATGAAAGCACAACTAACCCTAAATAGTGCACGGAAACAACAATAATCAAAAACAGCCAGATCCAACAAAATAGCACAATACACCCTAACCTAAATAGCTACTGTGAAAAAAACAAAATAGCGGACAGAACAAAACTGAAAGCAAATGTACAAACACAGTGCTGAATGAACTAGAGGCAAGCCCAACTGAAGGCACAGAATGCAGGACAAAATGCAAAATCAAGCACAAAAACAAAAAGAAGAAAATGTCTTATCTGTTAGCAGGAGATTCAGACACGACACAGCAGGCTACCAAGGAAACAGGAATCAAGGATTGAGACCAGAACAATTGATCACCGGCAACCCTGATGGGAAGGCGACTCCCTTATATAAGACCAGTCAGTAACACCTGATTCCCAATCCTCACAATCTTCACTGGACAGTCCAGTACCGTTTGTAACCACCAGAGGGAGCTTCTGCTCAGAACTCATTTCCAGCCTATTCACAACAGTACCCCCCCTTGAGGAGGGGTCACCGAACCCTCATTTGAGCAACCAGGTCGGTCAGGATGAGTTCTATGATACGCACGGATGAGTCTCCTAGCATGGATGTCCGAAGCAAACACCCAAGAATTGTCTTCCTGACCATAACCTCTCCATTTAACCAAATACTGGAGTTTCCGTCTAGAAAAACGAGAATTCAATATTTTCTCAACCACATACTCCAGATTGCCCTCAACCAAAACAGGGTCAGGAGGCACAGTAGTAGGAACCACTGGCTCAACAAACCTCTTCAACAAGGACTTGTGGAACACGTTATGGATCTTAAATGTCCCTGGAAGAAGCAAACGAAAAGAAACAGGATTAAGAATCTCCATGATCTTATAAGGTCCAATGAACCTAGGCTTAAATTTAGGAGATGCCACTCTCATAGGAATATTTCTTGAGGACAACCAGACCAAGTCCCCCACTTTAAACCGAGGACCATCAGTCCTATGCCGGTTAGCAAACCGCTGGGCCCTCTCCTGAGAGAGGGACAACCTCTCACTACCTGGTCCCAAATCTGTTGCATACGCTCCACAACAGAGTCAACACCGGACAGACAGAAGCCTCCGTCTGTCCGAAGAAAATCGAGGGTGAAACCCAGAATTACAGAAAAATGGAGACATCAAAGTGGCAGAGCTAGCCCTATTATTAAGAGCAAACTCAGCCAAAGGCAAAAAAGAGACCCAGTCATCCTGATCAGCAGACACAAAGCATCTTAGATAAGTCTCCAATGTCTGGTTTGTTCTCTCAGTTTGACCATTGGTCTGAGGATGAAACGCCGAGGAGAAAGACAATTGAACACCAATTTTAGAACAAAAGGTCCTCCAAAATCTGGAAACAAACTGGACTCCCCTGTCAGACACAATGTTCTCAGGAATGCCGTGTAAACGAACCACGTGCTGAAGGAACAAAGGCACCAATTCAGAGGAGGAAGGCAACTTAGGTAATGGCACAAGATGTATCATCTTGGAAAACCTATCGCAAATCACCCAGATGACGGTCATTCTCTGAGAAACAGGGAGGTCGGAAATGAAATCCATAGAGATATGGGTCCATGGTCTCTTGGGCACAGGTAATGGCATCAACAAACCACTAGAACGAGAGCAAGGCTTGGAGCGAGAGCAAGTCCCGCAGGACTGCACAAACTCCCTGACATCACGAGACAAGGTAGGCCACCAAAAGGACCGACCAACCAAGTCCCTGGTACCAAAAATTCCGGGATGACCGGCCAACGCGGAACAATGAATCTCAGACATTACACTCTTTTTCCACTGGTCCGGGACAAACAATTTCCCAACAGGGCAGCGCTCGGGCTTATCCTCCTGACACCCCTCCAGAGCCAGTCTCAAATTGGGCGAGATGGCGGAAAGAACTACACCCTCTTTCAAAATAACAGAAGGATCAGATAACTCAGGAGAGTCGCCAGGAAACTCCTCGAGAGGGCATCCGCCTTAACATTTTTAGTGCCAGGAAGAAATGAAACCACAAAATTAAAACGTGTGAAAAACAAGGCCCACCTGGCCTGTCTAGGATTAAGTCGCTTGGCAATTCCAGATAAACTAGATTCTTATGGTCCGTAAGGACCACCACCTGATGTTTGGCTCCCTCCAGCCAATGTCTCCACTCTTCAAAAGCCCACTTCATGGCTAATAACTCCCGATTACCCACGTCATAATTACGTTCAGTGGGAGAAAATTTTCGAGAGAAAAAGGCACAAGGGTTATTTTTAGAGGTCTCTGGATCTCTTTGGGACAAAACGGCACCTGCCCCAATTTCAGAGGCATCAACCTCCACCTGAAATGGTAGAGAAACATCAGGCTGCCGTAGAACAGGAGCAGAAGTGAATCTCTGCTTAAGTTCCTGAAATGCAGAGACTGCCTCAGGAGGCCAATTCACCACATCAGAACCCTTCTTGGTCAAATCAGTTAATGGTTTAACAATAACAGAGAAATTACCAATAAATTTACGATAAAAATTGGCAAAACCCAAGAATCTTTGAAGAGCCTTTAATGAAGTAGGTTGGACCCAATCACAGATAGCCTGAACTTTGACCGGGTCCATTTCAATAACAGATGGGGACAAAATGAATCCCAGAAATGAGATCCTCTGAACGCCAAAAAGACACTTTGATCCCTTCACATACAGAGCATTCTCTCTCAAAATCTGGAACACAGTCCGAACATGTTTTACATGAGAGTCCCAGTCATTGGAAAAAATCAAGATATCATCCAAATAAACAATCAGAAATTTATCCACAAAATCCCTGAAAATGTCATTCATGAAGGACTGGAAGACAGAAGGAGCATTAGTGAGCCCAAAGGGCATCACAAGGTACTCAAAATGCCCTTCAGGGGTATTAAATGCCGTCTTCCATTCATCCCCGTGCTTAATGCGAATAAGGTTATATGCCCCCCTGAGGTCAAGCTTGGTAAACCAAGTAGCGTTTTTCACCCTGGAAAACAGATCAGAGATCAAGGGTAACGGATATTGATATTTCACAGTAATATTGTTCAAGAGACGATAATCAATACACGGCCTTAATGAACCATCCTTTTTGGCCACAAAGAAAAAACCGGCACCCAAGGGTGAAGAGGATGGTCTGATATGACCCTTCTCCAATGACTCCTTGATATAAGACCGCATAGCGTCATGTTCAGGTACAGACAAGTTAAAAAGGCGACCTTTAGGGAATTTACTACCAGGCACTAATTCAATAGCGCAGTCATAGCTCCTATGGGGGGGCAAGGATGCAGATTTACTTTCGCTAAACACATCAGAAAAATCAATCAAAAAGTCAGGAACATCCTGAGCCTGGGGGGAGGCAGAAAAAACAGGAGTGTTGGTATTAACACATTGGCAGCCCCAACTGGTAACAGACACAGATTTCCAATCCAAAACAGGATTATGAGACTGTAACCAAGGGAAACCCAGTACGATAATGTCATGCAGATTATACAGAACCAAAAATTTGCAACTCTCCTGATGATCAGGTTCTACCCTCATTATCACCTGAGTAGAGAACTGAGGTTTATTCTCAGCCAAAGGGGTAGAATCGATCCCCAGTAGGGGAATAGACTTCCGTAGGGGTATCAAGGGAAACCCACAACGTTTAGCAAAATCAAAATCCATCAGGTTAATAGCTGCTCCAGAATCAACAAAAGCCTGAGCAGAAAATGAGGACAGAGAGCATATCAGGGTAACAGTTAATAAAAACTTAGTCTGAACACTACCCAAGACAACTGAGCGAGCAAAACGTCTTCCCCGCTTAGGGCAGACAGAAATAGCATGAGAGGCATCACCACAGTAGAAACATAACCCATTGCGCTTTCGAAATTCATGACGCTGTGCCCCAGAAACCACTCTATCACACTGCATGGATTCAGAAGCAGGTTCACAAGGCAACACCATTCCACGCATACCTTTCCGCTCACGCAAACGTCTGTCAATTTGAATCGCTAATGACATAGAATCATTGAGACCAGAGGGAACAGGGAATCCCACCATAACATCCTTTACATTATCTGACAGTCCCTTCCGAAAAAGAGCTGCCAAAGCGTCGTCATTCCATTTGGTCAGGACTGCCCACCTACGGAATCTCTGACAGTATAACTCAGCGTCCTTAAGCCCCTGACTTAATGCCAACAAAGTTTTTTCAGCTTGATCAGTGACATTAGGCTCATCGTACAATAACCCCAAAGCCTGAAAAAACGCATCAACATCACTCAAAACAGGATCCCCAGGTGTCAGGGAAAAAGCCCAATCCTGAGGGTCGCCGCGCAGGAGAGAGATGACAATTTGAACCTGCTGCGCTGCGTTCCCTGAGGACTTAGATTTTAAGGCAAAAAACAATTTACAGTTATTTTTGAAATTCAGAAACTTAGCTCGATCCCCTAAAAACAAATCTGGCATGGGAATCCTAGGTTCCACAACAGGCAACCTAGTAAGATAGGTAGCAATACTCCGAACTTCAGTGGCAAGCTGATCCACACGGCCAGACAACTGTGCAAACTCCATTGAGAGAGAGAAAAAAAAATCCTCTCAGCACCCAGAGATACAGAGGGAAAAAAAAAAATGCAACAAACAGAAAAAAAAAAAATCTCGACAACTCTGACAACTTTTTTCTTTCACAATATTTTTCCCTTCTGTGAGTACATATTAATTTTCAGTTTAGGCCGGTGATACTGTTATGATTTGGTAGCTGAGGAGAGCAGGCAAAAAAGGAAATACACCAGAGCAGTTGGAAACTATGAGATTGCAGTACCCTGACTAACCACCACAACTAGAGGCAGCCGTGGAGCATTCCTACGTTGGTCCTAGACGCCTCGTCACAGCCTGAGAAACTAACTACACCTAAAGATAGAAAGAGGAAAGCTATCTGCCCCGGAGCAGATCCCCAAAGAACATAGAAAGCCCCCAAACATGTAATGGCGGTTAGACAAGAAGAAATACTGACACAGACAGAAAATAGTATGAGCAAACGTTGGGGCCCAAACTTACTAAATAGAAAAGGATAGGAAGGGCACTTACTGCAATCCCAAAAAACCCTGAAAAGAACCAACTCTACTAATTTCAAAAACACCTGAGATCACACGACCTCTACCACCTAAATTAGTTCTCTGGTGTAACCAAAAACAAAACAGCAGCCACTGAAAAAACTGGAAAAAGCAAATGTACAAACATCAGTGGCTGAACTGAACTGAGAGGCAAAAGCCCCCGAGGGGACCCTGAAGGCCCCCACAGAAGTGCAGGACAAAATGCAAAAATCAAGCACAAAAACAAAAAGAAGAAAATGTCTTATCTGTTAGCAGGAGATTCAGACACGACACAGCAGGCTACCAAGGAAACAGGAATCAAGGATTGAGACCAGAACAATTGATCACCGGCAACCCTGATGGGAAGGCGACTCCCTTATATAAGACCAGTCAGTAACATCTGATTCCCAATCCTCACAATCTTCACTGGACAGTCCAGTACCGTTTGTAACCACCAGAGGGAGCTTCTGCTCAGAACTCATTTCCAGCCTATTCACAACAGGCCCCTGTTTGCAAGCCAACAGATTCTGAGAACAGAAGCAGAGACTCAGCTGGCTCCAGTTCAGAACTCTCTGACTGCCTAGGCAATTTGACAGGCGGTGAACAGACAGATGGTTGCTCAACAGTGTTGTGGTCCTGAGAGGAGGTGGAAGCAATTGAAGTCGATGCATTGGCTGCCATCCAACCAACAACGGCTTCAATTTGTTCTTCCCGCAGC
Organism: Oophaga sylvatica; assembly: GCA_033576555.1. NCBI lineage: Eukaryota > Metazoa > Chordata > Amphibia > Anura > Dendrobatidae > Oophaga > Oophaga sylvatica. The sequence goes on along the minus strand of JARQOD010000009.1, from coordinate 89,533,519 downwards.
AGGGGGGTACGCCGAGCTCCTACAAAACTGCACATAAAGGAACGCTCACGGGGATAACTGGTGGATGCTGTGTCACTGGGGGCGGCAGCAGCCACAGAATCCCCACGTCCTCTCCCTGCTGAAACTCCACGGCCACGACCACGTGCCTTACTCCCTGCCTTCTTCATCTTGGTAGATTGATAAAGAAAGTCAGAAAAGTTAAAAGGCCTAAGTGTTGTTATTCCGCAGAGACTGCAGTGAACACTGCAGACAACTGTTCACTAGCTGTGAAAGGCTCCTTTGTGTACTTCTATAGTGTTTGCAACCAATGTATTGTATACGGATGGAAGCGCGTCACACTAATAGATTAGAGTTATTTTAAATAGAATGGAGCAGCAACAATTCTAGAAAAATGACAAGGATGAGGCAGTGACACACGTTCAGCAGACTATAACCAGCAGTGGTTTAAGAACTAACTGGAGCGTGATCTGCACTCAGCAAAAAAAAAAAAAATATATCACAGACTAGAGTGAACACTGCAGTGCACACAACTAGTCACTATCTGTGAAAGGCTCCTTTGTGGACTTCTATAGTGTTTGCAACCAATTTATTGGATACGGATGGAAGCGCGTCACACTAATAGATTGGAGTTATTTGAAATAGAATGGAGCAGCAACAATTCTAGAGAAATCACAAGGATGAGGCAGTGACACACGTTCAGCAGACTATAACCAGCAGTGGTTTAAGAACTAACTGGAGCGTGATCTGCACTCAGCAAAAAAAAAATATATCACAGACTAGAGTGAACACTGCAGTGCACACAACTGGTCACTATCTGTGAAAGGCTCCTTTGTGTACTTCTATAGTGTTTGCAACCAATGTATTGGATACGGATGGAATCGCGTCACACTAATAGATTGGAGTTATTTGAAATAGAATGGAGCAGCAACAATTCTAGAAAAATCACAAGGATGAGGCAGTGACACACGTTCAGCAGACTATAACCAGCAGTGGTTTAAGAACTAACTGGAGCGTGATCTGCACTCAGCAAAAAAAAAATATATCACAGACTAGAGTGAACACTGCAGTGCACACAACTGGTCACTATCTGTGAAAGGCTCCTTTGTGGACTTCTATAGTGTTTGCAACCAATGTATTGGATACGGATGGAATCGCGTCACACTAATAGATTGGAGTTATTTGAAATAGAATGGAGCAGCAACAATTCTAGAAAAATCACAAGGATGAGGCAGTGACACACGTTCAGCAGACTATAACCAGCAGTGGTTTAAGAACTAACTGGAGCGTGATCTGCACTCAGCAAAAAAAAATATATCACAGACTAGAGTGAACACTGCAGTGCACACAACTGGTCACTATCTGTGAAAGGCTCCTTTGTGGACTTCTATAGTGTTTGCAACCAATGTATTGGATACGGATGGAAGCACGTCACACTATAATTTCAATTGAATGGAGCTGCAAGAATTACACTAAAGAAAAAAAAAAAAGAGTCTGTGAGTGACACGTGCAGATGCCTACAAACAGCGTTGGATGCAGAGCAAACTGCAGCGTCACCTGCACTCACACACACACCTTGCAGAGCTGTGAAAACAACACTGCAAGGCAAAGGAAGCTTTACACAGCGGTTGTTAAACTAGCCTGCCTAAAGCACAGTACACAAAATCGCAATCTCTAACTGTCCCTTAGAGTCAGCAGAGCAGCGTTCTGTCCCTAACTGAATTCACAGCACAGTGACGCTAAAATGGCGGCGGCGCCTTTTATAGTGCATTCTGACATCATTTCAGCATCCAATCACAGCCATGCCATTAGTTAACATGACCGCAGCAGTACAGGATGTGCCCACACTTCTTAGGATTCCTCATTGGCTGACTAAAATCACATTGCCTCTCAAGGAATTATGGGAACTTCCGATTCCGGTATACGATATATGGAAAATATCGGAACTAAGTATCTAAAGTCCGATACAGCGAATATCGGCCGATACCCGATACTTGCGGTATCGGAATGCTCAACTCTAGTTACAACACTTTCTTAGTAGCCAGCCTATCCACCGGACTGAGGGCAAAGCCGGGACAAGGAGGACTGGCCAGACAGGAATTATGGCTTTTTTGGCCTCGAACCGGCACGCATTGTTGTAAACCGTAGATGAATATCCTCATATGGTTTCTAAAGTCAATATAATCAAACTAATACAAAATCAAATGTGATATTTTACATGGA
>JARQOD010000009.1:89471741-89524618 GCA_033576555.1 Oophaga sylvatica | reverse complement strand
CATCACTTGGATATTATCCGAGTGCTGTGCGACATATACTGACCCCGGCAATGGAGGAGATGGAGAAATTACTTTCTCCACCTCCTCTGCAGCCGTTCTCCGATCTGCTCTGTGCGAGAGGCTCGGAGCACAGTAGCATGACACTCGGCTCCCGCACACAGCAGAGCAGGAGCCGAGGGTCATTAGCATATTGCATCCGATGCCATAACGCTAGTGTGACCCCAGCCTTAGCCCCATGCTACAACATGTTTCAACTTGGTGTCAAGTTGGCGCCGATACAGTCGAAAGTGACGCTTTCCTGGAGATCCGAAGCACCCAACAGTGCACTGCCCCAGATCATTGACTCTAGCAATGTCCTTCCTTAGGGGTTCAAATACTCAAAAGAAAAAAGAAATTGTAATTTCTTCTTTTACAAAATTAATTACAAAATCTAAATTTGCGTCGCCCCACTCAGTTGTTCCTCCAGCTCTTATCCCTCCATCAGTAAAGGTGTCAGACAAGTCTTGTACTTTCCTTTTTCCTCGCTCTTAATTGGCCTTGTTTTGTTATTTTTCTGTATTGTTTTAAAAACTGATAAGGTCTAAAAAAGGCCGAGAGCAAGAAAACATAACCATTAATAAAACATTTCAGTAAATTCCAGGTCATGTATTATTCTCCGGAACCTTTTAAAAGGTTAAATAATGATGCTAGTTGTGCGGAATTGAAGCCGGTGTAGGTTAGGTTTCTAATACAATAAGAGAGTTTTATATTACCAGGGTGAAGGCGCTGGTCTTGATTTACAGCGCTCCCGGCTGTTTGTTTATGCTTTTTAATGGGTTTAGAGCAATTTAAAGTCTACTGAAGCTGTCAGACACCCTCACATTTTAAGAAACTGTCTAACTGTAAGGACATGAAGCGGAGCCAAAGACTTTCAGCGCGCAGTAATCTCGACAAAAGTTTTCTGTTTAAATTGATTTTCTGCTGAGATTACTTGCTTTTTTCGCTTTGAGTCTGTGCTGATCCTCATTTTTAAGATACCAACAAAGCGTTCATAGTTTGCTCTACTTAACCAACAGATTGGTGCCCTAAATACACTTTCTGTTGACAAGTTATCATTGTGATGTGGAAAACTTTTAACGGAAAGCTTAAAGGATGGCTAACCCCCGCTTCTCCTAAAAAAATACTATATATTTTTAGACGCTCTCCGTACCAGTAAAATAAATTAGGACAAATGTTGTGTTTGTGACATATACAGAGGTTTTACTTATCCGTAGACAGTTGACCCAAGTAGCCCGTCCGTGTCTATCACCGTCCATCGGTCATTTGCATCAAGGAGGCCATTCGGCACAAATGCCAAGGAGTGACTTCTACCTCGGCACTCCAAAAAGACATATCCCTGGATTTACGATACGATACGATACACTTTATTGATCCCAGGGGGAAATTACAGTATTACTGTTATGTTACGGTAGCTGAGGAGTGCAGGTAAAAAAGGAAATACACCAGAGCAGTTGGAATCTATGAGATTGCAGTACCCTGACTAACCACCACAACTAGAGGCAGCCGTGGAGCGTTCCTACGATGGTCCTAGACGCCTCGTCACAGCCTGAGAAACTAACTACACCTAAAGATAGAAATAGGAAAGCTATCTGCCCCGGAGCAGAACCCCAAAGATAATAGAAAGCCCCCAAACATGTAATGGCGGTTAGACAAGAGGAAATACTGACACAGAAAGAAAATAGTATGAGCAAACGCTGGGGCCCAAACTATCTAAATAGAAAAGGACAGGAAGGGTACTTACTGCAATCCCAGAAAACCCTGAAAAACACCAACTCTACTAATTTCAAAATCACCTGAGATCACACGACCTCTACCACCTAAATTAGTTCTCTGGTGTAACAAAAACAGCAGCCACTGAAAAAACTGCAAAAAGCAAAAGTACAAAACACAGTGGCTGGACTAAACTGAGAGGGCAAAAGCCCCCGGAGGGGACCCAGAAGGCCCCCACAGAAGTGCAGGACAAAATGCAAAAATATAGCAAAAACACAAAATAAGAAATTGTCTTATCTGATAGCAGGAGATGCAGACACGACACAGCAGGCTACAAGGGAAACTGGAAAGAAGGATTCAGACCAGAACAATTGATCACCGGCAACCCTGATGGCAAAATGATTCCCTTAAATAAGACCAATCAGTAACACCTGATTCCCAATCCTCACTAGTACCGCTTGTAACCACCAGAGGGAGCCTCTGCTCAGAACTCATCTCAAACCCATTCACAACAGTACCCCCCCCTTGAGGAGGGGTCACCGAACCCTCATTTGAGCAACCAGGTCGGTCAGGATGAGTTCTATGATACGCACGGATAAGTCTCCTAGCATGGATGTCCGAAGCAAACACCCAAGAATTATCTTCCTGACCATAACCTCTCCATTTAACCAAATACTGGAGTCTTCGTCTAGAAAAACGAGAATCCAATATTTTCTCAACCACATACTCCAGATTGCCCTCAACCAAAACAGGGTCAGGAGGCACAGCAGCAGGAACCACTGGCTCAACAAACCTCTTCAACAAGGACTTGTGGAACACGTTATGGATCTTAAATGTCCCTGGAAGAAGCAAATGAAAAGAAACAGGATTAATAATCTCCATGATCTTATAAGGTCCAATGAACCTAGGCTTAAATTTAGGAGATGCTACTCTCATAGGAATATTCTTTGAGGACAACCAGACCAAGTCCCCCACTTTAAACCGAGGACCATCAGTCCTATGCCGGTTAGCAAACCGCTGGGCCTTCTCCTGAGAGAGGGACAACCTCTCCACTACCTGGTCCCAAATCTGCTGCATACGCTCAACAACAGAGTCAACACCTGGACAGACAGAAGCCTCCGTCTGTCCTGAAGAAAATCGAGGGTGAAACCCAGAATTACAGAAAAACGGAGACATCAAAGTGGCAGAGCTAGCCCTATTATTAAGAGCAAACTCAGCCAAAGGCAAAAAAGAGACCCAGTCATCCTGATCAGCAGACACAAAGCATCTTAGATAAGTCTCCAATGTCTGGTTTGTTCTCTCAGTTTGACCATTGGTCTGAGGATGAAATGCCGAGGAGAAAGACAATTGAACACCCAGTTTAGAACAAAAAGTCCTCCAAAATCTGGAAACAAACTGGACTCCTCTGTCAGACACAATGTTCTCAGGAATGCCGTGTAAACGAACCACGTGCTGAAGGAACAACGGCACCAATTCAGAGGAGGAAGGCAACTTAGGTAATGGCACAAGATGTATCATTTTGGAAAACCTATCACAAATTACCCAGATGGTGGTCCTTCTCTGAGAAACAGGAAGATCGGAAATGAAATCCATAGAGATATGGGTCCATGGTCTCTTGGGCACAGGCAATGGCATCAACAAACCACTAGAGCGAGAGCAAGGCTTGGAGCGAGAGCAAGTCCCGCAGGACTGCACAAATTCCCTGACATCGCGAGACAAGGTAGGCCACCAAAAGGACCGACTAACCAAGTCTCTGGTACCAAAAATTCCGGGATGCCCAGCCAATGCGGAACAATGAATCTCAGACATCACACTCTTTTTCCATTGGTCCGGGACAAACAATTTTCCAACAGGGCAGCGCTCGGGCCTATCCTCCTGACACCCCTCCAGAGCAAGTCTCAAATTAGGCGAGATGGCGGAAAGAACTACACCCTCCTTCAAAATAACAGAGGGATCAGATAGCTCAGGAGAGTCCGCAAGGAAACTCCTCGAGAGGGCATCCGCCTTAACATTCTTAGTGCCAGGAAGAAAGGAAACCACAAAATTAAAACGTGTGAAAAACAAGGCCCACCTGGCCTGTCTAGGATTGAGTCGCTTGGCAGATTCCAGATAGACCAGATTCTTATGGTCCGTAAGGACCACCACCTGATGTTTGGCTCCCTCCAGCCAATGTCTCCACTCTTCAAAAGCCCACTTCATGGCCAATAACTCCCGATTACCCACGTCATAATTACGTTCAGTAGGAGAAAATTTTCGAGAGAAAAAGGCACAAGGGTTACTTTTAGAGGTCTCTGGATCTTTTTGGGACAAAACGGCACCTGCCCCAATTTCAGAGGCATCAACCTCCACCTGAAATGGCAGAGAAACATCAGGCTGCCGTAGAACAGGAGCAGAAGTGAATCTCTGCTTAAGTTCCTGAAACGCAGAGACTGCCTCAGGAGGCCAATTCACCACATCAGAACCCTTTCTGGTCAAATCAGTTAATGGTTTAACAATAACAGAGAAATTACCAATAAATTTACGATAAAAATTGGCAAAACCCAAAAATCTCTGAAGAGCCTTTAATGAAGTAGGTTGGACCCAATCACAGATGGCCTGAACCTTGACCGGGTCCATTTCAATAACAGATGGGGACAAAATGAATCCCAGAAATGAGATCTTCTGTACGCCAAAAAGACACTTTGATCCCTTCACATACAGAGCATTCTCTCTCAAAATCTGGAATACAGTTCGAACATGTTTCACATGAGAGTCCCAGTCATTAGAAAAAATCAAGATATCATCCAAATAAACAATCAGAAACTTGTCCACAAAATCCCTGAAAATGTCATTCATGAAGGACTGGAAGACGGAAGGAGCATTAGTGAGCCCAAAGGGCATCACAAGGTACTCAAAATGCCCTTCAGGGGTGTTAAATGCCGTCTTCCATTCATCCCCGTGCTTAATGCGAATAAGGTTATACGCCCCCCTGAGGTCAAGCTTGGTAAACCAAGTAGCGTTTTTCACCCTGGAAAACAGGTCAGAAATCAAGGGTAACGGGTATTGATATTTCACAGTAATATTGTTCAAGAGACGATAATCAATACACGGCCTTAATGAACCATCTTTTTTGGCCACAAAGAAAAAACCGGCACCTAAGGGTGAAGAGGATGGTCTGATATGACCCTTCTCCAATGATTCCTTGATATAAGACCGCATAGCGTCATGTTCAGGTACAGACAAGTTAAAAAGGCGACCCTTAGGGAATTTACTACCTGGCACTAATTCAATAGCGCAGTCATAGCTCCTATGGGGAGGTAAGGATGCAGATTTACTTTCGCTAAACACATCAGAAAAATCAAACAAAAAGTCAGGAACATCCTCAGCCTGGGGGGAGGCAGAAAAAACAGGAGTGTTGGTATTAACACATTGGCAGCCCCAACTGGTTACAGACACAGATTTCCAATCCAAAACAGGATTATGAGACTGTAACCAAGGGAAACCCAGCACGATAATGTCATGCAGATTATATAGAACCAAAAATTTGCAGCACTCCTGGTGATCAGGTTCAACCCTCATTATCACCTGAGTAGAAAACTGGGTTTATTCTCAGCCAAAGGGGTAGAATCGATCCCCAGTAGGGGAATAGACTTCTGTAGGGGTATCAAGGGAAATCCACAACGTTTAGCAAAATCATAATCCATCAGGTTAATAGCTGCTCCAGAATCAACGAAAGCCTGAGCAGAAAATGAGGACAGAGAGCATATCAGAGTGACAGTTAATAAAAACTTAGTCTGAACACTACCCAAGACAACTGAGCGTGCAAAACGTCTTCCCCGCTTAGGGCAGACTGAAATAGCATGAGAGGCATCACCACAGTAGAAACATAACCCATTGCGCTTTCGAAACTCATGACGCTGTGCCCCAGACACCACTCCATCACACTGCATGGGCTCAGCAGCTGGCTCACAAGGCAACACCACTCCACGCATACTTCTCCGCTCACGCAAACGTCTGTCAATTTGAATCGCTAATGACATAGAATCATTGAGACCAGAGGGGACAGGGAATCCCACCATAACATCCTTTACATTATCCGACAGACCCTTCCGGAAAAGGGCCGCCAAAGCGTCGTCATTCCATTTGGTCAGGACTGCCCACCTACGGAATCTCTGACAGTATAACTCAGCGTCATCAAGCCCCTGATTTAATGCCAACAAGGCTTTTTCAGCTTGATCAGTGACATTAGGCTCATCGTACAATAACCCCAAAGCCTGAAAAAATGCATCAACATCACTCAAAACAGGATCCCCAGGTATCAGGGAAAAAGCCCAATCCTGAGGATCGCCGCGCAGGAGAGAGATGACAATTTGAACCTGCTGCGCTGCGTTTCCTGAGGACTTAGATTTTAAGGCAAGAAACAATTTACAATTATTTTTGAAATTCTGAAACTTAGCTCGATCCCCTGAAAACAAATCTGGCATGGGGATCCTAGGTTCCACAACAGGCAACCTAGCAAGATATGCAGCAATACTCCGAACCTCAGTGGCAAGCTGATCCACACGGCCAGACAACTGTGCAAACTCCATTGGGAGAAAAGATCCTCCCCAGCACCCAGAGATACAGAGGGAAAAAAAAAAAAAAAAATGCAACAAACAGAAAAATATCTCTGACAACTTTTCTTCCTTCAAAATATTTTTTCCCTTCTGTGAGTACCATACAATTTTTTTGGCCGGTGATACTGTTATGTTACGGTAGCTGAGGAGTGCAGGTAAAAAAGGAAATACACCAGAGCAGTTGGAATCTATGAGATTGCAGTACCCTGACTAACCACCACAACTAGAGGCAGCCGTGGAGCGTTCCTACGATGGTCCTAGACGCCTCGTCACAGCCTGAGAAACTAACTACACCTAAAGATAGAAATAGGAAAGCTATCTGCCCCGAAGCAGAACCCCAAAGATAATAGAAAGCCCCAAACATGTAATGGCGGTTAGACAAGAGGAAATACTGACACAGAAAGAAAATAGTATGAGCAAACGCTGGGGCCCAAACTATCTAAATAGAAAAGGACAGGAAGGGTACTTACTGCAATCCCAGAAAACCCTGAAAAACACCAACTCTACTAATTTCAAAATCACCTGAGATCACACGACCTCTACCACCTAAATTAGTTCTCTGGTGTAACAAAAACAGCAGCCACTGAAAAAACTGCAAAAAGCAAAAGTACAAAACACAGTGGCTGGACTAAACTGAGAGGGCAAAAGCCCCCGGAGGGGACCCAGAAGGCCCCCACAGAAGTGCAGGACAAAATGCAAAAATATAGCAAAAACACAAAATAAGAAATTGTCTTATCTGATAGCAGGAGATGCAGACACGACACAGCAGGCTACAAGGGAAACTGGAAAGAAGGATTCAGACCAGAACAATTGATCACCGGCAACCCTGATGGGAAAATGATTCCCTTAAATAAGACCAATCAGTAACACCTGATTCCCAATCCTCACTAGTACCGCTTGTAACCACCAGAGGGAGCCTCTGCTCAGAACTCATCTCAAACCCATTCACAACAATTACAGCAGCAATACAAACAGCAATACATAAAATAATAGGACACAAATCTTGCACAGGTATACCAACATTACATAATAAATAAAAGTGTGTAGTTCAAGTGTATATAAGACAATGTTAATTGACATTAGTACACCAGCCATCAGTCATTATTTTCTACCACCCTTAGGAAATTATTATACATCCCCATAGCAGTAGGTACAAACGATTTCCTGAATTTCTCCTTCTTGCACCTTAGTAGGATTAGACGGCTGCTGAATGTGCTCTTCTGATTCAAGAACAGCTCGTATAGTGGGTGTGTATTATTGTTCATTATAGCCCTACACTTCTTCTGAATTCTATCCTCCAATACCTCCTTTGTGCTTCTCCTGTATATATGGGTGTTGCCATTCTCTCTAAAAATAAAATAACAACACACCCAAGGAATTATTGGCTTCCATGGCTCATATTTTGGTGCCATGCACATGTTGTGAGTTTGTAAGCTCTTCTTTTCATCTACAAACTACTGGGTGCATTTATTAAAACTGTCTAATTTTTAGATAGTGTAAACTTGGCTAGATGGTCTTCAAATGTCCCAAATTGTTATCACAGTGACTCATACCTGATGATACGTTTGGTATCATTATTATATTATCTAGTCTAAGTTTTCACCATTCGTTGGCCTCCTTTGTGCCAGAATATTTTGGCACATTTTTGGTGCCAAACATGTAACAAAGGTTGTTTTTTTTTAGAATTCTGCCACATTTTGCATGGTAAATGTCTTCCTTTTTTGTGTTCCAATCACCATATTTCTAAGAAGTTCCTCTAGGTAAACATCTTTTTCTAAAGCATAATACCGTGGCTTACATTGACAAATGCCACAATTTTTTATCCTATTCCATATACCAAACAGAAAATACCTCTGCACGCAAAATCATAAATGAAGTCCTGTTTCGTTCAACCTAATCGATCAGTCATCGTGGTGGGAGAAGACACTTTTTTGCCTAGTTGCGGCCATTTTTGAGAAGATATATGACAAGCCATCCATCCAAATGTCTTAAGGTTCCCATACACAGTACTTGAAAGTAGGCCTAACGCACCAGCAGGACTGCCTGCCCATCTGATGTGTATGGGGCATCCAGACTCTCCCAATACAGATGATATTGGAGGTTGGGAAGAGAAATGGAACGTTGGAATTTCAACACCCGATCCTCTAGTTTTTATGGGAGATAAGGCGCCATTAGAGCAGTCTGACGATGGCTTTCTTCTCTTTTGCTATTGGCAACACATGAACCCTTGGCTTATTGACTATACAATAATAGTCATGTGCTCATTTTTATAAAGGGAGTTCAGCAGATGGTTATCTCTTATGTATATGGCCAGCTTTACTGATTATTAAATGAATGGACTGCTGGGTTCCTTAAAGCAGCTTTCAATTCTGCCTCATATAGGGGGTCTTGAGTGGTGGACCATCAACTATGATGCCTGTTTGGCAATATGCACCTGGAGAGTATTTTTGTAATGGGTTCGCTGTAAAGAAACGCCACTAGAAAGACAATTCCTATTTGTTTCTACTGTAAAACCACTTTGCATTTCATAAGTTCAGTGTTTTGAGCATTTTTTCACTCTTCAGGTTTTGAAAAACGCCTGGTGGAAAAAAAACTAAATGCATGACACTTCTTTGAAGCTATTTCTAATGGAATCTTCTTCATGCTAGGCACTATCCAATCAAAAGGCTTTGAAAAATTAATCCAGGCTGAAAAAAAACAACTTTTTCAAAATGCTTCAAGGAAATAATTTAGGAAAAGAAAATCACCTCCAAAATTTCTCAAAGAAGGAAAGTTTCCTGAAGCAGTCTAGTTTTTGATCTAGTCAAGAAAACTAGGTGTCAACAAAGTCCTTTAGATGATAAGAAACATAACAGGCCACCTAGAGATGAATGGATTACTTTGCACAACCCAGGTCCATGGTCCAGGTCAATACTCTCAGGCCTTGGACATGAGCTATATGAATTTCCTTAACCTCCCAGGTTGGCTTATGATTTGCCAAGTTGGTGAGATGTCTTCACAGAAGACGTCACACCAGACCACAGAATGAAATGACGCACCGGGGAACCCAGAAGCTCAGCTCCTGTCCACAACCACAGAGCACAGACCGGGACCTACCTTGTGCCAAGCAATCTGTTCTTCTCGAATGCCAACCATTACAAAAAATTGCCAATCCCCTGTAGCATCTCTCCATTTTTCTCTATGGATGTAGACACCCTTTTATGACACCCTTTTGCCCAAATAAAGCCCAACTTAAATTTTCGTTATGATGCAACCAATCTGAGCAAACGTAACATTTATTTGGAAGGATTCTTCTCTCTTCTGTTTTTTTTTTTCCCATCTCTGATCGCAAAAACAAGGTTCGAATGTTTGTGACATTGAGAAATGATTGTTAAAATCAGGCGGCCGATGTGAAGGGGAGATGTCTTGATTTGAAATTCTCTTCGAGCAGGTGACAGATCACATCGAGGAGTTATCTTCCCAACAGAATGCCCGTTTAATCAAGCTAAAACCTCTTAGCTCGCTTTCTCCGCTGCCTGCACTGAACAGCAGAAAAGGCAATCAAGAAATCTCTCCAGAACTGTTCCAGCGTGCTAATTGAACCTCAAATGGCCATTATCACATCCATATTCAGCGATCATATGTAGCCTGTGCTAAGATTGCCGACTGCAGAACATGAGAGCGAGATTGTAAAGCTTCATAAAACCTGGCCCATTTTATTACATTTTGCTCTTTTTTTTATTAATATTGTATTCTGGGAATTTTACATAAAAAGATTAGCTACTGTGAGATGGTTATAATGCATCTGCGCGGGTCCTCCCGGAATATAGCACTTACTGCGGTGCTACGTCTTCCTGGCTTTGCCGAGTAGGAATGAAGAAGGTGTAGTAATATATTTAACAAACATTTCATGAGGGAACTTGCAGGCTGGAGTCAATATCAAAGTCAGACATTGTTAAAAAAAATATTTTACAGTCTTGTTTTCTGCAGTTTTTATATTTCTAGTATAGTTCTCTGTAGAGATGTAGTCATAGCTGCAGCCACGTGTTGGATGGTTGGACAGATAAAGAGACATGTCCGTCCCGTATGATGCAACCAAATAGAGGGAGGTACTAGGGATGAAGCAAGACTGTGACATAGGGGTATCCTTTCTCCTAATGGAGAGTGGCAAGCCAAGCATGGCATGTCATAGTGAGGAGACTTATAAGCCATGCATGTGCCTCTGGGAAAATTAAATATGCAAATTGTCTCTTCAGAGAGGACTAGATCTAGCACCACCTATTGGGTGCAGCGATCCCAGTCCAGAGCACCTAGCCAAATCAAATCTCATACTTTACACTGATGAGGGGCAACACTCCGAAACACTGTGTCTGCAAATTGACATTCTGGCTTGGCTTTTATCCTAAGTCATGTGGCAAGGCTCGTTAAAGGGTCGACAGTGACTTTTAGGATCCCTACTTCCAATAGGTGGCACTTTAGTTCTTGTCCTCTTCCTCTCTGAAGAGACATTTTGCATTTGTGACATAGGGTAAAAGGTTTAAAGCCCCATTCATCAGTTGCTTTTTTTCGAGCCACTTTTCTTTGTTGTAGGTGAATACCTATCTCCAAGATTCTATCCCTATATGCAGTAGGTGTAATAATAATAATATTCGCAAATACCTCCAAATAGAAATGTAGTATAGTTTTTCTGATTCACCATGTCTCTTTTCTCATGTGCAGGCATTGCAGGACCTTAGGTATCCATGGATATGACCACTAGCAACTAGCTGTCACTATATCAATGGTCGTAACCATGGATACCTAAGTTCCTGCAATGCCTGCACATGAGAAAAGAGACATAGCGAATCAGAAAAACTATACTACATTTCTAATCCATGGCTACGACCACTGATATAGTGACAGTTAGTTAGGCTAGTTTCACACTAGCGTTGCACTGACCTTTGTCGGTCAGCGCACGGCCGCCGCTAAGCTCCGCCCCGGCCGTGCCTCCTCCCGATCGCTCCGCCTATGGCCCATGACGCTGCATGCGACCTGCATACCCTATCTTTAGCATTGGGTACGCAGATCATGCGCAGGTATGCGTTTGCCGGCGCATGCGTCCTTTTGACGGTGCGCCGAGTGCACCAAAATGCAACACGGTGCGTTGGGTGCAGGTCGGCCCACCGTCAAAAGGACGCATGCGCCGGCAAACACATACCTGCGCATGATCTGCGTACGGCCTGCCGACCCAATGCTAAAGATAGGGTGCGCAGGTCGCATGCAGCGGAGTGATCGGGAGGAGGCGTGGCCGGAGGCGGAGCTTAGCAGCAGCCGTGCGCTGACCGATGCAGGTCAGTGAAACGCTAATGTGAAACCAGCCTTAGCTAGTTGTTAGTGGTCGTAACCATGGATTTCGGTATGCGATGCCAGCTTCTGTGCCAGATACAGTGTAGGACACCTCATGTTGTTACTGAAAGGGCCCAGTACAGAGGACATTATTACTGGAAGGAGCCAGGATTTGGGACATTATTACATGATGTGGCCATGATGGGAGACGTTATTATATGGGGGTGAACATGCATGTCTTTACATGATCTATAACGCTAGAAAGTCATGCGGGTGGAGGCCCTTGTCCATTTTTAGCACCGGGGTCCATCAGACTCTAGTTACGCCCATGTACACAACCCATTGACCAGTAATGGTGCTGTTGAGTTCTGTAATGGTTTATGTCATTTTGCTGGAATAAATAGCTGGGCATACAATGTTATTATATCTGAAAAAATCTGGCGGAGGCTCCAGACAGAGTCGCCAATGACTGTGTGAACAGAGCCTTACTTATTTACTACTGAGCTTATTGAAGATTGTTATATTCATGACTGCTTCCAAAATGATGCCATTTGTCCTTGGAAGCAGACCAAGATTTATCTATGCTCTGGACATTAAAAATCAGCACAGTTCTGGATTTCAGTGTGACTAATAAAACAGTGGATACAGAATACACTATTTGTATGATTAGCAGAATCAAGTATAGACATTTTTCAGGGTCATAAATCATTCTTCTCAGAGAGCACCATTTTTGCGCATATTTCCATTCATTACCATACGTGGGGGCTGAATGACTGGTAACTTGGCTTGGGTAGTAAAATGAGAAATTGTTAATACATTATTCATAAACTATTTCAAAATTTCATATGACCAATGTGCGTACATACTCTATATAATGTAATCACAGGACTCGGCTTTAGATATTTATTTAATTTATTTTTTATTCATTTCAATAGCATTATTATATAGCTTAACCTGCCGATAGAAGAAAACAATAGGGTAAATAAATTGACGTCAGACAAAATTGTAATTTCCAAACAAAGGTCATAAAGGTTGGCAGCAGAGGGTATGTATGACACTAAGGCTAGAAGTGGAGCCTCTAGACCAGAACCCAATTGGCAAAGGCTAATTTGTGGTACAGAACCTAAGGGATTATCCGGTATTTCTCCTAAACTGGAATTTGGACTTCGTTGCTGGAAATCTCCAGTTGGGTGTCTCTGGAGATGCGTTGGATGGTAGCGCAACGTTGTAGGAAAACCTGGCCGGGAGATAGCCAGGAATCATCAGGGGTTGTCTTCAAGATAACACTAGATAGAAAGAAAACAAAGAGTAGAACAAAGCTGAGGTCAATAACTAGAGGTCGATCACAAGAACCAAGCGTAGCCCCAAGGACACAAAACATGAAAAATGGAGGAGGCAACTAATGAACGTACGAGAGCTACAGAAACAAAACCGGGAGATATTTGCCATTGTGTCAGGGACACCGCATTGCACTTGCTCACTGAGCCAATGCGTGTGTCCTGAGTGAACAAACTGTGCCCAAAGATACCTGTAGAGCAGAGCAGCAGCAGGGAAGATGTGTGCTTCAGAGGACCAGGACCTGCAGCATGTGACTGCCAAGGGGCGGAGCCAACCACAGGTCTCTCAGAGTCAGCAGTAGCAGATAGAGAATGCTTCAGGCCAGAGGACCTGCAGCACGTGACTGCTAGTGGGCATGGCCTAAGCTCCAGAGAGCTATGAGGTGAAGGAAAACTCCTAGAAGGGTAACTACGGGACACAGTTACCAAGGGGCATATACAGAACGGATAATCAGGTCGTAGCCAAGGGGTCATACACATAGATGGCGACGAAGTACAAGAGGAGCAGGCAGAGCGTAATCAGAGAATAGCCAAGGGGTCAGACACAGAGAGAGCGGCGATGTACAAGAGGAGCAGGCAGAGCGGAGTCAGAACGTAGCCAAGGGTCATACACGTAGAGGGCAGCAGAGTACAAAAGGGACAGGCAAAACTCGAAACAGGGACACAGCCAACTCAGAACCAGACAGACGTTACGTAGCACAGGCACAAAGCACTGGCACAAGCACAACAGAGTCAAACACACTTGGCCAAGGGTCAGAGTATAAGCGACAGAGGATGGCCCCACAATGAGGCTATAAAAAGCCTCCCAGAATCCCAGAGTGAGGCCATCCCGGTTAACCCTAAAACCACCTAATCCCAGAAACTCAGCAGACCATGACACATTGCCTACAGAATACATTCTGGTTCTACTGTCCTCCTCTTTTTACACTACTTCCTTCAGCATTTATGTCATTCATTATTGTATAGTATTTTCTGTGTACTGTGCTGTTATTCATAATGTGCCTGTCATTTGGATGAAAATCTAGCATAAATGCGCAATCCCATATAGCACATGATATTGGTGTTCTTCTTCCACTGTCCACTTCTTCCCGGGTGTCCTCATGCTTCTCCAGTTAGCTGACAAACTGGAAATGCTTCTTCCAATGGGTTGCCTGGCCTTAGGATTCAAGTCTACAGTGACTACTATGTGACCTCAGACTTGTGACTCCTCACAGTGCTGATTGTCTATCTCCAGCATTGGGAGCTGCGGGACGCACAACTGCTAGTATATGATTTGCATATATCCAGTCACGTGCCGACTGAACGTACATAGTCTTGAACAACGCAAGTGAATTGACCAGGCTGAATATGTATAGTCAGAATTTGGCTGGAAGCATGCAAATCGCATACTTGAAATCTTATGACTGACCGCTCCCGTCACGGAAGAATCCTAACAGCGCACACTAGGCACCCTGTGAGGATTCACAAGTCTGCAGTCATATAGAGTGTCTGCAGACTTGAGCCCCAGGCCTGGACAATCCCTTTAAAGAAACCCTCACTTGAATTTTTTTTTCTCTAAATCTATTTATATATGTAAGTAGAGTAGTGTGTGATAATATACTCACCTACCGTCATCTTCTCCGGCATCCAGCGCCGTTCCACTCCTCTTCTGAGTGACGTCTTCTGCAGACTCCCTGGGTCACACTGTGACTTTTGCTACGGAGCGTCAGAATGGGGCTCTATAGACTTACACTGTAAAAGAGACGTCCAGCTCATACATAGAGCCTAGAGTGAGCCGGAGAGTCTGAAGAACTGTGCAAACACTTGGAAAGAGACTTTCTGAAGTCCTTCCTACTGATCTGTAACTCTAGATGGATGAGTCTTTACAACAGGCAGTATATAGCAAATATCAATTAGGGAAGAAACTCAAAATTAATTTTTAACTAAAAAATATTTTTAGTAATTAAAACACATTGTACTTTTGATAGTATTTTCCGAATCTAATAATAATAAGTTTGTTAGAAAACACATTTAACCTGTTTCATTTACTTAGTTTCTTGCGATGGTGCACACGTTCCTTATTAATACATTTTACGTCCTCTCCTGCTCTCTATTCTGTCCTCTCCATTGTGTGACCCTGCTTTAACCCTGTTTGTGATTTTCTAAATAAAAGTTATTTTCACATTAGTGACACCGTTTTGGCTAAAAGTCTTTTTTTATGGATACGAATCACACATATTTATATGGTTGCAAATCTGAATGTATCTAATCATCTCTTCACTAAATAGGTGCCAAAATATGAAATACTGCAGCTTAGAAATGTATTTTACACCCACATAATTTATTATTATGGAAAATAATCACAGAGTCGTAAAAGATTAATTTGGCAGAGAGAAACTGAAATTCACAACACATCTCCTCTTTACACCCCAGTGGGTGCAATAATATTAATATTTGCTACACCTGTAGGAAGTGTATAACGGAGGTGCAGCACATGGAATATCTTTTTTTTTTTTTTAACTATTAATAAAATCAGAATGATTCCCGCCAGATTAAATGCATCAGTGATAATAATATATTTAATGTCACAGATTCTGTACATTATTGAAGTATACGCTTGTTAACAGCTTGATACAAACGGTAATTAAGTTATATTTTGGAATTTAATGTCAAATAGTCGGTATAGTTTTTTTCTAATGAACCCTTTAAGGACAGGGCAATTTTTCTTTCTTTCCTCCCCTTATTCTAAGAGCCATAACTTTTTTATTTTTCCTTCAACATAACCGCATGAGGGCTTTTCGATGTTTTGATTCCTTCTTATTACATTTCTTTATATTGTTGCGACTGACAAAAAAAAAACCTGGAATTCTGTCGTTTTCATTTTTCTTCATTTCACCGTCTACCGATAGAGGTAATTTATTTTGTATTTTCAAAGGACTTTTACAAATGGAGCAATACCAAATATATGTCTTTTTTAATTTCTTAATTCTCAATGGAGGAAAAAGAAAGTGATTTGAAGTTTTATATATATATTTTTTTCATATTTTTTACATTTTTTTAACTGTATTTAATAGTCCCCATAGGGGACTTGAAGCTGTGATCATCTGATCGCTTGTTCTATGTACAGGTCCTTCTCAAAAAATTAGCATATAGTGCTAAATTTCATTATTTTCCATAATGTAATGATTACAATTAAACTTTCATATATTTTAGATTCATTACACACCAACTGAAATTTGTCAGGTCTTTTATTGTTTTAATACTGATGATTTTGGCATACAACTCCTGATAACCCAAAAAACCTGTCTCAAAAAATTAACATATTTCAACCGTCCAATAAAATAAAAGTGTTTTTTAAAAACAAACAAAAAAACCATCAAATAATAATGTTCAGTTATGCACTCAATACTTGGTTGGGAATCCTTTTGCAGAAATGACTGCTTCAATGCGGCGTGGCATGGAGGCAATCAGCCTGTGGCACTGCTGAGGTGTTATGGAGTCCCAGGATGCTTCGATAGCGGCCTTAAGCTCATCCAGAGTGTTGGGTCTTGCGTCTCTCAACTTTCTCTTCACAATATCCCACAGATTCTCTATGGCGTTCAGGTCAGGAGAGTTGGCAGGCCAATTGAGCACAGTAATACCATGGTCAGTAAACCATTTACCAGTGGTTTTGGCACTGTGAGCAGGTGCCAGGTCGTGCTGAAAAATGAAATCTTCATCTCCATAAAGCATTTCAGCCGATGGAAGCATGAAGTGCTCCAAAATCTCCTGATAGCTAGCTGCATTGACCCTGCCCTTGATGAAACACAGTGGACCAACACCAGCAGCTGACATGGCACCCCACACCATCACTGACTGTGGGTACTTGACACTGGACTTCAGGCATTTTGGCATTTCCTTCTCCCCCGTCTTCCTCCAGACTCTGGCACCTTGATTTCCGAATGACATGCAAAATTTGCTTTCATCAGAAAAAAGTACTTGGGACCACTTAGCAACAGTCCAGTGCTGCTTCTCTGTAGCCCAGGTCAGGCGCTTCTGCCGCTGTTTATGGTTCAAAAGTGGCTTTACCTGGGGAATGCGGCACCTGTAGCCCATTTCCTGCACACGCCTGGGTACGGTGGCTCTGGATGTTTCTACACCAGACTCAGTCCACTGCTTCCTCAGGTCCCCCAAGGTCTGGAATCGGTCCTTCTCCACAATCTTCCTCAGGGTCCGGTCACCTCTTCTCGTTGTACAGCGTTTTCTGCCACATTGTTTCCTTCCAACAGACTTCCCATTGAGGTGCCTTGATACAGCACTCTGGGAACAGCCTATTTGTTGAGAAATTTCTTTCTGGGTCTTACCCTCTTGCTTGAGGGTGTCAATGATGGCCTTCTTGACATCAGTCAGGTCGCTAGTCTTACCCATGATGGGGGTTTTGAGTAATGAACCAGGCAGGGAGTTTTTAAAAGCCTCAGGAATCTTTTGCATGTGTTTAGAGTTAATTAGTTGATTCAGAAGATTAGGGTAATAGGTCGTTTAGAGAACCTTTTCTTGATATGCTAATTTTTTGAGACAGGTTTTTTGGGTTATCAGGAGTTGTATGCCAAAATCATCAGTATTAAAACAATAAAAAACCTGACAAATTTCAGTTGGTGTGTAATGAATCTAAAATATATGAAAGTTTAATTGTAATCATTACATTATGGAAAATAATGAAATTTAACACTATATGCTAATTTTTTGAGAAGGACCTGTATATCATACAGGCACAGGCATCTTCAGCAACCCCCTGGCCATCATGGCAACCCATTGGCGCCCTGCGATCACATCACAGGTGTGCCAATGAGTGCATAGGACAGCGCGCCCCCTGTTGGTGCACTGTAAATGCCTCTGTCAGAGATTGACATCGGGATTTCACAGGATAACAGCCATGGGCGGAGTTCTGCTCCACAAGTGGCTGTTATAGGCAGATGATGGCTGAATAACACAGCCATCATCTGCCGAGAAAGATGCTGACTCAGCTTGTGGGCCCGCTTCAAAGGCAGGAAGACGGCATCATATGTCAAGAAGGGGTTAGTAAATTATTATAATTATTATTACCTGACGTACAACATTTCCTCTTTTTAGAAGAAGCAGGGAATGGTATAAAATGATACAAAAGTTATACTCACTGACTGTATACCCTGATGCTTCTAGACAGGCCAGTCTCACGTTCAGAGAAGAAACAACAAGGCTCTGTTCTTCAGTCACCTGACCATTGAGATCTGTGATTGGCTGCAGTGGTTAAGTAAGTGGAATGGGACATCATTAGCTGTGCATTGGATGATGTTCTGCTGCAGCCAATCACAGGCCTTATCGGTCAGGTGACTGAAAGCAGAACACAGTTACTTTTTGTAGCAGCAAAATATTAAATGAATGGGGTGTGTAGCCTGCAAGCGAATGTCACTAATACACATGACAGCACAGAACACCCCATTTTTAAGTTGAGATTACGAACACACTGACGTGCATATCCTATAAGGATTCTAAGTGAGTCGCTGGAGGTACGCTTTAACTTGCAGACTCTGTGAAATGCACTTTATCTACATGTCATTGGGTGCTGTAAACTGGGGTTAAATCTTTACTTTAGCGTTCTAAATCCTAAAGATGTCTGCTAACATGGAAACCGAAGGGGAACCTGTTTTGTTGAAAATGCAAAACTTTTGGATATGGGACGGACACCCACTCCATCTTAAAACAACCATAACTACAGTAAACCTAGGCACTGGAATAAATACACAAAACACATTGTTCTGGTTGTCAAAACGGCCACAGCTTTATTTAAATCGCAGGATTAAAACAATCACAGTAGGAGTCAGGTGAAGTGCTAGTACATTGGGATTCACAAGTATTGTGATATACCCAGTGGTCTGACATACAGCACCAGGACAGACAGCCATAAAGGGGTGGCACGCACTGTTGGCCCTTCAAGCAAAGCCAGTAACCTTTCAGGGCACCAATGACCCTATTATCCTCACTCCTGTCCTTAACCACTGTGCCCGTCCCTGAGGACGAAAGGGTGGGTGATGTTTCCTCCAGTTCATCCGCGAGAGAAAGAGGGAGCGAGACAGAGTTACCTCCTCTATATAAGCCCCATCGTCCTCACAGTAACACACCAGGCACAGACATACTGTGCTCCTTCGTCTTATAGAATCATAGAATCATAGAATCATAGAATGGTAGAGTTGGAAGGGACCTCCTGGGTCATCTGGTCCAACCCCCTGCTCAAAGCAGGATTCTCTAAATCATCCCAGACAGATGTCTATCCAGCCTCTGTTTGAAGACTTCCATTGAAGGAGAACTCACCACCTCTTGTGGCAGCCTGTTCCACTCATTGATCACCCTAACTGTCAAAAAGTTTTTTCTAATATCTAATCTGTGTCTCCTCCCATTCAGTTTCATCCCATTGCTTCTAGTCTTTCCTTGCGCAAATGAGAATAAAGATGATCCTTCTACAATGTGACAGCCCTTGAGATATTTGTAGACAGCTATTAAGTCTCCTCTCAGTCTTCGTTTTTGCAAGCTAAACATTCCCAAATCCTGCAACCGTTCCTCATAGGACATGGTTTGCGACCGGTCACCATTCTGGTGGCTCTTCTCTGAACTTGCTCCAGTTTGTTGATGTCTTTTTTAAAATGTGGTGCCCAAAACTGGACACAGTATTCCAGATGAGGTCTGACCAAAGAGGAGTAGAGGGCAATAATGACCTCACGTGATCTAGACTGTATGCTTCTGTTGATACATCCTAGAATTGCATTTGCCTTTTTTGCTGCTGCATCACACTGTTGACTCATGTTAAGTCTGTGATCAATTAGTATACCCAAGTCTTTTTCACATGTGCTGTTACTTAGCCCTATTCCTCCCATTTTGTATATGCTTTTTTCATTTTTATTGCCCAGATGTAGTACTTTGCATTTTTCCCTGTTAAAATCCATTCTGTTAGTTGCTGCCCACTGCTCCAGTTTATGTATATCTTTTTGAATCCTCTCTCTCTCTTCTCTAGTATTAGCTACCCCTCCTAGCTTTGTGTCATCAGCAAATTTGATCAGTTTACCCTCAATTCCTTCATCTAAATCATTGATAAAGATGTTGAACAATACAGGGCCCAAAACAGAGCCTTGTGGTACCCCACTTGAGACATTCTTCCAACTGGATGTGCAGCCATTTACAACCACTCTTTGGGTCCGATCATTAAGCCAGTTATGAATCCACCTAACAGTTGCCTTGTCCATTCCATACTTAGTCATTTTTTCAATAAGGATTGTGTGAGATACTTTGTCAAATGCTTTGCTGAAGTCAAGATATACTATATCTACAGCATTTCCCTGATCCACCCAGTCAGTGATTCTGTCATAGAAGGAAATTAAGTTAGTCTGACATGACTTATTAGTTACAAACCCATGCTGACTCTGTTTAATCACTTCATTCTTATCCAGGTACTTGCATACATGTTCTTTAATAATTTGTTCAAAGATCTTTCCTGGTATAGAAGTCAGACTCACCGGCCTGTAGTTCCCTGGGTCCACCTTCTTCCCCTTTTTGAAGATAGGAACAACATTTGCTCTTCTCCAGTCTTCTGGGACTTCTCCTGTTCTCCAAGAATTTTCAAAGATTATGGACAGTGGTTCAAGAATTTCTTCTGCTATCTCCTTCAGTACCCTGGGGTGTAATTCATCTGGACCTGGAGACTTGAATTCATTTAGGTTAGCTAAGTGTTTCCTCACTGTCTTTCTGTTTATAGATATCCTGGATTCTTCTATTCCTTTAATAGGACAGTGAAGATCAGTTGATGTTACATTTCCTTTCTGAGAGAAAACAGATGCAAAATAGGAATTTAAAAGTTCAGCCTTCTCAACATCCTGACTTACCATTTCATCATTTTCATCCTGTAAAAATCCTATAGCATCTTTGACTTTTCTTTTACTTTTGACGTATCCCCAAAATCCTTTTTTGTTGCTTTTGACGTCACTTGCAAGCCTTAATTCATTGTCAGCTTTAGATAATCTGATTTGTGCCCTGCAGGTTCTGCAGACGGCATTATATTCTTCTTTAGATATGCCTCCCTCTTTCCATTTGATAAACATTTCTTTCTTCCTTTTTAGCATGTGTTTAAGTTCTATGTTCATCCATCCTGGTTTCCTTAAATGCTTCCATTCTTCCCTCTTTTCGGAATTGTTAACGATTGTGCTTTGAGAATCTCATTTTTCAAGATTTTCCATCCTTCCTGGACATTTTTGTCCTTAAGGATATCCAGCCATTGGATCCCTCCAATTCTCTTTCTGAGTTCCTTAAAATCTGCCTTTCTGAAATCTAACCTTGACGTCTGAGTCTTCACAGGTCTTCCTCCTCTTGTTATCCAAAATTCTAAAATAGAATGGTCACTACCTCCTAGGGTCCCAGCCACTCTTACCTCCTCCACCATTTCCTCCCTGTTTATGAGGATTAGATCCAAGGTAGCAGATCCCCTTGTTTTCTCCATTACCTTTTGGAAGATAAAGTTGTCAGCAAGAGAGGATAAGAATTTCCTGGACCTGTTAGTTTTGCCTGAGAGAGATTCCCAACAAATGTCTGGATAGTTGAAATCTCCCATGACCACTATGTCATATTTTTTGGAGAACTTGGCCATTTGATGCATAAAGAGTTCATCCATATCTTCAGCTTGCACAGGCGGCCTGTAGTAAATGCCTACAATGGTGTCCTTTCCATTGTTCTGTCCTTGTATTCTTACCCAAACAGTTTCCACAGAACTCCCAGTCTCTGAAGCTTCAATCTCTGTGCAGATATACGCTTTTCTAACATACAATGCAACACCTCCTCCTCGTTTATCAAGTCTGTTTCTTGCAAATAAGTTGTAACCTTCTAGCCTTGTATTCCAATCATGTGTATCGTCCCACCAAGTCTCAGTGATTCCAATGACATCATATTTCTTCTCCTGCGTTAGTAGCTCCAGTTCTCCTTGTTTGTTGCCCATGCTTTGTGCATTCGTATAGAAACACTTTAGTTTGTAATTGGTTTCTCTTTCTTCAATATTTTTATTATGTAGATTTTTTTGTCTTTGTTCTTCCCCTTCACTTCTAATAGCAGAGTTCTCAATAGCATTTGTCAGGTGTATGGCTTTTGCTGGCGTTTTGCTTCCCTTCCCACATTGTTCTAGTTTAAAGCTCTCCTGATGAGTGTAGCAAGGCGACTTCCAAATACATGTTTTCCAGTCTTCGTAAGGTGCACTCCATCTCTAGCAAGTAGTCCATCGTACAGGTAATTCACTCCGTGATCCAGAAATCCAAATCCTTGCTGACGGCACCATCGACGTAGCCAGTTGTTCACCTGCAGAATCTTATTCCACCTCCTTGTTCCATGGCCATCCACTGGAAGGATGGAGGAGAAGACCACCTGCGCTCCCAGTTCTTTCACTTTCTTACCTAAGTTTTCAAAGTCACTGCAGATGGTTTCCAGGTCGTTTCTAGCGTGTCATTTGTCCCCACATGTATTAGCAGGAATGGGTAGTCATCTGTAGGTCTGAAGAGTCCGGATATCCTGTCAGACACATCTTTAATTTTTGCACCTGGAAGACAGCACATTTCTCTTGAGGTTATATCCGGTCTGCAGATAGCGGCCTCTGTTCCTCTCAACAGGGAATCCCCCATGACAACAACTCTCCGTTTCTTCTTCACAACATTTTTCTTTCTCCATCCAGGAGGACTCTGAGGGCGTACAAGGTTACTCTTTGTGGGCAAAGTCTTATCCTGATGTATTTCTTCATCGTTCTCCTGTGTAAGAGCCTGGTACTGGTTTCTGAGCAGAATTGGTGCTGACTGCCTCCTGATCCTCCTGCTTCTCTGGGTCACATGCTTCCATTCCTCTGTTTCTTCAGTTGCACTTCGAATTTCTTCTCTTTCTGTACCATGAAGAGATAATTCTGCTCTGTCTAAGAACTCTTCACCTTCCTTAATGGTCTTCAATGTAGATAACCTCTCTTCCAGATTTTGCAACTTTTCCTCCAACAGGGACACAAGCTTGCATTTCTGGCATGTGAAGTTTGGCTTTTCCACTGGTAAGTCTATGAACATGTAGCAAGAAATGCAGCTCACCACATGGCTCCTGGCCTCTTCCATGTTCTTATTGTTCAAGAGATAATCAAGCGGTGAAATATAAGCCAAAGCAACATCACTCTTGTTTAAAATCTACACCGCTATACAAACAAAGCTGAAGGAGTTAAAGGTTCACCCCTCCCAAAGTCATGTCCTCCTGCGCTTAGTGCGCCGATGGTTTCTGTAAAATCTGAATCTCTGGTTGTATGGTTTAAAGCAAAATGAGAGGAGCAAATTTATAAATATTTCAATAATCCTTATCAGTAATCTTCAGCTTCAGCTCATTCTGGAGTCCATTGCGGAGTCTTACCCAGTGACTGACTGCTATCTCTGTGGGCACAATGATACAGATCCGCCCACCGGACCCCTAAGCTGAGAAAGAGTAGTGAGTTAATTGAATAAACTAGTGTGAAGGATTCATCTGATGAGGTGGAATTATGGAGGAGGAAGCATCAGCTGACATTCCCTCCTCGATGTCAGGTGAAAGCGCGATGCCGGGTGAAAGTGCGGTGCAGGGTGAAAGTGCGGTGCAGGGTGAAAGTGAGGTGCAGGGTGAAAGTGCGGTGCAGGGTGAAAGTGCGGTGCAGGGTGAAAGTGCGGTGCAGGGTGAAAGTGAGGTGCAGGGTGAAAGTGCGGTGCAGGGTGAAAGTGCGGTGCAGGGTGAAAGTGCGGTGCAAGGTGAAAGTGCGGTGCAGGGTGAAAGTGCGATGCAAGGTGAAAGTGCGTTGCAGGGTGAAAGTGTGATGCTGGGTGAAAGTGTGATGTCTGGTGAAAGTGCGGTGCAAGGTGAAAGTGCGATGCAAGGTGAAAGTACGGTGCAGGGTGAAAGTGTGATGCCGGGTGAAAGTGCGTGCAGGGTGAAAGTGCGTTGCAGGGTGAAAGTGTGATGCCGGGTGAAAGTGCGCTGCAGGGTGAAAGTGTGATGCAAGGTGAAAGTGCGATGCAAGGTGAAAGTGCGATGCAAGGTGAAAGTGCTCTGCAGGGTGAAAGTGTGATGCCAGGTGAAAGTGCGATGCAAGGTGAAAGTGTGATGCAAGGTGAAAGTGCGGTGCAAGGTGAAAGTGCGGTGCAGGGTGAAAGTGTGATTCAAGGTGAAAGTGCGTTGCAGGGTGGAAGTGTGATGCAAGGTGAAAGTGCTTTGCAGGGTGAAAGTGTGATGCTGGGTGAAAGTGTGATGTCTGGTGAAAGTGCGGTGCAAGGTGAAAGTGCGATGCAAGGTGAAAGTACGGTGCAGGGTGAAAGTGTGATGCCGGGTGAAAGTGCGGTGCAGGGTGAAAGTGCGTTGCAGGGTGAAAGTGTGATGCCGGGTGAAAGTGCGCTGCAGGGTGAAAGTGTGATGCAAGGTGAAAGTGCGATGCAAGGTGAAAGTGCGATGCAAGGTGAAAGTGCTCTGCAGGGTGAAAGTGTGATGCCAGGTGAAAGTGCGTTGCAAGGTGAAAGTGTGATGCAAGGTGAAAGTGCGGTGCAAGGTGAAAGTGCGGTGCAGGGTGAAAGTGTGATTCAAGGTGAAAGTGCGTTGCAGGGTGGAAGTGTGATGCAAGGTGAAAGTGCTTTGCAGGGTGAAAGTGTGATGCAAGGTGAAAGTGTGTTGCAGGGTGAAAGTGTGATGCAAGGTGAAAGTGCTTTGCAGGGTGAAAGTGTGATGTAAGGTGAAAGTGCTTTGCAGGGTGAAAGTGTGATGCAAGGTGAAAGAGCGTTGCAAGGTGAAAGTGTGATGCAAGGTGAAAGTGCGGTGCAAGGTGAAAGTGCGGTGCAGGGTGAAAGTGTGATTCAAGGTGAAAGTGCGTTGCAGGGTGGAAGTGTGATGCAAGGTGAAAGTGCTTTGCAGGGTGAAAGTGTGATGCAAGGTGAAAGTGTGTTGCAGGGTGAAAGTGTGATGCAAGGTGAAAGTGCGGTGCAGGTGAAAGTGCGGTGCAGGGTGAAAGTGTGATGCAAGGTGAAAGTGCAGTGCAGGGTGAAAGTGCGATGCAAGGTGAAAGTACGGTGCAGAGTGAAAGTGCGATGCAAGGTGAAAGTGCGATGTCGGGTAAAAGTTCGATGCCGGGTTAAAGTACGATGCCAGGTGAAAATGCGGTGCAGGGTGAAAGTGTGATGTCGGGTGAAAGTGCGGTGCAGAGTAAAAGTGCAATGCAAGGTGAAAGTGCGATGTCGGGTAAAAGTTCGATGCCGGGTTAAAGTACGATGCCAGGTGAAAATGCGGTGCAGGGTGAAAGTGTGATGTCGGGTGAAAGTGCGTTGCCGGGAAAAGTTTGGTGCTGGGTGGGAAACCTACCCAATGTCGTGGGCCAAATATACTCGGGGAATGCGCCTAGTGATGCGGGCCAAATATACTCACCCTGTGGGTCAGAGTTTGACATATGTGCTCTAGCGCTACACACTTTTTTGTCATGTTTTAAATAGATGCAGTTCAGAGTTTTTGAGCCTTATATTCTTGTGAGGGGAAAGTTGGTTTAAGAAAAGGTTTACGAGACTGACTGCATCCCCTTGTTTGGAAGAGATGAGGATTTGGGAGGGTGGACCTTATATTGAATAAGCTAATTAGAAAATCTCTATCATGCTTAGCGACCTAACAGCTATTTCCCGTCCATTATTTTTCTGGCTATGTCAGCTGTTTCCAGATCATTTTTCTCTAGCCAGCTCTTGAAAGATACGTTACACTTTGTTGGATTAGGTCAAATAAAATGACTTGCTCCAGAGGTAGAGTAAATTGGTGTTTTATGTCCCTTTATTTCCACCTAAGTTATTTTCTTAAAGCTCCGAGCAGTTTTGTCCTAATTATGGAAGATAAATGATTTCTTTATACGGAGTGTAAGGAGGACTCAACACAGAGATTGGAGAAACCTGGCCATTCTTTGCTGCATGGCACGGCTGATAGAGGTTTTTACAAGCAGCTAAGGATTGCTTGGTCCAAGTCTGCATCCCCTGCAGGTCCTTGAATCTGTTCATACTTATTACAATACATTGGTGAAAAGCCTTCTTGTACCGAAATTTGCCTTGAAAATGAAAAGTTGCCTGCTGAATGTTTGGGTTTCACATACATCATCACACTGTAAAGTTTTTATATTATTATTTAAAGGGGTTTTCCATTCAAATCATAGACTTGTGGTCACATGATAACTTCTCGAATTGGCAAGCAGAGCCCAGTCCTGACTGTGTGTATATTACACATTGTTAGGATTCAGCATGCTACGGCGCTTGCCAAAAATTTGCCGTGGAATGGAAAAAAAACCTTTACGGAGTTATTTACTTAAAAACATAAGGCTAATTCATCCACTTTTGGCATAAAGATATAAATTGGGTCACTCATCATTCTTTGGGCAAAAATATGAGCCTTTTTGCAATTATTGTGTAGGCTGCTTTTACCACTTTGTAGGCAAATTGGTTTAAGCCTGATTTAAATCTGGACAAGCGCCATTTAAAAAAAAAAATAGTCGCAACTCTCACCAAAGTAAGGGGTGGAGTAAAAGAAGTTAGGAATGAGTCATATCAGAAATGTTAGATCTAACGATGCGCCAAACTTATCAAATATTGTGAGACACTTGGGCACAAATAACGGCAATACAGCCAAGAGTAAAACTGACTTCCAAAATTTTCCTGATGAACATGATGAATCACCTCTGTTTTCTTAAACAGGACATTTTTGGCCTAGTAATGGCCATTTAGACATCATCAGAGGTTTAACTTGAAGCTTTTTGGGTTTGATTAAAAATTAGCGTTAAGCTTCTCACTCAGCCATCGCCTATATTTTATAGTGATTGTGAGGTCTGCATATGGGACAAAGGACCGCCTTTAGGGCCACAAGGACAAAATACCAAGTAGGTGAAACAGTTCTAGGTAAAAGTGCTATTTAAAGAAGTCCTGTCACCAGGTGAAAAGTGGCCAGTTTTTGCTCTTATTTTATCCCTGAGTATGAAACTTTTTTTTTTGTAATCTGCCATATGGTTCCAGAGATAAGGTCTTTTTTAAGGTCTTTACTAAGGGGCCGTGGCTCACAGGATCCTCAGGGGCGTGTCTGTAGACTGCTGTGCATAATTGCCATGTAAGCCACGCGCCCTTAATAAAGAAAAAAATTAACACTAAATAAAAAAACACCCACATCTCTGGAATCGTATATTGGGTTTTAATAAAACAAAAATTGAAATACTCAGGGGAGCAGCGGGATTAAAATAAGAGAAAAAAAATGGCAATTTTTTTTTTTGATGAGAGATCAGGTTTAAAGATGCCCCAAATTTATCAAAAGTGTGGTTTTAAAAATTTCCCTCCCCCATTATATCAAGGGTAGTGTTGAGCGATACTGCTCGATGTCTAAAAATATCGGATCGGAATGGTATCGCCGATATCACTAAAATATCGGCGATACCCGATACCGATACCGGAAGTCCAATGTAAGTCTATGGGAACCAAATATCGACATTAAAAAAAACCTAAGTATTCAAGCAGCTGACAACACTCGGGAGTTAGCACGGATGCACGTTCAGGCGTTCAAGGATCCAAATGAACAACAGTCCAACGAAAAAATAGGAACAGCATCCAATCCAGGTGAAGTATAACAAGTCTTTATTCAGCCACCATAAAATACGACGTTTCGGCCATTTTCAGGCCTTTATCAAAACTTTGCCACATTTGTAACATACAGTTCTTGCCCTGTGCAAAGGCGCTGCTTCTGCTCCCTCTTGTTGTAGAGGTGTCTACACTGCCTCGACGCACAGAGCTGCTTTGTAAAGCAGTAGCAGCAGCAGCAGCTCTCTCGGCTGGAATGTACAACAGTATGGATTGCACCAGTGTGTCTTGGTACTCCTGCATTTTACGGTCCCGGTTCACCGCTGTGATGAGGGTTTGTAAGTTGTCCCGGTAGCGAGGGTCTAGGAGGGTGTACACCCAATAATCTGACGTGCTGAGAATGTGGGCGATGCGGCGGTCGTTTCTCAGGCACTGAAGCATGAAATCAACCATGTGCTGCAGACTCCCAACTGGCCAACAAAGGCTGTCCTCTGGAAGAGGCGTCATATCTGTCTCCTCTGCATCACCCCACCCTCGCTCTACATACTGACTACAGCGTTGTGTACCTCCCTCTGTAGGGATTTCTTCCTCCTCCATTGACTCCTCCTCCTCCTCATCCTCCTCACAAAGTGAGCCCTGCCCAGCCCTTTGTGAGGAACCACGTTGCGCTGACTGTCCTGAAGGTAATTGAATTTGTGACTCCTCATCCTCCACCTCTTCCAAAACCTCTTCCTTTAGTGCTTTCAGTGATTTCTGAAGCAGGCAGATAAGGGGGACAGTCATGCTGACTAGTGCATCATCTGCACTCGCCATCCGCGTTGAGACATCAAACGCACGCAAAACGTCGCAGATGTCCTTCATAGAGGCCCACTCAGTAGTGGTGAAGTGTGAACGGCGCAAATTGCGAGTTGATTGCGCCTGTTGCAGCTGATACTCCATTACTGCTGTCTGCTGCTCACACAACCGCTCCAACATATGTAACGTGGAATTCCACCTGGTGGGTACGTCACATATGATGCGATGTTCAGGAAGGCGAAATCTGACTTGCAGAGCTGCAATGCGCGATCTGGCCATGCTGGAACGTCGCAAGTGAGCGCACTCTAGGCGGACCTTGTGCAGCAGTGCATCAAGATCCGGATAGTCCCTCAAAAAACTCTGCACGACCAAGTTGAGCACATGTGCCAGACATGGTATGTGAGTGAGGTTGCCAAGGCCCAGAGCTGCCACCAGATTTCGGCTATTGTCACACACTACCAAGCCTGGCTGGAGATTAGCTGACAAAAACCACACGTCGCTCTCCTGCTTGATGGCATCCCAGAGCTCCTGCGCTGTGTGGCTTCGATTCCCCATGGGAATTAATTTCAGGACGGCCTGTTGACGTTTGGCCACGGCTGTGCTCATATCGGTCGCAACAGGTAAGCGTTCACGGGTCCATGTGGAGGTATACCGTGACGGCTCGTGCAGCGATGATTCTGAGGAACTGGAGTAGGAGGAGGAATCAATGTGCACAGACTGGATTCCTGCAATCCTTGGAGTTGGCAGAACACGTACAGCGCCACTGGCAAGATCTGTACCCGGCTCCACAACATTGACCCAATGGGCAGTGAGGGAAAGGTATCGTCCCTGGCCATGGGTACTGGTCCACGCATCGGTGGTCAGGTGGACCCTGCTACTGACGGCGTTTAGTAGCGCATGTTTAATGTTTCCCTCGACATGTTTTTGCAGAGCAGGGACAGCTTGCCTGCTGAAATAAAATCGGCTTGGCACATTATATTGTGGGACTGCCAATGCCATAAAGTTCCTGAAACTGTCAGTCTCCACCAGCCTGAATGACAGCATTTCAAGGGACAGGAGTTTTGCAAGGCCAGCATTCAGAGCCTGTGCTCGTGGATGGTTTGCCGAGTATGGCCGTCTTTTATTCCATGCCTGTGTTACCGATGGCTGTTTTTTGTTCTGGGAGTGTGACGATGCCTGTGAACTTGCTGCAGTGGGTGGAATAACAGTTTGTCTATGGACAACAGTGACCGAGGTTCTTCCATGGAGATCCTGTGAGGAAGCCGAACCAGGTGTGTGAGAGCTGGAGGTAGAGGCTCGAACATGACCTAAAGATGTAGGTGCTGCTGTAGGTTGGCCTACATCTCCAGTGTGTCTTTGTAACTCAGCTACGTGCTTTGTCCGTACATGTTTCCACATATTTCTGGTATTCAGTTCCTGATATTTTTACGTCTTTTAACTTTTTGCTTACACAGCTTGCATTGAACATAGCAAATATCAGATACAAGTCTGTCAAAAAAGGACCACGCAGTGCAAGTCATGGGAGCGCCAATTTTGACATTTTTAAGAGAACTGCTCCCAACAGGTGCCAAACTGGAGGCTACAGGCAAGCGAGTCTGCAGCCTACCTCTCCCTCCTCTTTGTACCGTTGGGACAATCTCTTCCTCAGAGCTGCTCCCACCACCTTCCTGTTGCTCACGCCATGTTGGGTCTCGGACTTCATCATCTCCACTACCCTCTTCCAACACCTGCTGCTGTTGGATGGTCTGGGCAGCACCATGCTCCACAAAACCTGGCACCTGAGTCTCATCATCATCATAAGATGCGTTCTGCGGTGTGCTGTCCATCGGCACTGGCTCACCCGCCTCTTCAGATTGAGAGAGACACAGCTGTTGCGCATCACTGCATACTCCCTCTTCTTCAAATTGCAGAATGCTGCTTGCCTGTGCCCGTGTTTGCGAGCCAACAGATTCTGAAAACAGAAGCAGAGACTCAGCTGGCTCCTGTACAGAACTCTCTGACTGCCTGGGCAATTTGACAGGCGGTGAACAGACAGATGGTTGCTCAACAGTGTTGTGTTCCTGAGAGGAGGTGGAAGGAATTGAAGTCGATGCATTGGCTGCCATCCAACCAACAACGGCTTCAATTTGTTCTTCCCGCAGCAGGGGGGCACGCCGAGCTCCTACCAAAGTGCGCATAAAGGAACGCTCACGGGGAAAACTGGTGGATGCTGTGTCACTGAGGGCGGCAGCAGCCACAGAATCCCCACGTCCTCTCCCTGCTGAATCTCCACGGCCACGACCACGTGCCTTACTCCCTGCCTTCTTCATCTTGGTAGATTGATAAAGAAAGTCAGAAAAGTTATAAGGCCTAAGTGTGGTTATTACGCAGAGACTGAAGTGAACACTGAAACATAACTGTTCACAATCTGTGAAAGGCTACTCCTTTGTCTACTTCTATAGTGTTTGCAACCAATGTATTGGATACGGATGGAAGCGCGTCACACTAATAGATTATATTTATTTTAAATGGAATGGAGCAGAACCAATTGGAGAGAAATGAAAAGGATGAGACACTGAGACACGCTCAGCAGAGTACAAGCAGCAGTGCTTGAACAAGTAACTGGAGCGTGATGTGCACTCAAAAAATAAAAAACACAGACTGAAGTGAACACTGAAACACAACTGTTCACAATCTGTGAAAGGCTACTCCTTTGTCTACTTCTATAGTGTTTGCAACCAATGTATTGGATACGGATGGAAGCGCGTCACACTAATAGATTATATTTATTTTAAATGGAATGGAGCAGAACCAATTGGAGAGAAATGAAAAGGATGAGGCACTGAGACACGCTCAGCAGAGTACAAGCAGCAGTGCTTGAACAAGTAACTGGAGCGTGATGTGCACTCAAAAAATAAAAAACACAGACTGAAGTGAACACTGAAACACAACTGTTCACAATCTGTGAAAGGCTACTCCTTTGTCTACTTCTATAGTGTTTGCAACCAATGTATTGGATACGGATGGAAGCGCGTCACACTAATAGATTATATTTATTTTCAATGGAATGGAGCAGAACCAATTGGAGAGAAATGAAAAGGATGAGGCACTGAGACACGCTCAGCAGAGTACAAGCAGCAGTGCTTGAACAAGTAACTGGAGCGTGATGTGCACTCAAAAAATAAAAAACACAGACTGAAGTGAACACTGAAACACAACTGTTCACAATCTGTGAAAGGCTACTCCTTTGTCTACTTCTATAGTGTTTGCAACCAATGTATTGGATACGGATGGAAGCGCGTCACACTAATAGATTATATTTATTTTCAATGGAATGGAGCAGAACCAATTGGAGAGAAATGAAAAGGATGAGGCACTGAGACACGCTCAGCAGAGTACAAGCAGCAGTGCTTGAACAAGTAACTGGAGCGTGATGTGCACTCAAAAAATAAAAAACACAGACTGAAGTGAACACTGAAACACAACTGTTCACAATCTGTGAAAGGCTACTCCTTTGTCTACTTCTATCGTGTTTGCAACCAATGTATTGGATACGGATGGAAGCGCGTCACACTAAAATTTAAATTGCATGGAGCAGCAAGAATTACACTGAAGAAAAAAAAAAGAGTCTGTGAGTGACACGTGCAGATGCCTAAAGACAGCGTTGCATGCAGAGCAAACTGCAGCGTCACCTGCACTCACACACACACCTTGCAGAGCTGTTAAAACAACACTGCAGGCAAAAGGAAGCTTTACACAGCGGTTGGTGCTAGCCTGCCTAAAGCACACTACACTAAATCGCAATCTCTAACTGTCCCTCAGAGTCAGCACAGCAGCGTTCTGTCCCTTACTGAATTCACAGCACAGTGATGCTAAAATGGCGGCGGCGCCTTTTATAGTGCATTCTGACATCATTTCAGCATCCAGTCACAGCCATGCCATTAGTTAACATGACCGCAGCAGTACAGGATGTGCCCACACTTCTTAGGATTCCTCATTGGCTGACTAAAATCACATTGCCTCTCAAAGAATTATGGGAACTTCCGATTCCGGTATACGATATATGGAAAATATCGGAACAAAGTATCGAAAGGCCGATACAGCTAATATCGGCCGATACCCGATACTTGCGGTATCGTATCGCTCAACACTAATCAAGGGTCAAACATTGTCTTTACACCAGAAACTTAGAGCCTGGAAAAGCCCCAATGGCTTCTAAGCCACATAAAGAAAATGTCAGCATTATTATCTGTACTGTGACCAGTTTGGACGATAACTCGATATCAGGCTGTAATGAAGAATCCTTAGGACCAACATGAGATGAACAGTTTTCAGTTTCGCAGCGCGTTTCAACTCTGGACTAGCGTCTTTTTCAAGTGAAAAAAAAAAACAATTGCAGCATTCTCTGTACTGTGACATCACTGTGTGCATTGTATTCTGATGCTGTGTCATTTGCAACACAGGTACGGAGGAGACAGAGAAAGTAATTTCTCCATCTCCTCCATTGCCTGTCTCGGCATATATCGGATTGCAATCAGATGACATCTGAGTGCAATCTGATGTTTCACACGCGCCCATAGACTTGTATGGGTGCGTGAAGGCCGAGTTGTGCTGCCAGTTGCAGCATGCTGCAATTGTCTCATTCTGAATCGGCATGAGAAAATAATCGCAGATCTGTGCTGCACCATAAAATAACACATGCAGAGATTGTCAAAAAACAGGCAATCCCTGCATATGTTGGGGCTGTCTAACAGCTGTGAGACATGCTGCTGTGAGGACTCCTTTAAATACATGCATTCAAAGCTAAAACTCATTTTTACAAATAAGCTTAATAAAAAAATGCACTATTGCCTTCTATAAGCATTGGACTGCTCTTGTCTCTTGCAAGCTCCAGAAAAAGTTAACTAAGAAACCTTCAGTGAGCTTTTTCTGACAGGGAGTTTGCAATTGTTTTTATATTTCTTTCTTTTTTTTTAGCTCCTCAGCTGATTTAAGACTCCACCAAAGTTGAATGTGAAGGAAAACAAACTCTGTAAGAGACAAATGGTGCAAAAATTATATTGAAATCCAATTGCAAAATTAATTTTTGGCCCCAAATACATCCATTTAAGTAATAAAGAAAATGTTTCCAAAGGTGGAACTGGATTGAAATGGATCAGAAATTGATTCTTTCGAGTGATCCATTTTTTTTCTTCTGTTGACTTTTACTGCCAATTTTAATTCAGAAATTGAAACTTGATTCACACTTTCACAAATCGGATTCTGAACTTTTTAGTTTTTCAGTTCTTCAATTGAATGGGGACATTGACTATATAACATGATCAGTGTGCAGTCTGATTTAAAGATGTTGATGGAAAAATCAACCGTGTGAACTAGACCTAAGGGATGAACAAAAGTTCAAGAATTAGTAAAGTAACTGAAATGAATAAAAATCAAAACATAGAAAAGAAAAACAGAAAGCAGCAAGCATTAACCAGTCTGGATAACTTACAGGACCGCTACCTGCCATGGCCAAGAGTGGACACCAGACAGGAGAATGTTGCATCAATTGTTGCAGCAATTTTCTATATAGATGGGAGGTTGCAATATTTCTTAACCTTGAACAACGATGAAAATATCGACTATAGTATCTCAGAAGTATCCAGAGACAGAAGACTGGTGGCTTCCTTTCCAGTACTTGAAGACTAGCCCACTTGAAAAATAAAGCTTAGGTATAAAAGAAGTTAATGAGTTTTAGTATATGAAGTGTAGCGATTGCGACGATGATTTTAATCAATATACCTTAATAATGATGCTGCTTAATGGATTGGTTAGTGAATAGGCAGATATTCCTAATAGCAATGTTTTTATTGAAATATGCTTTAATCTATTAAAGTGAAGAAACAGTACTGGATTATTAGTGACTTAGTAATCATTCTGGGTTATCGGTTATAAAGTGTGATGTTGAGTTGCTGCTCATGGACAAGCCAAGAGACAGAGTAGTCAGGAGGTCCAAGGTCAGATACCAGGAGGACACATAGTACAGAGGGGGGCAAGACAAAGGCGTGGTCAGCTAACAGTTCGGGGTAAAAATTCCAGGAGGATGGGTCAAGACAAGGGAGTAAGACAAAGGGATAGTCAGAGGCCAAGTCCGGGGTCAGGTACCTGAAGTCAGAAAAAGTCAAGAGAAGAAGGGATAATCCACACGAATAGTCAAGTAAAATCCAAGTTCGGCAACAAGATCAGAGAAACAGACACAATGCTAAGCACACACACCAAACAAAGCTAAGCTACAACTGACCCTGGCCTGCTCACAGCTAGCCAGCTAAAAAGCCGGCAAATCACTTAGGACGGGAGGCACCTGGGGAAACGCTCGAAGGCTGAACCAGATTGAGCATCAGGGCTGTCAATTAAAGTGCTGACAGCCCAGAACGCCCCAGCATCAGATTGGATGACTTGACTGTCACTATGATATAGGATATGACCACTAGCAACTAGCTGTCACTATATCAGTGGTCATAACCATGGATACCTAAGGTATGCCTCACTAAACACGTCGCTAACGAGACGCTAAAATACTCACTATTTAGCGATCTCGTTCGTGACGCTAACGTGTGTGGCATGTAGCAACGACGTGGCCCCTGCTGTGATCTCGCTGATCGTTCACTAGAGTTCTGGACCGTATTTAGATCGTTGGCGTCCCGCTGGTGAGCCTATATCGCTGTGTCTGGCACCTTTTGTGAGCGATGTGCGCTGTTTTTTACATCGCCATGACCGTTAAAGTCGTTAATGAGATCGCTAACCGCTTTTGAGTCGTTAACGAGATCACTAAGTGTGGCAGCTACTAGAGACATTAAAACGATCACAAAAACGATCTCATTAGCTTGCGTCGTTATTGAGATCGCTAACGAGATCACTAAGTGTGGCAGTACCTTAAGGTCCTGCAATGCCTGCACATGGGGAAAGACACATAGCTAATGAGAAGAACTATACTACATTTCTAATTGGAGATATTTGCTAATATTATTATTATTACACCTACTACATATTGGAATAGGATCTTGGAGATGGGACTACCTCTTTAAATTAAAAAACGAAATACTGAACTAAAAGACCAGATTCTACCAATCTGTATAGAATATGAGTAGTCTAAGGATGGACAGTAACCTATAATACAGCACACAGGTGCAATCCTGCCTTTTACCTACATGTTTGTGATTTATTATATGTGATTATTGGATATATTTTTTTTAAATATTCCTCTATAATATGGAGGAAACAGACTGCATGGTGCCAGAGCAGACAGCTGCCATGCTCCATAAGGATCTGTTTAAGGGGAACATTCTTTTCTAAATACCCCACTGATATCTGTGTGAATCTCACACTGGTCCAGCAGTAAATGATTATGATTGACTGCATTATCGGAGGCTGCACCTGTTCTGCTCGGAGTTACCGGGATATGTGAATCTCCTGAGGAGCCAATATGACAAGTTCATTTCCCAACCACGATGGACGTCTATGTTGAAAGTCATTTTGCTCGGGTAGAAAGAAACATACACCCATCTGCCATAATGTTATAACCACTGATGGCTGAGGTCAGGTGTATAGTATTTAATATCTCATAATAATGGCACCTGTCAGGGAGTAGGATTTATTAGGCAGAAAGTGACCAGTCAATTCTTGAAGCTGATGAGTTGGAAGCAGGAAAAATGGGTGAAAGGATCAGGGTGTCTTTTTAGACCAGTCAAATTATGATGGCTAGATGATTGGGTGAGAGCATGGGGTGGGATGTGATTAGTACTAACCAAAAGTGGATCAAGGATGGACAACTGGTCAACCAGCGACAGGTCCATGGTGCCCAATGCTCATTGATGCTTCTGTAGAGAGAAGGCTAGCCCAACTGGTCCGATCTCGCAGAAGAGTTATGGTGGCACAAAGTGCTGAGAAGGTTAATACTGGCTATGATACAAGGAGCAGATCATCACAGGTTGTTGTGCATGAGGCTGTGTGGTCTCAGACCAGTGAAAGTGCTCATGTTGAGCCCTGTCCACTGCCAAAAGTGCCTATAAAGGGCATGTGAGCATCAGAACTGGACCATGGAGCAGAAGAACAAGGTGGTCAGGTCTGATGAATCACATTTACTTTTGCATCATGTGGACAACCAAATATGTGTCCATCACTTGCCAGGAGAAGAGATGGCACCTACAAGCATTAAGGGAAGAAGTCAACAGAAGCATTGCAAATTAATATCTCCGAAATCGCATGGTGAAAAGGGGTTTTCTCTTATGCGTCTTTTACTGTGTTATCTAAACTCTGTGTTCTGAAAGAAGGAAGGAAGGAAAAAAAGAAGGAAGGACTGAAGGAAGTAGGAAGGGAGGGAGGAGGATGGGAATACGGAGAGAGGGAGAAAAAGAAAGAAATAAGGAAGGACGAAAGGAAGGGAAGGTGATAAGGAAAGAAGGAGTGAAGGAAGAGAAAGAAAGAAAGAAAGAAAGAAGAAAGAAAGAAAGAAAGAAGAAAGAAAGAAAGAAAGAAAGAAAGAAAGAAAGAAAGGAAGAAGGACTGAAGGAAGGAGGGAGGAAGGGAAGGAAGCAAAGAAGGAAGGCACGGAGAGAGGAGGGGAAGAAGGGATGGAGGGAAAAAACGGAAGGATGGAAGGGAATGAAGGAAGGAAGAAAAGAAGGAAGGAAAGAAAGAAAAAAAGAATGAAAGAGAAAGAAGGAAGGAAAGAAAAAAGATGGAAGGAAAGACGAAGCAGTACTGAAGGAAGTAGGAAGGGAAGAAGGGAGGGAGGAAGAGAAGGAAGGAATGGAAGGAGAAAAGGAAGGAAGGAAAAGAGAAGAAAAGAAAGACTGAAGGGAGGGAGGAAGAGAGGGAAGCAAAGAAGGAAGGCAGGGAGGGAGGAGGGGAAGAAGGGAGGGAGAGAAGGAAAGATGGAAAGGAATGAAGGAAGGAAGGAAGGAAAAAAGGAACGATGCAAGGAAGGAAAAAAGGAACGATGCAAGGAAGGAAGGATGGGTGAGAGGTTGAGAAGTAGGGAGGAGGATAAAAGAAAGGAAGGAAGAAGGGAAGGTTTCAGCGAAGAAAGGAAAACTGGAAGGAAGAACAGCTACTGGATGCCAAATATTCTGCTATCCAAAATGTCCCACTGATTTCAGTGAATTGGGCTGTGTATATCATTAATAAACCATGGTAGAATCACCTTTTTCACTTCAATTGGGGCAGAGCTGCAATACCATGCAAAGACACAGAGAGGCGCTATTTGTAGAAAAAACAGCCATCTTTTCTCATCTCATAAAATCCCTATAAAGGGTTTGTGTCATCTTAATTTTTTTTTTTAAGAAAACATTCAGAGTTGTGCAAAATAATTGTGCTTCGCGAGTTCCCCACTCATCTCTGTACTGCCGTCTGTGCACAGGCAAACATGTCATTGCTGAAGCCAAACACTGACTGCTGCCAACATCAATAAGTCACCGCTGCAGCTAGTAATTGGCTGCAGTGGTCACATATCTGTCCGAATGGAGCAGGATGTAGATAGACCAATTGGGGGAACTTAGCAGCATCACAATGGAAGCTGCAGGGGCTTTTTAAAGGGTTATTCTCAACATAATTATTCATGAACATACTGCTCCTCAGCCTCCCATGCTTTGGCTTCCTGGGTTGCGACATACTTCTGATGTAATGACAATTTGTACTATATGGCGTCAGCGTTGTGAACTTTCCGATACTGCAAGATAAGAGTATTCTGCTTTAGTCCTATTGGATGAGCACAGTGACGTCGCGGCAGCGGTGCATTCCACCAACACTGGCGCTGCAGCCAATATCAGACCCCAGAAGACTTAGCAGCAAAAGGGACTCAGTGGTGGACCTGGGGATAGTGAGATAAACTTCATTTTGCTTTTATTCTAACCAAATACACTGGGGACCAGAGTTTTCTATATTAATCTGTATTCTATATTTCTACACACGTGGTCAAATGTGTTGGTACCCCTCGTTTAATGACAGAAAAACCCACAATGATGACAGAAAAAACTTGAATCTGACAAAAGTAATAATAAATTAAAAATCTATGAAAATGAACAAATGAAAGTCAGACATTGCTTTTGAACCATGCTTCCACAGAATTAAAAAAAAAATAAAACTCATGATTTAGGCCTGGACAGAAATGATGGTACCCTTAACTTAATATTTTGTTGCACA
Source organism: Oophaga sylvatica (assembly GCA_033576555.1). NCBI lineage: Eukaryota > Metazoa > Chordata > Amphibia > Anura > Dendrobatidae > Oophaga > Oophaga sylvatica. The sequence continues at coordinate 89,486,092 of JARQOD010000009.1, read as the reverse complement.
ACCTTTGGAGGCAATAACTGCAATCAAACGATTCCTGTAACTGTCAATGAGACTTCTGCACCTCTCGACAGGTATTTTGGCCCACTCCTCAAGAGCACACTGCTCCAGTTGACTCGTGTTTGAAGGTTGCCTTTTCCAGACGTCATGTTTCAGATCTTTCCAAAGATACTCAATAGGATTTAGGACAGGGCTTATAGAAGGCCACTTCAGAATAGTCCAATGTTTTCCTCTTAGCCATTCTTGGGTGTTTTTAGCTGTGTGTTTTAGGTCATTATCCTGTTGCAAGACACATGACCTGCGACTGAGACCAAGCTTTCTGACACTGGGCAGCACATTTCTCTAGAATCCCTTGATAGTCTTGAGATTTCATTGTACCCTGCACAGATTCTAGACACCCTGTGCCAGATGCAGCAAAGCCGCCCCAGAACATACAGAGCCTCCACCATGTTTCACAGTAGGGACAGTGTTCTTTTCTTGATATGCTTCATTTTTTCATCTGTGAACATAGAGCTGATGTGTCTTGCCAAAAAGTTCAATTTTTGTCTCATCCATCCATAGGACGTTCTCCCAGAAGCTTTGTGGCTTGTCAACATGTAGTTTGGCAAATTCCAGTCTGGCTTTTTATGTTTTTTTTAACAATGGTGTCCTCCTCGGTCGTCTCCCACAAAGTCCACTTTGGCTCATACAGCGACGGATGGTGCGATCTGACACTGATGTTCCTTGAGCTTGAAGTTCACCTTTAATCTGTTTAGAAGTTTTTCTGGGCTCTTTTGTTATCGTTCGTATTATCCGTCTCTTTGATTTCTCATCAATTTTCCTCCTGCAGCCACGTCCAGGGAGGTTGGCTGCAGTCCCATGGAGCTTAAATTTCTGAATAATATGTGCAACTGTAGTCACAGGAACATCAAGCTGCTTGGAGATGGTCTTATAGCTTTTACCTTTAACATGTTTGTCTATAATTTTCTTTCTAATCTCCTGAGACAACTCTTTCCTTAGCTTCCTCTGGTCAGTGTTGAGTGTGATACACACCATGTCACCAAACAGCACAGTGAGTATCTGTAGCCCTCTATACAGGCCACTCACTGATTCCAAGATTGTAGACCCCTGTGATGCTAATTAGTGGACACACCGCGATTTAACATGTCCCTTTTGTCACATTATTTTCAGGGGTGCCATCATTTCTGTCCAGGCCTATTTCATGAATTTGATTTTTTTAAATTCTGTAGAAGCATGGTTGAAAAGCAATGTCTGACTTTCATTTGTTCATTTTTGAGTTTTGATTTATTATTACTTTTGTTAGATTCGTGTTATTTCTGTCACCATTGTGGGTTTTCCTTTCATTAAAAGAGGGGTACCAATAATTTTGACCATGTTTGTATATTAACCGGTCTACTCAACTACATAGCGTAATTTTTTTTTCTCAAATTCTTAACATTAGTTCTTTCTTTGAATTGAACGTGTTCGTTATTTTTATTTTGGTAGAAAAAAAATGCAAAAGTAAAATCATATTATTGGTAATTACATTCTCTAGAGAGGTTAAATGAAAAATAAATACACCCTTAAATAAAAATACGACGTGTCCTTTATAGCTCTCTCGATCGCTCTTCTAAATCCACAAGGAGGCCGAGATGAAGAGCGTTTTATAAAGAACGGCGTCGTCGGAAATGTATGCGGATTAGAACGAATCATTACATTGGTGTGTGTGTGTGATGCAGCGGCGCTCGCTTGGTTCGCTTGTCTCATGTGTTCCCCAGCTACTTGAGTTAATGAATAAGGAGAACAGAACAGGGAGGGTAAGAACTGCAGAGAAAAAGTCAACACATTTTAATGGAAATGAGGATCGGCGGTAATGCAATAGGCGGTTTGTATCCCCGCTCACTCTCTGATCTGTGTACATACTTTCAAGTGAGAAAAATATCAAAACAAAGCAAATCAAATCCACTCCGAGTCTATAATGCCGGGGTACTCGCGCTTTCCTTCAGTGGCACACTGATAATTAAGGAAAGACGTTTGAAACACCCACTTCAAACAACCTACCATCGTTAATAAGGGGTAGGATAGCGCACAACTCGCTGACGATGTCAGCTCAGCCTTAAGTCATAATTACTGTCTCATACATGACTATGAAGAGGCTTCTTTACTAAAACATAAGAAAAAAATATTAAAAAAAAATCTTGTTCTCCATGAGATTCTTTAATAACACAACCATATACGCCATGGAAATGACAAGCGGGTAATAAATGACGAGCCTGTCAATCATGCATTGTCATCAGTGATTGATAGGTTATTTCAACGCTGTGTCTTGTTTGCTTGTTTGTCACCGACGTACTCTAGAAATATAAGGTTAAAAGCTGCTTTTCTTCATCTTTTATGTACTGGATATACGAGTCCCCACACTTGCATTCATCCATAGATTGGGGAGACAGAGTAATGCATGCCTGTCCTTTTATACAGACGCTGGAAAAAAAATGGTCTTGCCGCTCATATCCCATACAGTGCATTAAAACGGCTTTTGGTGGGCACACCAGTCTAAATTGTCCTGGATTTGTCTCTATTTTCTTGCTCAGTAATTAGCCACCTATTCTTTGTATGGGAGTGGTTCTTCTTAATCAGCATTCTGCCATTACTATAGGTGCTGGAACTTCCTTTCAATTAGTCATACCAGTACTATAGGTGCTGAAACTTTCCATCACTTCATAATATCCATTGTTCCTTCCATTATCCCATGGTTTTCCTGACTTGAAATGAAACCCACCTCCTTGTTATGTCTTCCTTTATAGTGTTTGATATATAGGAAAACAGAATAAGGGAAACAAATAACCCACACCCATGTCCGGTAAGGCCTCCTTTACACGTACGTGTTTCTGGTACTTTTGGTCTCTGTGTTTTTCACGGATACCCCATGTACCCATTATAGACTATGATGCTATGCACATATCTGTGTTTTTACACGGGCCATGTGTCCATGCAAAACACATGGAGACATGTCGTTTTTTTTCTGCCAGGACGGATGAAAAGGTCCAATACAAGTCCATAGGTCCATGAAAAACACGTACAGCACATGGATGGCATCCAAGTGCCTTCCGTGCTTAACATTGCATTACTGAGTGGTGTCATACGGATGTGTGAAGGGGTCCTAACCCGTCTCCGAGTCTCTGCTGAAAAAGACTGATTACACTTGACAACAGGCAGGTGACAGTAAGTTAGACAGAAAGGAGACTACAAGTGGTAGGCACTTTTGAGTGATTTTTTGGGGGATAAGACAATATAATTTTTAAATGCAATGATTTGCAAATTACCTATTTATCCTTATTTATTTGCAGATATGTTTATTTAAAGAAAGCCTGGAGTCGTGACTTAAGGACTTAGACTATATCCATACCGCCTACCATCCCTCATACAGCTGCCTTAAATATTTATCCAACCCCGATTATATCTGGACCCTGTCAGATAAATGCTGATTGGTGGGAGTGTTGTGTTCCGATCTAATGACTCACCTGGTGAGGTAGCGTCTCTATGATGCAAGTCTGGATGTGCAGCACGGACAGAGGTGTTGGTGCAACGAGGAACAGGGGAACCTGATATGGTGGGTGATATGTAGAGTAGCATGGAAGAGCAGAGCTGGATGTGTAGGATGCCACATGGAACATGTTGGATGTTATGGGGCTCAACATGGAACAGTAGAGCTGGATATGCAGTACTGCATGCGGAAGATAAACTTGGAAGTTATGAAGTAGAACCCAATAGTATGCCAGAGCTAGGTTTGTTTAGAAGACACACTGTGAGCTAGAAGCAGCAAAGTCCCAATGTAATGGCACAGTTGGATTTGTTGGGCAACGCACTAGAAGAGCGAAGCAGAGCCAAGTGAAGTAGGCCGGCGTGGACACCAACTACCTGAATACTTTTGGAGTACGCTAACCTAAAAAGGTGTAGGACTGTGACATCGGAGGTGACCCGAATCACACAGGAGCAGAGGGAGCCAGCACCAGAGTTGAGGATGGAGAATCTGGTGCTGGAACCAGGACAAGTGAATAACACCGAGGTTCACCAATATCATAATTCTAGAAAAACCCTATAAAATATTGAATTATTTTATGCTTTATAGGTTAGTTATCAGCGATTGATTGAGTATTGAAGGCTAGCTGATGTTGCATACCCCTTACTCGACCTAACTAGAACTGGTTATTTAGGTCTTCAACATGAAAGGTCTGATAATCCTTGATCAAGTTGATGTCATGGTCAGGTTACTGGTTGGAGGCGATATCCATGTATTGCTCTTTTATATTTTTCTTTTTTTTGTATAGCAAAGACAAGAAATACAGATGTACAGCTTGTTGATCTGATACCTGAGAGTAGAAGGCTGATGGTTGTAGGCCATTAATAAATGACCATGCCAAACGGAAAGGATGAAAAGAGGATCAAAAATGAAGAACAATAAGAGAAGGGGAAAAGGTCGCGTCTTCAGATCTTTTCGTACAACTATCGTTCCCAGATTTTTTTTTTTTAATTTGTACTCGGGATTTTGATCTCTTGTTTTCCAAAAATTTGTAAAATGTGTTCCTTATTTTGTAGAAACAAGGAAAGAGTAATACACTTTGTAAATTTTTGGAAAACGAACAAGAGATCCAAATCCTGAGAACCACTTCCTAAATAAAAACGACCCGACGGTAAGTACAAAAGAAAGAAAAAAAAAAGACATTTCTGGGAACGATGGTTGCTTTTTTTTTTTTTTTGACAATAAAAGCGTGAAAATGAGCAACTAGGAAATCCTGATTGAAGTGAATCTGTGTTGCCATGACTACTAAACATGTCACTTCCAAATCTCAACATACATTTTATGAGGGAGCTGACTGCAAATGCCCCAGAGTATCAAACTGAAAACAGGCAATACAATAAAACAACGGGCTATAGAGCCGACATCTCGCTGCTAATTACCAAGTCTGGCGGTGCCAAGCTACGAGATTCTCTTTTATAGGAGGCAATTCAAAAAAAAAGCATACGTGGTCCAATATTTCTCAGGTAATAACGTTCCCTCCAGAAAGACAAGCATGAAAGGTATAGAAACGATTGGCTTGACTAAACCGCGTGAGGCGGCCAACAAAAGTTTCGTTAAAATTTTCTTCAAAAATGGATACAGTAAAGATGTATATCTTCGTACCGTGTTAGCCAGTAGATAGAAAAATATTTAGACTTGAGAGTCCTCAGTGGTTGATACCTTTTAATGGCTAACTGAAAAGATGGTAACAAATTGCAAGCTTTCGAGACTACTCTGGTCTCTTCATCAGGCAAAGACTAATACAAAATCTGAAGAATCACATATTTATACACAAAACAGGACAGAAAAAATGCAATAGGTAAGACAAGTGACGTGAAGCAGAATAGTCATTATGGCAGAGGGATGAGCATAAATATTGGAACAGTTCATAGATAAGGAGTGTGAAAGTTTTATTACCCTCTGATTGGGGTCTGGTAATGTTTTGTGATGTTTTCACAGGGTATTTGGAGTAAATTCCTTAATTGATATAGAACGTCATAAATCCGTGTGACAGGTTCATTCCAGCATTAAGAGTGTCAAAGGTCACCATCAATTTGTATTCGCAAATTCTTCTTTGTCTCCGAGATGTGAAGTTGCCTCTCAGTACAAGTATTTTCATATCTAACAAGCTATGATCAGGGGAGCAAAAATGTTTTGCCACAGGTAGATCCATTCTTTTTTCTCTTATTGTGTGGCGATGAGAATTCATCCTTGTTCTCAGTTTTTGCCCTGTCTCCCCCACATACAGACCCCCAGTTGGACATTTAGTACATATAATTAGGTACACCACATTAGATGTGATGCAGCTGAAAGTACCTGGTATCTTGTAGTCCCGATGGGAGTTGGGATCTTTATCTTGTCCGTGGTCATTATAAATGGACAAGTTTTGCATTTCTTCTTGTTGCAAGGAGAGGTTCCTGCAGCTGTTGGGGAGGACAGGGAACTCCTGACAATGATGCTTCTTAGATTTGGGGGCTGCCTAAAACATAGTAGTGGGGGGTCTGGAAATATGGATTGTAATCGGCATCTTTTTGTAGTAAAGGTTGTAGTTTCCGTGCAGCTCCCCTTAGCACCTCCAGATTTGGATTGTAGGTGACCACTAGAGGCACCCGGTTATTTTCTTCTTTAGTTTTGTAATGTAGCAGGTGATTCCTTGATATTCTGGTGGCTCTTGTAATTTGGTTTTCATTTGTTCTTGGATGGTAGCCCTGGTTCAAAAAGGTCTTTCTAAGGCGACTAAGGTGTTCATCTCTATCCATGGGGTTGGAACATATACGGTTGTATCTGATGGCTTGGCTGTAGACAATAGAGTTTTTTATGTGTTTTGGATGGAAACTGTCCCATTTAAGGTATGTTGGACAATGAATGAATTTGACAACAAGATCTATTTACAGGAGACTGGCACAGCGATGGGAAGTAAAATGGCTCCACAGTATGCAAATCTTTTCATGGCCAAGCTTGAAAGCGACTTTCTGTCCTCATGTCCCATCAGGCCTCGGGCCTACTACCGCTACATTGATGATATCTTAATCATCTGGACGGAGCACTGAGGGGGCATCATACTGTGTTGGATGTGCTGTGGGGGCATCATACTGTGTTGGGAGCACTGAGGGGGCATCATACTGTGTTGAGGGAACTGTGAGGAATCATACTGTGTTGGGGATGCTTTGGGGACATCATACTATATTGGGAGCACTGAGGGGGCATCATACTGTGTTGGATGTGCTGTGGGGGCATCATACTGTGTTGGGAGCACTGAGGGGGCATCATACTGTGTTGAGGGAACTGTGGGAGAAACATACTGTGTTGGGGGTGCTTTGGGGGCATCATACTATATTGGGAGCACTGAGGGGGCATCATACTGTGTTGGATGTGCTGTGGGGGCATCATACTTTGTTGGGAGCACTGAGGGGGCATCATACTGTATTGAGGGAACTGTGGGGGAATCATACTGTGTTGGGGGTGCTTTGGGGGCATCATACATATATTGGGATCACTGAGGGGGCATCATACTGTGTTGGATGTGCTGTGGAGGCATCATACTGTGTTGGGAGCACTGAGGGCGCATCATACTGTGTTGAGGGAACTGTGGGGAATCATACTGTGTTTGGGATGCTTTGGGGCATCATACTATATTGGGAGCACTGAGGGGGCATCATACTGTGTTGGGGGCACTGTGAAAACATCAAACTGTATTGAGGCACTGTTACATCATACTATATTGGGAGCAATAAGGGGAGCATCATACTGTGTTGTGTGTGCTGTGGGGGCATCATACTGTGATGAAAGCACTGTGGAGACATCATACTGTGGGGGAATTATACTGATTTCGGTTACAGTATGGCATTATACTGTTTTGGGGCACTAGAGAACATCATACTTAGCTATGGTCACTGTGGGGTTACTATACCGTACGTGTGGGATATACTGTGGGGGCAAGTTGATCATGACCAAGACTTAGGTTGAAACGCGTTGATCTCATCTAACGGTGTGTAAGAGCCCACTACTATGTCATTGCCTATTTTTTAAGGTTTATAATAAAAGTTATTTTTTTAGCCATTTCTGCCCACAGCTGGATATTTTTCTTTCCTGTTCTATGTTGTTAATAGGGGTTAATGAGTTGAAGTTCTACAATACCAAAGTCATAACGTGAAGTAACCTCACCAAGTTGTTGTATAAGCACAATGCCCAACCCTACTGCTCATTTCCAACGTCAACATGTCCATATATCTGTCGACTAGATCTGTCTATTGCAAAGGGGTTAAAATTTTGTTGAAGTTCTCCAAAATTGTGGGTCAACTTCCATTTTTCTGAAAGATCATGTCAAACGACTCCCAACATGTAAGCGGCAATCTCAGTCTCGTCTGCTTTGTGGAAGATTACTGTCTGATATCTTCAGCCACAAACATCAGAACCTCACTGTCTGCCGGCTTTTATCTTGATAATCAAATCAGAAGAGCAAGTAACCAAGAGGCAAACTCCTATTGTAACTTTAAAATACTTTTAATGTAATTTGTTCGGTAAACTGCAGAACATTAAATATCTATATTAAGTAAATTATAAAGACCCGAGCACTTTGCAAAATTAAAAAAGTGCAGTGCTAAGATATCTGTTATTCCTCTGGGAAACTATCCAGAGTGTGTCTTGTGCTATTAGATGACTTCTACAGACAAATGAAACTCTGGAAAAAGATATGAAAAGTTATGACTACTGAAGGCAACATTCGCTGCACGCGGGAATCACTGGATAAACGTTAAAAAATGAAAAAGTGAGAAAAAAAGGAAAATAGTGATGTCTTATTCTTAAAATATTTGTTCTATTATAGCAAATGTTTTATCAGAAAACTTTAAATTTATTTTTGTTTACAAGTTTTTGGTTAATTTTTCTGTTTACTTTTCATATTTCGACAAGCACATTTTTTTTATCCTGTCATTTTCACACTTGCCATTAGGACTATTTTAGACGCACACTTCCTGCTCTTTCAGTAGATGCACATGTACATTAACTACAACGAACAGACTGTGACCATAGTTTTGGTTTAGAGCATCTAATCAGCGTGTGCAAAAGTCATTGAGCAGGGAGAGCAGTGACATCTCTTATTGTAATTGATGGATCTTGTGTTGTCAGCTGTGTGTAGAGGTGTTATCAGTAGACATGTGTGGATCCCTTATCACAACCCAGCTTCACAATCCAGGTAGGTGCTCTCTGGCCGTGGACAGGAGCTGCGTGAATTTCCTGAGCTTCCATGCTCTCTGGATTGGTGTTGGATTCGCCAGCCTGGCGTGACGTAATTTGTGCGACTTACAGCGCACAAGTTGGTTCTCACCTGCCCAGCTAGTCATAAACTAAGCCTGGAATCCTCGAGTGTAAGAAAATTTACGCAACTCCTATCCACAATCAGATCACACTTAGTCTCGTAAAGCAATCCACTCCCCTCTAGTTAACAGTCATTGCGATCCTGTCTCTGATGATAATGTAAGTGCTGAAAATTCTTCCTGAAGGAACAGGACGTAGGCATCTAGCATAGCCCCGGTAGCCACTGTGAATAGTGCGAGATATCAAATTTTTTTATTCCAATTTTGACATTAAAAAAACATTGCCAGATGTAAAACAATAAAAAAACATTTAATACATTTAATGCAAAAAACATCACGGTTTTGTAAAATGCCGCAAACTTATTGGCATCAATAAAATCTCTCCAGCTGGAATACATTTTGCAGCAGATTTTGTAACTTTTTAAAAAGTTCATGAATAAGCCGAAAACATTTGGAAAACCCAATACTCCGCCTAATATGGTGATCATGAAAAAAAAAATCAAACAGATGAACGCATAAAATGGGCCTTAAAAAAAAATCACAAATTAAAAGAAAAATTGGACGAAAATGAAAAACAGGAAAAAAATCACCAATAATTAGACAAAAAAGTGGTGCAAATGCAATGAAGATTAAGACCCTTAAACGTTAGTATTTTTTTTCTTGGTTTCATGGTGATAGTTGAAGTTGCTCTATTAGGCCAGGATCACACATGCGAGAAACATGGACGAGTCTCGCATGTGAATTCCCTGCACTGCCGCCGGTACATGGGAGCGGAGTGTGCGGCCCCATGTATTTCTATGCAGCCGCTCGCTCCGCTCCTGAGTGCTGGTGGCAGTGCAGGGAATTCACATGCGAGACTCGTCCATGTTTCTCGCATGTGTGATCCTGGCCTTACAGTGAACCTCTATCACTAGCTCCGATGACACATGTGGCTCCTGACTTCCATCTCTGTGGCTCGCCATAGCAGACATCCTCCATAAATGATAGAATTCCAGTGTATCAAATTTCAAACTAAAATATTAATTTGTTATTTTTTTAATCAAATTTAGCGCAAATGATGCAAAAGTTTGTGCACCTCTGCTTTACTATATAAGTGTCAAAATGTAATAAGAGTAGACTTTGCTAAATCCGCAAAGTACAAAGATAGTCTATCGCGAACATAGACAGTCCTCCTTGCCAAGTTCTGTTTAATCTTTACGCTAGGTTGGCCAGTTATCAATATTTTTTGCAATGTCACATTTTTGAAAAATAAAGATCTGACCTGTCACATCATCCCCTGCCAGCTCAGCTCGTTCACACGTGAGATACCCTCATTATTCTGCTTCTTGTCCCTTCGTTATTCAGTTGTATGCAATGTGTCAACGCATCCCTGATGCCGAACAAGAAGAAATTAAATCTAGTGGACCATTTCTAAACATCAGCAGAAATAAGCGGAATGTGGCCAAATGGGGGCTAGGAGTACCCTGAGTCAACACAATCCTTAGTTTTCGACAAATTGAAGTGGTCACGGACCTAGTCAACCAAGCGAATCAGTCTTAAGATCCATCTGGTTCTCCAGTTGTTGAGGACCACAGAGCTCCGCAGGCTTCTCCAGCCAGTTATTTACCTCTACAGCTGGACAGCCACAGGTTACCTCGCGAGCCCTGGGACGTGAACACATGCTTACTTCTTTAATTCTTAGGTAGTGCTGAAATGTTCATTTAATTTCCGCTAATAATCTCATTTGATAAAATCATGCAAAGTTTATGAAGCACATCAATATAATTTAGAATTTCATAGCGAGTCTTAAACTGATTATGTGTGTCCAATGTGTGTGCTCTGTTATGGAAAACAAATTTAATAGACACAGGTATCAGTGGAGAATGGGTAGACGGTGAGCCGAGAGTATGATTGCCTAATGAAATAGACTATCTTCTGAGAACAGCCTCAGTGTTGAGCGATAACGCATTATACAAGTTTCAGAACAAAATGGAGACCAGCGTTATTCCATTGACTTGGAAGAGACAGAGCTTGCAGTACCGTTCCCAGCCACTACACAGTATATGGTGCTGTGCCACACCTTCGATCAGCCGATCAGTAGGGTTGCCAAGAGTTGGACTTGCATCAATCGGATATATTCTAAGAATAAGTCATCAATATTAAGATCCCATTTAAGTCTATAACTCATCCAAATTTTAGAGAAGTTGCTCTCCTTCCTTGGAATCTATCTGTTTAGCTTGAAATTAGTTATCCATAGATTCTGTTGTTTCCCTAGACTCCTCCAATCTCTTCAATTGAAAAACTTTGGTGGCATTACATTTAAGGATAGCGCTATTAATGTTTAAACCATTTGACATTCAGACTGGACAGAACTACTAAATCCCATTGGACCAAGCCAATTTTGACCGTAAAGGAAATAGGATTTTTTTTTGTTTCTGTCAGTTTTTTATATTTTTATGTCCAGCTACTAGAAATGAGTGGATCTTGTGAAACTCAAATTTGATGACTTTTTTGAATTTTCCCCAAAAAATGGATTTGCGGTGAACAAATTTGTGCAAATTTCAATACTGTAAAGTTTGTAATTGCTTGCAAAATTAACGTAGGGGAGAGGAGAGAGGGAGGACACTGTTAACCATAACTGCTTAAATTTTATGGTGAGGAGGCAGGAGAAGTTTTCTTCTGATAACTCTTCCATAAAGGCTATATTTGTGCAGGTGTCACTGAACAGTTGAACCGCGTACCACAACTCCAGAGTCTGCTAAATCTTTCTGAAGGTCTTTTGCAGTCAAGCTGGGGTTCTGATTTGCCTCTCAAGCAATCCTACGAGCAGCTCTCACTCAATTTTGCTTGGTCTTCCAGAACTAATCTTGACCTCCACTGTTCCTGTTAACTGCCATTTCTTAATTACATTTCAAACAGAGGAAAAAGCAACTTGAAAACACTTTGGTATCTTCTTATAGCCTTCTCCTGCTTTGTGGGCCTTCACCATTTTCATTTTCAGAGTGTTAGGTAGCTGCTTAGAAGAACCAATGGATTCTGTTTTTTGGAAAAAGGTTAGAGGAGGCTGGGTTTTTATAAAGCTGGGAAATTTGCATCACCTAGCCTTTCCTACTGTTCACACTAAAAAGTAATTTAGACCAGGGGTGCCTAAACTTTTACATATCAATATGACCCCCACATAGCCGCCTATATACAGTATGAGCCCCCACAAAGCCACACTAAAATACAGTATGAGCCCACATAGCCTCCATTTAATACACTGTGAGCCCCACTTAGCCTCCATATATAAATTATGAGTCAGACATAGCCTCCATATATACACTGTGAGCCCCACATAGCCTCCTATACACACTGTGAGCCCCTCATAGCCTCTTATGTACAGTGTGAGCCCCACATAACCTCCAAATATGCATACAAATATCCCATACACATAAAAAAAAACACCACCACATACTCACCTTGCTCCCATTCCCCCAGCACCTTGCTCCGGTCTCCGTACACTGAGTCTCAGCAGCGCGATAAAATGATGTAATTGTCTGCTGTCTCACACGCTGATTGGTGGAAAATATAGCCAGCAGACCCGTCCTCCATTAATTATTCACCTCTGCCTGAAATGTGAGGATGCAGATAGCAGTGACAGCAGGTGGCGGTGGCGGATGGACGGTAGGCGGGTGACGGCATGGTACGGTCCCGTGGGTCACTATTTTAGCTCTTCAGCTGTCTCGGTCCACGGGCCAGACTGTCACAGCAAGAAGACCAGATGTGACCCAGGTTTGCTCTACAGGAAAGAGGATCTCATTGACCATAACAGCTTACATTCTACTTGAGAGAGATGACCGCGATGACCATACAATAGAGAGAAGACACGCTGACCATAAGAGCCCCGTCACACTCTTCAATGTCCCATCGATCCCACCAACGATCCAACGTGGATGGGATCACTGGGACATCGTTAGCTGATCGCTGGTGAGCTGTCCCATGGGCAGACTCACCAGCGATCAGGACCAGCGAGCACGCTGGTATCCAGGCTAAACATCGGGTAACTAAGCACTGCGGGTGCTTAGTTCCCCGATGTGTACACTGGGTACCGACTCTCAGCTTCTGTTGTATGCGCTGGGAGCTGGTATCCAGGGTACATATCAGGTAACTAAGGGCAGCGCCCCGCTTAGTTACCCGATATGTACCCTGGATACCAGTTCCCAGCTTCTGCTATACAGTGCTGGGAGCTCGCTGATCGTTTGGTCTCGTGCTGCACACGTAGCGATGCGCGCTGGCCAGCGGGACACCAATGATGAAAAATGGTCCAGGCCATTCGACGACGATCAGTGATACCCAGCAGGGGGTCTGGTCGTCGCTGCGTGTCACACTAAGCGAGATCGCTGGCTAGGTCGCTGTTGCGTCACAAAATCGGTGACGCTTCAGCGATCTTGCTTAGTGTGACGGGGGCTTAAGAGCTTACACTCTACAGGAGAGAGAGAACGCTGCTGACTATAAGAGCTTACAATCTACTGGCAAGAGAGAGACTTACCCAGTGACTTTGTAAATGGAACTCTGCCGTACAATCTGTGCTCCTCTGGGCACCGCTGATTTGAGATGGCCACCACTATACAAGGTATGACATCTGATAGATGTCATAGCTGCAGGGCATTTTGAGGAGGTTACACAGAAACACAAAATGGCAGCATCAGACAGCGGCCTAATGCCATTTTGTGTTTCTGTGTAACCTCCTCAAAATGCCCTGCAGCTATGACATCTATCAGATATCATACCTTGCACCAATGGTGCCGGGCAAGTTTCTCCAAGTGTTCAAATTTGCATAGAACTGCGAATTTCAAGATATTTGACTTGAATCAGTCCTCTGCTGATCGATCTGTTCATCTCTAGTAGTAAACTTGTATTTTGCAAAAGACAAGATTTTTTAGAATATTTTAGTGCATATATAAGAAAGGTAATGTTTGATTTGTATTTAATAGTGGCATAAATAAAGGCAATTCAGCCATAGTTTTATTGATTTCATTATATGACCTTTTATGCGATGGGTTTCGTCAAATATAGATGTCAAACCCAGCACTGCTAAATTGAGACTGTCAACATTGCTTCCTTGACAAACGCAGCACTGTAACATTCGAAAGTATATCTTTAATTTTTATGAAATGCACTGACAGAAGTAAATTTAACACAATCAATAATATAAATAGGGCCTGGGCTTCTATATCGGTGACATCATAATCCTGTAAAAGGTTTTACTAAATAGGATATCGACTGGCATAGTGTCAGTGAAAGTTCCTCAGCAGTTACAAGTCACAAAAATTCATTTCATTGAATGATTTTGTCAGTGTGGTTCTGACAGTCACAGGTTTAGCGCTGGAGAAGATCTGCTAATCTTAGCTGTAATTTTTACAAGTGATAAGGATATTGAGCTGGTGAAGTTTCGAGGTTTTCAACGACGCATTCTGTGATGTAAAAATACTGCAGTCTACAATGTTTTTCCATGTTATTGGCATGGTGTAGTGGTGAATGAA
>JARQOD010000009.1:89449374-89471641 GCA_033576555.1 Oophaga sylvatica | reverse complement strand
AATTGCAAGCATAACCAACGTGCAATCCCTTCGATTCCGCACCCTAGACCAGCTGGCATTGAGAACATAAAAACGCCACTGTATGTCCTCAACTAACAGTGTAGTTCTGTAATCATTTTTTTTTAGAACTTAACAAGACCAGGTACATATTTACTGTAGAACTACTGACTGTCAAACATTCTACTTTTACTATTCATACCCATTATTTCTGAAACAAAGTCACCCATTTACTTTGTTTCTTGGGTAAATATTACATTCCACATTCTCGCCGCCTTGTTTGTACATTTTAATCCTTCTGAAATGACTTTTTCTTTGTGCTCCTTCACAGACACGTAAGGGGCAAAATGGTTATTACCAGTGTTTATGTAGAACTTTCCTGGATTCAAAAGCAAACATTGTATATAGATGGGGATAATGTCATCAGATTGGGGGATAATGGCTAATGACATAACGTATTGACACATAAATCCTGCCTTGTACAGTCAGATACTTGTGCTGTGGGAGGGCACTCAGGACATCGATAGCACTGAAAATTAATCGAAATGTAGTGTTGTCCTGTGACTGTCCAAAATGTCATCTGTAGAGGTCCATATTAAACCATGGGTCGAATGGTTAGGCCAGCTCTAGATTGTTATTCAGTTGGATTAAAGGGGCTGTCCACCACTAGGACCACCCTTTCTCTTTTCCCACGCTTGGCCTCCCGATAACATAGAAAATGCTATACTCACCTTCCGTGATGGCGCCGTTCCTGTGCTATCGGCACTCGTGGTCCCGGGACTCTCGCGCAGTTATCATAACACTTGAGCCCGTTGTCCCCACTGTCAATGGTCTTTAAAAATAAAGCTGTAAATATGGAAACACTAGAAAATAAAAACTTAAAGAAAAGCCATTTTTTATTTACTTATTTATTGTATATTTATTTTATTTGATATTATTTCATTTTTTATTTACTTATTGTATATTTATTTAATTTTATATTTTTTATTTATTGTATATTTATTTTATTTTATATTATTTATTTTTTATGATTTTATTTATTTATTGTATGTTTATTTTATTTAATATTAATTATTTTACATACTGTATAATATATATATAATACGATTTATAAAATAAATAATATCAAATAAAATAAATATACAATAAATATATAAAATATATATGTATAGTTTTATATATAAATGTATTGCATATTTATTTTATTTGATATTATTTATTTTAGATTTATTTTATTTTTTATTATATTTTTATTTTATTTAATACTATTTATTTTATATACCGTATAATATATATATATATATAATACTATTTATAAAATAACTAATGTCAAATAAAATAAATATACAATAAATATATAAAATATTTATGTATAATTTTATATATATATTTATTGTATATTTATTTTATTTGATATTATTTTTTATTTATTTTATTTTTTATTTATTATATTTTTATTTTATTTGATATTATTTATTTTATATTTATTTATTTTTATTTTTTATGTCATTATTGTATATTTATTTTATTTGATATTATTTTTTTTATTTCTTTTATTTTTATTCATTATATTTATTTTATTTGATATTATTTATTTTATATGTATTTATTTTTATTTTTTATGTCATTATTGTATATTTATTTTATTTGATATTATTTTTGTTATCTCTTTTATTTTTTATTTATTATATTTTTATTTTATTTGATATTATTTATTTTATATGTATTTATTTTTTTTTTATGCCATTATTGTATATTTATTTTATTTGATATTATTTTTTTATTTATTTTATTTTGTATTTATTATATTTTTTATTTTATTTGATATTATTTATTTTATATTTATTTATTTTTACTTTTTTATGTCATGATTGTATATTTATTTTATTTGATATTATTTTTTATTTTTCATTTATTCATTGTATATTTATTTTATTTGACATTATTTATTTCATATTTATTTTATTTTTAATGTCATTTACTGCTTATTTATTTGACATTATTTATTTTATAGTTTTATTTTGTATTTATCTATTGTATTTTTATTTTATTTATTTACTTATTATATATTTATTTAATTTGATATTATTTATTTTATATTTATTTTATTTTTTATTTAATGTATTTTTTTTTTTGATAGTTACATTAAAAACAGTCCGTTGATATACTAGAAGGCGTCACTCCCGGCAGCTTTTTTGCACCATCTAAAATTGAAGATCAATATTTTGCATACAGACAGCAAAAAAAAAATTAAAATCCCCAGCCACTAAAGCAGGTCACAAGCCAGAGCACAGAAGTCCCCGAGGCTCAGCAAGTGCATGACGAACCAGCATGCCGTCTAGCACTATTGACTCCAGGATTGCAGGCGGTTCTGGAATGATTGGAGCCGTGTTCCGTCAGGCGTCATACGCTTCCTGTCAGTTCTACTTGTAAGTCACTTCCATGTATACTCGCCATCCATCGCATGGAGTGACTTAAAATAAAGCAATAATAATAATAATCCCCCTTGTTGTATTGAGATCTTTTGACCTTTGGTGCTCAGAAAAGCATTACAGGGTCATTTCCTAAGGGCTGCACAAGTGCACTGGTCATTACATAGGAGGCACAATGGTCGTTTATTAAGCACTTCCCAACTGTAATGACCATTTAATAAGCTTAATGCGAGACCACAGGTCTTCTTATATTATCTACAGTACCTTCTGTGTAGGAAATGGGTCCATGGAGCAGCTTAGATGTCAACAAATTATTTTCCCCTCCCCATAACATGTTGTAACTGTTGGCAGCCTAAATGACCATCATTTAACACCATATCATTTCTAGGTGCAGAATTAAGTACCGATACGTTTAGCCCTTAAAGTACAGGCACAGAGCTCCAAATTCCCTGCACTGAAAAAAAAATGTTAAAGGGAATACGTCAGCAGGTTTTTTTTCTATGTAATCTGAGAGCAGCATAATGTAGGGACAAAGACCCTGATTCCAGAGATGTGTGACTTGCTCAGCAGCTGGCTGGCTGAACTTTCAATACAATCAGTGCTTTATCAGCAGAGATTATCACTGCAGGACCAAGTGTCTAAAAAGTGCCAGAGCAGTAGTGGATGGTGAGATATGGAGCCTGGAAGTGAAAAGTTCAAAACATTGCCACCCTTTTGCTTGTCGGGATATTTTATCTAGTTAATCTGCTTCTTTTTCCTCCTGGATTGACCTTTCATTCTCATTTCATGGCCGAAATCTGTATTCGAGAAAGACTGATTTTCCCATGACTGAGATAGGAGACGGCGGTTGGTGCTCGTTAAGTTCTATGGAGAGGGGAGGAGCTAAATCCAGACGAGAAAGAAGATGATCTCCCTAACAAGATATATTACTTTTTTTTTTATTTTTTCACACATATTACTAATTTCTGGGGGAAGAAAATTAAGCCGATGATTTCTCCTTACCTTTTAGCTCATACATATTCTTAAACTAATAATGGAAATTTACTCAAAAATATCGAAAAATATCTCGTAACCCCGACCTGTTACCGAATCGTAACGAAAATCTCCAAGCAAAATACAATATTCATTCAGAGAAATGTCTTCTCTCTCTCCGGCTGCTCAAAGCAGAAACTTCAAGATGAATCTTTCATTCTTGAAGACCCTGGAATAATGCCTGAGGGCGGCAGCCCTACCGGGACTGCAGGGGTTGTGTGGATTTCCTGGTAGGCAGAGATGTGAAGCAGTAAATGTGAGCGCTGCCTATCACAGGGAGCACGGCAGATCCTTACTGTTTTACCAAACCGTAGCAGTACAAATGTATTAACCTGTCAGACAATTTGCTGCAGATCCGCCGGCTGCTCAGCGCCACAGTCCCTTATTTTCAGACTTACCTCCAAGATGATGGGCTGCATATAAAACATGACCTTCCCACCCGGACACGTCCTCATTCACCCCATGCATTCCAGGAGTTTTAAAGGGAAAGAGTCATCAGAAAATGATCTACTGCTTAAATCAGTTTTTGTGTTATTATATCTTTTTTTTTCAGTTTTGCCTTTGTTTTTTTATATCACTATCTACTGTATATAAAAAAAAAAAAAGAAGAAAATTATCTATCTTGCAATTTTCACTCTGGGGATTTTTTAGACTTGTATTTTCTGTCCTTTTAGGAACAGTTTTCAGAAGGCTCATTATCATCACAGACAGGATTACAATAACAGGTAAAGGGTATGCCACACTAAGCGAGATCGCTAGCGAGATTGCTACTGCATCACCATTTACGATCTCGTTAGCGACTTAGCTGTGTGTGACATGTAGCAGCGATGTGGCCCCTGCTGCGATGTCGCTGATCGCTCATGAACGTTCTGAGCCGTTTTTTGGTCGTTGGTGTCCCGCTGGTGAGCCTGAATCGCTGAGTGTGACACCCTTTCTGAACGACTTCACCAGCATCGCAGGTGGGACTAGGTTTTCCCAACGACCGCAGAGGTCGTTATACAGATCGCTGATGAGATGTGTTTGGAATCTAACTAGCGATCACATAGTGATCGCACTAGCGATCTCGCCAGGTTAAGTCGTTGTCGTGATCGCTAGTGCGATCGCTAAGTGTGGCAGTGCCTTAACACCTCTATATACAGTAGATAACACAGGAGACACCATTCACAATAGGTGATGTCACAGCTCACCTCCTCCTCCTGTACAATGACTGATAACACCTCTATATACAGTAGATAACACAGGATCCACCATTCACAATAGGTGATGTCACAGCTCACCTCCTCCTCCTGTACAATGACTGATAACACCTCTATATACAGTAGATAACACAGGATCCACCATTCACAATAGATGATGTCACAGCTCACCTCCTCCTCCTGTACAGTGACTGATAACACCTCTATATACAGTAGATAACACAGAAACCACCTTTCACAATAGGTGATGTCACAGCTCACCTCCTCCTCCTGTACAATGACTGATAACACCTCTATATCCAGTAGATAATACAGGATCCATCATTCACAATAGGTGATATCACAGCTCACTTCCTCCTGTACAATGACTGATAACACCTCTATATACAGTAGATAACACAGGATCCACCATTCACAATAGGTGGTGTCACAGCTCACCTCCTCCTGTACAATGACTGATAACACCTCTATATACAGTAGATAACACATTATCCACCATTCACAATAGGTGATGTCACAGCTCACCTCCTCCTCCTGTACAATGACTGATAACACCTCTATATACAGAGATAACACAGGATCCACCATTCACAATAGGTGATGTCACAGCTCACCTCCTCCTCCTGTACAATGACTGATAACACCTCTATATACAGTAGATAACAAGGATCCACCATTCACAATAGGTGATATCACAGCTCACCTCCTCCTGTACAATGACTGATAACACCTCTATATACAGTAGATAACACAGGATCCACCATTCACAATAGGTGATGTCACAGCTCACCTCCTCCTCCTGTACAATGACTGATAACACCTCTATATACAGTAGATAACACAGGATCCACCATTCACAATAGGTGATGTCACAGCTCACCTCCTCCTGTACAATGACGGATAACACCTCTATATACAGTAGATAACACAGGATCCACCATTCACAATAGGTGATGTCACAGCTCACCCCTCCTCCTGTACAATGACTGATAACACCTCTATATACAGAAGATAACACAGGATCCACCATTCACAATAGATGATCAAAGAAAAGAGGGAGACACAAAAGCGCAAATAGGGTCTTATCAAATGTTACACAAAGGTGCCCACCAAGAGAACTACTCACCTGGTGAGAGTGAAGGAAGGACATATATTAATGGCGGCTGCTGCAGATCCACAGGTCAGTACAAGACCAGATTAAAACATACACTTAAGGGCCCGTCTCACACAACGATCTCGGTAGTGAGATCGCTGCTGAGTCACTAGTTTTGTGACGCAGCAGCGAGCTCACCAGCGATATCGCTGTGTGTGACATTCAGCGACGATCAGCCCCCCTGCCGGGTATCGCTGATCGTCGCTGAAATGTCAGGACCTTTTTTTGATCGCTGGTCTCCCGCTGACAGGCACGCATCGCTGCGTGTGACAGGCAGGAGATCAGCGATCCGCTGGTAACCAAGGTACACAGCGGTTTCCAGGCGCGGGGCTGTGCCTAGAAACCCGCTGTGTACCTTGGATACCAGCTCCCTGCATCAGGGCGCTGGTATCCAAGGTACACTGCGGGTAACTAAGCGATGTTACCCGCAGTGTCCTTGTGCTGATCGCTGCCCTGAGCTGCCTGTTTAGCAGCTCAGCAGCGATCATGTAGCGATACACCAGCGATCCTGACAAGTGCATATCGTTGTCGGGATCGCTGGTGTATCGCTATGTGAGACCCAGCCTTTAGGTAGGAAAAAAGGATCATCCCCGTGCTGCCGCAACAGCGCGGGATGATCCTTTTTTCCTACCTAAGTGTATGTCACAATATGTGATGTCACAGCTCACCTCCTCCTCCTGTACAATGACTGATAACACCTCTATATACAGTAGATAACACAGGATCCACCATTCACAATAGGTGATATCACAGCTCACCTCCTCCTGTACAATGAGTGATCACACCTCTATATACAGTAGATAACACAGGATCCACATTCACAATAGGTGATATCACAGCTCACCCCCTCCTCCTGTACAATGACTGATAACACCTCTATATACAGTAGATAACACAGGATCCACCATTCACAATAGGTAATATCACAGCTCACCTCCTCCTCCTGTACAATGACTGATCACACCTCTATATACAGTAGATAACACAGGATCCACCATTCACAATAGGTGATGTCACAGCTCACCTCCTCCTCCTGTACAATGACTGATAACACCTCTATATACAGTAGATAACACAGGATCCACCATTCACAATAGGTGATGTCACAGCTCACCTCCTCCTCCTGTACAATGACTGATAACACCTCTATATACAGTAGATAACACAGGATCCACCATTCACAATAGGTGATGTCACAGCTCACCTCCTCCTCCTGTATAATGACTGATATCACCTCAATATACAGTAGATAACACTGGATCCACCATTCACAATAGGTGATATCACAGCTCACCTCCTCCTGTACAATGACTGATAACACCTCTATATACAGTAGATAACACAGGATCCACCATTCACAATAGGTGATATCACAGCTCACCTCCTCCTCCTGTACAATGACTGATAACTCCTCTATACACAGTAGATAACACAGGATCCACCATTCACAATAGATGATATCACAGCTCACCTCCTCCTCCTGTACAATGACTGATAACTCCTCTATACACAGTAGATAACACAGGATCCACCATTCACAATAGGTGATATCACAGCTCACCTCCTCCTCCTGTACAATGACTGATAACTCCTCTATACACAGTAGATAACACAGGATCCACCATTCACAATAGATGATATCACAGCTCACCCCCCTCCTGTACAATGACTGATAACACCTCTATATACAGTAGATAACACAGGATCCACCATTCACAATAGGTGATATCACAGCTCACCTCCTCCTCCTGTACAATGACTGATAACTCCTCTATACACAGTAGATAACACAGGATCCACCATTCACAATAGATGATATCACAGCTCACCTCCTCCTCCTGTACAATGACTGATGACACCTCTATATACAGTAGATAACACAGGATCCACCATTCACAATAGGTGATATCACAGCTCACCTCCTTCCCTCCTTTCACAATGAACTTTGCGCACACTCATTAGATGCTTTAGTACAAAAGACAGGGTCAGGAGGAAGGAGGATCTGGCCTTTTTGGTTAATGTACATATGGATTTCCAGGTATGAGTCTATAATAGCCCCAGTGAACAGTGTGAAAACTGGAAGATTTCTCATTTTTATTTTTAATACAGATTGTGATATGGAAGAAAAAAAATTGCAGAACTTTAAAAAAAGTTTAACACCAAACCCTGATTTCAACAATAGGTCATTTGCTGAATAGACATTTCTTTTAAGAAAACTGTGACCAAGAGACCCACCCAACTGACATGAAAAAGGAAATCAGTTAAAGGGGTTCTGCAGCAGCTCTCACTCCCCATGAAATATATTGTGGCATTGGTCTCCCAAATTCAGATTCAACCAGGGGCAACGTCTCTTTACAGTCTCCATTATTTGATGGGTTTTCTGGTTTTCACCCATCCCCAAAAACTTACTGATGAGTTTAATTAAACCAGATATTACAATACAAACTTCATACACAATTTAACAGATCTCTTAAACCTGATGAGGCTGCTCTACTTTCTTTGAAAATCAATATCGGAATGGCCGTATAATCCTCTTTTAAAGTTTCCCCCAAAACATACTTAATAAGTTAATTAAGCCAGATATTACAATGCAAACTGCATACATAATTAAACAAATCTCTTAAGCTTGATGAGGCTGCTGTACTTACTTTGAAAATCCATGTCCGAATGTCCATACAATGCTTTTTTGAAAGCTAATAGTTAGATGAGTATTGCATCAGTCCAGCTATAGAATTTAATTAATTAATTTTTTTTGTTATTTAAACCTGATGAAGCCGGTATACTTATTTTGAAAATCCAGTTTGGAATGGCTGTACGATCCTTTTGAAATTTTTCTGCTCTAACTGGACTCGAAAATGCTTAATTTTTTTAATGACACGATTAGACGGTCATTTTGAGTGGTAAGTACACCGGCCTCATTAGGTCCGGGAGTCTATTTAATAATATATGCAGCTTATGCTGTAAAATCTGGTGACAAATTAGCTTTTATTTCCTATCAAATTGTATTTGCATGAGAGGGAAATTGGATTACCAGCCCACAATAATTAGGAAGTGCCACGTGCATAACGACGATGTGCAGCGCCTTCTTGAATAAATGATTCCCAGATATTCCAGCGGGATAAAGGGAAACACTTCCGCGACAGTTACGATAATGGGTTCCTTATAAATCATTGCTTAGTTTCTTATTCCCTTACTTGCTCATAACTGATAAACGTCCCTTTCATTTACAGTAAAGTGAAGGAATTGACACTTTCTGATCCATGGCCATATTAATGAATGCTTATTTTTTGCCGAACTCATTTGACGCGGCAAAGTCATATCCCCTTAGGTCACCGGGTAAAATTAAAGGAGCAAAGAACAGCAGGCTCGCAGTCTGAATCAAAACAAATGTATCACACGAGACTTGGGCCCAACATCAAAGAGCAAAGCCGTCAGGATTAAAACGTAGAGAACGTCTTACACTTCAAATGGGTGGCTTGATCAGCGATGTTGTAACAGTTGAAGTGAGCACCTTGATCACAGCGATGGATATTAATCTGCAGAAACACTCCGGAAGCTTGATCTCGTGCAGTTTAATACGGGAGCAATGTGGAGATCTCAAGCATGCAAGTGTTGAAAAATGGAGGCTATTTTTTTTTTGGGCTCAAAAACAGAAAGTCACAACGACAACTAAAGAATACGGTGCGTTTCGCCTGGAAAAGTGTCCTCAGGGACTCAATGGGAGTTATTAAGGAGACCAGTTGCACATTGAGTCTTACTGGCAATTCTCCATGGGAGAAAAAAAAATACATATTATCTCTCTACCAAAGGGAAGAACACTGTCTTTCTAGTAGCGCTTGTTGGAAGTAGCCATCGTCCAATAGGTATAAATCAATGTCTAGCAATTTAACAAGCCTTGCAACATGTCCAGGGATATAAGCCAAACCAAACAGATTTTACAGTATTTTCCCTCCTTAGTACAGAGCAGGGGTCTGACTCTTTTGATGCAGCTTCAGGAAGGAACCGGTTCTCATTAGGGCAGGTGCAGACGACCCTATTTTCGGTCTGAGTGCGATCCGACAAGCAGAGTCCCATCCCGTACAGAAACATTACAGAAGGACTTTTTTCTATGAGTGCCAAGTATTTTATATTGTTGCAGCTATGCATGCAGTCTTATTAGCAATGCTTCACTGGAAAATATGCAAATTAAACATCTCCCAAACGGAAAGAAATCAAGGTTAAAATCTTTAGCAAGGAATATCAGCCTAGCCAGACTCCCACCCGTAGACCTTCCGCCTGAGGGAAGAGCTCATTTTATTTCTTCCCCTCCCCACCATGGAGCATTGCCAATAGGACAACATCCACTAACGGTCTCCAAAATTAGAGCTAGTACACCCCCAAAGTTGTATCAAAGTCATCTCATTCAGTCAGCCAAACCCTGATCTGTACAAATGGAAACTGTCGGCTGTCTATTGCTTTTTGGCCAATGCAGTGTTCGCTGGGGTCAGTGGTTTCGCTTCTAGCCTGTTGATGCAGAAACCGATACACCAGTGGACACTGCGTGGGAGCTTTGAGGTGTTCGCTTGGTGGCTTACATAGTCATCCAGTTAGGTGACCCCGAACCCCAGGATTGATGCCATGGGCTAAGTAGTTTGAGAGTCCAAGGTGCTGAAATGTCCCAGGAGTGGTGATTCTTGGTTTGTCTGAACCCACTCAGTGTGGCACATTTGCGTTCATGTTTCTTCCAGGTCTTTTTGTCTAGGATGGGAGATTTTTTAAATTCCCAAGGGGAATGTCCGGTCAGTATTACACTGTAAAACCTCCGCTATTTATTTGGCTTGTTTTGCTGTGTGTCACCTTCATCACTTGTTTTCTGTCACAAGGACTTTTCAAGATGGAGCTCCTTTATGGGTTCCTTCCTAATTGGTCTGGGAGGTCTGGATTACAGGACCATCAGATTCCACTTTCCCCTGTAAACCTCTTTCTCTTTGCCTTTGTGAGGAGAGCTGAACTCCTAGTTCCTCTGGGGTGGCAGCCCAGGTGGTTAAAGGGAGGACAACCGGTTATCCCCGGTCTGGGGAGGGATTACAGGACCATCAGATTCCACTTTCCCCTGTAAACCTCTTTCTCTTTGCCTTTGTGAGGAGAGCTGAACTCCTAGTTCCTCTGGGGTGGCAGCCCAGGTGGTTAAAGGGAGGACAACTGGTTATCCCTTGGCTTCTTTCAAAGGAGGCCATCAAACACTGACCCTCATTGTAGCCTCGTGGTATGGAAAAATGTATTAATTATTATCATTATGTTTTACTTATATAACGTCATCTTATTCTGCAGCTCTTTGCTAGTTTCAAATACTTTATTAGGGAAATAATACGGGGGGACCCATTTATGGACTCTCACGACGAAACGCATCTGTCTATTAATTCAGTTGCCAAATTGCCTTGCTTCATTTGCCCTGTAGGGGTGCTGTAGGGATATTGTACACTTGCTTCCATTTTAGGCTCCAGCAGGGGTAGTGACTGCTTTTAAATTTTAGCCTGGATTGTTTTTGGGGCGATTAGCATAATAAGAGGATACTTTTAATCTTTGATACATGTGGCCGATTGATTTAATTTGTGATGTATTCTTTCTTTTCTCAGCATAAAGAAACTTTCTGAACACAAAAAATTCATAATTATTCCACATTTCCCATTTTCGCTTTTTGTAATCAGTCATGTTGAGATCCTCAATAACTTATTATTTTTTATGTGTTTTTTCCAGAAAAAAAAAATGCATCTAGTTTTAATGAGTAAATTTAATTGACATACTTTTAGAGGAGGAATAATTAAGCTGGGGTTTTGATTTAGTGTGTTCTGCTGTAAAGTATTTTTCCATATTCTGCCATAATCGCTCAATTTCTACAGTTCAATCCATTTTCTCACTTCATTGATTTCCCAAATAATGTCACCTCCTTTCATTGCTTTGCTCAGACATTTGCTACAGCCCATTGGAAAACTTTTTGCCTATAAGAACAAAAAAACTTCAACTAATTAGTTGATTTTGTTTCTAGTGCTGTCATAATAACCTATGGTTAGTGATGGGCGAAACCGAACAGTAAAGGCCGGGGTCATTATCGGGAAGGAAGTCCGGGTTACTGTTCGGGTTCGGCACCCCGAATATTGGGTGTTTTTTCCATGCTGACATCTGCATGACAGCACGAGAAACACTGGCAGCTCTGATCGGCTGTAAAATCATTACCGCCAGTCATAGAGCTGCGGTTCATATGACAGCCAGCAGCTGTGACTGGCGGTAAAAAGTTTACCTCCGGTCACAGAGGTATTGCCTCTAATGAGAGAGTACAAAGGCGTCAGGTGATATCAAGCCCAGCAGTTAGTAATGGAGGGGAGTCTATAATGCACACCATTTTAGAAATTTATTTAAAAATAAACACAGTTACATTTAGCTAACACTCATTCTATTGAAGCCCTCGTAGCCTGTAAAAATACAGAAAATAAGAGACAATATCCCTCACCTCAGGGGTGGGATTCAAATTTTTAACAACAGGTTCTGTGTTTGTGCGTCGGTAAACCACACCCATTGTAAGCCACACCCTTTTAAGCCACACCCATTTTTGAAGCCACACCCCCAAAGCCTGCGGAATGGGATTCCCTCAAGAGGTTCTGCAGAAGCTGGGTTGTGATTCATACATATATGTTCCCTCCGCAGCTGCAGAACCTCTTTTTAAAGAAGGGGGGAGGTATAGCTAGTCAGAGGCTGAAGGATTACATCACTGCTCCCTACGTTCTGCTGGGACTTGTAGTCCTGGAGGAACTGCAGGATCCAGGTGTGATTAATTTTTTCCACATAAAAGGTTTTAGGCAAAAACAGGTTCTGCAGAAGCAAGGCAGCCCCTCATAGCTTCACAAAAACCACTCCACTCTCCTTCCCTTCCCTCTTTAAAATGAGGTTCTGCAGCAGTTAAGGAGCCGCAGGCAAGAAGGAAGGGCTCCTGGCACTGAATGTGCCTAAATAATACAGTACCCAAATAATACAGTCACAGAGTGCCCAAATAATACCGTCACATAATGCTCAAACAATACAGTGCGCAAATAATATCATCACATAGTGCTCATATAATACCTCATACAGTGCCCAAATAATACAGTGACATACTGCCCAAATAGCACATACTGCCCAAATAGTCTCCAGGCCAGGCCAGCCCCAGGCAGCGCCGCAGCTCAGGCAGCTGCTCACACTGTCATACAGTGCTGAGGGCCCACTGCCCAGCCCTAAATAATACAGTGACATACTGCCCAAATAGTCTCCAGGCCAGGCCAGCCCCAGGCAGCGCCGCAGCTCAGGCAGCTGCTCACACTGTCATACAGTGCTGAGGGCCCACTGCCCAGCCCCAAATAATACAGTGACATACTACACTCACTGCCCAAATAGAACTTAGCACATACTGCCCAAATAGTCTCCAGGCCAGGCCAGCCCCAGGCAGCGCCGCAGCTCAGGCAGCTGCTCACACACACAGTACCTCAGAGACTCTGCAGCTCTGCCTCGCAGCCTCTGCTCTCTCCTCTCTCTTCAGCTCCTCCTCGTGACTGAAGACGGTCGCGGCGCGCCGCTACCCAATCGCCGCACTGCAGAGATCAGTCCGCGGGGGCTGGGGCTGGTGGTGTGTTGTGGCCAGAGGCGTATCTAGGCTTTCTGGCACCCGGGGCAAGAATTTGTTTCGGCACCCCCCCCCCCCCCGCACACATGCGATTTGCACACTTAGTCATGTACCGACGAGCTGCTCTCCCTAATGCTCTCAATGTTCAGTGAAAAAACTGAGAGAAGCAGGAGGAGAAGCTCGTTGTCACAGGACCATAAGTATGAAAATGGCATGAGTGAAGTGTCCATGTGATGACTACTGGGACCTGCAGAGCTGAATCCTGACATTGCAGCTTCTGAATTCTCACAACAAATGCTCTGCACACTTTTAGGATTCTCCCTTACCGGTGGCGAGAGTACACGGTCATGTCAGCATAAGCATGTGATCTGTATACTTCTGGCCACATTCCGACTAGATGTGCCCGGCCTCGCTCCATTCATTTTCATTGAGTGAGGCCACACATGTCTAGTCAGCATGTGACCGCATGTATGTAAATCACCGGCACGAGAAAATCCTGACAGTGCGCACTGTGAGAATTCAGAAATTGACTAATTCTCATGTTTTTATTTATGTTAGGAGCATTAAAGGGGTTCTCCAGGTTTGTGCTGAGTCTGCAGTCATTCTATGTGACACAGACCTGGAGAACCCCTTTAATGCTCCTAACAAATAAAGACATGAGAATTAGTCAATTTCACAAATAATATTTACACGAGGTACCTTATAGATGACGCTGTCTCTGGAGTCGTTCTCCTTTTCTTCATCTTGTCCAGATCCCATGATGAGTTTTCTCATCCACAGCCGTCTCTGCAGACCTCCATCTTCTCCGCTCTTCTGCACCAACTCTCCACACGATGCCCTTAAAGACAGAAGAGTCATTATAATGCCCCTAAATAAAAATATCTGCAATATACTGTCACCTCACACTATTCCCCTCCCTCCTCACACTGTCTCCTCTCACATCCCCCCTGTTCACCATACTGTTCCTTATATATTTACCCCCTCACTCTCTATACTGTCTGCTCACACATACCCCTGACTCCCCATACTGTCTGCACCCATTCCCCATACTGTTTCCTCATACATACTCTTCAGTACCCTCAAATCCCCCACACATATTAAATGCCCCCATCCCCACTCCAAATCCCCACACGCATTAAGTATCCCCTATCCCCACTCCAAATCCCCCCACACCATTAAATCCCCCCATCCCCACTCCAAATCCCCCCACACATAAAATAACCCCCCATCGCCACTCCAAATCCCCCACACATACAATAACCCCCATCGCCACTCCAAATCCCCCCACACATAAAATAACCCCCATCGCCACTCCAAATCCCCCCACACATAAAATAAACCCCAATCCCCACTCCAAATCCCCCACACATAAAATAACCCCCCATCCCCACTCCAAATCCCCCACACATACAATAACCCCCATCGCCACTCCAAATCCCCCACACATAAAATAACCCCCCATCGCCACTCCAAATCCCCCACACATAAAATAAACCCCAATCCCCACTCCAAATCCCCCACACATACAATAACCCCCATCGCCACTCCAAATCCCCCCACACATAAAATAACCCCCCATCCCCACTCCAAATCCCCCCAGTGCCCCCACACATAATGTATCCCATCCCCACTCCAAATCCCCCCCACACATAATGTATCCCCCATCCCCACTCCAAATCCCCCCACACATAAAATAAACCCCAATCCCCACTCCAAATCCCCCCACACATACAATAACCCCCATCGCCACTCCAAATCCCCCCACACATAAAATAACCCCCCATCCCCACTCCAAATCCCCCCACACATAATGTATCCCCATCCCCACTCCAAATCCCCCCCACACATAATGTATCCCCCCATCCCCACTCCAAATCCCCCCACACATAAAAGAACCCCATCCCCACTCCAAATCCCCCCACACATAATGTATCCCCATCCCCACTCCAAATCCCCCCACACATAATGTATCCCCCATCCCCACTCCAAACCCCCCACACATAAAAGAACTCCCATCCACACTCCAAATCCCCCCACACATAATGTATCCCCATCCCTACTCCAAATCCCCCCACACATAAAAGAACCCCATCCCCACTCCAAATCCCCAGCCCCCACAAATAAAATAGCCCCCATCCCCAAATCCCCCCACACATAAAGTAACCCCCCCATCCCCACTCTAAATTCACCCCCCCATACACACACATTATGCCCCCCCCCCATCTTCGGTGGTATCTTCAGCTCCATATAGGAGCACACTTACCACCATCGTTCCCCCACCTTGCCGCCGCCGGCCAGTGACGTCAGCAGCGTGATCACATGACCTGATCACGCTGCTGGCGTCGCTCTGACCCGTAGTCAGAGCTTCAATTGTACTGGCGTCTGTATAGACGCCAGTGCAATTGATCCCTGGGAGCCGGCACGCAGCAGCTTCTCTGTGCCGGCTGTCAGCTTGACAGCCGGCACAGGGAACCGCCGACTCTCAGGTACAAAATAGTTCTGGTTCGCCGCTCTCATTCTCCCCGGTTCGGGGAACCGGCTGCTTTTTGAACAACCGGTTCCATCGAACCGGGGAGAACCGGCTGAATCCCACCCCTGCCTCACCTGTCCGACATACCATTCCACCCCATAACCCATGTCTGCCGATAATTGGTTTTCAACCTTAATGGTGCCAAGATGCGGCGATCCAGGCTGAAAACCACGAGAGAATGAGCTGCTGCGAGCGCAGCATCAGTGACTAGCGATGACATAATCGAATTGCGGTGCAGTCACTGAGTTCAGTGCTGCACTGCGAGACTTATATATGCTTCTCCATTGCTAACCCATGGGCATGATGTCACCTGAAAATACAAAGGTGACATCAACCTCACAAATATGAACCCACTTGAAAATAGAAGACCCCATGTAATTTTTTTTAAATATATTTACTTATAGCACAGGCACCAGCTGATGAATACTCCCATCAGCCACACCTGCTCTCGTTGTTATTAGTGGCAGCAGGAGTAGGCTGATGGGAGTAGTACTCTCTCATCAGCGATACATCTGTGACTGGAGGCCTTCTAAGTTGCACAATCGGCTGGGCTCTTAGAACTGTGACCCTTATTACTTTTGAGAGGCATCAATATATAGAGAAAAAATATAAAAAGTGTAGTTACATTTAAAATTGTACATTCATTTACTGTAAAACTAATAATAGATACAACAAGGATGAATAGTCTTGTATAGAGACTCTATAGCTTCTAGAACTGACTGGAGCTGGAGTTATACAAAAGACTGAAAAGAATCAGGACCAACTTGAGGAATGGGGGATCAAGCAATAGGACTAGGAGGAGCTTTGGATTGTCAGGAGGAGCACTGTTGGACCACTAGGAGCACTGTAGGACTAGGAGGAACTCTCTATTATCAGGAGGAGCACTGTATGACAAGAGGAGGAGCAGAGCGCTGTAGGACTCGGTGGAACAGTGTAGGACAGGAAGAGCACTGTAGGACAAGAAGTGCACTGAAGTGCACTAAAGGACTTAGAGGAGCACTGTAGGACAGTAGGAGCACTGTAAGACTTAGAGGAGCCCTGTAGCCCAGGAGGAGCAGTGTAGGACAGGAAGAGCACTGTAAGACTTAGAGGAGCACTGTAGGACAGAAGGAAAACTGTAGGGCTTAGAGGAGCACTGTAGGAGAGAAGGAACACTAAGACTTAGAGGAGCACTGGAGGACTAGGAGCAGCAATATAGGACTAGGAGGAGTACTGTATGACAAGAGGAGAAGCAGAGCATCGTAGGACTAGGAGAAGCACTGTAGGACTAGGTAGAGCACTGTAAGACAGGAGGAGCACTGTAGGACTACGAGGAACACTGTAAGACTAGGCGGTGCACTGTAAGACTAGGAGGTTCACTGTAGGACTAGGCGGTGCACTGTAAGACTAGGAGAAGCACTGTACAACTAGGATTAACACTTTAGGACTAGTAGAGCATTGAAATGCTGAAATATTATTCAGCTGATTTGCAATTACGCCATCAAGTAGCTCTGTTCACCATGGGAATATGCTGTGGCAGAAGGAAGTCATCTAGAAGGTGGACTCACCACTTGATCAAAAATGGGACAGTCATCATTAGGATAGCAGTATAAAAACTATGTGCAAAAAATCCATCTTTCTTACTGAAAAAAAAAACAATTTTTGTTCTAAATATGTATCCAGCCACATTACGTGCTGGTATAAAGAGCCGGAGGACGTGTGTATGGCTCCCAAATTGACTTGAACTCACGATAAGCATTTACTGTTGCCGGCTCCTGCCTTTGTTTCCAGCTGTTTAATGAGCAGGATCAATATTACAGAGCATTTTATATTTCTTTCATTACTGTAAACCCTCTCATAAAAACAGAAGAAATTGCTGCTGTGCAGTTAACAAGACACAGGTGCTACCGATTACCTGATCAGCGGGCCGCCGCCGCCGCTTGTCCTGCAGGTAACATCACCTAGTGTTCCACGATTGTGCAAGAATAGTCCGCCACAAGACCCTGAAGCTGCAGGGATCCCTGCTACCTGCACACACGTAATAAGTAGCAGCACACTCACTTATCTGTACCTCGGCAGTCTATTTTATTGGAAATGTCTATTATAGCTTTCATTGGTAATATAGTTAGATTGTGAAACAGTGCTTTCCTGGGACCTCGCGGGTCATACTGATTTATGCTGATTATGTAGGAAGGAAGCCATTTGTATATTTTTTTGACAAGGCAATGCAAATGGGGACTCAGGGCTTAGCAATAATAGCAGGCGCTCCTGGGATCGTGGTGGGTTTTAATCTGGCCATTTTCAATGTCTCCATGGGGTTGACGTGTTCTGCACGCGCGCTTAACTGTAGTAGGGGCAGGGGTCGCAATCCCAATCATTCCGTAGAGCATAGGGGACCCCAAATGGTCTCTGTGGCCCAATATTATTGAAGATCTGTGATAGTTAGAGGCCCTCAAGCCTCAAGATATGTCAATGCCTCCAACATGTTACTTTGGTTTCTTTCAAATCATCAAAAACATATTGATAGGTTGATCAGATACTGTAGCTATGAACTTGGCTCACGTATATGTTGGAAAAATTAGGTCTTTTTTGTTTTTGTATCTTGTTAAAGAGTATCTTTTAGGATTTATTATATTTTTATCCTTGGTGTCCCATCAATCTTTTTATCTTCTTAAATATTGCAGTTATTCTATAGCACTGTTTACTTACAATTGCTCATTTTGCCTTTCTACCCAGATAATTCTTCTCTTTTCCATTAGGTCTATGACATCACGTGATTAAAAACAGACTGCGTCCTTCTAAGCTCTATGTAGAAACAGGAAGTGTCTTTTCCCTGCATGAGTCAGCATTAGAATAACAATTCAACATCATTGCAGAGTCCCTGGCCGCCCAGCTCTACCCCCTCTTCAACTCTTTACCCAGCTGCTCTGCTCCTCCACCCTACCAGAGACTTTTCAGTGATGTAGGATTGTAGTTCTAATGATGAATCATGCAGGGAAAAGAGACTTCCTGTGTATACATAGAGCTTAGAAGGATTTAGCTAGTCGGTTTCTAATCATAGACTTAATGGAAAAGAGAAGAATGATCTGGGTAGAAAGGCAAAATGAGCAATTGTAAGTACACAGTGCTACATAATATGATGATTGTGATATATTAAGAGTATACAAAATTTGATGGGAGGAGTGCTTCTTTTGGGAAATCAGACTCAACCATTAAAGTCTATGGAGATCTGTAAAAAACATGGAATGTGGAAAACACAAAAAAATAGACAAGAATAAAAATGGAAGCGATTAGGATGAAAAAAATCGTCCAGCTTCTCTCGAATGTTAACACATACACGGATGTATAAACGCAGCCTAAAGCCAACCAACGGCAGATGTGCCTAACCCAAATATATCAGCCTAGGGTATATTGATAGGAGGAAGATTTTTTTTTCTGCCATTGAAAAAAGTCCCATTCTGATGAAAGGAAAAACGTTAGACATTTCTGCCACACATCTACCCTAGAGTATGTTTACAATATTTCTTGTTACATGGATTTTTCTGGTTCAAAAATCCATGCTAAAAATGCTAAAAAACCCTTCATTTTTGGTGCCTTAAAAAATAAATAAATACGTGTTTGGAGTGTTTTTTATGCTTGAATTGATTCAGAATTCAAATTGAATCTGTCAGCGGGTTTTTGTTATGTAATCTGAGAGCAGCCTGAGGTAGGAGCAGATACCCTGATTCCAGTGATGTGTCACTTACTGGGTTGCCGTTATAGTTTTCAGTATTTTATCAGCAGGAGATTATTAATACAGAACTAGTTGTCTTGTGCCAACTAGTCCAGCCACGCCCACCCCACTGATTAGCAGCTTCCTGTCAATGCATAGTGTACACAGAAAGCAGCCAATCAGTGGTGTGGGTGTGGTTATACAGAGCTCAGCATTTAGAGCACTGCTAGATCTTCAGCAGAGAAAATAGTGATTATATCAACACTGTAGCAAGCAGCCCAGTAAGTGATACATTGCTGAAATCAGGGACTCCGCCTTTACATCATGCCACTCTCAAATTCATAGCAAAAAACTGCTGAATGATTCCCTTTAAATATGGAGTGTTTATTTTTTCAAGCAGAAACACCTGTGGAATTGACAAGTTGCTTCTTTTTCTACGTGTTTATACCATGTGCCCTATATAAATGACTAGGAATCCTAATTCTATTTTCACAGCCTACCTTAAAAGTACTTGAGATGCAAAACACGAATTCCAAATTGCTGAAGTTTGTGTGATGTAATTAACTTTCCCCGGCCTCCCACACATACTTGAAGGAAAGGGCACAGAAGTTTGAATTTCCTGTCTTGACTTTTGGACTCGATGATAAAAGGAATGTGCGGGATTCTTGTTTCTTCCGTGATCATTTTATGGCTGATCCGAAAAGCAATTACCGGACTAAATTTAGCCTGATGTGAAAACACAGCAGAGAAAGTCAGTTGTGAGCAAATCTGATGATGCATACACTCTTAATGCTTTTTCGCAGCGTGCTGAACACCTGCTCTGCAGATGTTCCCTTAATAAACCAAAGTCCATTTAAAGGTGCCTCCTTTCTGACTCTGAAAAGAAATGGGTTTTCACAAAAAAAAAAAAAAATTAAACTTTTGCTCACTTGTCACTAAGGTCTCATGCAAACACAGAGCTGTATTATTCCATGTGCTACCATATAGCGCCTCTACATGGCACCATATTAACACTAGAAGTAAAGCTTTTAGAGTAGAATTTCTCAGTAATGGGACATCATTTATTTTCCATATGCTTCGTTATGAAATTAGAGGCATATAAAGGTACATTACGGCCCCATTGACTTCTATGGGTGCTGCATTACAGCCCCATACAAACTCCAAGGATACAGTCCTGTGCCTTAAATTGGCCCATAGCAAAAAGTCGCATAAACTGTATATCCTGTAAATAATAATACAAAGTAAAAAAAATAATAATTAAAGCAATTAAAGGGTTGTAATTAGTGTTGAGCGATACGATACTGCCAATATCGGGTATCGGCCGATATTAGCTCTATCGGCCTTTCGATAATTCGTTTCGATATTTTCGTCTTATCGAATACCGGAATCGGATTTGTCACTGTCACTGTGAGTGTCCGTCGGTCGGGTCTGTCAGGAGTCAGCGGCACTTACCTGGCAGAAGATCTCCGGCGGTCACGTCCTGGACTGCTTGATGGCCGCCATTATCTTCTCCCTGGCGGTCACATGCAGTTTTTCGCGATAACTGCAGTGACTGCAGGGTAATCCCGGCCGTAAACCAGTCCGATGACGTCACCGCCGGGGAAGCAGGTAATCAGCTGTGCTGCGCCGGGATGACAGGCTCTGCCTGTCATTCTGATGTAGCAGAGCTGGATCGTCGTGGGACACTCGTTACTATGGACTGCGTCGGTCAGGTGGTATACTTTTTTTTTTTTTTTTTCATTTTTTTACAGGAGATCGATGGCGTCGCAGGATGAGACTGTAATAAAAGTAATGAAAACTGTGTTTTTTTTTTTTTTATTAAATTAAAAAACTTTTTTATGAACATTCACCCGTCCGGGTACATAAACAATTTAACTATTTACATACAGGGACCCTGTCCGGGTTATTTATAATTCTTTGGCAGGGGTGTTCCAGGTACCACCTGGTACTCTTCTGATGCTTGCCAAACATCCGAGACACCAAGGACCACCAGGACCTGATGACGTCGTGTGGCCTGTACAGTCAAGTCGTGACCCGCTATCTGGGTCTGTGTGGCCACCTCTTTCATCTCCCTCCGGGTCTGGAACCCTATGTCCCGGACTGAACGAACCCCAGGGGGCCTAACAGGCGCCGGGTACGGGCCAGCTATACTTATCATGTCCATAGCTGGGGCTGCTGAGGAGACCACTGAGGGAGGCTTGGGAGATTTACGGCGTGGGGTGGGCACTTTTGCAGAGGCCTGGATGTGGGAGGCTGAAGGCTCTGAGGGTCTCACAGGTTCCTGACACTCTGGGGAGTAGGGGTCGCACCTGGTAACATTTAGGGCGTACCATCCATTGTAACCCCAGTGTCGGGTGTAAGTCACCAAGTCTCCTGGCAACAGGTCCCTCCCGGGTGTCCTTCTGGGAGGTGAGCCTCCACGTCCGCCGGGTTCACAAAAACTTCTAAATAAAGTCCAGGCTCCTGGATGAAGCCCCAACCACCTTTCAATTTAAAGCTCCATACTGCACCCTTACGCCGCGGCTCACACAGGGTTCCTCTATCCTTTCTCATCCGGTCCTTATCTGCCCGGTCCTTCTCCAGCTGACGTTGGCGAAGTTTTTGGG
>JARQOD010000009.1:89375950-89449274 GCA_033576555.1 Oophaga sylvatica | reverse complement strand
CATTCATGAAGGACTGGAAGACAGAAGGAGCATTAGTGAGCCCAAAGGGCATCACAAGGTACTCAAAATGCCCCTCCGGGGTATTGAATGCCGTCTTCCATTCATCCCCGTGCTTAATGCGAATAAGGTTATATGCCCCCCTGAGGTCAAGCTTGGTAAACCAAGTAGCGTTTTTCACCCTGGAAAACAGGTCAGAAATCAAGGGTAACTGGTATTGATATTTCACAGTAATATTGTTCAAAAGACGATAATCAATACACGGCCTTAATGAACCATCCTTTTTGGCCACAAAGAAAAAAACGGCACCTAAGGGTGAAGAGGATGGTCTGATATGACCTTTCTCCAATGACTCCTTGATATAAGACCGCATAGCGTCATGTTCAGGTACAGACAAGTTAAAAAGGCAACCTTTAGGGAATTTACTACCAGGCACTAATTCAATAGCGCAGTCATAGCTCCTATGGGGAGGCAAGGATGCAGATTTACTTTCGCTAAACACATCAGAAAAATCAATCAAAAAGTCAGGAACATCCTAAGCCTGGGGGGAGGCAGAAAAAACAGGAGTGTTGGTATTAACACATTGGCAGCCCCAACTGGTTACAGACACAGATTTCCAATCCAAAACAGGATTATGAGACTGTAACCAAGGGAAACCCAGTACGATAATATCATGCAGATTATACAGAACCAAAAATTTGCAGCACTCTTGATGATCAGGTTCAACCCTCATTATAACCTGAGTAGAGAACTGAGGTTTATTCTCAGCCAAAGGGGTAGAATCGATCTCCAGTAGGGGAATAGACTTCTGTAGGGGTATCAAGGGAAACCCACAAGTTTAGCAAAATCATAATCCATCAGGTTAATAGCTGCTCCAGAATCAACGAAAGCCTGAGCAGAAAATGAGGACAGAGAGCATATCAGAGTGACAGTTAATAAAAACTTAGTCTGAACACTACCCAAGACAACTGAGCGTGCAAAACGTCCTCCCCGCTTAGGGCAGACTGAAATAGCATGAGAGGCATCACCACAGTAGAAACATAACCCATTGCGCTTTCGAAACTCATGACGCTGTGCCCCAGACACCACTCTATCACACTGCATGGATTCAGAAGCAGGTTCACAAGGCAACACTATTCCACGCATACTTCTCCGCTCACGCAAACGTCTGTCAATTTGAATCGCTAATGACATAGAATCATTGAGACCAGAGGGGACAGGGAATCCCACCATAACATCCTTTACATTATCTGACAGCCCCTTCCGAAAAAGGGCCGCCAAAGCGTCGTCATTCCACTTGGTCAGGACTGCCCACCTACGGAATCTCTGACAGTATAACTCAGCTTCATCAAGCCCCTGATTTAATGCCAACAAGGCTTTTTCAGCTTGATCAGTGACATTAGGCTCATCGTACAATAACCCCAAAGCCTGAAAAAATGCATCAACATCACTCAAAACAGGATCCCCAGGTGTCAGGGAAAAAGCCCAATCCTGAGGATCGCCGCGCAGGAGAGAGATGACAATTTGAACCTGCTGCGCTGCGTTTCCTGAGGACTTAGATTTTAAGGCAAAAAACAATTTACAATTATTTTTGAAATTCTGAAACTTAGCTCGATCCCCTAAAAACAAATCTGGCATGGGAATCCTAGGTTCCACAACAGGCAACCTAGCAAGATAGATAGCAATACTCCGAACCTCAGTGGCAAGCTGATCCACACGGCCAGACAACTGTGCAAACTCCATTGAGAGAAAAAAAATCCTCCCCAGCACCCAGAGATACAGAGGGAAAAAAAAAAATGCAACAAACAGAAAAATATCTCTGACAACCTTTTTTTTTTTTTTTTCTTTCACAATATTTTTTCCCTTCTGTGAGTACCATACAATTTTCAATTTTTTGGGCCGGTGATACTGTTGTGATTCGGTAGCTGAGGAGTGCAGGCAAAAAGGCAATACACCAGAGCAGTTGGAATCTATGAGATTGCAGTACCCTGACTAACCACCACAACTAGAGGCAGCCGTGGAGCGTTCCTACGTTGGTCCTAGACGCCTCGTCACAGCCTGAGAAACTAACTACACCTAAAATAGAAATAGGAAAGCTATCTGCCCCGGAGCAGAACCCCAAAGATAATAGCAAGCCCCCAAACATATAATGGCGGTTAGACAAGACGAAATACTGACACAGACAGAAAATAGTATGAGCAAACGTTGGGGCCCAAACTATCTAAATAGAAAAGGATAGGAAGGGTACTTACTGCAATCCCAAAAAAACCCTGAAAGCACCAACTCTACTAATTTCAAAAACACCTGAGATCACACGACCTCTACCACCTAAATTAGCTCTCTGGTGTAACAAAATCAAAACAGCAGCCACTGAAAAAACTGGAAAAAGCAAAAGTACAAACATCAGTGGCTGAACTAAACTGAGAGGGCAAAAGCCCCCTGAGGGGACCCAGAAGGCCCCCATAGAAGTGCAGGACAAAATGCAAAAAATCAAGCACAGAAACAAAAAGAAGAAAATGTCTTATCTGTTAGAAGGAGATGCAGACACGACACAGCAGGCTACAAGGGAAACTGGAATCAAGGATTCAGACCAGAACAATTGATCACCGGCAACCCTGATGGGAAGGTGACTTCCTTATATAAGACCAGTCAGTAACACCTGATTCCCAGTCCTCACAATCTTCACTGAACAGACCAGTACCGCTTGTAACCACCAGAGGGAGCCTCTGCTCAGAACTCATCTCAAGCCCATTCACAACACTCACCAGTATTGAGACCACCTTGACGATGGTTGGTGGGCTTTAAAATGTTTGGCCAAATTTTTTATACTAAGCGTCTCAAATTTTTCCTTATATTCCAAAGCCATATTGCTATTCTAAATTTCATGTATTCCATATTGTCATGCTTTAGTATGCTTGAGTGCAGCCTTTTTTTGTATGTTTTACATGGGGGTAGCTTCCCTTGGTTTGCACCTAGTTCACATTAGTCTGGATGTGCCAGTCAGGTTTTTTTGTCTATTGAATGTTAGCTTGCTGACCGAGCACTCCGCCCCCACCAGGTGGTGATTTCAATTACACCAGGTCCCTACTTTACCCATAAATGCAGGCATTACTGACAGAGGTGCATATTCACCCAGAAATTCAGATATCAGCCTAATAGAGGTATGTTCACATTAGGTCAGGGACTCACCAGTATTGAGACCACCTTGACGATGGTTGGTGGGCTTTAAAATGTTTGGCCAAATGTTTATACTAAGCGTCTCAAATTTTTCCTTATATTCCAAAGCCATATTGCTATTCTAAATTTCATGTATTCCATATTGTCATGCTTTAGTATGCTTGAGTGCAGCCTTTTTTTGTATGTTTTACATGGGGGTAGCTTCCCTTGGTTTGCACCTAGTTCACATTAGTCTGGATGTGCCAGTCAGGTTTTTTTGTCTATTGAATGTTAGCTTGCTGACCGAGCACTCCGCCCCCACCAGGTGGTGATTTTAATTACACCAGGTCCCTACTTTACCCATAAATGCAGGCATTGCTGACAGAGGTGCATATTCACCCAGAAATTCAGATATCAGCCTAATAGAGGTATGTTCACATTAGGTCAGGGACTCACCAGTATTGAGACCACCTTGACGATGGTTGGTGGGCTTTAAAATGTTTGGCCAAATGTTTATACTAAGCGTCTCAAATTTTTCCTTATATTCCAAAGCCATATTGCTATTCTAAATTTCATGTATTCCATATTGTCATGCTTTAGTATGCTTGAGTGCAGCCTTTTTTTGTATGTTTTACATGGGGGTAGCTTCCCTTGGTTTGCACCTAGTTCACATTAGTCTGGATGTGCCAGTCAGGTTTTTTTGTCTATTGAATGTTAGCTTGCTGACCGAGCACTCCGCCCCCACCAGGTGGTGATTTTAATTACACCAGGTCCCTACTTTACCCATAAATGCAGGCATTGCTGACAGAGGTGCATATTCACCCAGAAATTCAGATATCAGCCTAATAGAGGTATGTTCACATTAGGTCAGGGACTCACCAGTATTGAGACCACCTTGACGATGGTTGGTGGGCTTTAAAATGTTTGGCCAAATGTTTATACTAAGCGTCTCAAATTTTTCCTTATATTCCAAAGTCATATTGCTATTCTAAATTTCATGTATTCCATATTGTCATGCTTTAGTATGCTTGAGTGCAGCCTTTTTTGTATGTTTTACATGGGGGTAGCTTCCTTGGTTTGCACCTAGTTCACATTAGTCTGGATGTGCCAGTCAGGTTTTTTTGTCTATTGGATGTTCTTGATAAAGACCCAACTGTTGGTCGAAACATTGGAATGTATCTGTTTTTCCTTTGATGCCAGATCAAAATAATATTTATTCGTAGTAAGATTTACTACTCTTGACCTCAACATCATGATGGTTTTGCTAGCCATATCCCTTAAAATATCAGTGTTAAATGCTTTTTTTTCCATACATTCTACACAAAACTGGAAAACGTCAAATCTGATAGATTCTAGTAAATATACCGATATGACAACAGAAAGGAAACTCGGTTCATCACTGATCGGAATGTTTGTGCTGGTCGGGGTCCTCCCTGGCTTTTAGTTGCTGTAAACATAGAAAAAACACAACTCCAAACCTCTCTTTGCATTTCACTAATCTATAACAGACACAATTATATATGTAAAATGTAAGGTTTAATATTCACCAATGTATTTGCAGGTCCATATTGTATCATGCATTCCATGCAATGCTTTTAGACTCCGGCGTACCGGCATAGTTTTTGAAGAAGAGGCTTTAGGAAAACCCGGTGGTATTTTCCCTCAAGCGTCTTTTCTGATGTCTTCTTGGACATCTTTTGTGTAAACTTTGCCGATGGCGTTAAGCTCCATACATAAGGTAGCAGAAGTGTCCAGAAGTATGGACTGGTCACTTCCTATAACCGATTAACAGCTTTCAAAGTCTCAAGCTGTTAAAAGAATTTATTATATAAAAGATGGAACTTGTGCACAGCAAGTTGTTTTGACATTACTTTGCATATGTTCATTTTCTTTGGACTTTTTTTGGCACTTTTTAGGTAGGGTCGCAGGCTGAATCTGCCTCTAAAAACTGTTGGCAGTGGCCCTACGGCACCGAAGCCCAAGGGTGTCCAAAACCTCCTCATACCTGGTTACATACCCGCACGCATGATGTCGTGCCAGGCTTACTAATGAAAAGAAACATCGAGGATGCCGGTAGGTAGGAGGACCCTTGTTCAGTG
Organism: Oophaga sylvatica; assembly: GCA_033576555.1. Lineage (NCBI taxonomy): Eukaryota > Metazoa > Chordata > Amphibia > Anura > Dendrobatidae > Oophaga > Oophaga sylvatica. Next base: position 89,444,022 of record JARQOD010000009.1, on the reverse strand, counting down.
GCCAAGGCTTACCGACATGGAAGTCTAGCCAAGGTCCTTCAAATCTTTTTAATTAACTCTATAAATGACGTGTGATAGTTGAGGGGTCCTGTTACAGATTTTGCATTGGAGTTCAGAAATGTCACTTCTTGAATGGCGGCCCTAACTGTCACGTTCGGGCTGCAGCCGCCGAGAAGCGGCTCAGTCCGTAATACAATTCTGGACCCTCCATACCACAGAGGGGGACCCGGACCTACCCAAACTAGGGACTGGCAGAGACCGGAGTTCTGTGGCAGCTGAGCATGTATACGAGGAAGAGACACGTAGGACTTGATTACACCGCACAACTTCAGGTATAGGTAAATAAAGTTTACTAAAGTAAATAAGGGATGACACACAGTACATAACATCAGGGTAGACGAGGTCATCAGAATCACGAACTCAGGAACACGAACTGAACTTCAGGAACACGTAAACAGGAACACGGACACAGGAACACGGACTGGACATCAGGAACACGGACACCGGAACACGGACTGGACATCAGGAACACGGACACCGGAACACCGGCTGGATCTCAGGAAACAGAACACTGGCATCGGACTCCAGACATCTGGCAACGATCGACAGGTTCCGGACATCGGCCTGCGGACATCAGTCTCCGGACATGAGGCCGCAGTATCAGACTAGGGACATCTGGCAACGATCGGCAGGCTCCGGACATCAGGCAGGAAAGGATCGGATCCGGACATCTGGAAGTGATCTGAAAAGGAATCAAAGCGGTCTGGTGCAAGTCCCACCAGGCTCAACTGGAGCCGGGCGGGGATTGCACCAAAAGCAAGCTGAGCACAAAGTAACAGAAACTCAGCACACCCACACCGGACTCCTCCTTCCAAATGAACCCAGGATATATCACAGAAAGTCAGTTAGCAAAGTATCACAGTCACTGGGCTCAGGGTTCAGTACACAGAAGCAGTGGCGTAGCGTGGGGGGGCGGTCCGCCCCAGGCGGCACCTGTGTGTGGGGGCGGCACCTGTGTGTGGGGGCGGCGCACCCTTCCTTGGCCTCCCAACTTCGCACAGCCAGCATTTACCATTGCTGTGCTGTGCTTTGTAAAGATGCTAGCAGGACCTGTGATGAGGTCACAGGAGGGGAGGAGTTAGGTGTCACATGATCAGGCCCCTGTGTGCAGGAAGCTGCTGCTGTACTGGTCGTCATCATCGTCATGGTGCTGGATGATGGTAAGTTTATATGTGGGATCATAAGGGGTTTACAGTGTGGATGTAGCTGAACTGTGTGTGCATGAGGTGTACGGAGCGGAGCCGTGTGTACGAAGCGGAGCCGTGTGTACGAAGCGGAGCCGTGTGTACGAGGTGTACGGTGCGAAGCCGTGTGTGTACGAGGTGTACGGAGCGAAGCCGTGTGTGTACGAGGTGTACGGAGCGGAGCCGTGTGTGTACGAGGTGTACGGAGCGGAGCCGTGTGTACGAGGTGTACGGTGCGAAGCCGTGTGTGTACGAGGTGTACGGAGCGAAGCCGTGTGTGTACGAGGTGTACGGAGCGGAGCCGTGTGTGTACGAGGTGTACGGAGCAAAGCCGTGTGTGTACGAGGTGTACGGAGCGAAGCCGTGTGTGTACGAGGTGTACGGAGCGGAGCCGTGTGTGTACGAGGTGTACGGAGCAAAGCCGTGTGTGTACGAGGTGTACGAAGCAAAGCCGTGTGTGTACAAGGTGTACGGAGCGGAGGTGTACGGAGCGGAGCCGTGTGTGTACGAGGTGTACGGAGCAAAGCCGTGTGTGTACGAGGTGTACGGAGCAAAGCCGTGTGTGTACGAGGTGTACGGAGCGGAGCCGTGTGTACGAGGTGTACGGAGCGGAGCCGTGTGTACGAAGTGTACGGAGCGGAGCCGTGTGTGTACGAGGTGTACGGAGCAAAGCCGTGTGTGTACGAGGTGTACGGTGCGAAGCCGTGTGTGTACGAGGTGTACGGAGCGAAGCCGTGTGTGTACGAGGTGTACGGAGCGGAGCCGTGTGTGTACAAGGTGTACGGAGCGGAGGTGTACGGAGCGGAGCCGTGTGTGTACGAGGTGTACGGAGCAAAGCCGTGTGTGTACGAGGTGTATGGAGCGGAGCCGTGTGTGTACAAGGTGTACGGAGCGGAGGTGTACGGAGCGGAGCCGTGTGTGTACGAGGTGTACGGAGCAAAGCCGTGTGTGTACGAGGTGTACGGAGCGAAGCCGTGTGTGTACGAGGTGTACGGAGCGGAGCCGTGTGTGTACGAGGTGTACGGAGCAAAGCCGTGTGTGTACGAGGTGTACGGAGCGAAGCCGTGTGTGTACGAGGTGTACGGAGCGGAGCCGTGTGTGTACGAGGTGTACGGAGCAAAGCCGTGTGTGTACGAGGTGTACGAAGCAAAGCCGTGTGTGTACAAGGTGTACGGAGCGGAGGTGTACGGAGCGGAGCCGTGTGTGTACGAGGTGTACGGAGCAAAGCCGTGTGTGTACGAGGTGTACGGAGCAAAGCCGTGTGTGTACGAGGTGTACGGAGCGGAGCCGTGTGTACGAGGTGTACGGAGCGGAGCCGTGTGTACGAAGTGTACGGAGCGGAGCCGTGTGTGTACGAGGTGTACGGAGCAAAGCCGTGTGTGTACGAGGTGTACGGAGCGAAGCCGTGTGTGTACGAGGTGTACGGAGCGGAGCCGTGTGTGTACGAGGTGTACGGAGCGGAGCCGTGTGTACGAGGTGTACGGAGCGGAGCCGTGTGTACGAGGTGTACGGAGCGAAGCCGTGTGTGTACGAGGTGTACGGAGCGGAGCCTTGTGCGTGTGAGGTGTGTGGAGCGGAGCCGTGTGTGTACAGGGCCACAAAGAGCGAAGCCGCGCATGTACAAGGGTCCTGTTACTTGCGGGATCTGTGTGCTTGGGGGCTGCAGGGGGGAAGGAGGGGTGCCATTATGTGCATGGGTCTGCGTGGGGACGGAGCGAATGCTGTTATCTGTGTAGGGCTGGGTCCCTGTCCTGCTGTCCTGGCCGGGAGGTTTACTTTCCCGCATTAGAATCGTACATGCGGAAACCCGGGGACCTCCCACACGTTCTGGCAGCCACATGTCACGTTCCACCGTCCGGAGGTGACGTGCTGTAAGTCAGCTGAACGCTGGAAATGACCGCTGACCTCATTTCCGACAGTCAGCTTACAGCAGCAGGTACTGTAACTCGTTCTTGGGAGAGTCTTCAGAACGGCGACGCATCGAGCCGCTGGATCTGTTGGAGTGAGAGCCGGGTATTGTACGGACCGCTGCATACAATACCCGACTCTCACTAAGCGAGACAAGCAGGATGTGGGGATCTCAACATGGGATCTGTTCAACAGATGAAGAGATCCCCAGATCCTGCCTGTCTCGCTCAGTGAGAGCCGGGTATTGAATGGAGCGCCTCATAGCTGGTGAGATCCCCACATCCTGGGGAAATGAGGTCAGCGATGGAACGTGACTTGTGGCTGCCAGAATGTGTGGGAGGTCCCCGGGGTTTCCGTATGTACGATTCTAATGCGGAAAGTAAACCGCCTGGCCGGGACAGCGGACAGGGTCCCGAAATCGGGACTGTCCCGCTGAAACCGGGACGGTTGAGAGGTATGTGTTTATAATTATTGTTTATGAAACAGTGTGATCAGCAGTGCTAAGTGGGTGTGGTCAGGGCGTGGATATGGGTGTGACCATGAAATGGGTGTGGCTAGGGGTGTGGCCTAAAATTTGCCGCCCCGGGCGCCACAAACAGTTGCTACGCCACTGCACAGAAGGTTTCAGGAACATAGCACAGCAGACACAGTTCAGACAGTCAGTTACAGGATCAGGGATACGAGCCTAGAATTACCGCCTCTAGGAAAGGCACAGGAACGAGTTCAGGATCAGAGATACGAGCCTAGAATTACCGCCTCTAGGAAAGGCACAGGAACCAGTTCAGGATCACAAGACAGGACGAGGGTATCAGCTCTCCAGAGCTGAACACACACACACACACAAGGCTAGGTTCAGAAGCTATGTGAGTAGCTAAGGCACCGCCCATAGGGCAGGGAGCCTTTATATATGAGCTGCCCCTCAGCAATTGGCTGGGGACAGCATTTCAGGTACACACACTAACCCTGATAAAAGCAGGGCAGGTGTGGCCTGCGCACCCTATGAGAGCCAGACATATCAGCACAGCAAGGGCACCTGGAAATGGCTGCAGCCTAAACCCACGTAGCAAGTCATGCACCAGTGCAGAGGACCTTGCAACCTACGGGTAGCTTTCACAGCAGTAGCCAGGGTCCGCACATGCGGGTGGTCATGCAACGCAGCGGAAACACCCACGCATGCACGGTTACGCAGCGGAGCTGGGAACTGAGCATAATCCATACAGGTAACGGATATCAGTATCCCAGCTATATTAGGGGAAAAGGAGCAAAGGGTTAAAGCACAAACATGCATGTCACAACGTGACACTAACATTGCTCAATTTCTATAGGACTTTCTGAACCCTTGTTTTTACCACTTAGGCAAGTTAAGCTTTAATATAAAATGTTAATGAGTCTTGGAGGCCTGGATTTCTTCTAAATATTTCCTGATTTTTTGCTTCTTTGACAACCAATATACCATTTATACCAGATATTATATTTTGCTTTTACAGAGTAGAAATTATTCAGAGGAAATAGAAAAGTTTAGTCACAGCCTTGCAGGAAACTGACAGCCTGTCCGTCTCTTGCAGACTCGATTGAGCACAGATTTGCTGTGCTGTCAGCTTTTGGAAAAAAGTTTTTGATTGATTAAAGTGAATTTATTTGGGGCGGGGGGTGGATTACTCAATCCGGTATGTCAGACCAAGCAACCAAGACAGAAAGGCATAAGGCTAATTTTGCAAAACTATTACCCAGTACAAAGCAAGTTGCTGTAGAAGCATCTGACCTCTCAAATAATAAATTTGCAAATAGTCTAGTTGGGTATGGCAAATACTATAACGCTTCACTATTCAGTAAACCCATTATCACGTTGGGGACATTGTTGCTACGGAACTAGATAATGTGTTATGAGTAACGGCTGACCACTAGTCACCTTCGGTATTTTACTAGAGTCATATGAACAATCCTAATTAGTATTTATAGAGTATGGATCCTCCCTATAGGCCAGGATTAGCAGCTAGAAACACTTGGTTGAGAACATTAAAAAATACTTTATATGGGTGAATTGTTAAGCCTGTATCATGGCGAAAGCATGAAAAGTGGCCATTTCAGTTCATCATTTCTTGTAAAGACCACTTGACCTGAATATGTTGAGTTCTATTGCTTAATCAAACTGTGATAATACTATATTTTGTGAATACTGTATGGCATAACGAGGAAATAGAAAGAGCGTATTGGGGACTCTGCTTTAGAATGAATTGATGCTACTTATGTAGAAGTCTTTATTTGTCATGACAATGTCCATTGTGTGGATTTACTTTTTCTGAGTCTTACTCTGGGAGTGCAATACACTCCACTCTATGCCTTTTGAACCCCAAATTAATTAGATTTGTGTTAAAAGTAGAGATGGGCGGACAACTGGATGTTCGAGTCAGGCGAGATCGGCTGAACAGTTGCAAAAAGTTTGGGTTCGGGTACCAGAACAGTACCTAGACCTGAACCCGAACCCGGACTTGAATGGGGGGCCCAAACAACCAGTGTTTGCCACGTTGTCATGTGCATGACAGCGCGGCAAACATCGTTTCTGATCGGCGGTAAAATCATTAACGCTGGTCAGACAGCCATGGTTCTCACGCTTTCAAATGACAGAATGAGCCCACAGGTATGATCGGAGGTAGGCCAAAGTTTGGCCAAAATCTTGCGATACAAGACCAGAAACAGTCGTCCTGTTCCCTTTGCAGAAAAGCGCCCCAAAAGTATGGTATGATGTTTCCCCCATCATGCTTCACGGTAGGGATGATGTTCTTGGGTTTGTACTCATTCGTCTTCTTCCTCCAAACACGGTGAGTGGAGTTGATACCAAAACGTTCTATTTTGTCCTCATCTGACCACATAACCTACTCTCATGCCTCCTGTGGATCATTCAGATGGTCATTGGTGAACTTCAAACGGGCCTCGACATAAGCAGAGGGGCCTTGCGTGCCCTACAGGATTTTAATCCATGACGACGTAGTGTCTTAGTAAAGGTAATGTTTGAGACTGTGGTCCCAGCACACTTCATGTCATTGACCAGGTCCTCCCATGTAGTTCTGGGCTGATTCCTGATCTTTCTCACAATCATCCTAACCCCACAAGGCAAGACCTTGCATGTATATATAAACAAAATACACTGGCGCTACCTGAGGGGATAGAGATCTGATAAATGGACTAAAGATGTATATACGGTGCTTATGGAGGCTGCTGGAATTGAGCCAGATACTGTGCTATCGCTGACCCCAGAGTAACCAAAACGGTTCAGATAAATCAAAAAACATAAAACTACCTGCACCTCCAATGCAGTCTATTGAGGAATAGAAATAGAAATCCCCCTACTGAAATAAAGAGTGACAATTGGATCTATGTGTAAGGGTCCTAAAAAATCATGCATGCGCTCAGGTGTCAGTGCAGCAAACTTACTTCATAGTAGCTGGAGGCTGGATCGAGGGAGGAGGAAGTCGTGGCTTCGTACAGATACCCTCCGGATCGCGCACGCAGGAAAGGCACAGAACAGCGATGAGGCAGGGAGCGTCCTCCCTGCACCACAGGCAGACTTCCTGTGTGATAGCGCTAGTAGTCCGGACACTCAGCAGCGTCCTCCGGCCGAGAGGCGCCGCTGGTACGAAGCGGACGGGACGGGGGGCGGGACAAAAATGGGTGACGTCACCTTGGTACCTTTCTGTACCTTTCTGTACCAAGGTGACGTCACCCATTTTTGTCCCGCCCCCCGTCCCGTCCGCTTCGTACCAGCGGCGCCTCTCGGTCGGAAAACGCTGCTGAGTGTCCGGACTACTAGCGCTATCACACAGGAAGTCTGCCTGTGGTGCAGGGAGGACGCTCCCTGCCTCATCGCTGTTCTGTGCCTTTCCTGCGTGCGCGATCCGGAGGGTATCTGTACGAAGCCACGACTTCCTCCTCCCTCGATCCAGCCTCCAGCTACTATGAAGTAAGTTTGCTACACTGACACCTGAGCGCATGCATGATTTTTTAGGACCCTTACACATAGATCCAATTGTCACTCTTTATTTCAGTAGGGGATTTCTATTTCTATTCCTCAATAGACTGCATTGGAGGCACAGGTAGTTTTATGTTTTTTAAGACCTTGCATGTAGCCTCAGACTTAGAAAGATTGACAGTCAACTTGTGTTTCTTCCATTTTCTAATAATTGTGCCAACAGTTGTTGCCTGCTTGCCTATTGTCCTGTAGCCATCCTAGCCTTGTGCAGGTCTACAAATTTGTCCCTGGTGTCATTAGATAGCTCTTTGGTGTTGGCCATGGTGGAGAGGTTGGAGTGTGATTGAGTGTGTTGACAGGTGTCATTTATATAGGTAACAAACTCAAACAGGTGCAATTAATACAGGTAATGAGTGCAGAGTAGGATGCTTTTTAAAGAAAAACTATCAGGTCTGTGAGAGGCAGAATTCTTGCTGGTTGGTAGGTGATCAAATACTTATTTAATGCAATAAAATGCAATTTAATTATGCAAAAATCATACAATGTGATTTTCTGTTTTCTTAGATTCTGTCTCTCACAGGTGAAGTGTACCTACGATGAAAATTACAGACCTCTCCATTCTTTGTAGGTGGGAAAACTTGCAAAATCGTCAGTGTGACAAATACTTATTTTCCTACTGTATATACACACACATACAGTACATGTATATGACTCTCTTAAGCAATTCTGCTTTAAATTAAATCTGGGTATATATTTCTCAGTGTGCAATGTTATGAAAAACTAGGACATCAAAACTCGTAATGTTCAAATATTGAAGCAGAAGCCTGTTGGTTTGGTAAAATGGGAAAAATTAGATGGCTTTAAAATTCCATTTATAATTTAGTACCAATTATTCATTGTTTGACATTATCTTAGAAACGGAGCGAAGGACTAAAACAAAATATTTTCTCTAAGCTTCAGATGATCTGATATAATGTTCTGGCACAAAATGAGCACAGCATAAAAATACAGTTTCCTAGTGGAGAATTTAATGTCATTTGTTATAGGAATACCGGGAGCAGGCACTAAAGGTCACTTGTGAGAGTACAAAACAATGGGGGACACTGCACTTATCGCTGCATGCAGACGTTTCTGTTTCTCCGAGTAGAAGATATAGAAATTGAAGTTGGCTAAATAATGTATAAACTTTTCTAAATCTTACTCTTTTGCTTAAAGTTAACGTCCTTAAAAAAAAACCTCAGAATAAGTAGACATCTCCAGACATCTATTCTGGATAGAATTCAGAAGAAGTGTAGGGCTATAATGAACAATAATACACACCCACTATACGAGCTGTTCTTGAATCAGAAGAGCACATTCAGCAGCCGTCTAATCCTACTAAGGTGCAAGAAGGAGATATTCAGGAAATCGTTTGTACCTACTGCTATGGGGATGTATAATAATTTCCTAAGGGTGGTAGAAAATAATGACTGATGGCTGGTGTACTAATGTCAATTAACATTGTCTTATGTACACCTGAACTACACACTTTTATTTATCATGTAATGTTGGTACACCTGTGCAAGATTTGTGTCCTAATATTTTATATACTGCTGTTTGTATTGCTGCTGTAATAGTGTAATTTCCCCCCGGGATCAATAAAGTGTATCGTATTGTATCGTAGTAACGTCTCCAAGTCAGGATTTACTTCATGGTGACCAAGTGAGATGCAATCATTGTCAGATGGGGATTCTTCGATTCTTGGCACGCACGGGACTTTTCAGTGGGGTCTTTTGGGTTCTTCAAGGTTTAATCCTATAGCATGTAGACTCCAGTGTCAGCTCCAAATTTACTTCAGAATTGGGTTATCTTCTCCTTGAACGTTGAGAACGATTATTGCGTCAGCCTCAGCCCACGGGAGGATCTTCTGGTACTCCAGTGGACAAGTCTTAGGCTGGGGTCACACAAGCGTATAAAAAATGAGTCCAATTTTCATCCAGAAAAGTGGGACGATTTTTTTTTTCTCACTTGTCATCTGTATCCAGTCTGTTTTTTTAATCATCAGTTATTATTTACAGGACCAGTTACAGTTTCCCATTCTAGGGAATTGCAATGTATCCGTAAAAATCGGTTGCCAGTCCGATGGTCCATGCGGCATCCGATTTTTTTGTCGCATCCATCCAATTTCGAAGCAAAATCAAAACATGCTGGAATTTTTCTGAATACAGCTGAGAAAAAAAAACACAGATCTGCGCTGCCTCACTGAATAACATTTTTTTTATTGGATAGCACTTGTCCAAGTTATACGCTCCTCTGAGCCAACCCGTAGGCTAAGTTCACAAGAGCATCTAAAAAAGTTCATCAAGACCAAACAGATGATTTGTCATCCGTACGTCATCCGTTCTTATACATCAGCAGCTAATAAAACGAACAAGAGCAAATACAGTTTAATTTGTTAGTATTTGCAATGTAGCCGTAAAAATTGGATGCTATGTGGTTGATCTGTACGGGATCCAATTTTTTTGTGCACCTATAAACTTAAATAGGCGAGTGTCATCCGAAATGCAGAAAACAGTAGTATATGAGCAGCTCAATTGAATAACATCGGTCCGAGTGCCGCAATTCTTTTTCCACTGACAACAATCATGTGAATGAAGCCTAACCAAGGGCGTAATACACTAATTCGATGCCCATCCCAGAAGCATAACTTTTTTATTTTCCATCAACATAGCCATATGAGGGCTTGTTTTTTTTTTGCAGGACAAATTGTACTTTTGAACTACTCTATTGATTTCACCATATATTGTACTGAAAAAAAGGGAGAAAAATTTCAAGTGTCGTGAAATTGTAAAAAAAAAGCAATTCCACAATTGTTTTTTGGGTTATTTATTTACCATGTTCACTAAATACTAAAACTGACTTGGAAATTTAATTCCCCAGGTCAGTATGAGTACGCAGACACCAAACATATATAAGTTCTTTTTTAGTTAAGTGATGAAAATTGAAAACAAATCAGAAATTCGTAAGAAAAATAAAATTGCTTTTGTCACCATATTCCAAAACCCGTAGCTCCTCTATTTTTCGGGATCAAGGGCTGGGTGAGGGCTTATTTTTTGCGCCCCAAGCTGACGTTTTTATTCATACTTACTTTTGGGTAGATTCAATGTTTTGATCATCCATTATTACCTTTTATTGCAATGTTGTGGTTGCCAAAAAATGTAATTCTTGACTTTTGATTTATAGAATCATAGAATCATAAAATCATAGAATAGTAGAGTTGGAAGGGACCTCCTGGGCCATCTGGTCCAACCCTCTGCTCAAAGCAGGATTCTCTAAATCATCCCAGACAGATGTCTGTCCAGCCTCTGTTTGAAGACTTCCATTGGAGGAGAACTCACCACCTCTCGTGGCAGCCTGTTCCTGTTCTTTCTCTTGTTAGGACGTTTACCAATCAGATTAATTTATTTTAAATTTTGATCGGACGACTCTGCAGTGATATCAAATATGTGTATTTTTCTATTTGTTTTATTTTCAAAGGGGGGGTGATTTAAATTTTGTGTTTTTTTAATTTTTTTAATGTTTTTATAAACTTTTTTTAACCTTTCACTGGCTTAAATAGTCTCCTTCCTTTAGGAGACTTGAAGCTGCAATCATCCAATCGCCCGCGCTATATCTAGTAGTGCTTCAGCCCTGCCACATGTAGAAAAAATCCTGATCTATGAAGCCGGCGTCCTTAGGAGATTCCCAGTGACAGGCACAAGGGTATTCTGCAGACTGTCATGACAACACATTGGCGATCGCAATTACGTGACGGGGGCACCGATGGGCAGGATTTGTGATGCGCTTTTGGCCGGTAAGTGTTAAATTCCGCTTTCAGTGATTGACAGTGGCATTTAACTGGTTAACAGCCGCAGATGGATCTCAGATCCACCCGTGGCTGTTGGAGGCACATCAGATCAACTGTCATATGCAGGGAAAGATGCAAGCTCAGTGCCGGAGCCAGTATCAAATGCAGGGACACGACCTTGGAGGGACCTATATATCCAAGGTCATGAAGGGATTAAAGAAGAAAAAAAAGTGGATTTCTGCACTAAAGGTATCAATGTAATCAGTATTACAGCGCCAGTACCACCATGTCTTTACTTTGCAAAATCGTGCCGACTGGTTCTCTTTAAGACTCCCTACTCCACCCGGATCTCAACAAGATGAACCATTATCCCCCAAAACCTCCACAAAGAAATGTGTGATGATAGATGTTAGTTACATTTATCGTGGATTGTCCATCTCTGTACTTTTATTTTGAAAGTATTAGAATTTGAGAATATTTCCAGGTCAGTGCCGCAGCGAACGATGTCAGCTGTAGGAAAAGTGAAAAAAGAACCAAGAGGAAGCTGCCAAACAGGTCGCATGTTCTTTATGCATAATTTAAACAGATTAAATGGAAACAATTTTATTTGCCACACGGTAAAGATTATGCATTCATTCTGCCATTCTGACGCCTCTAAACAAGAACAAGCGACCTTTCTTTTGTAGGTTGAGAAGTGTTTGCAAAAAGGCTTCAAAGCTGTCTGTGTATATGCCACTGCGATATGTCACCATTCAGATCACGCTCCTTTAACTTCGTTTTCTGTAACTCTGTCTGCATCAGGTCCATCAAAATCTTATGCAAATGCGACCTCATTGGTCGTCTACAGGACTTAAGGCTTTTGCTTTAGGATTTTTAGAACAATTGAGTCACCTCAAAAACACGACTAGAAAGCCCAAATATAAAAAGTACAAATCTTTATTAGACAAAATTGTATAAACAGTACATACAAATAACGACCATGGAGTACCAGAAACTGGAGGAGAAATGAAAGTGCAGCTAAGGCACATCAAAGGCATGTCATGAACAACCGACCCAAATATTGTCCGGTATAATCAACCATAAAAGATATATAAACATACACAAACAGGCATAGCCTATGTAGAATGTTAACAATAAATTACCGACCAGGATACCATATAGTAGAAGGTATATATACAAGTCTATACAAAGAAATCATCTACTAGTATAACTAATGGAATGGCTAATGGAAAAGATATTGGCCGCACATAGGTGTGGATAGTAGAAGTTGGTGTGGCATAGTATAATCACATAATAGCCCACAGCCATATCCTAGCACATAATAGCGCACAGCCACAGTTTATACAGAATTAGACACAACCATAGCGGCCATATTACCTGGAAGGGGATGACAAACCGGAACAATAGCAGGTCAGGAGAGAGGCCCGACGCGCGTTTCGGATACAAGATCCTTCTTCGGGGGCGTACAGAAGCATAATGTGCACAGGTACAAATACCGTCACACCGGAAGTGGTGCAGCGGCCGACCCGGAAGTGACGCATCCGTAACCATAGAGACCACAACGCTGGATGGCGGCGGCGTCAGAGACCCGAAGATTGCATGGCAACCCAGAGGTATCGAGAGACGCCGCCACACCATAGAGCGCTGCAGCGTGTGGCACGCATGCGTCAGAGGTAGCCGCTGAACCACCAATGTGTATAATAAATGGAACCAATAAGTGTGTATACCAAAAGTAGTATAACATACAATTATGTATATACCGGTAAACATATAAGAAGTGCATAGGTATGAATGTGTTACCAAAAACATAATAGGTCACAGAAAAAACAAACAAATAAACAAAATATATAGTGATGAAATGAAATGGAAATATATATATATACAAATAATCATAAAAATATGACCCATTATAACAATAACATAGCACACATAATACCCAAATAAAAAGAAAAAATGAAAAAATAAAAAAAATTAAAAATAAATACATAAATACAAAACAGTAACATATACATAGACAAAAATGAGAACAAAAAATGAAAGAAAAATATATAATAAAATAAAGTAAAAAATATATATATGTATATCAAAGGAAAATAATAACAACGATGAAGACACATAAAACTGATAATTGAAGTGACGACGGATGTGCACCAGCTTCTTCCTCCATATAGAGTGCGATTGAAAAATGAAACAGGAAAACAATTAGATCTAGAAATATAAAAACAAGATAAAATTAATGACATGCAAGAAAAGCACCATGAGGAGCACATATGCAGAGGAACTGGCGATCACAGAAAGGGCACGAAACTCAAGTTTTCATTGAGGCCCTTAGGTTGGACAGTGTCAAGTGTCCAAATCCAGCGACTCTCTATCTGAGCTCAGATTTGCGATGTCTTACCACCTCTAATACCCAAATCAAGGGCATCAATGCCCCTAACTCTTAGTCCCATACTATCGCATTGATGATATAATTTAAAGTGGCGCGGGATTGTCTTAAGTGACGCTATATCATCTTGCGTGGCTGCTGCTTGAATCCCAAGCACATGCTCTCTAACTCTAACTTTAAGTTGGCGCGTTGTAAGGCCGACATATATAAGAGAACACGGGCACCTGGCAAAGTAAATAACATTTCTAGTATCACATGAAATGAATTTACGGATCTGAAATGTCCGAGTGCCTGAGGAGTTAGAGAAAGTTGTAGTAGTATCAATATTTGTGCATGCCACACAGTGGCCACATGGACTACATCCCCGTCTATTAGGGCGGGAGTTGGAAAAAATGGGACGAGGATCAGGGGCATGATGGCTCCGAACAAGATGATCACGAAGATTACGACTCCTACGATATGTTATCAATGGCCTTTTTGGTAGGATTTTTTTCAGGATGGGATCCGTCATGAGAATTGGCCAGGCTTTAGTTAGAGCAGATCTTATACGATCGGTCTGAGAGTGGAAATCGGTTATAAAACGTACGGGTTGGATATTATCAATAGTGTTATTTACCTTATACAGCAGATCACTCCTGATACTATATTTGGCTTTTTGATAAGCTCTTTTTATAGCTCTGTTGCTGTATCCACGGGCATGCAAACGATCTTTAAGTTCGCTGGCCTGTTTTTCAAAATCTAGATCAGAGGAACAGATCCGACGAATACGGGTAAATTGGCCCACTGCTACAGCACGAACCATATGATTGGGATGGGATGAGGATGCGTGTAGGAGCATATTAGTGGACGTGGGTTTCCTATATACGTCGGTGTGTATAGCTCCAGAGGGGTCCTTCTTCAGTAGCACATCAAGGAATTCAATTTGGGAATTATCAGATTTGAAGGTCAAGTGAATATTATTGATGTTATTATTTAAATAAGAAAAAAATCCTCAAGGGATGATTTAGTGTACTGCCAGATCAGCAAAATGTCATCGATGTAGCGTGTCCAAAAAAGGACACGCTCCATCGACTCATGCTGATCTGACAGGAAGAGGTCCCTCTCCCACAGCCCCAGGAACAGATTAGCATAGGCGGGCGCAAAGGCCGCGCCCATTGCTGTTCCCTGGAGCTGCAGGTAGAAGGACCCCTTGAAGACAAAAAAATTGTGGGTAAGTGAAAATTCCAACAGATCAAGAACAAACGACCTCATACCAGGGCTCAAATTCGAGGAATTCAAGAAGAATTGTGTCGCCCTAAGACCGTCACTATGACGAATACTAGTATAGAGTGACTCGACGTCGGCGGTGACAAAAAGATTGTCTGCATCAAGGGATAACCCATCCATTTTTCGTAGCAGTTGATTGGTATCTTTAAGGAAGGAGGGCAGAGTCTCCACCATAGGTTGAAGTATAGAATCAATCCATCGGCTCACACACTCCAAATAGTTCCCCCCACCAGAGATAATTGGACGCCCAGGGGGTTTTACAGCATTCTTATGAATTTTAGGTAATAGATATAGTGTAGGTATTCTTGGTTCATCTACAATCAGGGCACTAGCTAATTCCTTGGTAATAATAGCATCAGCAGACGCCTTATTGATCATTTTTTTAAGTTCTAGAGAGAAGGCAGATAGGGGATTATAAGTTAGCCTTTTATAGCATATCCTATCATTCAACTGGCGAAAGGCCTCTTGTTCATACATAGGCCTTGGCCAGAGGACAATATTATTGTGTTTTTGGTAACACATTCATACCTATGCACTTCTTATATGTTTACCGGTATATACATAATTGTATGTTATACTACTTTTGGTATACACACTTATTGGTTCCGTTTATTATACACATTGGTGGTTCAGCGGCTACCTCTGACGCATGCGTGCCACACGCTGCAGCGCTCTATGGTGTGGCGGCGTCTCTCGATACCTCTGGGTTGCCATGCAATCTTCGGGTCTCTGACGCCGCCGCCATCCAGC
This sequence comes from Oophaga sylvatica, assembly GCA_033576555.1. NCBI lineage: Eukaryota > Metazoa > Chordata > Amphibia > Anura > Dendrobatidae > Oophaga > Oophaga sylvatica. Next base: position 89,428,675 of record JARQOD010000009.1, on the reverse strand, counting down.
GTTGTGGTCTCTATGGTTACGGATGCGTCACTTCCGGGTCGGCCGCTGCACCACTTCCGGTGTGACGGTATTTATACCTGTGCACATTATGCTTCTGTACGCCCCCGAAGAAGGATCTTGTATCCGAAACGCGCGTCGGGCCTCTCTCCTGACCTGCTATTGTTCCGGTTTGTCATCCCCTTCCAGGTAATATGGCCGCTATGGTTGTGTCTAATTCTGTATAAACTGTGGCTGTGCGCTATTATGTGCTAGGATATGGCTGTGGGCTATTATGTGATTATACTATGCCACACCAACTTCTACTATCCACACCTATGTGCGGCCAATATCTTTTCCATTAGCCATTCCATTAGTTATACTAGTAGATGATTTCTTTGTATAGACTTGTATATATACCTTCTACTATATGATATCCTGGTCGGTAATTTATTGTTAACATTCTACATAGGCTATGCCTGTTTGTGTATGTTTATATATCTTTTATGGTTGATTATACCGGACAATATTTGGGTCGGTTGTTCATGACATGCCTTTGATGTGCCTTAGCTGCACTTCCATTTCTCCTCCAGTTTCTGGTACTCCATGGTCGTTATTTGTATGTACTGTTTATACAATTTTGTCTAATTTGTACTTTTTATATTTGGGCTTTCTAGTCGTGTTTTTGAGGTGACTCAATTGTTCTGCGCATGTTCTGTGCGACTGCCCTCTTTATTGTTTCATGTCTACTCCATTTCAGCAATGCACTTTAATGTTATTATCTATCTTTTGCTGATCTTGTTCAGTAGCTGTTCTTTTTACTTTAGGATTTTTAGTCACTTAATTCCAGTATAAAACCAAAGAAGCACTCCTCATCCCATTAAAGTGTTTATCCTCCTACTATATTGCAGTCATCACATTATATAGCACTATGTACTTACAATTACTCATTTTGCTTTTCTACCCATTTAATGCTTCTCAATTCTCTGCTCTATGTAGAAACTGGAAATTTCTTGTCGCTGAATTTATCATCCCCCCTTCATCTCCTGACCCAGCTGCTCCTTCCTCCCCCTGTAATTGATTTTTGCAGTGACTTATGACTCATAGAGGGAAAATTGACCTCCTGTTTCTATGTGGACCTTAGAAGGATTCATCATCAGTTTTTATTCACGTGATGTTATAGACCTAAAAGAAAAGAGAAGAATTAGCTGGGTAGAAAGGCAAAATGAGCAATTGTAAGTACACAGTGCTGTATAATGTGATGATGGTGGGGATACTTGATTTAGGATATGGAAGAGATATGTAGAAAAAAAAACTGGTAAAATGCACAGAGCTGGAGGCTGTGTTAGTTTTTGGGGGCTCGGCCAAGTGAAGTTTTGGGGTGGAATTAGTATTTCCGATAAGACCCTAAAATGGTGGCAAAATATTAATCTACTATTGTTGCCTGATATTTTTGTACTGATCTTTCGTTCCCAAAGGAAACATTATGATGCAAAATACATACATCAAAATACCATATCTGTCTTTAGCTTAGTCCTCCTGATTATCTCATATGATCTACTGTAATTTCAGCTCATATTTTAGCAGATGTTCAAAAGATAAATGATCTTTTATCCACCTTGTGCTCGTAAGAAAATCATGATTATGCAATTTAAAACTAACGAGCATTTTAAGAGCTTAGTTTACATAGCTGCAGCGCTAAGGCTAAGTTCACATTAGTGTTCGGGGGCTTTGCGGAGGGCCGTGTACTTCCTCCGGTGAGAGGATGCAGAGGTAGTATTCGCGGATGGTAAAATGATGAGTATCAATGATTCCTAGGAGGTGAGGGACGCCGTCACACACTTCACATTGGTGCCCGAGGGCTTCCAGTTCAGTCATAACAAGACATTTATTTTTAAACCGTTTTTCACAGAATAGCCAATATTTCAATTTTTGGATAATATTCTCATATTATTGCTGGCAAATTACTGTAATAAAGGTTCTTTTGTTGTAGCCTAAATATCCCCTTAGACATTAAAGTGTGCCTGTCAACGACATTGTCATAAAAGAGCAGATCATTCACACTTTTAGACATATAATGGGCTACGACAGTTTTATTGCTTGAATGGTCACTGTCTTTTCAACAAACTTTGGATAAATCAAATGAACAATCAAATCTAAGAAATGTATAAAAAGTAGGCTTTTTATCTCCACTTATCAGTCAATTCACATCCTTCCCCTGCCTTCCGAAGTCAACTTTCATTCTAAAAACTGATAACATTTATCTTGCTCAAGAAAAGAGACTGAATGCCAATCACTGAGGAATCAGATTACAGCAGCCTACTGAAGTCTGTGGAGAGGGGGAAAGCACAGTGAGAGTGTCAAGATCCACTTTTGGATCTGTGGCAGATTGTGCTTTCCATATTAAAACCTTTTTCCTTTCAGGCCATCGGGGGTTAATGTCAGTCTTTTCCCCCGGTGGCCGCTGGTGTAATTACAATGCTGCTGACTGTCAGGCGAAGGTGGTGACCATTCCCACTATCCTTTAAAAGGTCACTGGAGTTGTCAGCTGACTTATGGTGACTTTTCTGCTTATTGGAGACCATCCAAGCTGGAGTCAGGAGCTTGCTGAGCGCAGTGGTACTTCTGCTATTTCCCTGATCTGGTGTCTTACTCTGCTGTGTGGTGCATTGCAGCAGAGAAAGCTGAGTTTTAGTTGTTCAGTTGATTTAACCCCTAAGGTTCTGCCTTTCCTTCCTTTTGTTGTTTTTGGGTAGTTCACTTTAATCCCTGTCTCACCTCCTGGGGAGGAGGTTGGGGGTTTAGCTCACGGCTAAACAGGAGACAGGGACAGGTCGGTGGCTTGGGCCTCACTACCTTCAAGTGTACACCCAGGTTAAGCTTTAGCCCAGGTTCTTCGTCCCCTGTATTTCTACAACTGCCCCGTGACAGGGAGAGAGAGAGGCAGAGAGAAAGATCTTGTTTATGCTATGAAGTAAGTGTTCAATTTTCCCCAGTACTGGATTCATAGTTACATTGCTCAGTACAGGTGGCAGGTGAACAGTAATTTTTAATGGTTGTGTCTGGTAGAAATCCAGGGTTGCCAACTGTCCAAAATATTCAGGACTGTGCGTAAAAATTGGTCACTTTTTTCCTGTCCATAAAAAAAATGTAAGGCATTTTATACAAATTATTTTAATTATTATAATTATCATTTTACAGTTTAGAATGAATGCAGACAATGTCTTCATATCAGAATTATAATCTGTAGATAGGTATGACTCACAATTGTAATGATTTATTATGGTTTTCCAGTGTGTCTGTAAAAAATATTGTCTGTACTGAATTATTTGGTAAGCTATTCAGAAAAATACAAAGTCAAGTTGTCAACCTCGGAGCCATCATAGCAGCTAAATCCCCACCCACTAGCTCAGAGACAACTGAAAACAAAAGATCTTACAAAGGAGAAAACTGGTGAGAAGTGTGGGATAAAAATGAAGTAATGGCTGGAAATAGTGTTATTCTTCATGTACACAGCTTACTCTGAGTCAGTCGAGAAGAACAAGTCAACTGGAAATCTGGAGATACAACCAGTACCACCATAAAACCATTAGCATGACCCCTAAGTATATAAATTATACCAGATTCACATGCATTGCCTTTTACATGCCCTGAAACTATTTTTTTCTGTCATTTTCCGATCCAGTTTTAGCACATTTAATCAATATTTTCCCTTCATCATGCATAATCTGTGTGTAACTAGAGGACATTTCATGCAACATTTATGGAATGTAATCTAGAGGAAACTGATGGATTGTGGCAACATGACAAGGGACAGCTGCCTGGGTTTTTTTTTTCTTTTCATTTGTGAAATAGAGATATCTCATTAGTTTACATGACAGTTTCTGTAAACCTCAGGTGGAAGGTTTGTATACAAGCTGTTTTCCTTGTATTCAAATTTGTAAAACTTTATAAATTTACCAGTTTTTAATATATTGCTTTAAAAATGAATTCAAGAAACAAACTGACGTTCTGTAGCAATCCTTCAGCTCCATACGAGCTTTCCCGGTCAGACTTGGACTATGCTCATCACCATTTGATCCCTATACTGTGATATTGTCAATACATGAACTCCCTTGTTGCCTCTTAAAGGGGCCTGTCTGGCGCTAGGATATAAGTCTGAAGTCAGTCTATGTCACAGTAGACTTGTGAATCCTCACATCTTGTGCACTGCGCACTGTGAAGATCCTCTCCTCCGGTGATGGCGCTGGGAGCAGGCGTGATTGCAAGTGCACGATTTACATAAATGCGGTCACAGACCGACTAGACGTGTCCTGCCTCGCCCAGTGCAAGTGTATCGAGCGAGGTTGGAAACATCTAGTCGGAATGTGACTGGAAATATGCAAATCATATACCTTTCGGTCATGTGACCGCCCGCTCTGAGCGGCAGCACATATAGTGACTGCAGACTTGAATCTTAAGGTCAGACAACACTTTTAAGACTAACCGCTGAGTGATGGAGCAAACCAAGGGAAAAACCAAAACAAAATGGAGAAAAAAAACAAACAGGAGTGAGAACCAGAGAATCAGATAAAAAAAGAATCTGCTCAGAGATAGCTGAGTTTAGGAGAAGATATCAGAGCAGAGAGAAAGTAGTCAGACAGTCCTTGACCAAAATAGAATAGACATTTGGGAAAGGCTGGGGTCAGACTTGCGAGAAAGTCGCACGAGTCTTGCACCTCAATACCCGACACTGCCGCCGGCACTCAGGACCGGAGTGTGCGGCTACATGTATCTCTATGCAGCTGAACACTCCGGTCCGAGTGCCGGGTATCGCAAGTGTGACCCCGACCTAATTCAGATTATGGTCAAGGGACAATAGTATATCAATCAATTACAAGCGCCAGGTTAATATAATGATACAATAGAGGACATTGTATTACAAACTAATAAGTTTAAATAGGGCACCTTGATTGACCACATAATGTACCACGCTATTGACTGGTTCTTTGATTGGCCAGTCAACGGGCTCTGTGATTGGCCAAGATTGTTACCCTTAATCCTGGAAATGTGTTCAGATGTGTTGAGCATGCTCCATCCTGAGTGTAGTTGGGTAACTGAAGACGCAGTAATAAAGTAAAGTATCAGCAGTAGACAGTTAGTTACAAAATCCACAATTTTGCAGTCCAGTGTGTGGTCATCCTTCAAAAATTTGAGGCTCACGTCGGTTTGATAAAATTATTGGAGGTTGGGCTCTAAAACACATGTGATGCTCTTGTATCACAGATTAACGACACTGTCATGCTGATTAATTTAGGAATATATCCACATTGTGTAAAGGCTTCACATTGAACTCTGTTTAGTAAAGTTCATTTTCCCATCGATTCATAAATTACTATGACCGTCAAACTGTTAAACATATTCATGGTAGAGTATTTCCCTATACCATTGTAGCGACATTTAGGAGAAATTTGCTCTCGGGAGGAAGGGAAGTGACAACCCTCGGAGCACAATTATCGCAATGTTGCTGCAGGGATAGAGAGAGCATCTCTTTCAATAATGTTACATTGAGCTTGTATTAAATACATTACGAAAACTAATGTCAAACAAAAAGCGAAAGGAAATGTAAAAAAAAACAGAGTAAAAACAATGTCAATGGTAATTTTTGTTTATTTACCAAATTATTTTTTCCCTTCACATAAACATGGAAATGAATAATCACATTTTAGATGTCTGTGGCCACTCTATTTATAATTAGAGATGATAAATGATTTGAAATTCGAAGTTGGAAGGTTCGTCAAATTTTGGTGAAATTTTCCCCAAAATTTAAAATTACAGCAAGTTGATTACAATACTGCAAACTTTCCAATTGCCAGAAAAGAGGTGTACAATGGTATGTTAAGTATTTGGTGCAAAAACAAATTTTGGTTTTTGTTCACCATTTCTGCATTTCTTGGATGGAAAAATGCAGCCTAAAATAAATGCATTTTTGACTCGTTTTTTACATGCATTTTTGGTGCAGATTTTTCCCCTTAACATGCATCATTGCCTCTGTGCAATTATAGTTTCTGCTCCCGCCTCATAAAGCAGAGCTCCAGAAGTCTACATGACCCCGCGAGTGACATCAGCAGCATGATCACATGACTGATCAGGCTGCTAATGTCTCCTGAACTCGGGTCAGAGCTTCAATTAAACTCGTGTCTGAAAGATGCAAGCGCAATTGATTGCTGGGAGAAAGCATTCTGCACATATGTGAGCCGGTTGTCAACTTGACAGCCGACTCAGAACTGCCGACTAGAAAAAGTCATAGTGCTGGGGCAACAGAGAGGGCTCTGAGTGCTACTCTGGCACACATGCCATAGGATCGCCATCGCTGCCCTAGATAATGTCAAGGTGACTCACTATAGAAAAGGATGGTAATTGGTAATATTCAGCAACATGTTTAAAACACAGTGTACTGACAAAACTTTTTTCTTTTTAAATATGGATTATTATTATTATTATTATTATTTATTATGGATCAAAAATATCCCTCTTAGTAGAAATGAGGGATCATTCAAAATTCAAATTCACATGTTTGCGTAGTTTCTACCAGGAAACTCACATTTATTGTCCCTTATTATGCTATGGGCTCTCTCCATACTTCAGAGCTAATAAACACAATATGTAACAAATAAATACTCAGCCTCCACTCAGCTCTCCAGCCCCTCTGCTACTCACCACCACCTGGAGTAGTGAGTAGTGAGTTTAACGATTTGTTTTATTTGTTTAACCTTTTGATCATCTTTAAGAATTAGAGTCCAATCAAATGTATTTGCTCCACTCTACCTCTTAGTCATATGTGAACTGAAGGTGTCGCTGTCAGAGGTAACATCATACTGATGTTACTGAGATGAGTGATGTCTGATATATTCCATAATTATCTCTGCTTCCTCCCCACCAATATGCTTTCTGGAGGCAAAAGAAGCCAATAGGTGTAGTACTACTGCCAGACAGTTTGGGCTAGTAGTGGTTATTCAGTTTCTGCTAGTGGTTCCCAAATTCTTAGCCAAGCTTTAGTTTCTTTTTCTTTTACATTATTCCATTAATTGCCATTGCCATTTTTTCTTTTACCACACATTTTGTACAACACTAAAATTAACTTTTGACATTCTTTTCAACCCCAATTATTCAACCATTGCCAAAAAGGGGATAATAAGGAATGCTAGGTAGGTACACATATAGAAAGCAAAATGTGGCAGTAGGCAGTAGGTTACACTATAGGTGTGGCATGTATGGTTGTCACATTTTTACTGGTAAAACAAGTGTGCAAATACAGATATGTACAGTTCAATATCTACAATTTGCCTTCTATTTTTATAAATATCAACCCTCTTCCAGAAAATTCTATGACTAAAAATACTAGGTAGGTATATACCCAAAAGCCAGCACCTGCAACAAGGTAATTTATTGGTGTTGCATGTACAGATGTAAAATTTAGCTAGTAAAACAACTGTGCAATTTTTTTCTTCTAATTTTGGAATTTTCTTTTTTACTATTAAAAAACAATTATTCTCTCCTTTAAAGAAAGGATTGCAGCAAGAATTGCAAAAGGTTAGGACAGTTGCTTATGACTAGCATGCACAGTGTCTCTGACTCAGACTGATTTCAGATTTTTTTTTTCTGTAAACAAAAACTGTTCTGGCTTGCTGGTGCTTTCTAGTACATTAAGAATGAATTAAAAAAGGTTTAATTGTAATTTAAATGTGGCAGAACAGATATCACCGATCAATCAGACTGAGTTTGTCAACTCTCCTACCCTCTATATCTCCCTATCAATTGAATCTCTGTGTTATTTCCAGACTACTACCATCATCTTCTTCAGTGCTGCAGTTGTACAACACATGAATGTATGGAGCATTCGTCTAAAGATCTAGGGATTTCTCTTCCTATCTATATTACTGAGCTATGAGGTCTGACATTCTCTCTATATTCTAAATCACCATAAAATCCCAGCTGCATTCCATGCCTAGGCTTTTATACAAACTATTGGAGTCCCTTCTTGTTGGTTGCTGTTTGATGTGATGAGATAGCTGTAAGGCGCCATGGGAAAGACCACAAGGTAGCACCTAATGTCATATCAGCCTTCTGTGGCTGATGCAATATTCTACATAGCATAAAATGGTGGTGTTGAAAATTTTTTGACCATGAGGGTGATCAATGAGTGGAACAGGCTGGCACGCGAGGTGGTGAGTTCTCCTTCAATGGAAGTCTTCAAACAGAGGCTGGACATACATCTGTCTGAGATGGTTTAGTGAATACTGCATTGAGCAGGGATTTGGACATGATGACCCAGAAGTCCCTTCCAACTCTAGCATTCTATGATTCTTTTATTCTATGAGGACACCTTGGCAGAATATATACCAGCTACTGCCTGGTTTTCACCCTTTAACCCTTTTATGGGGAACCAGATTTTACTGTGAGGGCCCCAATGTTGTGGCAGCACAGTGGGTGCTGACTGGCTGCATGGGTTGAAAGGAGTAACCCACCAAGCCAGGGTCAGGATGGAAGAATAACTAAACAATTACTAAATTAAGGTTCAAGGGCAAAGTCAAGGAAAGCAGGGTCAGAATTCAGAGAGGCATGAAGAACAATAACGCAAAGGATGGGTCAAATGGTGCTTAGTCTCGGCAGGCAAAGCAGGGTCAAAGAACAAGATAGTAATCCAAGGTACAGTAAGTACATGACAAATCCAAAATGGATCAGCACAAACTTGCGGGCTTAATGTAAGGACACATAAGGCACACCTTAAATAAGCACTCGCATCTAAGTTTTTATCATCTTAATATATTGCAATCATCATATTATATTGCACTTTATACTTACAATTGCTCATTTTGCCCTTCTACCCAGTGAATTCTTCTCTTTTCCATTAGGTCTTTGACCTCACATGAGTAAAACAAACTAGCTGAATCCTTTTAAACTCTAATAAAAAAAAACAGGAGGTCTCTTTTCCCTGCGTGAGTCATCATTAGAACTACAATTCAACATCACTGTAAAGTTCCTGAAATGGTGGAGGAGCAGAGCATCTGGGACAGGAGTTGAACATGAGGTGGAGCTGGGCTGTCAGGGACTTTGCAGTAATTTAGAATTATGGATGAGCAATTGTAATAGTACACTGTATTATAAAATATGATGACTGCAGTGTATTAAGAGGATAATAACTTTCATGGGAGCGCTTCTTTAACTTTGTAATCATGGCCATTTACTTACCTTAATGTAAATCACAGTAGACAAAAGTTAGACACATCAGTTCCTTGAAGTTTGTGCACTGCTCAAGCTGTGAGAATTCACATGTAGCATGTCAAATTGTAGAGACAGAAAGCTAAAGTATTTCTTTGAAATGTGTCTTGTCTAAAAGTAAATTGGCTTCCTCTAGTCTGCACTGGCATGCATGTATTATACATGTCTATGTACACCAACAAGCCATTGTGTTTAGGAAACAGTTGGACGGCTGAACCAACCACTTTCAAATTTCCATTTCAGTTTTCGGAGAACAAACTTGGTGTAAAGGGCAAGAAGAAGCTGCAATTAATTGGGTCCTTAGAGAAGGAGAGTTAAGCAGAAAGCAGACGTGGATTGTATTTTAAGAGTATCCAGACAAGTACCTAAAGTGCGGCATGCCTCCTTACAACACACACAAGATGCAAAATTATTCCAAAGCTTTAATTATTGAGACAGTTTGATAAAGAGGAAGCAGTTCATCCAAAGCTTGTGTTAATATTAATGCTATTGTACATGTGCAGTCCTTTCGCCGTAGTACAAATCTGTTCTATTTCATTTCCCTTAAAGAGATTGTGCTGTTTCGCTTTTAGATGTTTCACACACTTTGTACAATGATAAAATGATAAATAAAATAGAAAGAGAAGAGAAAAAAAGTAGAATTTAGAATTCCATTCTAGTAAATTTTAGTTGAATGGGAACAGACATAATTCACCGATCGGAGCCATGTTTTTGAGAGTAAGAGATATTTAGAAGTAATCGATCAGCTAATTTTCTATATGACTTTAAAGCATAACAGGCGCATTAATTGTTTGAATAAATCGTCTGTACATGTGAAAATAAAAAACTTTGTAATATATATCTCAGTAATGTAAAAATCTGTATTCACTGAAGACAGATTTTACACGTGAATTGAAGCATTTGAGAATGAAATATCAGTCCAGGAGGAGAAAGGCTTAGGATAGTTATATTCTCCTTACTATGGTAATGACTAGTGATGAGCGAGTATGCTCATTGCTCAGGTTTTCCGAGCATGCTCAGGTGATCTCCGAGTATTTGGGAGTGCTCGGAGATTTAGCTTCTGTCTGCACATCTGGATGATTTGCGCCTGCTTGACAGCCTCAATACATATGGGGATTCCCTAACAAATAGGCAATCCCCACATGTATTCAGGCTGTCAAGCAGCCGCAAATCATGCAGCTGTGGCAATAGAAATTAAATCTCCGAACACACCCAAATACTCGGAGATCACCTGAGCATGCTCCGGAAAACTTGAGCAACGAGCATACTCGCTCATCACTAGTAAACACTCCTTTCTGTCTCAATAAATATTCTATTCCCATTACATATTTTTCCTGCCATAAAGAGAGTGATAACCTGCTCCCAGGCATCCCCAGTAGTGCTCATCTCCTCAATAAGCAAGGGATCAGAAATGTTGTGATCTTATAAACCTGATCCTTGTTTGTCCCATAGAGTAAATGTCAAATTAACCGGACATAGCAAGGTCATCCCATTTCATCAACCAGTCACATCACCAAACAGGAGTCACAAGACCAACTTATTTGGCACTTAACATAGGTTGGAATTTATTAATCGCCATCTTTTTTTCAACTATATCAGCTATGCAACATTTATGTACAGTAAATAAAGGGTAGAGGACAGGTTGCCTTAACTTGGTCAAACATTACAATTTTTAGATTTCATTTTCATTACACAATTAACCAAGACAGATGCTAACTAAATGGAGTTATTTAATATATCATATAAGTATGATGTACAATAATAATTATATTGTGGTACCGTGTTAGCCAGAAAAATTGATGTGAATACTTTTCCGTCCAAAGATGACAAGAGTATTCTTAGAGTGATACCTTTATTGGCTAACCAGAAAATTATATGTTCGCAAGCTTTCAGAGCGCAGAGGCTCCTTCTTCAGGCAAGATTACATTTGGATGTAATCTGCCTGAAGAAGGAGCCTCTGTGCTCTGAAAGCTTGCGAACATATAATTTTCTGGTTAGCCAATAAAGGTATCACTCTAAGAATACTCTTGTCATCTTTGGACGGAAAAGTATTCACATCGATCATATAAGTATTCAATTTATATAAAAAAGATCAGACAAATGTATTTACACAATAAATACTTTATTGAACTACACAACTACACAATAAAAATAAAATGTAAAAGTGGATGGTAAAAACAAGGAACAATAAAAGCAAAGGGAGGCTGATGAGAGACACAAAATACTGAAAATAAGATTATAATACCAATGGTAGCTACCAGATGGCAGAATACTACCAAGGAGTAATGATAACAGGTATGTATAGACAAAGCTAATTAACATGCAGTTCTACAAGTTAGATATATAGAGATTTGGCGCAATGTAATGCGCAAAAAATAGAATCAATAGTGGAAAAACAAAGATGCATTATAATCATACATACCCCCCCAAAAAAATAAAAGACTATGTCACCATATCGGCCTCCATCTCAGACCCCGACACGCGTTTCGACTCTACTTCATCTAGGGGTCTGTATATTTCTCTCTCTCTAAAGGGAGATATCAGAGTTGGATTGTCTTGATTGCTGTTGAGTGAAGTCATTGACAAAATTTGAAAAGTCTTTTGTGCTAAATGGTGTAGGTGTACCCCGTCAATGGACCCTAATTTAGGTCAAGATGACAGTTCTAGGAAAAAATTGATTGTCATTTTAGCTTTTGGCATTGTCATCCAGATCATCAAACCTCACTACCAACAACAATTTATTTTACTTGCTTATATAGCGCCATTAATTCCACAGACATAATCAGCGCTGTCCCCATTAGTTCTCACAATCTAAATTCCATATCAGTATGTTTTTAGAGAAGGGAAAAAAGAGAAACCCATGCAAACGCTATCTTTGGTGGAATTTGAACCCAGGACCTCAGTGCTGCAAGGCTGCAGTGCTAACCAGTACACCACCAGTTCAGGAAACATCCATCTGGGATCTCCTACAAATATCCAGCTTATGTTATATTTCCTTCATATTTTACTATGAGTTCTCTGTATTGTTTACGTTGCATTCCCGTATATTCCCAACTGCTAAATTCAATACGTTACGACCTTGGTTTTCCAAATGTAATATCTTAGTGTGGAAATCTGTTTTGCTACTGTTTCTTTTTGGGTTTCAGTGTCAAGTCTTATGGGTTTTCTTATGACAAAACCCAGTTGAAAAGTACAGTTTAGCAATGTAGGTTGGAATCTAATTACCTGAGACGGCATTGTGGCTTACTGAAGATAATTTCTGTGTAGAACTACTGTAGCATTTGGGAATCCCTGTGAATCAATCTCTTATTAGCTTTTAAATTGATGGAGAACATGTTAGTCAGTGACAGTGGGAGGAAACTATTTTGCCTATAGGGACAATTTCAGTTTTCTCTGTTCTCCCCTACAACAAAAGGTTAATTAGAACTTTGGGGGGAAATCAATTTTTCTTTTGGCTTTTACAAAACCTCAGCATTTTTTGTGCTTGTGCATTGCAGAATCTTGATTGCTCCCTGTGCCTTAGACTTATTAGTACGGAGTAACATTTGTAAAATACAGGAGTGTTAGCCAATACAGAACTTTTGGTTAACAAATTGATTGATATGCAACATACTTTTTTTTTCTAGGTTTTGTTGAGATATTATACATTTGCTTTATCCAAGGTTACATCAAGCGTAGAAGTCAAGGTTTAAAGGGCAAGAGAAACCAGAGGGAGATTTATTTATAAAACTGTGAAATGGGTTTTCAAATTTCTCTTATATCCATTTCTGAATGATCATCACTCACTGTCTCTGTGTGAGATTACGATGGGTGAAATGTGTGCGGTCTTGCTAGTGTTTACAGAAATGCCACATTCAAAAGTAGATGATGTAACAGTAAATTGTTTATTTTCTCTCGAGGAGGTATGGCTCTTGGTGGTTGCAGTTCATATGAGGTGCAAAGCTTGATGGTCCTCTTGTTAAATGCAAAACTTAGGCATAATATCAGTCCACTTAACCATGGCACTTCATCGGGACAACTGCACTGCGCCAAGGCCGGTTCAAGTTCTTAAGGTGAAATAGTTTCTCTTGTCATCTCCCAAACAATGGCTATCGGGCTTGAGAAGATAATATGGTTGGTTGCCCATCTGTTTCCTCCACTACCCCTTCTTAATCTAAGGACAGCACTCTGCTATAATAGTTTTTACACAGTTCTTCAAGGACTCATATACCAATGACCCAACACTGGAGAAACTTACTTTCTCTCTACTGTCTCTCACGGCTCAAACCACTGCTTTTGCACCTACTGTATGTCATGCTCTTCTCTAGCATTCTCTAGCATGCGCTGTCCATGAAGCTTCTCTCTTTTTTTTCTTTTTTGCCTTATAATTAAGACCCAGCTCTAGTGAGGGGTGCCACATAAGTAACTATGTCTAGGTAAGAACCATATATTTTTTTTATAAATGGTCTTCGGCTCTATCTCGAGCCATGGCGACTTGGTGGATGAACTTTCTGTAGAAAGGTCGATCTTGTACAAGGCTAGATAGGTCCACCAGGGACTTCTCCACCATTGTATTGAAAGTATCATGCCATCGAGTTGCTGGTCTTTCGCTTTGACTTGTTACTTCTATTCTTCCAACTGTGATGTTCTTTTTATTTGTCCCAACCATCAGAATGCCAAGACAATGCACATTGTCCCATCACCCTTCGTTCTTTGCTAATCACAAGGATTTCTGTGGAGAAGACTTTGTGCATGACTTGCCTTTCATGAAATGGCATCAACTGGAGGCTCAATACCTAGGATAATGTAGAATCATCAGCCCTACAACAGGAGCGCTACCACCTGGCCATAAAAAACTTTGCAAAATAACATTGAAAGGCAGAATATTGTTACATTTTGCATTACAATAATATGGCCACTATGATGTTCCATATAATCGAAAGCAATCCCTAGAGCTTCTACATGGATCTTAGCAGGTCGGTATGTAGATAGCTCTAGTTTTCCCTATTTCTCTATCCCACAAATAGTAAAGTCTCATGTAGGACATTTTACTCTACAAGTATAACAGGACAAACAACCAGTTCCTACTGCCACTGAATGGACATTCTTAGATCTAGATTATAGCATAACCAATTGGGCAATTGACATGGAGCTTGCACCTATTCAAAGTCTCCTCCACAGTGCACCCGCCATAACTTTCATGGACAGAGCTTATGTCATCGTGCCAACTGTGGTTACGCATTTGCATCATTTTTTTTCAGCTCTTGATACAGTAGTTACTTTATGGCACTGTTGTTGTTCACTGCATGGCAGTATTATTTATGTCGTCTATGGCAGCATTGTATGGGCACTGTTTCATGGTGCTATTAAGGTACTATTGGGGCAGTATTACTCTTCAGTTATCTCCATTATAGAAAGAAATTATGTCTTTCCCATCTTTACCAAAAATCTGTCGAGGGGCCTTCGCAGTCCATAATCTGGCGCTACAGGTTGTACCGACCTAGACAAACTCCAGGAAGGGTGATCCATTTTGATTTCTTATTCTCCCCAGGAACACAGACTTCGTAAGGCTAATACTTTGAGAAACTTGACATCCCAGGGTCAATATAAGAGTAAATGATAATGCAAAGTGGTCCGTTAGAGCAAAATATACCCGCGAACCAGGTACGGACTGGGGCTGAAATTTATCCCTGGCATTTGAAATCACACAGGTCCATGTTGTCCCCGTCCCCAAAAACCAGATGTGATTTATTACTAATATTACCTGGATGTAGGAAAGGAAGATTTACTACAAGACCAATATTTCTAATGATACCCGTGGCCTGCTGGGGTAAGTGACGGAGTCAGCGACCTTGTGCTCCGTCACAACCTTTAACAGTATGGGCGTCTTGAGAACACAGATTCTGTTAACAACGTAGCAGACAAGGCGGCCCACGATCATACAGGCCCTTCTGCCATTTGCCAGACGGCCAGTCTGGCCGTGCCGCAACATACAGAGATGATGCTTGATCATGGCATGATTGCGAGAACTTGTAATAAAATTGCAATATGTTTCTTGAGATTTTGTCGTTAAATTGTTCCTTTTTTTTTGTTTTCTTTTCTTGCCTGCCAGAACTTTAATTTCTATTTTCAAAACTCGTGTTACATTTGATATCTGCAGCCTATAGGAAGTATCTATGAGGTTATCCAAGCAATAAATGAAGTATTGATAAAACGATGGGCTATAGAAAGAGGACTATTTGCACACTCTCTACTCACATTTCAAATGAAATTTCATTAATATCGACCGCAGCCCGTATTTAGAATTTATTTACTCTGATTTCCGACGAGCATCCAATTCCCTACTGTACGGAGAGCAATAGGAATAAATATGGAGCGGCGCATCGTTGTACGTGGAAGACAATCTATACGCGCGACGGTATAAATAGCTATGATTCAGCCTAAGCATTGTAAGTAAGTGTACCGGCATTGGACAGTTATGATGAGAAGACTGCAGAGAAAGCTCCAAGACAAAATTTGCAGTCATTTAAAGTCACCTTTGGGGGGTGGGGGAAGTTAGGCGTCGAGCAAGAAGCCTTATCTATTTTTTTTTTTCCCCGAGACTTTCACAGTCTACGATAGAAAACCAGTTTTATAACCAACAGCTACTGTACATCAAAATATTGAAATTCTGTTTTAAATGTCGTTTACCGGAGCAGCAGCTTTGCGCCAGTAATTGCCTTGTCAATCACTCAGCTTCCTACTGCTAGAGAAATAACAGGTTGGAATAAAATGTGGTATTTTTTTTCTCCAGATAGCAATAAAAGTCAGTTATATAAATAGTATGGAACCGTGAATACTGTGCTTCAAGAACAAGAAACACTTATAAAGTACCTGCCAGACCCTACTCTGCATCCTTTTCATCCTCAAAGGCTTACTGCCACATAAATATATATAAATAGATGTATAACGAGAGATGCGTAGGATGCCGGATATATATATGTACAGATATGGCAGAGCTAAAATTGTCATGTAATTTTTTTTTTTAGGTTATGGTCTTCAATAACTTACTGAGCTACGACGCATTCACACCACAGTGTGCCCAAAAAATGGATCCACGAAAAATGGATGTCATGCGTGAGACTTTATTATGGGCGCCGCTTTTTAGTTCTCACTCTCATAGACTTGAATGGTTGGGTCTCTTTGGAAAAAAACAGAATAGAATAAGATGCACATAAAGATTATGAGGTCTTCCAAGGCTCCCTCCATCCCCCCCAAAAAATAGTCATATTGTACATTGGCACATTGGGTCAGATCAGAAATGATGGAGTCCAGGGGAAAGAAAGAAGGAAGGAAGTTGGGCAAGTGGTGAGTCCGGTTCAGTGCTAGTCTTCGCCAACAACTCAAGGTCAACATTGGACCAATGTGGTCTTCATCCATTCTTCTTCTTCAGGAATATAATAGTAAGAGGATCTGTAATTAAAATGTACTGCGTAATTAAAGGGAATCTGTTACGAGGGTTTCTTGCAGCATAATATTGAGTCAGAGACCCTGATTCCAGCGATGTGTCACTTACTTGGCTGCTTGTTACAGTTTTGATAAAATCACTATTTTATCAGCAGGGGATTATCACTAGAGGACTATTAAACCTGCGGCCATGTAATCCTCCATATTTCACTGAATGGCAGCTTTCTGCCTATGCACAGTGTACACAGAAAGCTGCCAATCAGTGACTTGGGCGGGGTTATACAGAGCTCAGCATTGAGAGAACTGGTAGATCTGCAGCAGAGAAAACAGTAATTTTGTCAAAATGACAGCATGTAGACCAATTGGAATCAGGATATCTGGCCCTACATCATGTTTCTTTTTGTTGACATATAATACATGGTATAGCTATATCCTTCCTTAATTTCCACTTGGCTCAACATATCCCAAGATGAGTAGCGTGAGATGACCAGTTTTGAACAAAATTTGATTTTATAATACTCTGTTAGTTGTTTATGCTATATGTGTCTTTGTGTGGCCACCGACCCAGTGTATAGTGGATCATTGGAGGAATATACTGGACTGAACATATTGGATTTATAAAGTGGCATCTTATGTCATTGTATAATGGAGATACAGCTCTGTCAATCATTTACTCTTGGCTCATCGTATTCTGGAATAAGTGGCGTAAGATGACCCAGTTTACAAAATTAAAAACATGACTTGACGATACTCTGTTGGGATTTGTTGATGCTGTATGTGTCTGTATGCCGCCACCTATTGGTGGTCATGCGAAACGCAGCCCGTCATGGGATTTGCCATCATGGTTTAAATTTGTGGGAAGAAGAATTGGAATCATAAAAAGAAATTCTATGATTGGTGAGGATGGACACAACTGTATGCTCCCCTACAAGCAGTACAATGGTGGTCAGTGCAAGTGGGGCATCATTTAATTTAACCCTCAATGCCGTAACTATACTTTGATACAGAAAAATATGTCGATGCAGGAATCGGTAACTCAGGACATAACACCTCGCAAGTCAGTTTTATGAAACAAGATAACCTGTTGCGTCAGGTTAGGTGTGTCCACTTGCAAAATTGTGTGGATCTATACTGTGACATCTGATGTGCGGATGTGTCCTTCTTTGCCTTTACTTTTGACTCAACATGTATTAAGATGAGTAGCGTTAGGTGAATATTTTAAAAAATCATCCAAGTAGAGAAGGTTATTGCTTAATCAAAAGCATGCGCAGTCAGACATGGATATAAAATCGAGCGAGATCGGAACACATTGCACTGTACTGGACGATGGCTCTCCCAACCCGAGCAAAGAAATATATGAAGCAGTCGGGTTGGGAGAGCCGTCGGCCAGTCCGTGCACTGCGTTCCGATCTCACTCCTAATTATACGGCCGTCTGACTGTGCCCATACACTAATCTGGGGCTCAGCAAGGTGCATAAAAAAGATCAAAATCCAATATGAAGAAGAATGAATGTTTATGTGGCACTCACCAATGTAAAAAACTTTAGAAGACTTTATTCCAAACAAGTAAAATTTCTGTGATCAAGAAGAAACGCATGCTCGGTACGAAACATCTATTGTCAGTTCTCTGTATTGTTCTAAGTACTACAATGCTGTCATTTTCCTTGTTTGGAATAAAGTTTGCTGAAGTTTTTTACATGGGTGAGTGCCTCATATTCATTATTTATATTTTTAAAACGTTTCATTTTGTGATACTTTGTCAGGAGTTGTTTATTCTATATGTGTCTATTTGTCACCTCCTAGTCATTGTGATTAGAGATGAGCGAACCTGAACTTAAAAGTTCTGGGTTCGTACCTGACAGTAAATGTCCGGTGCTAAACGCCGAATACGGATTTCTCCCTGAAGTCCATTGCAAAGTTTGTAGTTTCAAGGGAAGTGAGAGAGAGAGAGAATTTTTCTCAGGATCCAAAGTTCGGGTCTCCATTGTTTTTAATGGGTTTCGGGTTCTGGTTCAAGTTCGGCACCCGAGCCGTGCTTTAGACTAAAGTTTGGGTCTGAAACCAAAACCTGAACTTCCATTGGTCCTACCATCCCGAACCAGAACCTGAACTTCCATTGGTCCTATCATCCCGAACCAGAAACTGAACTTCCATTGGTCCTATCATCCCGAACTAGAACCTGAACTTCCATTGGTCCTATCATCCCGAACCAGAACCTGAACTTCCATTGGTCCTATCATCCGGAACCAGAACCTGAACTTCCATTGGTCCTATCATCCGGAACCAGAACCTTAACTTCCATTGGTCCTATCATCCCGAACCCGAACCTGAATTTCCATTGGTCCTATCATCCCGAACCAGAACCTGAAGTTCCATTGGTCTTATCATCCCGAACCAGAACCTGAACTTCCATTGGTCCTATCATCCCGAACCAGAACCTGAACTTCCATTGGTCCTATCATCCCGAATCAGAACCTGAACTTCCATTGGTCCTATCATCCCAAACCAGAACCTGAACTTCTATTGGTCCTATCATCCCGAACCAGAACCTGAACTTCCATTGGTTCTATCATCCCGAACCAGAACCTGAACTTCCATTGGTCTTATCCAGTGTCAGACTGAAGAACATTGGGTCCACCAGAGGATTTGATTCTGAGGGCCCACCTTTCTCCCCCACTCAAGACACCTATAGCAGCTTCAAGGTTTGCACTATGAATTCTCCTAAAGAAGAAGCCAGGGCCCACCGGAGGATTCTCCGGTACTCTGGTGGGCCAGTCCATACCTGGTCCTATCATCCCAAACCAGAACCTGAACTTCCATTGGTCCTATCATCCCGAACCAGAACCTGAACTTCCATTGGTCCTATCATCTGGAACCAGAACCTGAACTTCCATTGGTCCTATCATCTCGAACCAGAACCTGAACTTCCATTGGTCCTATCATCTCGAACCAGAAACTGGACTTCCATTGGTCCTATCATCCCGAACCAGAACCTGAACTTCCATTGATCCTATCATCCCTATTTGTGATGTCTATTTCAGTTTATGAAGGATTCTCCTAGCATGTTGAGACATTGTATTGAATTTGTTGGGGGTCTTTAACCAAATTTGAGCAAAGGTAAAGGTGGATACATGTGTGTCCACCTTGAATTAGTAGACACAGAGATGTTCAGACTTCTTTGGGTGCAGTATTGTTGAACTATATAACTCCAAGGTTATTCGAGTCCATGCGCCTAAAACATTGCATTCCCTGCCAATTATTCCTATTACATAATGTGTCTGGAAATCATTGGCGTGCGATATGAACTGTGAAATATGTTCCTATAAACTTAAAGTTACCCGCACAACAACTCGTTATCTGATATCATAAAATAAGGCTCTTCCAGTCGGATATGATTGGCGTTTTCTGTTCTTCTTTGCCTCAGGATTGAATTATTGAAACAATAAAGAGGAAAGTTTGATGGAAGCTTCATCATCTATCTATCTGTCCTTTGTCATTTCTACTCTTGCAGTGAAAGACTACTTTACTCTGATGGTCACAGATCCCTGCGCTTCTGCATCTGACAATGAAAAGCACGCGAGACAGTAAAAATAACCGGAGGATGGGGTCAAGTAGATGATACAATGAGCTTCTCAATTTCACAAGAATACAAGAATAGCTGCTAACAGGAAACCTTCTCCATTTTCTTACTCTTCTTCTTCGTCTTCTTTATCTGTGCACTAGATCATTTTACAGAAATGATTATGTCATCTAGATCAGTATAAAGCTGATAATACAAATAATATACATATAATACACAGTATCAGCCATAACAATAAGGACTTGTTCACATGCTGTGTTTTTGTTGCGTTATTTTTCCCGTTTTTTTTTTCATGCAAAATGAATGAGATTTCTGAAATCTCGTTAACACACACCTCACGATTTATATGCTCATGTAACTTTTTCAAGACAAGTTTAGTAATAACTTTACATGTTCAATCCGTTTGTTTGTCACTGAGATATCAGTGTTTGAATTGATGTGTTAATGAGGCTGAGGGATTATGATAGATCTGAAGCCTCTGTCACTCCAGCTCTATTCCATGCCCAGGATCACCTCCTCCCACTTAACTGACAGCTATTTTGCCTGAAGTCAGCCTGATACAGGTTATCAGTCAAGCAGGAGAAGGAGGAGGCGCTGGACAATGAATAGAGCTGGAGTGACAGAGGCTTCAGCGCTATCATAACCCTTCAGCCTCATTTGCAAAATAATTTAGGCATTGATTTCTTAGTATCAGAGGAACAAGTTGGCCATATAAAGGTATTGCTGGACTTATTTTTGAAACATGCACATATAAAAAATTTGAGGGGTGAAATTTTGCTGATAGATTCCCTTTAAAATGTTTTTCAATGAACCAACAGCTCAATGACGATGTTCCTGATATGCAGCAGCTGGTACCTAATACAAGTGGCCAAAGGAAAGACAATCTGTGAAATAGAGACAGGGTAAATGAGGCCAAGGGTTTTGCATAGAACCAGTTAGGCCATCTGGTCAGAATTCCCACAAATTGTATCAGATCATTCTAAACCCTGACAACCACTGAAAGAACCAACGATGGACAGATGAGCATCAGAACTGGATCATGGAGGAATAGAAGTATGATAAATCGCATTTTACATGATATGGACAGTCAGATACATGTGCGTTGCTTACCTCGGTAAAAGATGCCACCAAGTTGCACTACGGGAAGAAGTCAAGCCAGTGGATCCAGTGTGAAGCTTTAGGCAATATTCTGCTCAGAAACCTTGGGTCCTGGCATTCACGTAGACATACCTATTCATTGTGTAGACCAAGTACAATACCTTCCCACAGAGCCATGGTGCTTCCTAATGGCTGTAGCCTCTTTCAGCCAGATAATGCTCTTGCCTCACTGTAAAAACTGTTCATGAAAGCGTTGAGGAAGGGGTTTAAGGTGATAATTTAGCCTCCAAATCCCCCAAATCGCAATATATTCGAGCATATGTGGCATGTGCAAGAAAAACAAGACTGATCCATGGAAAAGCTAGAGATCTCCTGCTTACATTTTGGCACCAGATACCAGAATACACTTTCAGAAATCTTGATGAGTCAATTAATCTTTGGTTCATAACTACTTTAGTGCATTGAGGAGGACCTGTAGAATATTAGACAGGTAGTAAGTTCTACGTATATTTTTGCGAAAAGTGGTGGCCTAGACAGTTGGTTTAGGAAGCCCTATTTGGTCACAATGGGTCATGTCCTGCTTTGGCTCCAGGAATTTGTGGACTCATGGCCAAAAATCACGATTAGCCTTATGTTTACCACATCTTTGGCTTGAGTGTAAGTGTATGGACTACCCAAGCCGATTGGACTTTGGCATTTTTTGAGGTTCTGTCCGGTACTGAGATGGATCTTCCATTTTAATTTTATGGTATGAATTTCCCACATATAAGGCAGTAAAGACGTCAACACATAACCCTATATTAGTCTTCATTAGCTAATGACTAGTTGAGATATCTCGTCACATCATTGCTTTCTCTGAGTACCGTAAAGTAAAATAATGATTGTAATGTTAGACAAAAATGGTCAAAAATCGTACATTAAACTTGGGTAAAAATGCGCTATTCAATATTTCAACTTTGATGTTGACATAAATATATGTTTATGTATGCAATGTAGAAATGCACAAGTGGATAAAGCTTTATGTACACATATATTGTACCACTATCAGTGTGTAGACCCATCACTGGTAAAGACACAGATAAAGACTTGTTAATTGGCATTTGGTTTATGGATCACATGAGCTGTAAAGAGATGGAGTTTATTGGTAAATAGTGCACACCATTAAATCCCCCAATAAAGACTGCTGGCTGTCTCAGGAGAGAGAAGAATTATATGGGTACGGTTACGTCGCATTAAGGTTAACTACGCCATACACTCTGGAGACAAGTTCTTGATGTTTGTGAGCTCTGTGAAGAGAGACAGTTTGAAAATTTGTGCTAAAAAGCAGTAAATAGAGCGGCACCCGGCCGATACATACAAGAACTCGGAAAAGGACCGATATGTGAAATAATAATAATAAAGGATCAGTGGTCACTAACGCAATATATAGACATGATATATTAATGATATAGTCTCTAATAAAAATTATAGCCTCGCTCTTATGGTATTTTCGCATAGTGTCTTTTTCATGCATGGATTTTTTAAAGTTGGAGATACTTCAGGAATCGCTCCTTTCCTCTGGAGTTTTATAAAGCTGAAGTGCCTTTTTTTGGCATTTTTTCAGCATTTATTTGGCATCTTTTAGAGACTTTTTTTATTCCATTAATCAATGAAGAAAATAGACTTTTTTTAAAAAAACAAAAATTGTGAGCAAACACCAAAAAAAGATGCACGGATGTCTTCGTAGCTTTCCCATTGACTTGGATTGTAAAATATAGAGCGTCTTCCAAGTGGAAAATGCCTGCCGAATAGTCAGCTCACTTCTTTTAACCACTCACCCCTTTTTTGAAACCTAAAGAGGTTAAAAGATGCTCAAAAGTCAAACCCATGAACAGCGAGTTCTTTTATAATAGAAATGAATATGTTCATTGTTTTGGGTATTTTCTGAACTCTATTTCAGATGGTTTTCAAAGAGGAAACATTCCAAATCCACCAGAAGAAAAATGTTGTTGTGAACATAGCTTTAATTCACTACAACAGTAGTTTTTTTCAGTAAAAGATCTACTTTTGTAGGGCTTCAAAATGGTATATAGGCCACAGCAACGAATAGTCCCGGTCATTGAGATGCTTTATTTTATAGAGCCCGTTAATAATGATAGTAGTGGTTAGTAACAGCGTTTGGTCAACAACCACATCATACATGACCATGCTGCTTCTCCTATGTAGAAAAAGTATTTATTAAGTTGTGTGTGAGCCACGCCATCCAAGAAGAAAGTCACATTTTTCCAGTTCACATTCCAAAAATTAAATATGCAAAATGGTTCATGCCACATGATGGTCTGGTAGATGGTGCGCGGCAGTGGATCCCAGCTGGGCTAACTGTGCTTCATTGGGAACTGCTAATCTGTGATGACCCCGGTACTGACCACCACTGTAATAAGGTATGATAATCCACTAATGTCATAACTGCAGGGCATGATGGAGAGACAATGCAAATAGCCAGCTCTATCATGCTTCAACTGTGTGGGAAATGTTGCCGAGTGAATCAAATCTCACAATGTTCGAATTTGTGTGAAACCACGAATTTCATCAAATTCAACTTTAACTTGATCCTCTCATCTCTAGTCACCATGAAACTGTAATACAAGTCAGTTTATTTTGTGTGCAACACCCAAACCACCTGCAGTTCTGCTGACCCGAAAGAACCCTACGATGCTATAGTCTTAGTTCATTGGGGCCACCAGAGCTAGATCAGTAGAACGTGGAGGTTGTTGTGGTCCGATGACAGATGCTGCAGAGCCGGTGTCACGATTAGAATATATGGTTCAGGTATAAATATAAATTTGTTCTTTCATTATCCTTATTTAACCACATTCAAAACTTTTTCTGGCCACAAATATTCTGTAGGCTTTTTTTGTGTTGACTTTTTAGATTACCCGTGTTTGACCCTCTGTGGTTTCGGAGGTCTGCAGATTGTTTGTGAATGCAAATACAAATGGAATCCAGGAAAAGGAAGCTTAAGTGTTGATAGTTTGAGTGTGGTCTCCTGGGGTCTTTTCTTGATCTCCACTAAATTATTTTGGCTGACATTTTGCCATATTTAGTAAACAGATGTGGTTAGAAAAGTTGTGAGGTGCTAAATTATGGACAAATAACATGTACTTTACTCTGTAAAGCCAAATTTGGAATGAGTTTGTGCTCACATTTTAATGACCTTTTGCTGCAATATTTTGTTCGGCTAAATAAATTAATTTGCTTATTTGCAGGTATACAGACAATTTGTTGAAAATATGGATTAATCCCCTATGTACAAGCTATTTTTTTTAAAGGGGAATTGCTATCTAGTAAGTTAGAGTTAGAGAAATCGTCAAAACCTAGTGATTACTTTCACTTTCTATCAGAAATATTGCTATTTTTTGCACAAAATCTCTGATAATCTCACACTTGTAAAGCCACCCATGTGTCGGGTAGTGTGGTGGACCTCTCAAAATAGTATGGATACACCGGCCCTCGTTGGACAGAGTGGTTTCCCCACTCAGGGATGATGAAAGTAATGCATATGAACACCATCAACAGATCAAGTGGATTTTACTCACTAGAAGGCAATGACTTGATGGTTACAAATTTCCTACAACTCTGCATTACATCTCAGTGTGTTAACTTTTTATCTTCTGTATCAATAACTTTAGATATTACTGTTGCTACTCAATGGCACACTGCCTGGGCATGTTAGAATTGGGGATAATATATGAATAATACCACTAAACATAGTATGCCAAGACCAAAATTACCAACCATCAGGCCATGACTGCTACCGTTACCCTTATACTGTTAATCAATAAAAACCTCTGTACAAAAACTGATATTACCATCACACAATGACCATGTAGTGATAGTTATCAGTTGTATATGGACACTCTGCAGACCTTATATGTGTATAATGTACAAATAAATCTAATGACTCACTTGTGGCAATCTCACTGATCATAGTCTTTCATTTTCCCTTTTCATCTCCATCCAGCCCAGACCTCCATGATGACTTCTTTCATCGACGACTTATCCCTACCGAGTGTAGAGATGCCCTTCCCAATTTTTTGCATCTACACAAACTAAATAATGCTACAACAGTTTTGAAGTGCCTCATTGAGTAACAATGCCCCTTGGGGCCCTATATGGTATTAATCTCTCCTTTGGGCCACAACACAGTATTAGTGCTCAATTCATTTGTGCTTCCAAGTGGTAACAGTGCCCCATTTGTTCCTCCACAAGATAATACTGCTTTGTTTATGCCTCCACAAGATAAAAGTGACTCCTCTGTGCTTTTATGCGATAATAATGACCATCTGTCCCTCCAGAAATTATTAATGCCCCCTCTGTACCTTCACATGTAATAGTGCTCCTTTGAGCCTCCACAATGTAATACTGCCCTTCTTTGACTTCCCATGGTAATATTGCCCCCTCTGCACCACTACACGATAACAGTGCCCTCTCTGTGCCCCCACATGATAGTAGTTCCCACTCTGTGCCTCCAGATGGCATTAGTGATTCATTTACTCCTCCACCTAATAATAGTGCTCCTTCTGTGCCTCTACACAATAGCCCTCAGGAACCCTGGTTACACCCAGGGTTGGACTGGCCCACCAGAGAACCGGAGAATCCTCCGGTGGGCCCTAGCTTCTTCTTGAGTTCATAGTGCAAACCTTGCAGCTGCTGGGGCTCTTGAGTGGGAGAGAAAGGTGGGCCCTCAGAATCAAATCCTCTGGTGGGCCCAATGTTCTTCAGTCTGACACTGGTTACACCACAGCTCTAATGGAGCCTGCAGACTTCTTGAGTGTTATTTTGTAAGTTTTTTTTAGGATGCAAATAAAGTTTCAAATGCTTCATGTCATGGAGATTTGCCAATTTATCTGGGAATTTGGGAGGACTACCCAATTTGATGGTGTGGGAACCTACTCGTGCACCTCTCTCCTTGGCTATGCACACGGTTACCTTTACCCAATTTGATGAGCCTCCTCGATATTGCAGTAGAGTTGACAAATATGGCTTTAGTACTTCTGCCTGAATACATATGTCATTTTGGATGTTTTTTTGCTGTGTTTTTGTCTTTTTTTTTCATTTAAGTTAAAAAAAATTGCAAGCCACATGTTACTTTAACGTCAATAGAAAATTATTGAAAAATAGTTTTGGGTTTTTTAACTTTTTCTGTTTGTTTTTTGTTTTCAAAGCCCAGCATATTTTTTTTATCTATAAACTTCTTGCAGGACTTGAAGAACATGAAAAAAAAATATGCTATGAATGTTCCATGTTAAAAAAGCTATCAAAAAACACCATCAAAACCCTTGAAACGTATGATGTTTTATTCCAAGCGTTTAAAACACTGAAAAAAAGTGTGTGTGAAGGAGCTCTAACTGCTTCCTCCAAAAAAAAACTAAAGTGTTTCATTAATAGGTTTTAGCTTCTCCGATGAAGCCGGAAAAGCAGAAATTGAGTTTCATCGCTGTATAGATCAGTCAGTTGCTTCAGCAAGTCAGTGCATTCCTCCCAGCTACAATCATTTGCTAAATGTTTCTGTGAAATGAAGAGTTCGCTATCACACAGTTGTGCTCCAGTGTATTATGGAGACCAAAATAGTTGTTAATGGAATGGGAGGTAAGACATGATCCTTAGAAGGTCAGGAGTTCACAGTCATGCCGTATCTAGAGGCAAATTAGGAAAAACTTCAGACAGATTGACAAGTAAATAGACAGATAGACAGATATATCGATAGAGAGATAGATGAAGGATATGTATAAAGTGTTGACTTTTACATTTCAGCCCTAGCATGATGGATATCAGCATCTGGGCCAAATCCTGATTGTTGATCTCCCATTTTGCCTAATCGGTACTTGGACTTTATCTCAATTTCCGTATTTTTGATTGTTCTCCCGCTTTTTGAGGATTGACCAAAAATTCTAAATGGGATTGAGATCTGGGAAGTTTCTTGGCCAACCACCCAAGATGTCAATGTTTTGTTTACCAGAGTCACGATATATGGGCCCTTTGCAACCCAAGAGCTCCTAAAAATGCAAAATTGCACCTGCTTTGGAGGTAGAAATGGGCTCCCTTACCTCCTGGGCCCCTGTTGCACTAATGATATGTCCGCCCCTGGCATTTACTGTAAAGCCAACATTCTTGGCTCCAACTAAACATTATGAGGTTAAATTTAAAAAATGCAAGATCTAATACTTTTTTTTTAATGGTTGTCACCACGGGCTAGGAATGAGTTAAGGACCATATGCAAATGCTAGACCAAGGATCCATATAAAATCACGGTGATACGTATTAATGGAATTCTTTTAGGCGTTGAACCTCCTTGACTCCTATAACCCCAGGGGGTCGGCTGGATCCGACAGGGAATGTAACCTATTATAGATTTACATGATGGAGTTATAAGGATGGATTGTTTTTCTGTTTTGCTCTCATCGTGTCTGCTGAGAGAAAGATGAGAAGTGAGCCGGCTCTCCCGCTGGGCCGCTGCAATAACCGGGGCCGAGGAACTGGAGCCCTAATTGAAAAACGCAGAGAGCCATAATGAGTTTTTATTAGACTTTGATATTTGAGACATTTTAAATGATGATGAAATTCATCAACATGTGGGCATTATTAGGTCGGCATGACAAATACCTGTGGATATATGATATGAGTCACTTCCGATGTCACAAAACCCAGCGGCGCTCATCTGCCACATGCTATATGATGGAGCGCAATTTAAAGGTTAATCATTTTTGCACTATGTTCCTGTTGTAATATTTTCCTTAAAGTCAGAAATTATCTGGGGAGAATTTAGAATGCAAATAAATGTTACTGTATGAACACTTTATACAGTCATGGCCAAAAGTTTTGAGAATGACACAAATATTATATTTTCACATGATCTGCTGCCCTCTGGTTTTTATGTGTGTTTGACAGATGTTTTTATCACAGACAGAAATATAATTGCAAACATATGAGTAACAAAAGCTTATATTGACAGTTAGAATGAGTTAATGCAGCAAGTCAATATTTGCAGTGTTGACCCTTCTTCTTCAGGACCTCTGCAATTCTCCCTGGCATGCTCTCAATCAACTTCTGGACCAAATCCTGACTGATAGCAGTCCATTCTTGCACAATCAATGCTTTCATTTTGTCAGAATTTTTAGGTTTTTGTTTGTCCACCCGTCTCTTGATGATTGACCACAAGTTCTCAATGGGATTAAGATCTGGGGAGTTTCCAGGCCATGGACCCAAAATCTCTATGTTTTGTTCCCTGAGCCATTTAATTATCACCTTTGCTTTATGGCAAGGTGCTCCATCATGCTGGAAAAGGCATTGTTGATCGCCAAACTGCTCTTGGAGGGTTGTGAGAAGTTGCTCTTGGAGGACATTCTGGTACCATTCTTTATTCATGGCTGTGTTTTTAGGCAAGACTGTGAGAGAGCCGATTCCCTTGGCTGAGAAGCAACCCCACACATGAATGGTTTCAGGATGCTTAACAGTTGGCATGAGACAAGACTGGTGGTAGCGCTCACCTTGTCTTCTCCGAATGAGGTGTTTTCCTGATGTCCCAAACAATCGAAAAGGGGATTCATCAGAGAAAATAACTTTACCCCAGTCCTCAGCAGTCCACTGCCTGTACCTTTTGCAGAATATCAGTCTGTCCATGATGTTTTTTCAGGAGAGAAGTGGCTTCTTTGCTGCCCTCCTTGAGACCAGGCCTTGCTCCAAGAGTCTCCGCCTCACAGTGCGTGCAGATGCACTCACACCTGCCTGCTGCCATTCCTCAGCAAGCTCTGCACTGCTGGTAGCCCAATCCCGCAGCTGAAACACTTTTAAGAGACGGTCCTGGCGCTTGCTGGTCTTTCTTGGGCGCCCAGGAGCCTTTTTGGCAACAATGGAACCTCTCTCCTTGAAGTTCTTGATGATGCGATAGATTGTTGACTGAGGTGCAATCTTTCTAGCTGCGATACTCTTCCCTGTTAGACCATTTTTGTGCATTGCAATGATGACTGCACGTGTTTCTTTAGAGATAACCATGGTTAACAGAAGAGAAACAATGATGCCAAGCACCAGCCTCCTTTTAAAGTGTCCAGTGGTGTCATTCTTACTTAATCATGACAGATTGATCTCCAGCCATGTCCTCATCAACACCCACACCTGTGTTAATGGAGCAATCACTGAAAAGAGGTTAGCTGGTCCTTTTAAGGCAGGGCTGCAATGATGTTGAAATGTGTTTTGGGGGATAAAGTTCATTTTCTAGCCAAATATTGACTTTGCAAGTAATTGCTGTTAAGCTGATCACTCTTTATAACATTCTGGAGTATATGCAAATTGCCATTAGAAAAAGTGAAGCAGTAGACTTTGTAAAAATTAATATTTGTGTCATTCTCAAAACTTTTGCCCATGACTGTACATAATATACAGGGTAATAAGACCTATAGCTCCTTTATATATTTTTCCTATATAACACCAGCATAGTCCGCAATGTTGTATAGATAATGTCTTCCCTCCCTTCTCCACCACAGGTTCTCAATCTAAATTCCCCATCAGTATCACTCTGGAGTAAGGTAGAAAACTCATGCAAAATTGGGGTTATGGATCTTACACTTGGTCAAGTTTCAACTGACCTATTTGATTTATGGTAAATCAAAATTTGTGATGAGTTTCAGGAATTTTGCTCGACCCGGCGTATTCAAACAATTTGCAATTCAATTGCCAAAAATGCCCAGCACTATTTTACACAATGCATAAGAAAATGCAATAACACCAATCATCACATATGTATATATATATATACTCTGAATCCCAAAAAGATAATAATACCAGTGGTATCTATATATATATATGTGTGAATATAAGGACAATGTCTGGAACACTGCAATTGCTAGGCAAGAAAAAAAGAGAAAAAAGCAGTAGAAATTCCTATAAATAACTTTTATTAAGTGAAATATATAAAAGAGCAAACAAAAACAGGTATATGGTGCATGAGAGAGCTGATAACCACAATGGTGTCAGCACAAAAACGCTAATAAGGGAACAGGGGTCCATTCATCCACCAATACAACATATTGTATATACGCTGGCATAGTCACAATAAGATAACCAAAACACATTGTATGCTGAATAGCCAAATAGTCAAAACATATAACCAGACATAGATGAAATGTACCTGTAGAGGTGAAATAGAACCGGACCACCAGCCCACCCTTGCAGCTATCACATAACATAGTATAACAGAGCCTATCATAGCCTGTATAAAAGCCAAGGCAGGGAATGCAGCATAGCGACCATTTTGTGGTGAATCTGTTTATTGAGGGGAAGTCATAGCTTACAGATTAGCAATATAAATAGGGGGAAAAAGCCAAAATAATCCTCTGAAAACATTACACAAATAATGTGCGTTTCCTAACAGTGGTGATGAGCGGTTACCATCCGTTTACTCGCAGCCATATATGTGGAGGTCCCTTTTACATTACTGAGGCTGTGTTGGCATTAAAGACCTTGAAAGAGGTTGGATACAGTCCTAGGAGACCTCAGCGTGTTATACACACCTAGACAGGGCAATCTGTGATTCACGGCCAATTTTTTTGCAGCGAATCACTTTTTTGGATCAAATTTGCCAAAGCTGGAAACTTAAATTTTCAAACACTGTGATCATCTCTAGTCTTAACTACTGAGTCACTGTGCTGTCCAGTGGTTGCCATTATGGTGCAACATAAGCCCAAAGGGATTTTCCAGGGATGTGATGTTGATTAGTAATTGACTAAGGTTAAGTTCACACACTGCAACCACAACAAGGCTGAGGAACGCCCTAATGAAGCCGAAAACTAATTGAAATGGATAAATGGGCTCAGTGTGCACCCTTGTGATTTTATATGGTCACTGAATGCCTTGGTGACTTGTAATAGGTTTTCTAATTAATAGAAGTCTCAGATATATTTAGTGACACTCCAAAAGAAATGATTAAAAAATAAAAAAAACTTGTCCATTGATCAAAAAAAAACCCAAACAAATAGACAATACACTGAAAATCTTTGACTGTGGTCGGTAACATGCATATCATATTCTACTCCTCAATTATGTACCACCTGTTCTCGAAGACCACATGACCTATTTAGGTAAACCTTTTCATTGGTTAAATGGTTCTTCCCACCAATCCTGTGATTGAAAAGGATTAAGGGGTGCGCTGCTGCAGTTTCCTATATCGCCGATGATCAGGAGCTCTGCCAACTCATTCTGAGGATCGACTGCTATTCTGGCAGTTGGACTGTCACTAGAGATGAGCAAAGGATCGAATTCCAGTAGAATTTCAAGAAATTCATGGTTTCACGTGAATTTGAACACTTTCGGATTTGATTCGCGGTTTGCAAAAAAAAACAACAAATTTTCCGATTACCATTTTCAACATTTCTGAAACATTAGAGAGCTGGCTAAAATAATTTTACATTGCTGCACGGGCTTCTCAATATTGTCCTGCAAATATGATAGCTAGCCAATAATCCTACATTGTACAGTTGTGGTGAGTACCGGGGCCATCACATATCAGCGGTTCCCAGCAGAGCATAGTTTGTATGACAGAGTCGTTATCCATCTCCAGAGTCACTGGGTAAGTCTCTCTCTCCTATAGAGTGTAGGATCTTAAGGTCAGCTGAGTCCTCTCTTTCTCTCCTGTAGAGTGTAAGCTCTAATGATCAAAGGGGTCCTTGCACTCTCTCCAGAGAGTATAAGCTCTTATGGTCAGTGGGGTCCTCTCCCTCCTGTAGAGTGTAAGCTTTTATGGTCAGTGGGGTCCTCTCCCTCCTGTAGAGTGTAAGCTCTTATGGTCAGTGGGGTCCTCTCCTCCTGTAGAGTGTAAGCTTTTATGGTCAGTGGGTCCTCTCCCTCCTGTAGAGTGTAAGCTCTTATGGTCATTGGGGTCCTCTCTCATGCTCTTCTGTAGAGTGTAAACTCTTATGGTCAGCAGATTCCTCTCTCTCCTTTAGAGTGCAAGCTCTTATGATTAGCAGGGTCCTCTCTTGCACTCTCCTGTAGAGTGTAAACACTTATGGTCAGTTGGATCCTTTCTTTCCTATAGAGTGTACGCTCTTATGGTCAGAAGAGTCCTCTCTCCTATAGAGTGTAAGCTCTCAAGATCAGCAGCATCCTCTCTCTCGCTCTCCTTTACATTGTAAACTCTTATGATCAGGATTCTCCCTCTCTTCTGTAAAGTTTAAGCTATTATGATCAGCGGGATCCTCCCTCTTATCTGTAGAGTGTAAGTACTTGTGGTGAGTCCAGGTCCTCTCTCTTCTCATCGACATTTATTTTCCGACCAAATTAACAGCTTTCCAGTATCAAGATTCCAGCAAAATTTTTCGGCGCATTTCAAATTTTGGAGGAAAAATCGGCAAAGCCTACGAATTTGAATTTCAAGAGATCCACTCATTTCTAGCTGCCACCTACTAAATTATCATTGCATTTCCTAGTGACAGACCATTAATTTCTGTGATAGGAATAACCCTTTAATCGTGCCAGGGAGCGATGTTACAGTGTAGTCTGCAGTCTCGTATTTTACCTTCCGTAACATTCACGTTGTTGGAATCAGACAAGTTGTTCTTCAGCTTCTCTCTTCCAAGAGCGGAGATGCTGGGAACTGTCACCAGACTTTGTGCATCCGCAGAAGCGTTAACTCCGAGCCTCACTTCTCCCACACACATACTGTTTCAAACAGCAAAAAAGTCATAACTATAGAACATCATCAGCTCCCACTGACAGCCTAAGACATCGTTTTTATAGCACTAAAGATTTTTCCCTCGACTCATGACGTGTCCTCAGGGAATGTCACTCGTACATTTCTCCAATGTGTTCTGTTTTATTTTTTCAACCTCTTACTAGAGACAAGCCCTTGTATGACTTTAATAACAGGTGGTTTTTGCCTGGAGTACAAGACGAGAAGGAAGAAAAAGCCTGAAAACTGTGATAAAAATGAATCTCAAATCTCAGCAGCCCTCGAGCGGAGCGAGTCGGGAATCACAACCGCTTGGTGAATTGAGCTGAAGATTACTTAATTAAACAGGGTTATGGATTCAACTTTAAACTTGAAAATTTAAGTGAATTTCCTTGGTGAGGAATCTTTTAATGACTTCTTGAATGTCATTCTGCAAATTTTTTTATTTTTTTTTCCTTTTTTTTTTTTTCTAGCGCTGGCACTAAATGTCATTGCGTTTTGAATAAGAATGAAAAAGTAATTGCTTATTTGTTTCAACACAGATGTTTTTACACATCAGTAAGCACAGTGTTAGGAACATTTTTCCCTTTGGTCCTTAGAGATGATTCTTGACAGCTAAAGAAATTACCAAAATTATCCAGTGATATCAGAAACATATTTATTTGTAGAGAGTTTAAAGGCATGGGTTGTTGTTTTTTTTTTGCTTTGATCCTTAGAAGTTACAGATTCTGGTGTTTTCTGTTTGTATTGGATAATGGTGTAACTTTAGGAACTCCAGTAAATGTGAGAACTTAAAAAAAGCTCTCCTCTCATCAAAGTTTTTCTCCTCTTAATATCTCGCAATCACCATATTATACAGCACTGTGTACTTACAATTGCTCATTTCGCCTTTCTACCCAGTTAATTCTTCTCTTTTTTATTAGGGCTATCACATCACGTAATTAAAAACAGACAAGCTGAATCCTTCTAAGCTCTATGTCTCATTTTCCTGCATGAGTCATCATTAGAACTACAGTTCTACCCCACTGCAAAGTCCTTGGGAGGGTCAGGAGCTGAAGAGGAGATGGACCTGGGCTGCCAGTGACTTTGTAGTTTTGTAGGATTGCAGGTCTAATGATGACTCATGCAGGGAAAAAAAGACTTCCTGTTTCTACATAAAGCTTAGAAGGATTTTGCTAGTCTTTTTTTAATCACTTGATGTCATAGACCTAATGAAAAAGAGAAGAATTAGCTGGGTAGAAAGGCAAAATGAGCAATTGTAAGTGCACAGTGCAACATAATAGGATGATTGCAATATATTAAGAGGATATAAACTTTGATAGGATTGCTTCTTTAAAGGGTTTGTTCAAGTTATCTTTATTCTTTAATTGTATTGAAGTTTTAGATAAAAATCAACAAAAGAAAAAAAGATTGGTAACCTAGGGTTGAAATGTTAAGAGAATTACATAAAACATTTGTACAATAAATATTAAATGTACATAGACCTTATAAAACTATTGTAAATGGGTTTTTTTTAACATATAAACTGATAAGTAACCAAACAACTTAGGAAAATGTGAATTTCTCTGGAATAAGTCATCGGATGGCAGATATCAAGGTATCCTATTAAGTTTCTCTGACCTGTGTGTCCATACAGACGGTGAGGAGTGTTGATCCTATTGACAGAGTCCCTTTAAGGGCTTGTGCACATGACTGATTATGTCGGACAAGTGCTATCCGTGTTTTCATGGATAGCACTCGTATGCACGATATTCTGGGGGGCTGAAAACATGTCCGATTTTTTTTTCTTAGGCGGAATGGTCTGAACAAAAAAATTGGAGACATATCAGATCTTAATCTGAGTGTCTGATCAAAATCGGCAATGTAAGTCTATGGGTCTGTGAAAAACAATGGAACGCACTTGGATGACTTCCAAGAGCCATCCAATTTTTACGGACTGACAACACAGAGAAGGCAAATAATTTTTTTCCTCTCTATTTATCTCTCTCCACCTCTGAGAAAAACTGATGCCACTCTGATCCAACTCTGATCAGAATAATTAGACCATTTTTCTCTGTTGGAAAGAAAACGGTGATGTGCCCCTACCCTTACAGACTTACTCTACACCGATATTTTACCCCAAGAATTTCAACAACACCTTCAAAAATTTTGCACATTTTATGACTCCTTTTAACACCACCATCATGTCTCAAGACTTTTGAACTGTCAATTGCTCGGACACCAGGTTTGTCTTTTGCCAAAATTTGGGCCAGAATTGTGGAAAATTTTTATTCTTAAATTCTCCCCCAATTACAACTTCCAGCCGGTTCTCATCGTACACTTTCCACCAGTCACCAATGACTCGGAAGGAGCTAATTATACACGAAGGGGGTACAATTGTGAGGCATCACCTGTGTTAAAAGAACAACTATACTTTATTTGTTTGAATTAATGTCGCCGCAAACGAATTCCGGGGAGAAAATTCACGCGTACGATCACCGCACGTGATGGAGAAGCATTTTAGTGAAATTAACTCCGAGTACTGCTCTTTACAGTGTTAATATTCCACAGGGTTTTCCCATTCTAGAAAACTCATTAGTATACATGCTCGAAGCTGAAAGGAAACAAGAAGAAGGCATATTGTGGGGATACCAGTCAGGAGCGCGAGACAGCTGGTATGATAATTTCTAATAAAGCTGGAAAATGGCTGCCTATTAATAGGGATCTGGGGAGGGGAAGAACGCGTTTCATGCACCTTTTCATTCGAAGGAGCTTTGGAAGGAGATTTCAGCTTTTTTTTACCGAGAAAAAAAAAAAAGAAAAACTGCAAAAACTTTTTCTCTGTTACCGTAGAGAAAAGTGGGACATTTATTTAAAGCCGCGGTGAACTCATGTATCTTCAGCTGATACTTTTGTTGTGCAGAGTATAGTTTGACGATGGCTTTCTGACAATAACTATTTGCTTTCATTGCTGCCAACTCTGTGATCACTCGCGCCCGAGGAGAGACACCTGAGTGTCAGCAACAGTAAAATACGCCGAAAAGTTACAGTACTTGGCTTATGGCATGTATTGTTTGCCTCAACCCCCGCTACTCACCTTAACTGCATGGATTATTTACACCACCATCATCGAAGGCCATAGAGAAAGTCAAGTACCCGGTCCCTAGATTGATCTTTACTGCTGGGTAATAATAGCCACATATAAATCTAGCAGAGATTTTATATTTCTTGTACTAATATAGCCTATCAATACAGTCATAGAGGCTTTAAAAGGAATCTGCCAGCAGGTTTTTGCTATTTAATCTGAGAGTAGTATAACGTAGGGACAGAGATCTGGATTCTAGGGATCAGCAGCTTGCTATACTTTAAAATTAGTGTTTTATCAGCAAGAGATTATCACTGCAGGACTAGGTGTCATGTGCAGCGCAGTCAGGCTAATCTGTAAAACTCCACCCCTTTCACTGATTCGCAGCAACCTACAGTTTACACAGGAAGCTGCCAATCAGGAGTGTGGGTGGGGTCATACACAACTCAGCATTCTACATCTAAACAGGGATTCTATCAAAACTGCATCAAACAGTCCAGTAAGTAACACATTGCTGGAAGCAGGGTCTCTGCCTCTACATCATGCTGCTCTCAAATTCCACAGTAAAAAACCTGCTGACAGATTCCCTTTAATGACATATTCAGCTCTACTACATCTGTATAGTGACATGTAAATTCATTGCCTAGACCAATAGTAATCAATATATCAGTTCATAGGGATTCTTGACTTGGTTACACTTTAGATTTAAAGTATACTTGTCGTTTCAGGTGTTTCGGAGTAAACAGTCCTGTCTTTGCACATGAGGAATAACACTATTTCTGGCCATAATATGCATTTTTTTCACCAGTTGTTCCTCTACATGTAGGAATTTTCACTTGTCTCTAAGCTTGTGAGTGAAAACCAGTCTGCCAAATACAGCACACACACAAGGTTTTCTGCACTCCAGTGTTTCTGTAGAACATGTTTAGAAGCAGCTGCAGCTTGGAGATCAATATATAGCAGTACTGAGCAGTCAGTGTAGCTGTGAATCCTGTTCCGGGGTGAGATAAACACTTACTAGAAAGTAGCAGCACTAGTCTGTAGGTGTCTGCGTCTTTAGCTTTCACTTCTCATTCTGCTCATTCAACCTCCTCCCCTCTAGATAGACTTCAATAGGTAACTGTAATCTGATCCCTCAGTGAGTTGGCCGTCCATCTTGTTTTGAGCAAGTCAGATTTTAACAGTTTATCAGAGGGAATAATGAGTTCAGAAGAATATTTCTATAATAAGATGATTCAGTGGTTAGCACTATCTATTTATTCAACATCTGCATGAAAACATCTGCACGTACAGGTTCAGTGTGGTCTCCACTCTCATTACATAGACGTGCTGATGAGAAATTTGAATTTCTCCAGTGGGGAAAGTGATGTGAATGTCTGTAAAGTGTAGGGAACATCATGCTGTGTTGGGCACCATGGCAGCAGTATAATGTGTGGGGGACACTGTGGTGGCACCATACTGTGTGTGTGTCAGGAAAGTGCATGTGCCGCCAACAGGGAGAAAGTATTTCTTATTAATAGATTAAAAGGAACCTGTCAACAGTGTTTTAGGAAGGCAAATAGAGGCAAATTAGGTCACAATCCAACAATTAAAATGATACTTACTGCTTGTATTTTGCATCATTGCAGAGAAATCTTTATTTTTATGCATATGCAAATTAAACTGCAAGTGCGCTGGTAGTTGCAAGTGCACCTGCACTTCATGGCTCTTCTTCAGTTCTCCCTGCTCGGTTGACAATGGAAGCAGAGGCATCTGTGTGACTTATACAGGCAGCGGCTTCTATCTCCATTGTCAATCAGGTATCTGGGGTTGTGCCGCTTGGGGAAAGTGATCTGTGAGTGCACTAGAGGCAGTGACATGTTAAGTGCTCTGTCACGCCCAGCGCACTTAATGCCTCATTTACATAAGAATGAAAACTTGTAATGCAACAGCAAATAGAAAATATAAAGGAAGGTGTGGATGGATTACATTTCAAAGACATAGATGCCAATATATGTATATTGGTGGGGTTGGTCTTACTAACAGACTATCACTTTTAATTATGCTAATATTAGGGCCTTTACCAAGGAGGCATATCTCACAGGATTCTCTGGGGCGAACGTATATTTA
This sequence comes from Oophaga sylvatica, assembly GCA_033576555.1. NCBI lineage: Eukaryota > Metazoa > Chordata > Amphibia > Anura > Dendrobatidae > Oophaga > Oophaga sylvatica. The sequence goes on along the minus strand of JARQOD010000009.1, from coordinate 89,390,461 downwards.
GGATTCCCTAAATTATTACTGTATAAGCCACGCCCCTTGGTACATACTATAGAAATTAGTATCAAATAAAAGTCTCATCTCTGGCAATGTATGGCAATTTTTTTTTTTTTAAAAGCAAAAACTGAAATACACAGGGAAGTAGCAGCATTACAATAAAAACACAAACTGGTCACTTTTTATCTGGTGACAGGTCCTCTTTAAAGCCCACATGTTTAAGTGATAAAATAACAAAATTGCAGTCATTTTCCTATGTGACGTTCCGCTGGTCGTATCTGTCAATCAGTGACTACGGCCTGATCTCCGACTAGATCAATCTGTTGTGGTCACAGACTGTAGCTCACATAGGGGCCTGGGAGACATCACAACTGGGAAAGTCCTCAAAGTAAACTCTTCATTGCATTGAGGGCGAGATTTGACTGTGCTGTTAATGGATCCTATTGTAAGAAGTTATTATGATGATACATCAGTAGATATTTTGTAAGATGCATCATTTTTATAATACGGATACATTTTGTTTCACACTCTGGTTGGACCATGTTGGATCTCCAGCATTACAGGAGTTAACGTAGACATCTGCTCTGGAATAAATCAGCCTCGTATTTGTTTACAGCTTTTATGTATCAATGTGGTATTCCGGATCTTAGATCCAACCCCATCTATCGGGTGCATATTGACTGTCAGATTAATGTATGCCATTTCTTGAGTTTACAACTCTCCAGCAGCTGTTTCTCTCTTAGGGGACAACATAGAGATGAAATATTACAACAACATATAATAAACTTGGCTGATTACAAGACCGTAATCTGATTGGGCTTTGTGTCTTCAAACTTACTTGGCTACTTTCCATTTTGTATTTTTTTTTATCCTTTTTGTCAGAATGAGGTATTCATTATCATTAGCTTAGTCTGCATAAGTGGTTCTCCGTCTCCAGTCCTCACGGCCCCCCAACGGGTCATGTTTTCAGGATTTCATTAGTATTGCACAGGTGGTGGAAGTATCATCAAGGTTTCAGGAATTCTCTCACCTGTGAAATACTGTGGAAATTCTGAAAAACATGAACAGTCGGGGACCGTTAGAACTCGAGTTTGGGAAACAGTGGTCTGCAGTAACCTAAAAAGCACCCAGGTTATGGTTGAGGGAAGTAGTTAACCCTTTAAAGACAAACCCAGTTTGGCATTTAACATATTTATTTTTGTCATAAAGCATACAAAATCTGCAAGAAACAAAATGAGCAAAAACTCTGCTGTAACTAAATAAGTAAAAAGCAAAAGTGAACCTAAATAACACAGGGTTCTTAGTAATACTGTTTTTTATCAAAAATAGCATAAAAGCCATCCCACAAGGTGACCCTAATTGGGTTTTTGCTCATTTTGCTTCTTATGTTAATCACACTCTGATCAGAGTTTGATCATAGTGTGATCCAATTCTTTTGAATAAGGAGAAGATGGAGAAAACGTTTCTCCATACTCTCCATTCTGTCAGTCCGCAGAAATCAGACTGCACTCGGATGTCATCCGAGTGCAGCCCAATATTTTTCACCTTGACTTTCAGTGCAATCCGAATATCGTATCAAACTCAGGCATGCTGCAATTTTTTGCTCGCATTTGTCATATGCACGTGGCTACATAAAATAACATTGGTCCGAGTGTGATCTGATGTTTTGTCAGATTGCACTCGGACCAAAAACACAGCAATGTGCATGAGCCATACTATTTTTCTGCACAATCATACATCAGCGTACTTTAAAAAAAAAGCCATGAATGTAAACTCATATACTAAACCGTACTAATCATATGAAGCATTGGCGTCGGACAGGTGGAGTAGACAGACGTCTGTTTTCTGGGGTCATGTGTAACGCGTCTCTTTAAAGAATTCTATCTAAATTTCCTGAAATTATTTTTTCCTTTCCCAAACTTTACAAGTCAGACTGACATTTGCTGCAGGGATTTCAGGATCTGTCGATCAAAAGCATCTCTCCATCTCAAATATCCTATCAAAGCTTCTCCGCTTTAGGGTCTGAGATGCAAAAATGCTCTTGACAGCGCCCAACTGTTGGGATGCCTTGAAGGTGTCGCATCAGTCGTGCATGCGGAGTATGCTGGCAGTCGTGACTGTTCGCAGAATTGTTAACTAGCTTTCTCCATTTGTCGGAGCCGTAATGGCTTACTGTTGGGATGCTTTTTACAAATGTCACTGTGTGTTTGCATTACCTGTCCACAAGGATCTTACGCGAGCTACGTCTCAATCTGTTTGACAGAACACGTAGCCTATACTTTGTAGAAATCCAGTACGACTGCTGCCTTAGGGTGGGGAAATGATAAGTTACATGGATACGATGAACTGTTTTTTGAAAAACGTCACCGTGAATCAGTCTCCTGGAAATGAGCCATAATCTTCACTAAAAGTATTTCTCTGACTTTGGTCCGCAAACCTTAGCATGCCTCAATCGTTTGACATGATCGTCCTGATTAAAGAGCGAACTGGATCCTTGTTTACTCCTTCACTATCAGCCAGGATTTTATTTGCTTGTACAGACGGAGCGATCTCTTTTACAGGGATGGTCAACTAGTTTCAGGACGAGTACACTTATCATCTTGCATGAACTTTGAACAATTATTTGCATAAAGATTCTTAATTAATGGGAATACCAGACTGGAGCCCTCAATTATCTCCAGTACTAGAGCCCTAAATTAATTCTAGACTAGAGCCCTAAATTATCTCCAATACTAGAGCCCTAAATTAATTCTAGACTGGAGCCCTAAATTATCTCCAATACTAAAGCCCTAAATTAATTCTAGACTAGAGCCCATAAATTATCTCCAATACTAGAGCCCTAAATTAATTCTAGACTAGAGCCCTAAATTATCTCCAATACTAGAGCCCTAAATTAATTCTAGACTAGAGCCCTAAATTAATTCCAACGAGACTCTGAAATAGTAATGTTTACGTCACCAGACTCATGTAGACACCCGATAAACTCCGAGCCGAGATAACACCTATAAACTCTTTCAGAGCCCAAATAAAACCTCTAAACATATTCAGACACCAGATAAGAATCCTAAAGATATTCGGACCTCTACACATATTCAGTGCCCAGATGAGACTCCTAAACTTATTCAGAGCCGAGATAACACCCCTAAAAACCATATTCAGAGACCAGAAAAGACACCTAAACATATTCAGTCATCAGATAAGATCCCTAAACATATTTGGTGCCCAGATAAGATAAGACCCCTACACTACAGGATCGCTGGTGTGTCGCTACATGATCGCTGCTGAGCTGCCAAACAGGCAGCGATCAGGACAGCGACACTGCGGGTAACGTCGCTTGGTTACCAGCAGTGTACGTTGGATACCAGCGCGCTGATGCAGGGAGCTGGTAACCAAGGTACACATTGGGTTTCCAGGTGCTGCGCGGTGCCTGGAACCCGATGTGTACCTTGGTTACCAGCTCCCCTGCAGCAGTGTGCTGGTATCCAATGTACACATCGGGTTTCCAGGCACAGCCCCGCACCTGGAAACCCGATGTGTACCTTGGCTACCAGCTGATCGCTGGTCTGCTGCCTGCCACACGCAGTGATGCGTGCTGGCCAGCGGGAGACCAGCAATCAAAAAAAAGTCCAGGCATTTCTAACACGACCAGCGATTCACAGCAGGGGCCGGATCGCTGGTACGTGTCAGACATAGCGAGATCGCTTCTGAGATCGCTGTTGCGTCACAAAACTTGTGACTCAGCAGCGATCTCGCTATGTGAGACGGGGCCCTTATTCAGAACGCACGCAAGATCACTAAAAAAACATATTTAGAGATCAAATAAGACACTTAAATATATTTGGAATCCAGATAAGACCCCTAAACTTATTAAGAGCACAGATAAGACCCCAAACACATTCATACACCAGATAAGAACCCTAAACATATTGGGAATCCAGATAAGGCGCCTAAACTTTTTCAGAGGGCAGATAAGGCCCTTAGACATATTCAAAGCCCATAATAAAACCCCTAAATGTAGTTTGAGCCAAGATAAGACTCCTATTCATATTCAGAGCCCAGATAAGACCCATAAACATAGTTGGAGCTCAGATAAGACCCCTAAACACATTCAGAGACATGATAAGACACCTAAATATATTCAGAATCCAGTTAAAACCCCTAAACGTATTTGGAGACCAGATAAGACCCGTAAACATATTCAGCACCCAGATAAGCCCCCTGAATATATTTGGAGCCCAGAAAAGACTCCTAAATATGTTCAGAGCCCAGGTAAGACCCGTGGGATAAATGTTTAATCTGGAATAAATCCCTAACCTTGTTCAAACCAGATCCCAACATTTTATTCAGGTTCTAGACAAGACCCTAAAAATAAATTCAGATTCCATTTCAGGCTGCTAAAATCAATTCAGACCCAACTCCAAGATTCTTAAAATGAATCCAGTCCCCATATTAAACCCCTACAATTAATCAGACCCTGTATCAGACAGCTCAAAAATATTTTAGATACCAAATCAGAACTAAAATGAATTGAGACTCCAGACTTAAAAAAAACAAAATCACAGATTAAATTCCTAAGCTCATTCAAAGTCCAGATGAGACCCCCGCATTTAACTCAGGTCGCAGATCAGACCCCTGATATTAATTTAAACCCCATACCGAAATCCTAAAATTAATTGAGACCTGATTCGAGACTGCTAGAATGATTTCAAACTCCATAACAGATCGAATTTAGATGAGACGCCAAGCCAGACCAAAGAAAAACAGAAAATATAATCCCAGAGATCCTGTTCATGTTCAAGGTGCCACCTCCAAGATTCTGACGCTAGCTAGTGTATGCTGGTAAATCTACTCTATTACTGGGCTATGTTTTGCTGTTTCAATAAATCAGTGTTTTATCAGCAGGAGATTATCACTGCAGGACTAGGTGTCTTGTACCTCCTAGTCCTCCTGCTTTGTGTGTCCCCGCCCACATCCCTGATTAGCAGGTTTTTGTCAATGTACACAGAATGTAGCCAATCAGTGATGTGGGAGGCAGGGGTGGTATTCAGCCGGTTCTCCCCGGTTCGATGGAACCGGTTGTTCAAAAAGCAGCCGGTTCCCCGAACCGGGGAGAATCAGAGCGGCGATCCGGTACCATGGGCGTAAGTGTGCGCAGTGCACGGAGCTGCTGTCTCCCCAGAGGAGCTCCCTCCTTCCTTCCTTCCTGGCTGCAGCAGCTGTAGTTTCACTTTCTGCCGTGCAGGCTCTGGTTGTCTCAGCCACACTGGGTCCTAGTGCCCTCTGTGTGCATACACTGGACACTTCCTGCTCCTGCCTCAGCTACTGCCTGCAAGCTTCATGGTAAGAGGGATGGAATTTATTAAATTCATTCTGCTCAGGCATGTCATGGTCACTGTGGGGAATGTGTGTCACGGGTGTGTCGCGGCGAAGATCGTCGCGATTGCACACCCTGACTTCGCACAGCTGAGTTTCTGGTGCTGGGTGTTTTTCGGCACTGAGGGAGTTAATTCTTTCTCTCTCGGTGCTGGACTGACCAGCCTCGCCCAGCTGCGATTGATGTTTTGTTAATTAGCTTCCTCCTTATACCTGCTGGTCTGCTGGGGAAGTTGTCGGTGAAAGCATTCATTCAGACCAGCAGAGCGGATCGTTTCTGAGAAGACTTAAGCTAAGAGTGCCTGTTGTGGTTTATCCTCTCCTCGCTTATTGTTTATCTCCTTAACCTTTTGTGTTCCTCTGTAGTGGAAGTTTTGTATGCATGGCAGTGTTTTCTTTACCCCTTGTCTGTCTCGTTTATCTTAGACTGTGTGTAAGCTGTGACCTGCCCATTCCCTGTGGTGGTAATCAGGGTCCTTCTCAGGACTAGATTACAGTTGTCAGGGATCTACAGGAGACAGGGTTACGCTGGCGGCCTGGACCTCTGTACCATTAACAGTACCTCCAGGTAGAGGGACTAGTCAGGACCCCAGTTCAGGGTCAGCATAGACCCCGGTCCACCTCTATCCTGAGACAGCATGACACGTACACAGTATAGACCCACAATACATAGGATATTATGTCAGGTAAGACATTGCTGGCAGATACTATGTATACATGTTGATATTTTCTATTATAGTAAATATAGTATGTTGTCACATTAGATATATGTTACTATCATAGAATATATCTGTTATACGTCGTGACAATGTGAGAGGATGGGGGTACAGTGGGGGAGGGGTACAGGGCACTGGGGTGAATGTAAGAGGATGGGGGTATTGTGGGGGCTAGGGCACTGGGGGGGTTAATGTGAGAGGATGGGGGTATTGTGGGGGAGGGGTACAGGGCACTGGGGTGAATGTAAGAGTATGGGGTATTGTGGGGGCTAGGGCACTGGGGGGTTAATGTGAGAGGATGGGGATATTGTGGGGGCTGGCGCACAGGGGTTGATGTGAGAGGATGGGGTATTGTGAGGGAGGGTGGACAGGTCACTGGAGTTGAATGTAAGAGGATGGGGGTATTGTGGGGCTAAGGCACTGGGGGTTTACTGTGAGATGATGGGGGTATTGTGGGGACTGAAGTGGGGAGGGGCAACAGAGCACTGAGGGGTGCATGTGAGAGGATGGGGTATTGTGGGGTCAGTGGGACAGAACACTAAGGGGTGCATCTGAGACGATGGGCTGTTGGGGTGTGGGTGGGGACAGGGGAGGTAGGGGGCTTTTTTTACTTGTGAGCTCCTTAATACTTTAATAATAGATTAATATTTCAGTATTATTATAACAAGGGCATAGACAGACGGCCGTATAACTCATGCGAGGATCGCACTGCAATCCTCGGACTTGCTGGTACCGCTCCTGACATGAGCGCGACTGCCATGTATAATATATGGTATATACCGCGTAGTGTCGCATACACTGCTGTATTATACAATATACAACAGTTCTAATGCTCCATACCTAATATGCAGGATAATGTACAGTGTATATGATGTAACCTGTATAAGATGCGACATTGGCTTGCCCCCCCCTAGTTTTGATCCTGGGTACGCCCATGTCCGGTACTATTTTGCAGCCAGCTTGCAGCGCCGCAACACACCGCCAGCCCCGACCCCCGAGGACTGATCTCTGCAGTGCGGCGATTGGGTAGCGGCGCGGCCGCGGCCATCTTCTTTAGTCACGAGGCGGAGCCGGAGAGGAGAGAGGTACTGTGTGAGCTGAGCTGTGGCGCTGCCTGGGCCCTGGAGTAGAGCTGGAGGAGTGTGTCTGTGTGGACTGAGGTGGTCCGACCGGCGTCTATCTATGATAGATAGACGCCGGTCAGAGTAGTAAGGCCTCCATGGAAGAGCAGTTCTTCTAGCCCCCTGCGTTGTCTTCTTCTCTGGAGAGCTTGAGGTCTATGCTCAGAGCTGTCTGTAGGGCACAGCTGCAGAAAGCCACCCAGCTGGAGACAGACCACCAGCTCCCAGATCCTGGTGCCTTCTTAGACATTATTCCCGAGAAGCTTGCAATCCACTTGTATGTACCAGGTGTATAGAGTCACATTTACATCCTGCGGCTTTTTATACGGTCTACTTTATAAAGATGACAGTAATACCTATATCGTACCTTAGTTACTGTACATGCAGTGGTGGTGGGGGAACTGTAAGTCCCAGCATTGCATATTGGCATCTGATCTATAGAGATTACTGCAGGTAATACAATAAATATGTTCTATTATTACAATCACTAGTATAAGTCCCAGCATCTCCCCATTTGTCTAGATATTAGACACACGTTTATTATTCAGATATTATGTAGTATCGACTTTAGGCTGATCCAAACAATCATATTTTTGGTCAGAAGAAAAATGGCAGCACGCACGAGTTGCATCCGATTATGGGATCGCACTCAGCCAGGCAAATCAGTGAGTCCGTGAAAAAAAAAATCAGACTGCACTCGGATGACATCTGAGTGCAGTCTGATTTTTACAGCTTTACAGAATGAAGAAGATGGGGAACTTTTTATTTCCACCTTCTCCACATCCGCGAAAATCGGAGCACGCTGTGAGCACACTCTGATCAAACTCCGATCAGAGTGTGATTAGCTTAATCGGAACGATTTTCTCGGATGAGACAAAATACGGTCGTGTGACCCTATACTTAGAGAAATAAATACATTATTATTATTATTGATGAGCAAATGTGCTTGTTTGTTAGGCAATCCCTGCATGTGTTGCAGGTGTCGAACAGCCATGAGACATGCAACCGCGGAGACTGGAACATATTTTTTGAGCATGCAGAAGACATTCGGTTAGAACCCGAGCATGCTCAGATAACACCTTATCCGAGTACGTTCACTCATCACTAATTATTGTATATTGTATTTCTGGATAGAAGGTAGAACTGTAAGTCCCAGCTACATAATCCTATAGTTTAATCTTCAGTTCAGTATGAGACTAGAAAGAGACTTCTTAATCAGAATGTAGTGCACAGCTTGGCCAGCCGGTCAGTCAAGTGAGACAGCTGCATAGAAATATATATATAGAAATATATGCAGCTGTCACACTCGGGTCAGGAGAGCCGCTGGCCAGAATGTGCACTGTTCTGATCTCATTCCAATTTATTGTTTTTCAACTGACTGCGCCCCTACTTATATGTTTGAGGAAAAGGTGTGTGTGTGAATGGGTGTGGCTTTAAAAATGGGCATGGCTTAAAATGGGTGTGACTTAAAATGGGTGTGGTTTTCTGACGCACAAACACAGAACCTGTTGTTAAAAATTTGAATCCCACCCCTGGTGGGAGGGGATGTTCAGGGCTCAGCATTCAGAGCACTGCTCGAGAAAAACAGTGATTGTATCAAAATGGAGAACAGCAAGTGACACATCACTGGAATTAGGGTACCTGCTCCTACATTATGTAGCTCTCAGATTACTTATCAAAAGCAAGCAGACACATTTTCTTTTAACACGAAAAGAAAATATTGTCGCCAGCTGTAACTTTTTCACTTGACATGAATCATTGGAGGAGAGTTGGGACACTCTCATACACATCAGATAGTTGGTTTGTCTACAAAAAAATTGCAGCCAGCCCTAGGTTAGCTTGAAATAGCAAAAACCTGTTTAAAACCGATTTTGTAGAAGCCAGGATGACCTTAGATGACCTTAGAAAAAGTTCATCCAGGTTCTTCAAACTGGCCCATTCCTTTGTCTTATCGTATTTTATCCTGTACGTACATCTCACATAACCTGTATCATATTCCGACTCCCATCTGTACTATTTGTGGGCAATTTATTCCACTTTTTGTAATTGCATTTTTTTTTATCTTTCTCAGAGATCAATTGAGTATCCATGTGTATTAGAATAAAAAGCTATTTCATTTTCCACCTGACTGAAAAATAGTGATTCTACATAAAAATGACAATAAGTGAGATGAGAGGAAAGGCCGGGAACAGAAATGAATGTCGCCCTGTATATTCTCGACCACGTTGCTCGACAGATCACTTCTGGGAAGTTAGTTTAGCGATCTGTGGATTCTGATAGTGATACATCAGTAATGAGATCTGAAGACAGAAAGGACTTCAACATGGAAATATTAAGAATAATAAACTTAGTCAAATAGTTCTTGGAAATAAGCTTAGCATTGACTTAATCTTTGTGCCCACAAAATTATCCCAAAAGTCCATTTCAATGTCAACTCCGACTTTCCCTATCACTAAAAAAAACTTAGTCAATGCATGGTCTTTACCAAAGCACGGACTATGTAATTATATATATTTTTAATTGTTGTAATTGTACAAACCAGTGTCTATAAAGTAACCTAACTTTGGGTACTAAAATTTAAGGGGTTGTATAGGATTAGAATAGCGTGACAACTTCCTTCCAGCATCACAACTTAGCTCTATTCAAGTAAGTGGGGCCCAGATTCAATGCTATACTCAACTTTCAGACATATTTATTGAAGTCTGTGTATACCCTCATATATAATTTTATAATTGTTCATTTGTTTCAGTAAACAAAATCTAAAATGTTGCGGCTGCAGGGCATCTGTAAGTATTTGTAAGCAGGGTGCTTTACACAACTGTCATAAAAATATACAGATTTAGCTTCTATTATTATTGCCTTTCATTGTTTTTTTAGGAAAATATATAGATGCATAAAGATGCACTGGTATATGTAGGTAGATTAACCTCTATGTACCAGTACAATATGCCTGTAAAGAAGAAGAATACTATTTAGCCATATAGACAGAGAAAATCCTCTTAAATGCAATTTGTGGCTCATTCTTCACATTTCCATCAATGTTCTTAGTTGGAGAAGGAGAATCTATACAGGGAGAAAGTGGAACAATTGCAGCAATGTCTGAGAAACCTGCAGTGCGACTGGGTCATCCTCACAATTAATATGGCTGCATATGCGATATGTCCGCCCCTGTTCCGGGCATGGGGCTTTACATGTCCTAAATTTGAGCTTTCTAATATGGTGAAAATGTCCCATTGTTTGCATAAGCCTAAGATCTGTACTTTTTATTTGGGAAGATTTTTGGACTGATATGTCCCTATGGTTGCATAGCCATAAAATCATGTACTTTATATTTTTATGACTGTTCTTGAATGAAACATCTTGAAAGTTTTCTTCAGTACCCTCCATTTAATTTTCCTTAGCATTGTAATACTGGAATAAATCTGTAGTTGGCTAAATGTCAGAAATCTGAATTCTGGAATGTATGCATTTGCATTTTTGCTGTAACCTGGGAATTCAGACTTTAAACGAAAGAAAGCTTAAGTGGATTAGTAAAAGATTAAAAGCTTTTTACCTCACCTGGCACCAAGTCCGACCATGGGAAAACTAAGATTAATGACTTTAAATGTGTCAGTCTTCCTTTTCAGAGATGTTTAGGAAGCTGTTGTAAACAGGTTCTCTGTCCCAAAAATGCAGAGAATTTGCAATTCCTGGAAAATCTGCTTTTTTGCCAATATAGTCAAGTTTCATAGAACAGTAAGATGAACAAAATTTTCACAGCTTCATTTGTCAATAAGTAGGTGTGAAAATGTGGAAAGTTTGGTCAATGGGGTATTTTCTTGTATGGGATGGTATTACCCTTATAGAAAAAAGCAAAAAATATAGATCCATATTGTTGCTATAGAAAAAGCAGTTTCAACAAGCTCCAAAACTGTGTGCCATATAGAAAACACCAGTTTTATAAATAATATATGGTAGACAGAAAGTCTCTTACAAGTTTTCCATTGGAGTCCAGGAACTTTACAAAAGTTACAACTAACTTTTGCAATATGTCAGGCGTGATAAAACTCCAATGTAAAAAAAACTGAGTAGCTTGAACCCCCATGAAAAATAACTGGGTCAAGTAGAGAAATTGAAGGATTTCCCTAAGTAGAGGGGACTAAAGGAGCACTACCTAAGCATAGTAATTAAGGGACTAAATGGATTGGGTGAAAAAATGGAATGTTCACCTGGCAAGTTATGTTAACTGAGGCACAACTCTAGAACTCAATGAATCCAAAAGTCCAAGGCGTGGTTCGTGTTGTGGACTGCAACCAGCCAGATGGAACGTGCATAATTCCTCCAAGGGAGTTCCAACGTCAATAATCAGCAAGGAAAAGAAACCAGGAAAAGGCGCTTACACCACAGAGGATATGATATCCCCAAAATTATAGGCCAATAGAGCAGTTTGCTCAACCAACAATTAGCTTAATAAAAACAATGGTTAAAAAATGTGCATAAAATACAACACGTTTTGGCTACAACCAGCCTTCATCAGGGGTCTCACTAATTGTTGGTTGACTAAATCGTTCAGTTACCCATAATTTTCAGGATATCCATATCCTCTGGGGTGGATGCGCCTTTTCCTGGTTTCTTTTCCTTGCTGGGTCAAGTAGGGAAGAGTCAAGATGGCTGCTTTCCTCTGGCTTCTCACTATTTGTTGGTTGAGCAAATTGTTCTGATACCCATAATTTTCAGGATATCCATATCCTCTGTGGTGGAAGCGCCTTTTCCTGGTTTCTTTTCCTTTCCGGGTCAATTGGAGAAGAGTCAAGAGGGCTGCTCCCCTTTGGCTTCTCCCTGCCCAGCTACCTAATGGTAAAGAAATTGAGTCGCTTGTACCACAATTTGAAAAATTGCTGGGTCAAGTAGAGAAGAGTCAAGAGGGTGCTCCCTCTGACTTCTCCCTGCCCAGCTACCTAATTGGTAAAGAAATTGAGTCGCTTGTACCCAATTTGAAAAATAGCTGGGTCAATAGAGAAGAGTCAAGAGGGTTGCTCCCTTCTGGCTCTCCCTGCCCAGCTACCTAATTTTAAAAAATTGAGTAGCTTGAACCCATTTAAAAAATAGCTGGGTCAAGTAGAGAATAGCAAGAGGCCTGCTCCCTTTGGCATCTTCCTTGCCCAGCTACCTAATTTTAAAGAAATTGAGTAGCTTGAAACCCCCATTTTAAAAATAGCTGGTCAAGTAGAGATAGTCAAGAGGCTGCTCCTTCTGGCTTCTTCCTGCCCAGCTACCTAATTTTAAAGAAATTGAGTAGCTTGAAACCCCATTTAAAAAATAGCTGGGTCAAGTAGAGAATAGTCAAGAGGCCTGCTCCCTTCCGGCATCTTCCTGCCCAGCTTTTCTTGGTTGACCTGTCTCTCTCTATTTGCATGTAGGAAGAAAACTATCAATAAAGCAGAGCTGGGATGGGAGAAACCAAAGCGAAAGGGGAACAGCCCAGTGGACGTTTGCTCGGACTCTTCTACCTTTGCCCTGCTAATATACAGTATAATATATGTTATAAATGTATAATATTTATGAAATAATTATTATTTCTAATATATTTATAATGTTTCAGAGTATAGTTGCTTGTAATGTGGGACTCTTTTGCTGTTTCTTGTTGCCTGACAGGTTCCCTTTAATTTTATACAAAACTAGGCATGTTAAATTGTTCTACTGAAACTGGTAATCTTTTCAGAAAAAAAAAATCGTAGCTCAAAAAAAATGTCTATAATGGGGAAAACTGTCTAGTTTAAATGGAATGGAATAGCCAGGATTTTAGTAAAGTGGGCAATCTGGATGAAAATTGGGAAGCAAAAAAACAAAAAAAACTATAATTTTGTCATTTTTTTCTGTGTGAAATGAACTGCACTTTTATACAGATTGTCTCTAAAGTGAGTTTATCCAAATGCAACTGAAAAATCTGACTGTGAATTGTAGAACCGTGAATATAATGTGCGTTCTGCAAACTGAGAATTAATTATTCAGAGCCAACTACTCTTACAGCCACTGCTTGTGCGGACGGAACAGAAAAGGACTTTAGTTTAACTCTACTTCTCCCATATGCCAGTCATTGTTCATAAACCTTTGACTGCGAAATTGTCCTCACGAGTTGTATAGAACTGTGATATGACACCCATAGAATTCCATAGCTCCATATTGCTTCCTAGTATATTGCATATGAGTTATACGCCATAAAGGTGCAAAATTTCAGAAATATTGTTGTATAGACACATACCTCCTTTTTTCAGTGTTACAAATTAAGCACCCACAGCTTTGTCAAAATATATTTTTATAGAGATGATCGAATATTTGAAATTCAAATTTGCCAGCTTCAAAAATGTTTCCAAAATATTTGATTTACCGTGAATAAATTTGCTGCTAATCACAGATACAACAGTTGCCCTGAAAAAGTTGTGTATAACACTCCGAGTTTTCTAGGACTGTTTCCAACTTCTTTCAAAGTATCATCACCATAGAAATTAATGGTAGCCCAGTCGTCGTAACCAAAAGCCCAGTTGATCACAGCATACAGACAGACTTTTCTTGTTTTTGGAAATAAAAAAAGTACAAAATGAATCCTATAAGTAATTTGAGATCAGGCAGGCTATTCTTTGCAGAACATGGACTCAAACTGACTGTGTCACTGTCAGAGGTAACATCCTACTGCTGCGACTGAGACGAGTGATATGCCTTTTATTCCATAACACCCTCTGCTTCTTCCTCACTAATACTATTGCCAGAGGCAAAAGAGGCCAATTGTGACCTGAGTTTGGTAGTTATACTGCACGATTGACTGGTACCAGTTAGTGGCAGGATGCTAGCCAGACTACTGGATGGTTTTAATCTCTAGTCAAAGACCTGATCCTCCTGGTCACAAGTTACCCCCTGTATTATAAACCAATAGGACTGTGTTTTGGGTATTTAATTTTTATTTGAAAGAGTTGTATGGCTTCAACAATCATATTTTGTTAGAAGGAACCCTAAAAAGGCTGATCTAAAGGTTGCAAACTACTGGGATCCCCAGAGATCAGCTGTAATCCATGGCAACCTGGTATCGAATGTATATCCCTGCAGTGACACCACAGCAGAAGAGCAGTAAAGCATTACACTTAAATATAACTGTCCATATAATGCATGGATTATATGGGCACACGGTGGCTCAGTGGTTAGCACTGTAGCCTTGCAGCGCTGGGGACCTGGGTTCAAATCCCACCAAGTACACCATCTGAAAGGAGTTTGTATGTTCTCCCTGTGTTTGTGTGGGTTTCCTCCGGGTTCTCCAGTTTTCTCCCACACTCCAA
>JARQOD010000009.1:89288276-89375850 GCA_033576555.1 Oophaga sylvatica | reverse complement strand
TTTGGCAGCTCATCAGCGATCATGTAGCGACACACCTGCGATTTCTGACAAGTGCATATCGTTGTCGGGATCACTGGTGTGTCGCTATGTGTGACGGGGCCCTTAGGATCATGCTGATACAACTAAGAGGCCCCATTGCTGCTGCTTCAGACTGTACACAAGTGGGAAAACAGGCTCTGCGCAAAGTAACAATTCACAAGGTTCAGTGATATATCGGCTTTCTTGTGATCTTTAATCATAATTGATAAGGTTTTGTGTGCTTTTTTAAGTTTATAACTCCTTAAAGCAGGCTTAGGAGCAGATCCCACTCCATGCAGGACAGGTGTCCCCGCAATGACACTGTTACGAAGCTGATTGAGTAAGAGAGGAGGGTCCCGATGCTGTGAACAGTTACCTTTAAAACCAGAAGTTGCAAGCAGTTGTCAGCAGTAACGCAGCCACACAGCCAGCAGCTGCGCTATACAGATCAGGCTCAGCTTCTAAGCCATCCTAATATATACGCAACTAACAAGTAATATGATGAAGTTACCAGGTCTGTCATTTTAGTACTCCTAGCAATCTCTTAGTATTGCTAATAAGCCCTGGAATATTGCAGTGATTTGTAACAGTGATGCAATGATCGCAGGTTCATGTTCCCTAGTAGGATATAATGCCTTAGGTAGGGTTCACACAGACAACGCAGTTTTGATCCAAACATGTACAGTTTTTATTACTTTCCACTGGTTGAACACCCCAAAACAAAATGATAAACATAAATCCTTAGCCTTGTCTAGGCGCCAACTAAACAGAACAGACACTGGCTACTCATACGCCACTGAGCTAGCCCCAGCTTCATCAAGAAAACAGCTATTAGCCACAGCAACCACTGATACTTGCAGGTTCTCTGCACATGGCCTGTGCAGACTATTCTCAGAGAGGGATTCTTGTCTTTGCTACATCCAGCAGACTGACTCCTTCAGTAGCCTGCCCCTCCATGAAACTACTTCCTGCTTCCTAGAGCAACCCTGCAGGTGCATCTAATGAAGACTCTGCAGTGCCGAGATTGAATCCTGATCTTCCCAGCTATGCTACATAACATTATATATATATATATATATATATATATACTGTGCTAGATCAGCTCACTCAACTGTACACAGATGTAGACACGGGAATTATGTATTTTTAAGAACTTCCTTGGTTTATTAGATGTAGCATAAATCAAGGTAAATCAAAAAATTAAACAGAGCCCTCTGGGTAAAAACAGCAAAACAAAACAGTTATACCTTATGACTGCTTGAGAAAGGTTGCTATTGGATATACACTTTATTCCTTTCACTTATTGGTGGTATGCTGCAGTCTTTTGGATAATATAAATACAGTCATGGCCAAAAGTTTTGGCACCCTGGAAATTGTTTCAGTAAATTACAATTACACATGTTTTGTTATGCACATATTCATTTTCTTTGTGTGTATTGGATCAACACAAAAAATTGAGAAAAAAAGGCAAATTGGACATCTTGGCACACAAAACACCAAAAATGGGAAGGAAAAAAATGTTGGTACCTTCAACTTAATATTTGGTTGCACACCCTTTAGAATAAAAAAAACTGCAATCAGTCGCTTCCTATAACCATCAACAAGCTTCTAACATCTCTCCACTCAAATTTTGGAGCACTCTTCTTTTGCAAACTGGCTCCAGGTCTGTCTGTCATATTTGAAGGCATCTAATCCAACAGCAATTTTAAGATCTCTCCACAGGTGATCAATGGGATGTAGATCTGGACTCACTGCTGCCACTTCAGAACTCTCCAGTGCTTTGTTCCCATCCATTTTTGGGTTCTTCTTGGAGCATGTTTAGGATAATTATTCTGCTGTAACACCCACGATATAGGACACAAACCCAGCTTTCTGACACTGGGCACCAGATTGCGACTCAAAATCCTTTGGTAATCTTCAGACTTCATGATGCCTTGCACACAGTCAAGGCACCCAGTGCCAGAGGCAGCAAAAAACAAAAGAAAACATGTTTGAGCCTCCATCATGTTTGACTGTATGTACTGTATTCTTTTCTTTGTAGGCCTCATTCTATTTTCAGTAAACAGTTGAATGATGAGCTTTACCAAAAGTTCTATCTTGGTCTCATCTGTCCCCAAGACACATTATCAGAAGGATTTTGGCTTACTCACGTATATTTTTCATGTCTCTTTGTCAGCAGTGGTGTACTCCAGGGTCTCCTGCCATAGTATTTATTCCATTCAAATGTTGACAGATACTTTGCGCTGACACTAATGCACCTTGAGCCTGCAGGTCAGCTTGAATTTCTTTGCAACTTGATTGGAGCTGATTATCCACCACCTGGATAATCCTGTGTTGCAACCTTTCATCAATTTTTCTCTGCCGTCCATGTCCAGGGAGATTAGCTTGAGTCATGGATTGTAAACTTCTTTATTATGAAGTCACTGTTGACAAAGGGACGCCAAGTTCTCTGGAGATGGACTTATAAGTTATAACCTTGAGAGTGTTGACATTTTTAAACAATTTTGGTTCTCGAATCCTCTGACAATTTTCTCTTTTTCTGTTCTCCATGCTTAATGTGACACGCACAGTCACACAAAGCAAAGATTGAGTCAACTTCTCCCCTTTTTGTCTGGTTTCAGGTGTGATTTTCATATTGCCCACACCTGTTACTTGCTGCAAGTGAGTTTGAACGAGCATCACATGCTTGAAATAAAGTTGTTTACCCCACAATTTTGGAAAGGTGCCAACAATTTTGTCGGGACTATTCTTGGTATTTTGTGTGAAATGATGTCCAATTTATGTACAGTATATATAGAGGGCAGCACATCTCCAATAAGTGAAAAGAACGAAATGCCATTATTAGTGCTTAACCAATAACAACATTACAGTTCTAACTGGAACCTTTCTCAAGCAGTCATAAGGTACAACTGGCTTCCTTTAAATTATATATATATATATATATATATATATATATATACAGAGACAGATAAATATTGGACAAAATATTAAGAGCTTTGCAATAATAATAATAATAATAATAATAAATATATATATACCTGAATAGCTGTTTTATTGTTATTATTATTATTGCAATGCTTCTAATATTTTGTCCAATATTTATCTGTCTCGGTGGTTACAGACTACAAACAAACCTTTTGTAGTCTGATCCTGCATTTTCAGTAGGTTTTACTCCAATCTCCCCTCTTCTTGCTAATCCTCCTGCAGCAGAATGAGGGACATACTGTAGGGAGTATTACCGGAAGCTCAGCCTTTACAGAGTCTATTTGTAAGTCTGTAATCGTGCAGACACATACGGTAAGTTGTATATATATATATGGTAAGATATTTTCAGCTAAGATTGTTTAGTAAGATATTTTTGGGGGATGCACTGTAACAATAGAACATTTGCTGCAATGGTAAACATAGAGGTGGCTCTGTCCTACAGCACGGGGCTGCTACGTTTTTTTGATCCAACACTCTGTAGCCTTGTTGGCTTTCCTAAACGGACACTTAATACTTGATCTATTTTGGTGACTGATTTTCCTGCTTTTGCTATATCTACTGTGTGTTTGGAGGCCATTGGACCAGGTCACAATATTATATTGTGCGCATCTTTTATAATTCCCAATAAGCGCATACTTCTAGTGTAAACAGCCCCGGTCATCTAACCGCCATATCGTACACAGGTGAATGTACGTCTACTATTTATATGTTCCTTCAGACAAACGACTTCCAAGTGGCATTTATCCTCAGCAGGATGGGATTTCCCATTAGAAGCTGCCTCTTTCTTCATGTCAGTTTACCACGCTGGACTGAAATCCTGTATTGAACGCAATGTGCCTTTAAATTGGAGTTTGTTTTTAGTACATACACCCAGATGCCTGTAATGACATTGACTGCTCAGATGTCCGATGTAACGTATGTTGCTGTCTATTCAGCTGAGCGCACTGACATCTGATAGCGGTGCAGGATGCCGCAACATAGCAGCTCCATTCCCAAGACAATGGAGAGATACAGGAATAGCTTGAAGCCCTAATGCATTCAGTTCATGTTTGCAACCACACCATTTGTCCTTTATAGTTTAACCAATTTTTCTTGGAAAAGTCACCTAGACCGAAATGATTCGACTTTTTTTAAGAATCACTTCACTTATCTGAAACATTTACTGTAAATGAATCCTAAAAGGAACTTTTATTGTCATGTAGGAGGGAATTGTATTCTTTACACTAATATAACAAATGGTCCAATGTATGAGAAGTATAACAGGAGTGGTATTCCCATCACAGATGTGTGTGGCTAATTCTGGTATCTCCTGCCGACTATAATGTCTTCTATCTTTTCTTCCTTCATTCCCTCACTATCTCCTTTCTTCTCCACAAGTTTTTTCCTCTGTACTCTTCTTCCATATGTTACTTCCATTGTACTCTCCATTTCTCCAGATCTTCCGTCCTCTGTACCATCTCAATCTACATGTTGCTTTTTTCTGTACACTTCTATAGCTGAATACAACTAATAGAACAAGTGGTTTCTCCAACTTCACTTTAAAATGCCATTTTTGCTGACTAATGATTTATTCACCCCTTTCATGACAAGCATCATCAGTGCTTAGTAGAGAATCCAGACCCTCTCTCTGTTATGACCTGCTGAAAATATGACGCACAGTCAGACATCACAATCTGGCAGCGTTCCTGAGAAATTGTAGCCCATTCTTCATGGACAATGGCCTCCAATTCACTTATGTTCTTGGGTTCAAGAATATATTTTCTTTCCCCTGTACACTCCCTTTCTCCAAATCTTCCCTCCTATGTACTCTGTTTTTCTATATCTTCCATTCACTGTACCCTCTCCCTCCCTCCTTTCCTTCTATCTTTCCATCCTTCTTTCCTTCCTTCCTTCTTCCATGTCCATTTATTTTTCATTCATCTTCTTTTTCTTGTTCCTTCCTTTCATCCTTCTTTCTTTCTTTCTTTCTTTTTTTCTTTCTTTCTTTCTTTCTTTCTTTCTTTCTTTCTTTTCCTTCCTTCCTTTAACCTACCTCCCTTTCTTTTTTCCATCCTTCCTTTAACCTTCCTCCGTTCCTTCATTCTTTTCCTTCCGTCCTTCTTTGCTTCCTCCTTTCCTTCTTTCCTCCATTTCCTTGTTTCCTTACATTCTCCTTTCCTTCCTTCTTTCTTTATTTCCTTCCTCCCTTTCTGTCTTTCCATCCTTCCTTCCTTCCTTCCTTCCTTCTATGTCCCTACCTTCTTTCTCATTCCTCTTATTTTTCCTTCCTCCCTCCCAGTTATCCTTCTTTGGTTCGTTCTTTCCTTCCTTCCGTATCTTCCCTATCTTATTTCCTTTCTTTTTCTTCTTTTTTTCTCCTTCCATCTCCTTCCCTTCTTTCCCATTCCTATTATTTTTACTTCCTTCCTACCATCCTTCCTTCTTTAATTCCTTATTTCCTTCCTTCCTCCTTTCCTTCCTTCTTTCTTTATTTCCATCCTCCCTTTCCTTCTTTCCTTCCTCCCATCCTTCCTTCTTTAATTCCTTCTTTCCTTCCTTCTTTCTTTATTTCCATCCTCCCTTTCCTTCTTTCCTTCCTTTCTTCCTCCTTCCATGTCCCTCCTTTTTTATTCTTTCCTTCTTTCTCATTCCTCTTATTTTTCCTTCCTCCCTCCCAGTTATCCTTCTTTTGTTCGTTCTTTCCTTCCTTCCGTATCTTCCCTATCTTATTTCCTTTCTTTTTCTTTCTTTTTTTTCTCCTTCCATCTCCTTCCCTTCTTTCCCATTCCTATTATTTTTCCTTCCTTCCTCCCATCCTTCCCTCTTTCATTCCTTCTTTCCTTCCTTCTTCCTTTTCTTCCTTCTTTATTTCCTTCCTCCCTTTCCTTCTTTCCTTCCTTTCTTCCTCCTTCCACGTCCCTCCTTTTTTATTCCTTTCTTCTTTCTCATTCCTCTTATTTTTCCTTCCTCCCTTCCATCCTTCCTTCTTTCGTTCATTCCTTCCTTAATTTCTCTAGCTTATTTCCTTTATTTTTTTATTTTTCTCCTTCATGAGGAGTTAACCATTTTGTAGCAGATGTAAATTTTGCGCGCACAGCAGTAACTTTAATTGAAGCATATGCTATCCATACCAGGACATTACATGAACAGTATTCATGTGATAATTGCTTCCAGAAACATCGATCTTATGAACACTATCCCATGATACAAGATGACTGCAGTAAAGATGTGTTCATTTACTTGTTTTTGTGTCATCAACTGAGCAATGTGCAGCCAAATATCAGAAGACGCTATTTTCAGACACTTGCTATCTTCCTTTAGTGCTTGTGATTTGAAGGCAACGTCGTTGTGATACGTCAGAGGGCTTTATTATCGCACGCTCGTCTCAGTTGGAAGCTTACTAAAGTTCCTAAAATATAAAAAGTCTTAAAATGCAGAAGGTGACATCAAGTGCAAATGCGTTCAAATCCAAATGTTTGGATGTGACAGCTCCGAATAGAGAAGAGTCTTGATTTGATTTTCCTTGACCTTGAAAAGTCTCCACGGGGACTACATCCTTTCTTTCTAACCCCATTAAGTCACATATCCCTCTGAAAGTATAACTCGGGTTGGACAGGTCTTAAAAAAACACCACCTATGTGTACACTAGAGTACAAGTGACCTTGGAGAGTCCTGAATCACACAGTAAAGCATTAATGACACAAGTGCTCAGAAGTTGAAAAACTCAAAATGTCAGAAAAGGACCCTTTGACCTGTTAGTTATATGAGCATCTTTCAGAGCTGATCTGTGCTTGCCCTGTCGAAATCTAGTCTAACCTCTATTACTTAGAGATTTGTTCGTGATCATTGTTTTTTTTGTCCTTTTGTTTTATTGGCAAGCATCTCTAAAAGCTGATTTCTATAGCTATTGACATAGAATTGGGTCATGGGGCCATCAACGCTAGAGATTATTTGCTTGATAGAAAAAAGGGTGACAAAGATAAAATAATAAATCACAAGCCGTCATCTGCCATACTGATACTCTAAAGGTGGCCATACTCAACAGATACCATGGCGACTGAACACTCGGTCAACAGACGACTATTTCTGCCGTCCCAAGAGCGCATGTGGTATGGGGGGAAGAAAGTTAGCCACTGCCAGACACCTCTGACGGCAGCTCATCTCCTGGGAGAATTTAGGGACTGGAGATTAAATCCAAAGCGCTCCATCCTTCTCTTCCCTGACATCACCTCTTAGGAGGTTCCCATACACATTAGATGGATGGCTGGCCATTCCCATAAAAATCGCTGGGATTGGCTGACATAACGCAAATGTGTATTGGGTCCTTTATATGCATGGTTGGTGACAGTGGAGCTCTAGATAGTACAACCTTTGTATGAATGGATCTCAACCTGACCCCTTCATTGTCACTGATTACCTTCTTGTACATTGAGTGTTGTGAATTCGAAAAAAGGGGATTTCTGCATATTTTGATACAATATTGTTTAGGAAGTTTGCACAAGGGCATATTATGGCTTTGTATAACCTATGAGGTATATAGAACAAGGCTCGGACTGGCCCATAGGTGAACAGATGAATAGTAGTTGGCACAATACACTTGACTCACTATGTTCAAAGGCAATGTCTATTCAGTCATTAAACAAAGTACCAGTTTATAATGTTATAGAAGCACAGGTATAATTTTGAATGAGTGTAATGCAATATTTGCGTGTAGCTGGGCAGTGGGACCCAAAAGTCAATGTTACTGGTTGGCTATTGGCATTCCAGTCTGAATCTGTATAGAGCAATAATATGGCAGTTATAGCAGGAGCCATCCCCTACTTTGTTCTCTTTTATTACAGAGACATATGGAAACCAACCAAATAGTAATAATTGCATGCTGCACTGAATGCAGTATTATGGGCAGTGCAATATATATGAAAGGGGCTTCAGAGCAAAGTTTCCCTCCATGCGTGAAAGAAATGATAATTTGGAGGCAGGTGAGGTGCGGATAATACCAAAACTAGAAGGGAAGACCAAGTGGATCATCCAGCCCCACAGCACTTGCGCTTGATTAGTATAAAACTTCCATGGCTGATTACAGAAGAATGACAAAATGGATTATTCTAAAAAAAGGTATAATTTAAATCAGCTTCAAAGCCCAGTTGCAGCCATGTCTCTAGCTAAGACTCCAAAATCATGCCGACAGGTTCTCTTTAAAGGGAATCTATCATTAGGTTTTTGTTACCCCATCTGAGAGCAGCATGATGTAGGAGCAGAGACCAGCAATGTGTCACTTACTGAGCTGCTAGCTGCCATTTTGATAAAATGGCAATTCTATCTGCTGCAGATGTAGAAGTTCTCTGAATGCTGAGCTCTGTATAACACCACCACTGATTGGTTGCTTTCTACCTGAGTGCACAGAAAGCTGTCTGTCACATAGTGCCTTGGGACTGTGGGTACTAAATAGGGCCCTAGAACTAGGGGTTCCCTATTCTCCCCTTGTCCCCCAGACGACTTTTTTCAATGCTACAAGGAGCAGCCTAGTAATTGACAGATCGATGGAATAAGGATCTCTGTCTCTACATTATGCTAGAAAAAGAAATACCAGCTCACCCACACCCTAGGGTTGGAGGCACGAGATCTATAGGACAAGATGTAATCACATGTGGACGAAAAGATGGGTTGATCCAGCGTCGCGTCCAGAATTTTTTGCAAAAATTTTATTAAGAGAAGGTGCAAAAAATATGTACAAAAATCAGTAAAAAGACAACATAGCAGCAACGCTTTCAAACGCACATGGCAAAAGAACGCCATGCTGCTCTCAGAATAGATGGCAAAGACCTGGTGACAGATTTCCTTTAACTGACCTCCAATTGGCTTGTATGTAGCTAGTCATGTAATGGCCATGGTCAGCTTGTCTAAATTAAGCCTGAGAGTCTCCAGCTCCCCAAAACTGTGTGTTACCAGATAAAAATAACTTTCTACTGATCAAAGGGTTTAAGATTATTAATAATTTCTTGCGAATTGTTGCTATTGTTGACCGGTGTCAAGAGGTTGTCCACTACTTGGACAATATATTAATCGTTTATAGGACCGTTTACAGTTTCCTATGTTACAGAAATGCATTGTATCTGCAAAAAATTGGATGCTATACCGTGGCTCTGTCTGGCATCCAATTTTTTTCATGCACCCATAGATTTGAATGGATGAGTCTCATCCGATTTACGTAAGAAACTAGTGCATGCCACAATTTAACATTCAGTGAAAAAATCGTTCATCTGCGCCGTCCCTTTGAAAAACATTGGCCCGAGTGTTGGCAGAATTTTTTTTTTAACGGACAGCACTTGGACCGAAAATACGGACATGTGAACGAGCCTAAAGAGACATTATCTGGTCAGATAGCATAGATTAGAGTATATAACCCATATATTGTATGTACACAAATCATTTCTAAATAGAAAAATCATCGCTCTGAGTGCGGCTTTGTGCATGACATTGACTGACATTGAATAGTCCATGGGCAAAGAGAAGATCAGAGTCGAGTTCCACCGGGAAAGTCTGCGTTGTGTGATGACTGCAGTATTGCCCTAAGATTCATTGATTTGCTTATTATATTAAAGAAAAAAATAATATGAACAAGCAAATTCTTTCGTATATATCTCATGCTCCCTTCATTGTTGTGTTTTGTTTTACTGTTGTACTTGTCATCTTGATTGGGGACAATTGAATGATAATAATAATAAAAAAACAGTTTGTTCCTTTTCTAGCAAAGGTGACACTGTGCATAATGCCACAAAAAGCAACAATAGGCTTCCTTGGACTAAAGTTTAAAGTTAATTGGCAGCATCTGCTCTTTGCAACAATGAAAGAGGGAGTTTTCCCTTGACATTAGGATAGGAAAGCTAAGGATTTTCATTGTCATGTTAACCCACAAAGTACCAATGTAAGCCGCGTCTCCTTAGAGCTAGTCACTCGATTTTGAGTAATCGATGCGATTCCTTAGACATAAACATCATCATGTGTCAATTCTCAACATGTGTGATGTCATCGATTGTAGTTGACGAGCACCTGCGCTACAGCCGCTGCACCCTCTAAGCTGCGCACCCCAGAAAGGAAAGAGCTAACTTGAAGGAACACTATAGAGTTAATGTTCACACATAGTTTTTTGAGGAGCTTAAAAACTACAAGAGTTATTCATTAACTCTCCTTCTTTGGGGAATTTTTGGCAGAGTTTCAATTTTTCTTAATCCGTTTTTGAAGTGGTTTTAAAGACTTTTTTTTTCTGTATTTTTTTTGCTGCAGCCTGATTGGACAGTGCCTAATGTAGAGCAGATTCCATCAGGATCCACTTCAAAGAAGTGACGTGCATTTTTTTTTTTCAAGCAAGTAATTTTCAATATCCGTTAAGTAAAAAAAAAGAAAAACATTCTAAAACCTCCTCATGTGAACATAGCCATAAATTATAGCTATCTGAAGGATTTATTTAAGTTGCAACAACTATGGCTGCTCTTCCTATTGTCCCTTTAAAAAAAATGGTTAATAGGTTAAAACATAAAAATCACTGAACTTTAAATGCTGCTCTAACTTCTAACATCCTAATCTATAGTCATTTAAGGTGGAAGTATTTTTAAGGGCTCGTGCACGAGACCGTAAAAATCGGACAAGTGCTATCCATTGTTTTGACGGATAGCAATTATCCCCATGTTATTTTACATGGCCGTGCATACTCCTAAAAAAAAATCAGAGAATGCATAAGTTGCATCTGATTTGGATCGCACTCAGCCATTAATGTCTATGGCTTCGTGGAAAAACTCAGACCTCACTGCGTCTGACACACGCGTTTTGGACTGAGAATAAACCGCGTGGTCTAATCCAGACCTGGGCAAAGTGCAGCCCGCGGGCCACATCCGGCCCTCTGGCTGTTCCAGTTCGGCCCGTGGATCTAGACAGCCGAGAGGCTGTAAAACAATGGCCCATGGGCTGCACCGTGCCCTCCCACACCCGTCCACTCGCTATCTCCACTGTCTCCATCCGTGCTGACTTCATTAGTGGAGGACGGGCCTCCGGCCACTTCCTCCACCAACCAGCGTCTGAAACAACTGTGTCGATGACGTCATTTCATTGCGTCAGCTGTGTACTGCAGAGAGGCTGCACTCCGGAGACGCAAGCTGAAATAGAGCGCCGGGGGAACGAGACCAAGGTGAGTATGTGGTGTTCTTTTTTTTTTCATGTGTATGGGATGGCTGGACATAGGGAGGATACATGCTGGACATGGGGAGGCTATGGGGGTCTCATCCTGAACATGGGGAGGCTATGGGGGGCCTCATGTTGGACATGAGCAGATTATGGGAGTCTCATGCTGGACATGGAGAGGCTATGGAGGTCTCATGCTGAACATGTGGAGGCTATGGGGCTTTTATCTGGACATGGAGAGGCTATGGAGAGGCTATGGGGCTCTCATGCTGGACATGGAAAGGCTATGGGGCTATGGAGGTCTCATGCTGGACATGTGGAGGCTATGGGGCTCATGCTGTACATGGGGAGGCTATGGTGCTCTCATGGTGGCATGGAGGCTATGGTTCAGGACATGGGAGGCTATGGGCTTGCTTACATGGGCTGGGCCTCATGGTGGCATGGAGGCTATGGGCTCATGCTGTACATGGAGAGGCCATGGGCTCTCAATGGGACATGGGGAGGCTATGGTCTCTCATGCTGGACATGGGAGGCTATAGGGCTCTCAGACTGGACATGGGGAGGCTATGGTTCTCATGCTGGACATGGGGAGGCTTGGGCTCTCAGACTGGACATGGGGAGGCTATGGGGCTCTCATGCTGGACATGGGGAGGCTTGGGTGCTCTCATGCTGGACATGGGGAGGCTATGGGCTCTCATGCTGGAATGGGGAGCTATGGGGCTCTCATGCTGGACATGGGGAGGCTATTGGGCTCTCATGCTGGATATGGGGAGTCTATGGGCTCTCATGTGGACATAGGGAGGCTGTGGTGCTCTCATGCTGGACATGGAGAGGTTATAGGGCTCTCATGCTGGACATGGGGAGGCTGTGGTGCTCTCATGCTGGACATGGAGAGGTTATAGGGCTCTGATGCTGGACATGGGGAGGCTGTGGTGCTCTCATGCTGGAGATGGAGAGGTTATTGGGCTCTCATGCTGGACATGGGGATGCTATGGGGCTCTCATGCTGGACATAGGAGGCTGTGGTGCTGTCATGCTGGAGATGGAGAGGTTATAGGGCTCTCATGCTGGACATGGGGAGGCTATTGGGTTCTTATGCTGGACATGGGGAGGCTATGGGGCTCTCATGCTGGACATAGGGAGGCTGTGGTGCTCTCATGCTGGACATGGAGAGGTTATAGGGCTCTCATGCTGGACATGGTGAGGCTATGGGGCTCTCATGCTGGACATGGAGAGGTTATAGGGCTCTTATGCTGGACATGGGGAGACTGTGGTGCTCTCATGCTGGACATGGAGAGGTTATAGGGCTCTCATGCTGGACATGGGGAGGCTGTGGTGCTCTCATGCTGGACATGGTGAGGCTGTGGTGCTCTCATGCTGGACATGGAGAGGTTATAGGGCTCTCATGCTGGACATGGGGAGGCTGTGGTGCTCTCATGCTGGACATGGAGAGGTTATAGGGCTCTGATGCTGGACATGGGGAGGCTGTGGTGCTCTCATGCTGGAGATGGAGAGGTTATTGGGCTCTCATGCTGGACATGGGGAGGCTATGAGGCTCTCATGCTGGACATAGGGAGGCTGTGGTGCTCTCATGCTGGAGATGGAGAGGTTATAGGGCTCTCATGCTGGACATGGGGAGGCTATTGGGCTCTTATGCTGGACATGGGGAGGCTATGGGGCTCTCATGCTGGACATAGGGAGGCTGTGGTGCTCTCATGCTGGAGATGGAGAGGTTATAGGGCTCTCATGCTGGACATGGTGAGGCTATGGGGCTCTCATGCTGGACATGGAGAGGTTATAGGGCTCTTATGCTGGACATGGGGAGACTGTGGTGCTCTCATGCTGGACATGGAGAGGTTATAGGGCTCTCATGCTGGACATGGGGAGGCTGTGGTGCTCTCATGCTGGACATGGTGAGGCTATGAGGCTCTCAGACTGGACATAATTTTGCTTTTTGGGGGGGAGGCAGCAGTTAGACCCTATTTTACTCTTGCATCTTTGTTTCCATTTAAGGGCATGCTCAACGGTTTTTAGGCAATTTGTAGAGAAAGTGGCTATGTTCATAGAGAGTTTTTGAAGGAATTTTTCAAGAAGAACCTGAATGAAAACCTCTCCAACTCTTTCTAAAAAATGCAAAACTCTTCAAAAACTGAAGGTTTTACTCATTTTTTTCCCTGGAAGCTCTGTAAAAAGATTCCATGTGCATATAACTACTGAGCGCAAACTCTCCAGCCCCCATGACGCGAGCCTGGCGCATCGATTGGTTACTAAGACAGTTGGGGACCTGCAGAAGATCCCCGATGCTGTTATCTTGGTCTTAATCCGAGGATCAGCTGTATGCAGAGTTGGAAAGTAAACCGCGATTTATACTATATACTGCAATGATGTATTGCAGAAAGTCATTTTCTTATTTTTTACTTTATTTTTTAGTCCCCTTAGAGGACTTGAATCTGCAATCGTCTGATCACTTATACAGTATGCCACAGTATATTGCATAAGTTCTCAGACAATTGCAGATTCAAGTCCTCTAAGGGGACTAAAAAATAAAGTAAAAAATAAGAAAATAAGTTTCTAAAAATATAAAAAAGTAAAAAATATAAAAACTGTAATCACCCAACTTTTCCCTTATTAAAACTAAAGAAATTGAAAAAAATAAACAAATTTGGTATCGCGGTGTTCATAAAAGTCCAATCTAACAAAATATAAAATTAAATAACCCGATCGGTAAACGTCGTTAAAATGCAAAGAAAAATCAAAACTTGTTTGATCATTACACTTTCCTAAAAAAGTACAATAAAAAGTGATAAAAATGTCATATGTAACCTAAAAATTGTGTAAATTAAAACGTCAGCTTGTCACGCAAAAAAAAAAACAAGCCCTCAGGAAGCTACGATGATGAAAAAGTAAAAGCATTGCAGATCTTGAAAAATGACAACACAAACCAATTTTTTATTTTTTTTCACCACTTGGTATCTCCATAATCTTACTGAACTGGGGAATCATGTTTCCAGGTCATTTTCACTATGTAATGAATACAATAAAAGATAATGAAAAATAGTGGAATTACGTATTTTTTTACCAGTTCACTTGAAATGTTTTATTTTTCCTGTTAATTTAATACATTGTACGGTAAAATGAATGAAGTGATTCAAAACAACAAGTCGTCCTGCAAAAATGAAGCTGTCATTCGGATACGCCATTGTAAAATAATTAAAAAAAAGTTACACCTTTTGGAAAAAACGAAAAATTGTCAAGGCAAGGTGGAGAAAAGTATGATGGCTCAGTGGTTAGCAGTGTATGGTGGCTCAGTGGTTAGCAGTGTATGGTGGCTCAGTGGTTAGCACTGTATTGCAGCTCAGTGGTTAACGCTGTATGGAGGCTCAGTGGTTAGCACTGTATGGTGGCTCAGTGGTTAGCACTGTATGGTGGCTCAGTGGTTAGCACTGTATTGTGGCTCAGTGGTTAGCACTAAATTGAAGCTCAGTGGTTAGCACTGTATGGTGGCTCAGTTGTTAGTAGTGTATGGTGGCTCAGTGGTTAGCACTATATTGCAGCTCAGTGGTTAGCACTGTATGGTGGCTCAGTGATTAGCACTGTATGGTGGCTCAGTTGCTAGTAGTGTATGGTGGCTCAGTGGTTAGCACTATATTGCAGCTCAGTGGTTAGCACTGTATGGTGGCTCAGTGGTTAGCAATGTAAGGTGGCTCAGTGGTTAGCACTCTATGGTGGCTCAGTGGGTAGCACTATTGCTTTGCAGTGCTGGAGTCCTGTGCTCAAATTCAACCAAGGACAACATCTTCAAGGAGTTTGTATGTTCTCCCCGTGTTTGCGTGGGTTTCCTCTGGGTTTTCCGGTTTCCTCTCACACTCCAAAGACATCCTGATAGGGAATCGAGATTGTGAGCCCCAATGGGACAAATGCTGTGAAATTAATGGCCCTATATAAGTGCGTAAAATAAATAAATAAGGTAAGCTGAAATAACTCTATATCTGCTCGACAGCCATAGAACAAAAATGAATTCTACTAAGTGCAAAAATGGCCACGGTTAGAAGCTCTGATTCATGTATGCATCATTTCTGCAAGAAATACAGTTCGAAAATTCCATTAGCCGCATCTTCCGCTCGCGTCCCATCAGCCTGACGTTAAATATTCCTTCTCCTGTGATATTCAGCTTTCTTTTTCTTTTTTTATCACAGGCTGCCCTATGTTCCTTCCCCTTCCATAAGATTTAGTATTTCTCTTTTAAAATCATTGATCAATGTCCAAAGCCACTTAAAGCCAGTGGAAAAATCAATAGATGCTTCTGATTGGGCTTGCGCGTTGACTTTAAAGAGCAGCTGCATAAAAAAAAAAAAAAAAGGGAAATATAAAGTGGGAATGGCCGCGCTGGATGACTTCATTTGCAGTTGCTATGCACTTTCCACGCAAACCCAAAATTAGCAATTTTTTTAAAAAAAAACTAAAAACGGAGCACATTCTGCACAGGAGGCTTTAATCTTTCTTTCCTGGGTGTAAGAACTGAGATATATTCATTTATTAGCCTTGTGTTACCGTTCAGTTCACAGCTGGGTCTCGGGAATCATTTTTCACTCAAGGTCATACATTTATCTCATCTGAGGTCCACCAGACCTAATTAGGAGTATTGGGGTAACTTTGGGGTTGAGGAACCCTTTGGTGAGGTCATACGTGTCATTTTGAAAAAGGTATGACATCATCGGTTCATGTTGTAAAGTTTAACCCTTCCTACGTTGAAGCTTATCTCAAACCTTGAAGGTCTTTTCTTATTTTTGAGGAACGTTAACACTTTGATTTTCCGAAGATTCATCTACTACTCCTCCAGCAAGAGATACTCATGAAAAAAAAAAGCAGTCAATATCTAATTTCTGAAGACCACGGAGATTTGCCAAGCTTTCTGATCAGGTCTATCTTCTTTTTTTTTGTGTTACCGTGGCAAATAATTAGAAATTGTTCATGATAAATCCTACGTCTTCTCACTCCGGCAGCCAGTTGTTATGGAAATCAGATGCAATCAATGCCAAGGGACACTGTTGATTTTAGCATTAATTGCCATCGTTATGTTGAACAGAACATTTGGAATTTGCATAACTCTCTGCTTCGCAGCGCTTCTGAGATAGCGAGACTCCTCGGGACTCAACGGGGGTCGCCCGGTGATGACTGCGCTAAGTATTGTAGCTAGTGGCTGCAAAAACGAGGCCAAAGGCTGCGATGGAAGAAGGTTTTACAGGCTCCCACCGCACTGTGGGCACCGAGTTGTGGAATAAGTGATTTTTTTCTCAATTTTAATAAACAAAAATGCGATAATTATATAGAACTTTTTTTTATTACCCAAAGGATCTCAAAGAGAAATGAAAAGCAAAGAGGTGTTAATATTGTCGTTTGTCTCCAAAAAGTTCTAGATATGGAAAGGGAGTTTGTAATTTATTTTTAGCAAGTTTGCGTAACGTCAGTGCCAGTCTCTGCTTTGGCCGCCAGGCGGCGCGGCACCTTTGTTGTAGGTGATGCTTGCCAACATTAGTCCTATATTATTCCTTTGACGTTTGGTTTTGGCCAGTCCAGAAGCTTTGGGGTTAATCTTGTTCATTTTTGTTTCTACCTGATGTCAGCATGGGGTGAGGCAGTTCTATATAAACCTCTGAGAGTCAGTTTCCACTGCCAGTCAATAGTTCTGCTGCCCTGGTTTATACCTCTGTGCTGTGATCCCTTTTTTTTTTGGTCTGATTATTTCCATTCTTTGACTTTGACTTGACATTTGACTACCTGCATGTTATATGATTCTGTTCCTGGTGTGACCTCCTGGATCTGACCAAGCTACCTAACCATGCTTCTTGCAAGGTTGCGCCACCAAACTGCTGCCCAAGGACACTTGTATAAGTCCAGATCCCTGCACTGGAGTTAAAAGGTGAAGTGCAGGGCAACCCCTGGGTTCTGGGAAAAGGAGTAGCTTGCGCCAAGCCTGTTCTTGTAGGTAGATAAGCCCCTGATATAACCTGAAAGATAAGAAAAACGAGTTATATTATACTCACCCGGGGGGGTCCAATGCGGTCCGGTCCAATGGGCGTCGCGGTCCATGTCCGGCGCCTCCCATCTTCTAGCGATGACGTCCTCCTCCTTGCTTATGTCGCGCTCCTGCGCAGGCGCACTGATCTGCCCTGTTGAGGGCAGAGTAAAATACTGCAGTGCGCAGGTGCTGGGCCTCTGTGACCTTTCCCAGCGCCTGCGCACTGCAGCACTTTGCTCTGCCCTCAACAGGGCAGTTAAAGTACGCCTGCGCAGGAGCCGCGACAGAAGCAAGGAGGAGGACGTCATCGCTAGAAGATGGGAGGTGCCGGACCTGGACCGTGACGCCCATCAGACCGGACTGCATCGGACCGCCGCCCCGGGTGAGTATAATATAACTTGTTTTTCTTCTCTTTCAGGTGACATCGGGGCTTATCTACAGCATTACAGAACCCCTGATGGCGGTGGCTGCAGCTTATATATGAAAAATGGGGTGACAGATTCCCTTTAAGGGTAATCTGTCGGCAAGATCGACCTCCATAAAGTGACTATATACGGACATGTAGGTAGCAAAGTATTGGATTGGTATCTTTACATCCGCTGTCCGTTGCCTGATTCCAGAGATATCCTCAATTTTTGTAATATGCAAATGAGGCATTAAGTGCTTTGTCCCATCCAGAGCACTTACTGAAACTCTGCCTCCGCTTTCCTCGCTCCTGCGCCATGCACAGCACTGGCTTCAGCATCCTGCTGGCAATTCTTCACCAAGCCATGCTGTACACCTTGATGTGCCAAGTGTCCTCATTGCTCTTCTTCTTGGGGTAAAGAATGGGAAGGGGTGTAAGGAGGCAGGAGAGGGCCTAGGACAGGTGAGTAGAGTGTGTTTTATTTTTTTTAACCCCTTCCCATCTTTCTATTATATTTTGGGGTCTGGAGACACCTCTGAGTATAATAATCAGTAATCGAGGTACTTTTGATTTCATACCGAAGTCATTATGACGTGCCGCAACCGACTGCGCACAAGAACGTGTTTAATTATCTGTCTCTGGTTCTTCTCTACTACGGAATAAAAAATAAAATTGTTGGAAAACAATCCATTCTGAGCCCAACCTAACATTGTTATTTGAACTTATCTGAGTCTGCCTTTGCAGATCCATATGATGCTGCATCCGTCATGTCTAAGAATTCAGCTCTCCGATTTTCCAGCGATCGTTGCTTTATGTAGCCTGTCATACATACTTTGTAGACTTACTTTGTTTTTCCTATGCAGCACCACTTCTATGGTCCCACAGACTGGAGGGGGTTGCATGCAGAGTTTGCGGGATGGCTGGCAGGGCCAGCCGGTTCTATAAGGCCACTGGAAAACAATGACCTCTAGTGGTCGATATTGGATTCAATGCATCCTGCCTATATGTGTAAAGAAGGAGGGGAAAAAAGGGTTAAAGCAGCATAAATTATTAGATTGAGAAAGGGCAGATTATGAGTAGTAGAAATCTGTACCATCAGGATAATGAAAACTAGTAGTAAACACAACTCTTCACCAATGGTCCTAATTAATTAGAGCTGAAAATTTTTAAAAATTGCTACAAAACTGCATTAAAAGCATCACTCAGTCTAAATATATCCTAATTTACACACTTTTTTTGTAGAGAGGACTGCACAGTGACGGGGCTCCGACTTTAACATTTGCACATAACAACAATTCAGTGTTATTTATAAGCGAACTGTATATATAATACATGTTGTGATGTCACAGTTTACAGTACAGAGATAATAAAGACAATGATTTTGTTACTGTGTT
Organism: Oophaga sylvatica; assembly: GCA_033576555.1. Taxonomy (NCBI): domain Eukaryota; kingdom Metazoa; phylum Chordata; class Amphibia; order Anura; family Dendrobatidae; genus Oophaga; species Oophaga sylvatica. The sequence goes on along the minus strand of JARQOD010000009.1, from coordinate 89,356,875 downwards.
TATTATCTCTGTTCTGTGAAATGACAATGCTTATTATCCCTGATCATTATCCCTGTACCGTGACATCACTGTGAGTACAGAGACACAAAACAGGGATAATACACACAGTGATGTCACAGAACAGAGATAAAACACAGTGATATTATAGTATAGAAATAGTTAACACAGTGATGTCACAGTAGAGGGATAATATACACAGTGATGTCACAGTACAGGGATAATATACACAGTGATGTCACAGTACAGGGATAATAAACACAGTGATGTCACAGTACAGGGATAATAAACACAGTGATGTCACAGTACAGGGATAATACACACAGTGATGTCACAGTACAGGGAAATATACACAGTGATGTCACAGTACAGAGATAATATACACAGTGATGTCACAGTACAGGGATAATATACACAGTGATGTCACAGTACAGGGATAATATACGCAGTGATGTCACAGTACAGAGATAATACACACAGTGATGTCACAGTACAGGGATAATACACACAGTGATGTCACAGTACAGGGATAATATACACAGTGATGTCACAGTACAGAGATAATACACAGTGATGTCACAGTACAAGACTAAGCACAGTGATGTTACAGTACAGGGATAATAAACACAGTGATGTCACAGTACAGGGATAATAAACACAGTGATGTCACAGTACAGGGATAATAAACACAGTGATGTCACAGTACAGGGATAATAAACACAGTGATGTCACAGTACAGGGATAATATACACAGTGATGTCACAGTACAGGGATAATATACGCAGTGATGTCACAGTACAGGGATAATATACACAGTGATGTTACAGTATAGTGATGATAAATACAGTGATGTCACAGTACAGGGATAATAAACACAGTGATGTCACAGTACAGGGATAATACACACAGTGATGTCAGTACAGGAATAATAAACACAGTGATGTCACAGTACAGAGATAATACATAGAGTGATGTCACAGTACAGAGATAATACACACAGTGATGTCACAGTACAGGGATAATAAACACAGTGATGTCACAGTACAGGGATAATAAACACAGTGATGTCACAGTACAGGGATAATATACACAGTGATGTCACAGTACAGGGATAATATACGCAGTGATGTCACAGTACAGGGATAATATACACAGTGATGTCACAGTACAGGGATAATATACACAGTGGTGTCACAGTACAGGATAATATACACAGTGGTGTCACAGTACAGGGATAATATACACAGTGATGTCACAGTACAGGGATAATATACACAGTGATGTCACAGTACAGGGATAATATACACAGTGATGTCACAGTACAGGGATAATACACACAGTGATGTCACAGTACAGGGATAATAAACACAGTGATGTCACAGTACAGGGATAATATACACAGTGATGTCACAGTACAGGGATAATATACACAGTGATGTCACAGTACAGGATAATATACACAGTGGTGTCACTACGTCGTCATCAGGGATAATATACGCAGTGATGTCACAGTACAGGGATAATATACACAGTGATGTCACAGTACAGATATAATACACAGTGGTGTCACAGTACAGGGATAATATACGCAGTGATGTCACAGTACAGGGATAATATACGCAGTGATGTCACAGTACAGGGATAATATACACAGTGATGTCACAGTACAGATAATAATACACAGTGGTGTCACAGTACAGGGATAATATACGCAGTGATGTCACAGTACAGGGATAATATACACAGTGGTGTCACAGTACAGGATAATATACACAGTGGTGTCAAAAGTACAGAGATAATAAAACAGTGGTGTCACAGTACAGGGATAATATAACAGTGATGTCACAGTACAGGGATAATATACACAGTGATGTCACAGTACAGAGATAATAAACACAGTGATGTCACAGTACAAGACTAAGCACAGTGATGTTACAGTATAGTGATGATAAATACAGTGATGTCACAGTGCAGGGATAATATATACAGTGATGTCACAGTACAGGGATAATATAACACAGTGATGTCACAGTACAGGGATAATATACACAGTGATGTCACAGTACAAGACTAAGCACAGTGATGTCACAGTACAAGACTAAGCACAGTGATGTTACAGTATAGTGATGATAAATACAGTGATGTCACAGTGCAGGGATAATAAACACAATGATGTCACATCAGAAAAAAAAGACTGAGATAAGGCAGATAAAGGATTTGCGTTGACAGTAAACTTTCAAGTTTCTATATTATATAAACCTCTGTATACAGAAATCCCATTGGCGCAGATACTTTGGAAGATAATATGTTTGTACCTAAAGCCCTATGTAATAGCACAGATAACGTATCATACCACATTGTGTTGTGTATTTTTCTGCTGTGTATATATACAGTATATACATTTACAATATGAGTCAGTCTAGAATGGAGCTATACAGGGAAGTTGTCATAGTGGTAAATCGCATTGCTAGACGCTGCTGTTGGTTATTAACTCTTATCTGCAAATATCTGACATGTGGTTTTACAGAAAATCCAATATTGCAGCATTTATTATATTCCTTCTGACTGCATGTGAAATTGGCAGCAGATGTTGCTGCGTCTCCTGTCAGTGAGCCGCAGGAATGGTCAGTGGATTATTTTCTGACATTGTGTAATGAGCTATCTATGGAAGCTGCAGGTTACACTAAAGATTGAGATATTTTAGCAAAGTAAAAAAAAAACAAAAAAAAACAGAATGGCACCACTTTCTGCCCACAATGCACCGCCGCTCCCTTTTGGCCCGTTTAGGGCTGATCTTAGCAGTGTCTGTAATTACTATTCTGATGGCTTGCCCCTGGAAAGCTCTCACTTGTACCTGTGGGGACAGAGAATCCATTTTCCAGGCGCCGGGGAGTCGAAGGCAGAGGCTGACGCCAGTGAAGGGAAGGGGAAGATGATTAATATGTCTTATAGATTCACTGCCTCTTCACTTGTCCTGGCCCTGCCAGTAATTCCTGTCCCCTGTGGATCCACCTTGATCACACATAATGGAGGCAGATTGAAAGTTTGAAGACACAAGACTCTGTCTTTTTCTTGGAATTGACATTACCCGGTCACATTAAATGAGTTTTTGGCCTCCCACTCTGTCCTGTTGCTATGATTCGATTGTATTTGCCGCTAGCCGGTTACATAAACAGAAATCCGCGCTCATGAAATATGCAGTGGACGCCGAGGTCATAAATATGACTTTATTAGCATTGTATGGTAATCAGGACCGCGGATGAGGTGCATGTCCATCCTTTATTATTCATCTTGTTGGAACGTCTTCTTTTAGTCCCATTAAAGTCGAGAACTCCCCTTTGAAGCTGTTTAATATGTTTCTAGGCTGGTGGAGATTTCGCTGCAAATGGCGTGCAAGAAATCAGTACAATCGGACAGTTACCTACTGATGGTCCAGTATCTGAGGAGCCAAGAGCCCACCAGGAACATTGATTCTGTAGACCAGCCACATACAACGAGTACATAACCTTTGTGCCCAAATTTCCAGTCCATAGATTCTCTATCCATTAGACTAGACAGATGGTTGCCTCGAGCGTGCAGCCACATCTCCATTGAAGAATATGGAGGATTCAGTGAAGATCCCAACTGTGGCATTTATAGCACTTTTGATGATACATGTTAATACAGTAGCAGATGGCCTTCCCATATATAGTGTAAGAAGTATACAGTGGCAAGTAGTGTTGAGCGATACTGCTCGATATCTAAAAATATCGGATCGGAATGGTATCGCCGATATCACTAAAATATCGGCGATACCCGATACCGATACCGGAAGTCCCATGTAAGTCTATGGGAACCAAATATCGACATTAAAAAAAAAACATTCTTGCCTTGTTGGTTAATTGTACATGAAGGAAAACAACAAAGAGTAATGTAGAATGTATTGGGGGAGGTTGAGGAGACAATAAAGGCATAGATGTTTAACCCAATGCATTGGAATAGCATTAATATATATTTTTTTGGAAATACGTTTGGATTGACTAACAAATTGACAATGTTGTTAACCTTTTTTCTATTTTGGCAAATATGTATGTTTCACAACTTCCATGCTCTTCACCTTTTTCACTTTTGCCAGTGCCACACTTTCTCCTTCATAATCTTCAGCAGCAGCATCTTTCTCATCAAATTATTCTTCATCTTCACCTTCTTAATCTTCTTGTTAAACTTCTTGCTATTCATGTTTTTGTTTACATTACTCATATTGTTATTATTAAACTATTAATCTTCTTCATATTCAAATTCTTCATCTTCTTCCTCTTCATCTTCTTCATCATATTCTTATTTGTGACAGAGATTCCTGTACTTGTAATCTGTAAAAGTATGAATTGTTCATCCTTCCGTTCTTGCTGTCACAAAAGATTTAAATTACAACAGTATTTGTCCGTGTTCAGTTTAGCCTGCAGCAGCAGGCATTTTCCAGGGGCACCACGAGGAGGAACGGACTCACCCCCATACACTGCTTAGTCTTCTTCTGCTTAGAATTTAGAGCATATATTTTGCTCTTCATTTTGGTCTTATACTTCATGTTCTTCTGCTTTTTGATCTTCTGCTTATTGTTCTTCTGTCTCTTGTTCTGTATCTTGTAGTTTGTCTTAACCTTCTTTGTCCTGTTGGTGATCTTCTTCTGGGTAATCTTTTATTTTTTCTTTGTGATGGTGTTCAGGCTGGTTGGCTTCATGCTCGTCGTCCTTGTTGTCGTCATCTTCTTCTGGGTGGTCTTTAAGGTCGTCTAATTTCCGAGAACCAGCTGACGTTACTGGAACCCGGACGGGTATCAGATGGAGCAAGAGACAATGGAAGTAACGAGGACCAGCTGACTGTGCTGGAACCCGGAGGGGCAGCAGAAGGAAAAGAGGCAATGTCACAACCGAGTACCAGCTGACGTTACTGTGACACGGTTACTAAGCAGGAGGTACCTGTGCTCCAAAGCACTACCAAGGACCAGCAGACGTTGGTGGAACTCGGATACGGAGATGGAGGCACCTAGGCCAAAGGCACTGGGGAGAACCAGATGACGGTACTGGACCCCGGACAGGTAGCAGAAGGAAAAGAGGCAATGTCACAACCGAGTACCAGCTGACGTTACTGTGACACGGTTACTAAGCAGGAGGTACCTGTGCTCCAAAGCACTACCAAGGACAAGCAGACGTTGGTGGAACTCGGATACGGAGATGGACGCACCTAGGCCAAAGGCACTGGGAGAGAACCAGTTGACGGTACTGGACCCCGGACGGGTAGCAGAAGGAAAAGAGGAAATGTCACAACCGAGTACCAGCTGACGTTACTGTGACACGGTTACTAAGCAGGAGGTACCTGTGCTCCAAAGCACTACCAAGGACCAGCAGACGTTGGTGGAACTCGGATACGGAGATGGACGCACCTAGGCCAAAGGCACTGGGGAGAACCAGTTGACGGTACTGGACCCCGGACGGGTAGCAGAAGGAAAAGAGGCAATGTCACAACCGAGTACCAGCTGACGTTACTGTGACACGGTTACTAAGCAGGAGGTACCTGTGCTCCAAAGCACTACCAAGGACCAGCAGACGTTGGTGGAACTCGGATACGGAGATGGAGGCACCTAGGCCAAAGGCACTGGGGAGGAACAGTTGACGGTACTGGACCCCGGACGGGTAGCAGAACGCACCCATGAAAATGTAAGTTGACAGGACGCAAGCCGTCCGCAGTTACCGAATCACACAGTCCTACAGTGGGTGCTTGTCCTATTGTCACAATGGAAACAGCCTTTATTTACATATCCCACAGCACACATAGGAATCACCTAAACTGCAGGCACCATAGAGTCGGCTAACCCGAATGCAACACGACAGCACAACTTATTGGAGGATAATTGACGTTCACACTGCCAGGAAACAGCTGTCGTGCTGTAACCAGGCTGGCCAGGAGTCAGTACCCCTGCCAATTACTTACGAGCAACAAATGGCGGTGTTGTAGCCCAGGGAGTAGAGTTCAGGTGGTAGAAAGATGAACATAACAGGAGACATGGAAAACGTTGCCAAACAGTTATTTAATCTGAAAACGGACAGGCAAATTCAGGTGAGATCCATGCCTTGTTCATTTTCAGAAAAGTAAGCCGGTCTACATTCTCTGAGGATAGTCGCATGCGACGGTCTGTTACTACACCACCTGCAGCACTAAAGACGCGCTCAGATAATACACTGGCAGCAGGGCAAGCCAGCACCTCCAATGCATACTGGCTAAGCTCTGGCCATGTATCCAACTTAGAGACCCAAAATTTGAAAGGGGAAGAGGCATCTGGGAGTACACTTAGAGGGAAAGCCAAGTAGTCTGTCACCATCTTACGGAAACGTTTCTTCCTGGTGACTGGAGCCGTCTCGGATGGTGTAGACCTTGCTGGCGCTGTCACAAAACTTCGCCACATTTGTAACATACAGCTCTTGCCCTGTGCAGAGGCGCTGCTTGTGCTCCCTCTTGTTGTAGAGGTGTCTACACTGCCTCGACGCACAGAGCTGCTTTGTAAAGCAGTAGCAGCAGCAGCTCTCTCGGCTGGAATGTACAACAGTATGGATTGCACCAGTGTGTCTTGGTACTCCTGCATTTTACGGTCCCGGTTCACCGGTGTGATGAGGGTTTGTAAGTTGTCCCGGTAGCGAGGGTCTAGGAGGGTGTACACCCAATAATCTGACGTGGTGAGAATGTGGGCGATGCGGCGGTCATTTCTCAGGCACTGAAGCATGAAATCAACCATGTGCTGCAGACTCCCAACTGGCCAACAAAGGCTGTCCTCTGGAAGAGGTGTCATCTCTGCCTCCTCTGCATCACCCCACCCTCGCTCTACATACTGACTAGAGCGTTGTGTACCTCCCTCTGTAGGGATTTCTTCCTCCTCCATTGACTCCTCCTCCTCCTCATCCTCCTCACAAAGTGAGCCCTGCCCAGCCCTTTGTGAGGAACCACGTTGCGCTGACTGTCCTGAAGGTAATTGAATTTGTGACTCCTCATCCTCCACCTCTTCCAAAACCTCTTCCTTTAGTGCTTTCAGTGATTTCTGAAGCAGGCACATAAGGGGGACAGTCATGCTGACTAGTGCATCATCTGCACTCGCCATCCGCGTTGAGACATCAAACGCACGCAAAACGTCGCAGATGTCCTTCATAGAGGCCCACTCAGTAGTGGTGAAGTGTGAACGGCGCAAATTGCGAGTTGATTGCGCCTGTTGCAGCTGATACTCCATTACTGCTGGCTGCTGCTCACACAACCGCTCCAACATATGTAACGTGGAATTCCACCTGGTGGGTAGGTCACATATGATGCGATGTTCAGGAAGGCGAAATCTGACTTGCAGAGCTGCAATGTGCGATCTGGCCATGCTGGAACGTCGCAAGTGAGCGCACTCTAGGCGGACCTTGTGCAGCAGTGCATCAAGATCCGGATAGTCCCTCAAAAAACTCTGCACGACCAAGTTGAGCACATGTGCCAGACATGGTATGTGAGTGAGGTTGCCAAGGCCCAGAGCTGCCACCAGATTTCGGCCATTGTCACACACTACCAAGCCTGGCTGGAGATTAGCTGACAAAAACCACACGTCGCTCTCCTGCTTGATGGCATCCCAGAGCTCCTGCGCTGTGTGGCTTCGATTCCCCATGGAAATTAATTTCAGGACGGCCTGTTGACGTTTGGCCACGGCTGTGCTCATATCGGTCGCAACAGGTAAGCGTTCACGGGTCCATGTGGAGGTATACCGTGACGGCTCGTGCAGCGATGATTCTGAGGAACTGGAGTAGGAGGAGGAATCAATGTGTACAGACTGGATTCCTGCAATCCTTGGAGTTGGCAGAACACGTACAGCGCCACTGGCAAGATCTGTACCCGGCTCCACAACATTGACCCAATGGGTAGTGAGGGAAAGGTATCGTCCCTGGCCATGGGTACTGGTCCACGCATCGGTGGTCAGGTGGACCCTGCTACTGACGGCGTTTAGTAGCGCATGTTTAATGTTTCCCTCGACATGTTTTTGCAGAGCAGGGACGGCTTGCCTGCTGAAATAAAATCGGCTTGGCACATTATATTATGGGACTGCCAATGCCATTAAGTTCCTGAAACTGTCAGTCTCCACCAGCCTGAATGACAGCATTTCAAGGGACAGGAGTTTTGCAATGCCAGCATTCAGAGCCTGTGCTCGTGGATGGTTTGCCGAGTATGGCAGTCTTTTATCCCATGCCTGTGGTACCGATAGCTGTTTTGTGGTCTGGGAGTGTGACGATGACTGTGAACTTGCTGCTGTGGGTGGAATTACAGTTTGTCTATGGACAACAGTGACCGAGGTTCTTCCATGGAGATCCTGTGAGGAAGCCGAACCAGGTGTGTGTGAGCTGGAGGTAGAGGCTCCAACACGACCTGAAGATGTAGGTGCTGCTGTAGGTTGGCCTACATCTCCAGTGTGTCTTTGTAACTCAGCTACGTGCTTTGTCCGTACATGTTTCCACATATTTGTGGTATTCAGGTTACTGATATTTTTACCTCTTTTAACTTTTTGCTTACACAGCTTGCATTGAACATAGCAAATATCATCTACAAGTCTGTCAAAAAAGGACCACGCAGTGCAAGTCATGGGAGTGCCAATTTTGACATTTGTAAGAGAACTGCTCCCAACAGGTGCCAAACTGGAGGCTACAGGCAAGCGAGTCTGCAGCCTACCTCTCCCTCCTCTTTGTACCGTTGGGCCAATCTCTTCCTCACAGCTGCTCCCACCACCTTCCTGTTGCTCACGCCATGTTGGGTCTCGGACTTCATCATCTCCACTACCCTCTTCCAACACCTGCTGCTGTTGGATGGTCTGGGCAGCACCATGCTCCACAAAACCTGGCACCTGAGTCTCATCATCATCATGAGATGCGTTCTGCGGTGTGCTGTCCATCGGCACTGGCTCACCCGCCTCTTCAGATTGAGAGAGACACAGCTGTTGCGCATCACTGCATACTCCCTCTTCTTCAAATTGCAGAATGCTGCTTGCCTGTGCCCGTGTTTGCGAGCCAACAGATTCTGAGAACAGAAGCAGAGACTCAGCTGGCTCCTGTACAGAACTCTCTGACTGCCTGGCCAATTTGACAGGCGGTGAACAGACAGATGGTTGCTCAACAGTGTTGTGTTCCTGAGAGGAGGTGGAAGGAATTGAAGTCGATGCATTGGCTGCCATCCAACCAACAACGGCTTCAATTTGTTCTTCCCGCAGCAGGGGGCACGCCGAGCTCCTACCAAAGTGCGCATAAAGGAACGCTCACGGGGATAAATGGTGGATGCTGTGTCACTGAGGGCGGCAGCAGCCACAGAATCCCCACGTCCTCTCCCTGCTGAAACTCCACGGCCACGACCACGTGCCTTACTCACTGACTTCTTCATCTTGGTAGATTGATAAAGAAAGTCAGAAAAGTTATAAGGCCTAAGTGTGGTTATTACGCAGAGACTGAAGTGAACACTGAAACACAACTGTTCACAATCTGTGAAAGGCTACTCCTTTGTCTACTTCTATAGTGTTTGCAACCAATGTATTGGATACGGATGGAAGCGCATCACACTAATAGATTATATTTATTTTAAATGGAATGGAGCAGAACCAATTGGAGAGAAATGACAAGGATGAGGAACTGAGACACGCTCAGCAGAGTACAAGCAGCAGTGCTTGAACAAGTAACTGGAGCGTGATGTGCACTCAAAAAAAAAAAACACAGACTGAAGTGAACACTGAAACACAACTGTTCACAATCTGTGAAAGGCTACTCCTTTGTCTACTTCTATAGTGTTTGCAACCAATGTATTGGATACGGATGGAAGCGCGTCACACTAATAGATTATATTTATTTTAAATGGAATGGAGCAGAACCAATTGGAGAGAAATGACAAGGATGAGGCATTGAGACACGCTCAGCAGAGTACAAGCAGCAGTGCTTGAACAAGTAACTGGAGCGTGATGTGCACTCAAAAAATAAAAAACACAGACTGAAGTGAACACTGAAACACAACTGTTCACAATCTGTGAAAGGCTACTCCTTTGTCTACTTCTATAGTGTTTGCAACCAATGTATTGGATACGGATGGAAGCGCGTCACACTAATAGTTAAATTGCATGGAGCAGCAAGAATTACACTGAAGAAAAAAAAAAGAGTCTGTGAGTGACACGTGCAGATGCCTACAGACAGCGTTGCATGCAGAGCAAACTGCAGCGTCACCTGCACTCACACACACCTTGCAGAGCTGTTAAAACAACACTGCAGGCAAAAGGAAGCTTTACACAGCGGTTGGTGCTAGCCTGCCTACAGCACAGTACACTAAATCGCAATCTCTAACTGTCCCTCAGAGTCAGCACAGCAGCGTTCTGTCCCTTACTGAATTCACAGCACAGTGACGCTAAAATGGCGGCGGCGCCTTTTATAGTGCATTCTGACATCATTTCAGCATCCAATCACAGCCATGCCATTAGTTAACATGACCGCAGCAGTACAGGATGTGCCCACACTTCTTAGGATTCCTCATTGGCTGACTAAAATCACATTGCCTCTCAAAGAATTATGGGAACTTCCGATTCCGGTATACGATATATGGAAAATATCGGAACTAAGTATCGAAAGTCCGATACAGCTAATATCGGCCGATACCCGATACTTGCGGTATCGTATCGCTCAACACTAGTGGCAAGCATTCCTCATATGGAGGACTGGGGGCCTACCGGGGAATTTACCTATTCCTCTGTAAGTCATTCCAGGTATGAATGGGTCTGCCGAGCAACCAAATGGGTTTAAAAATCACATAACCCTACACATATTCCATTATCATCTCAGAAGCCTTAAGTAGGTGGCACCTTAGTGTCCACCTACTAGATTAAAGTCAGCTGCATTGGTCAACTCTCACCCAACACGTGATGCCAGACAGAAGAAGGAATGGGCATGTTGACCACGAACTTGATTTTTTTTTTGGTTCTCTCTGGAGATGAGAAGCCTTTCCATATTGAAAACACTTTTGTTGAGCCAAGTGTTCATGTGTAAGAGGGATTTGGGGTCATTACTGTTGGCTGAATGAAGACGCTTACATTTTGTGTAGTAAGCCATTCCTTGAAGAGGTGTTCCCATCTTAATATGTGATGGCATATCGCTAGGGTATGCGGTCAGCTAATGATCAATGGGGTCTAACTTCAAGGACCTCCATCGACTCTGTCGCAAAGCTATCTCCTTTCTTTTGAGTGACAGGACAGCAATGTAAAAACAGATTAGCAAGCATCCATGGACTGACACTGAGAAGCACGCCATGCACACAAGATGACTGTTGGACGAAAGTTGCTTCAGCTGATGGTTCTTCCGGCAGCTATCTCATACCTAGGAGCTCACTCTCGCACCCCTATGTTCTTGATTAGAGAGCCACTGCCAGACATGTCTAGTGGTGGCTTATCTCCACGAGAACAAAATTATCATGTTCAATCCTTAACTTTCTCAACAAATCAATTGTTCTCTGGCCCCAGAACATTAGAGTATTGGCCGAACCTATCGATATTGGTGGGTTTAGCTGAAATTATTTTCATGTGTTTGGGAGGTTGAGGGATCTGAACAGTGAATATCGGTATTTTTCTATATGAAGTTCCATTTAAAGTGAATAAAAATCCATGCTTTAAATTGGTGATACACATGCGATGGATGACATATGAATGTTTGTTCTCCAGTCTCCCACATACACAAGAGCGCCCAACTCATCCAATCCCTCATGTGTTTCCAACAAGGAAAGAAGAAGTAGAAGCAGAAGCCAAAAGTGTCCCCTTAAAGCAAAAAGAACAGTTGAGCATTAAAATCCCCAATGCTTCTTTCCCCCAACAGATGATGTTGGGAGTCCCAATGCTTCTTTCCCCCAACAGATGATGTTGGGAGTCCCCATACACATCACATGATCATCCGGTACTGATGAAATTGGCGGGTTTGTTAGATTTTCATCTAATGTTTAGGGGGGTCTTTACTCTAGTGTGACACCTTTTAGTTTTGGGGGGTCTTTATTTTAATGTGACTCCTTTTAGTTTAGCTCAGCCAATATTCTCATTTACAATGCTGCCTCATTCACAATGGCACAATTCTCTAGCTGGGAGAATCACATTTCTTAGCTACATTCTCGTAGAAGTTAACTAAAATATTAATTCGTATTATACCCTAGATTGTCATTTATGTTGCTTTGTGCAGAAACAATGCCATGCACACAATAAGTATTATACAATAACTGGATATGTTAATGTCATCAATTTTGATAATAAGGCTGTTTCGGAATTGCAATAATAGGAGCCAACGGGATCAACATTAACCGTGAGATGGGAAGTTTCGTAATGTAGATATGTCCATCGAACTGCACACAGAACATCGCTATTAAAATGATTCATGAAGGCATGCTCACCCCCCAAGCAGCCCTGTGGATCCAACAAAGACCGCTCCAGAGGTCTGCATAGGCTTTGGAAGTCAGAGGTCTGCTGAAGCCTGTGAGTTATCAGGTGTTCAGAAGGGTGCGCCATCTAAGAAACATGTGAGGACGCGCTCTTCTAGTCACCTGATGACTGCAGCCAATCACAGACTTCAATTTTTCTTTGACCTCCAATCAGAGTAGACATTCCTTCCAGATCTCCAAAGTATCTTGTGCTGGATCCACAGGGTTGCTGGTAGGTGAGTATACCTCCAAGCCTAAAAAAAACCCAAACATCTGTTTTTGACAACCCCTTTAAACTGGCCATACAACTTAGAAGTATATTGGCCAAATCTGCTGATTTTGCTAGGATTGACCAACTATCTAATGAGAATATGTAAATGGAGGACTCCCAACTTCCCATGATAGATGTTGGAGGCCATGAAGATTAGGCAGTTTTGACAGCAGCTTAATTTGCTCTTCTTATTGGAAGCACATGCACAATCTTCAGAGGTAAGTGTACATGGATAGAGAGGGCGTCAGATATACAGCAATAGACAGCTATCTAACGTATCAGGCCGGCCTTTATATCTCATGCCAATATTTTGAAGGGAATCAGTCACCAGCTTTTGTAATCAGAGAGAAGCATGATGTAGGGATTGAGACCCTGATTCCATTAATGTGTCACTTGCTGAGCTGCTTGCTGTCATTTTGACACAATCACTGTTTTCTCTGCTGCCGATCTACCAGTGCTCTGAATGTTGAGCCCTGTATAACCCCGCCCACAACACTGATTGACAGCTTTTTCTGTATATATTGACAAAAAGCTGCTAATCAGTGGTGAGGGCGTGGTTGGACCAGGACTAGTCTCGTAGTGATAATCTCCTGCTAATAAAACACTGATTTTATTGATACAGCCTAAATGTCATAATGTCTTTATGGCATATGGAAAACAGTGTTGTCCCTTCAAAACTAAAATGTTTGAGTGATGGACATGTTGCTCAGAGGAGAAGTTTATCCTTTAAAATACATATATGTGTTATATAAAATCCAGAATCCCTTACAGCCATTTCTACAGAAGAAGTGCTGTATGTACAGGGGATATATTGTTTCTGAATATAGGTCATAGCATTTCCTATGTTTGTCTTTTTTATGATAAGCTTTTTATTGCTTCGGCTGTAGCGGTCGCTCCCGATCCAACTTCAAAGTCGGATAATCACATAAGGACGAATATACCATTACCAAGTCAGACCGAGGTGGGGTTTTTAACTCTTGAGCTTAACGCAGCAAATAGGAGTCTCCAGCTGTTCTCAGCAGATATACCCAGACACCAGCAAGCCCATGGCAACCCAGAAATTGTGGCTTCATTACTTTCCATCATTCATTGCCCTTTATTTGCCAAGTGGCCAAAACCAAATCTTCTTTTATGCAGTAAAAACTAGGAAATACGGTTTCATGTGTTTCTCGTACTATCCAACGTGACTCACTGTGCCGAGATTGAGGTTGAGATTTCATTTTTTTTAGCAAGGAATTAATTGTGGAGCATGGTTTTTCTAGTTAAAGAAGTGCTCATCCTCCTATCCAATTTTTTATCCTCTTATTATATAGCACTGTGTACTTACAATTGCTCATTTTGCCTTTCTACTCAGAATTCTTCTCTTTTCCATTAGGTCTATGACATCATGTGATTAAAAACAGACTAGATTAATCCTTCTAAACTCTATGTACAAACAGGAAGAGGAGGTGGAGCTGAGCGGCCAGGGACTTTGCAGTGATGTAGAATTGTAGTTCTAATGATGACTCATGCAGGGAAAAGAGACCTCCTGTTTCTACATAGAGCAGAGAAAATAGAAGAATTATCTGGGTAGAAAGGCAAAATGAGCAATTGTAAGTACACAGTGCTGTATAATATGATGGCTGCAATTTATTAAGAGGATAAAAAGTTTGATGGGGAGGAGGAGGAGGAGAAGGGTTTATTTAAAGAAGTATTCTTGTTGTTAATTGATATATATTTTTTAGACCCCATAGTTTATGGGTGACAGATGCAATTTAACATATCCACCACCCATAAGCTATAATGGTCACACATATCCAAATTGAAAAACTGCTGAATGGATCATGACATATTCGGCAGCCACCATTTTTCATTTTAAAAAAAGTAAATGGTTATAAAATATATATTTTTTACTCAACTCCAAGGTATAAAATAGAATAGTCTACCAGGCTATTCCACACTTTTTTGGGGATACATTAACATATGCCCATCAGATACTAAAAGGACACTCTTTTTGCCTCCATCTGGCAATTTAGCATGTACTTTGGGAGCTATAATACCCACTAGTGACGTAACCACTCTGGCTGTGGGTCAGCTGCAGGATCAGCCAATGGGGATAAATCAATAAAATCAGTTATGCTCATCCTTGAAGTTCACTCCCCACTCCAGTGCTGTCATTCTAATGGGCAGAAGTGATGACATCATCAACCATCAGTGACCTGACTGCTGCTTATTGGTTGTAGAGTTGGAACTTCTGACCCGGAAGCCAATCAGAATCCGGAGTTGATCAGAGTCTGGGCTACTGACCCTGCAACCATTGACCGGTGGCAGCGTTCAGGTCATTGATGGTCGGTTATATTTTCGTTATCGGTCCATCGGAGCCGTTCATGTCAGTAGTGCTATAATGGAGTGCAAGGGTAAGTATAGCTCCTTTTATTGTTTCACCTCCCATGACTACCTAACGGCAGCTTTAACATTTGAGCAGAGAACACTTTTAAAAGGAATCTGTCACCAAGTTTTCACTACCTCATCTGAGAGCAGCGATGTAGGTGCAGTGACCTCGATTCCATCGATGTATCATTTATTGGGCTGCTTTTACTGTATTTTTTAGAACATGCTTGTTTTATCTGCTGCAGATCTAGCATTGCTCTGAATGCTGAGCTCTGTATAACCCCGCCCACACCACTCATTGGCAGCTTTCTGTGAACACTGTGCATAGGCAGAAGGCTGCCAATTAATTTTGGGGGCGTGGAAATTAGGATTATAAATAGAGGATCCTTTTCTACTAACTGTGAATTTCCTAATAAGATGCACGAAACCGGGTTTCAGCAGTTGGACAGCAGCTCATCATCACCTTAGCACCTGTTTTTGTCTAGTTTTGTGTGTTTTATCAGCTTTTTTTGTTTTCACACAATTCATTTTTCTATTGGTATCTTTTTTAAAGTCTATTTTATATGTGCTCACCTGTTTTTTTTTGGAGTTTTTAAAGTCGCAAATTTGTAGCAATTTCTCTTCGGTTCCCCCCTCCTGCTGTATATTTGAGTACGCCAACATTTTGGTGCAATATTTGTTACCTTTGTGCCAAAAGGCAACTTTTGACGCCAAAAGTTTCAAGAATAGTTCAAGACAGGAAAAAAATAAAATTTTCGACTTTGCACCAAATTCATGAATCGCGTGCGCCATTTTGATTAATTTGGTGCAAAAACCGACAGCGAATATCTCAAGACAAAAAAAAGGGAAGTGACTGACAAAAAAAAAAAATTGGGTCCTTAGACGTAGAATTGGATGTAATGCCGTGAAATATACTGCTGAGTATAAACTTGTCAACAGATACGACTTGGGCAGGAGTGTGAGACTACGTTTCTTAAAGTGGAGGGCATCAAAGTGATCGGGCGGGTATGGCTGCTTGTTAGAGGAGCACCAGTGTGAAAACCCCTCTGTTATGTGACCCGTCTGCTAGGAGCAAACATTACAGTACAGGAAATGAAGATCTTCACAGCTGGAAAAGATGGTGTACGGAGAAGAAAGTATCTGAGATGACAGAAGCAGACCGAGGAAGCGACACTAACAAACAAGCGCCAGGAGTGTGGATAGCCCTCGCTGTCAGGATGCCGCACAGCTCTTAGCAAAATTCTACTTCCAAATGTACAGTATCATCCCATGCACTGGAAGAATATCTGCCACCACATGCGAGCTATGGATGACAACACATCCAGTACCATCCTTCCCTGGCACACATATCACATCGATTAGGTGTCCGCCTATTAGGGCCACACATTGCATGCATGAAAGGAAACCTGTAATGTGCAAAAACAATACATATCTGCAGATATAGGGCTATAAAGAGCGTTAAAATGCTGCCTGGGACTTTGAGTGACAGATCACTCTACACAGATTTAGTGCAGAGTGAACTGTCAGTCAAGGTGCCAAGGACTGATTACAGTCACTGCTTACAGCACACAGAGCGATGTCCGTACACGGCCCAATGACTGAAAGCTACTGGAACGATCCAAGCTAATTTCCTCCTGGTAACCACGACCGGGCAGCATTGTAACGCTATTTTTCCTGGATAATTTCGGTAGGTAAATAGCATTTTTTCCCATGACAGATTCCTTTTAAGCACAAATAGTCAGCAAGAAATGGAATTGGAAAGAGAAAGAGCTGAATAAGGTTTTTTTGAATATTATTTGCTGTTGCTTAAATAGCACCAACATATTCTGCAGTGCTGTACAGAGATTGTGGTCATAGACTTCTCATTGCATGGGAAGCCAAAAACTAACATAACTTTTGGACTTTTTTTTATATTTCGTAGGCCCTTTAATTCTGCACTGTTTGGTTGGGGTCTAAGTCCTGAGACCTTCACTAATTGCTCGAAAGACCTTTTGTAAATGTGCAGCTCAATGACTGTCTATGGTTTCCAATTATAGGGGTTGTCCAGTTGTTGTGATGAAAGTCTGAAGTCACTCTATGAAATGGCAGACAGGGTGCACCATTCACTGTTAGAATACTCCGGTGCCGGTGGCAAGAGCAAGCGGTAAAGTGATTGCAAGTAGGCGATTTGCATACCTTCAGGCACATTCCAACTAGACGTGCACGGCCTCACTGAATACAAGTGCACGTCTAGTCGACACATGACTACATGTATACACATTGCATCATTGTGGTCTCGTGAGTGCCCGATCTCGCTTCCGGCATTGGAGAATGACATAGAGTGACTGCACACTTACTTTACAAACCTGGACAACCCCTTTAAACCACAACTCCACTCTGTGTACATGTTCAAGCAGCAATGTGTGCTCCTGCCTCCAGAGCTGAGCAGTCTTAAGGCCTCGCTCACACAATTGTATAAATTGGACGAGCGCAATCCGATAAAAAAAAGGGATTGCACTCGGACCGATGTTATTCAGTGTGGCAGTGCGGTATTTTAATCAGCTTTATTTGGCGTGAGAATAAAATCACAGCATGCAATGATTTCACTCCAAAATCAGATGGATGCGAGTAAAAAAATCGGATGCCATACAGACCATCCAAGTGTCATCTGATTTTCGCGGATGCATTACAATTCTGTAACAGAAGAAATGGCAAATGGTCCTATCAATAATTAGGGTTCTCGGGACCCGGAGCCTATGGACCTGCACAACATTAAGGAGCCTAGAAGTTACTTTTAAAGAATTCCAAAAGTTTTGTTACACTTGAAAAACGCGAAAGCAGTGCACCCCACAAACTCCACATAAATGCCTGTGGCTGGCTTTGAATCTAGGATTCCAGCACTTATCAAAACTAACAAAAAAAAATGTTTATTGTTTTATTATTTTTTTTACTCTTACAACCAACCATAGCATAACTTCAGATTTTTTTTAGAACGGCTTAAAAAATGAAGGCTGAGCTCTTCTGTGAGCCGCGAAGTCGGTGTTGCTTTTAGACACTTGTGATAAATGATGTTTATCTGAAAATTGAAGGTCCGTGTCCAGGGTTATGTTTTACCTATAGATGAAATTAATGTCGTGGATTAATATTCTCCTAATTAATAGGGATCTTCTGCCAGATTTCACAATACAAATTCATACAGTATTAACCCCTTCACTTTTTCATTTTCATTTTTTTACCTTTGCCAAAAACCATAACCTTTTTTTTTCCCATTGATGCAGCCATATGAGGGATTTGGATTTTTTTTTATTGTTTTGAATGATTTTTGAAATTTTCATTTTATTATAAAATGTACTGAAAAAAAAATCCAAGTGGAGTGACATGGTAGAAATAACCTGCAATTCAGATTTTTTTTTAAAAAAATATTTTTAGTTTTACGGTGTTCAATCTATGGTAAAGATAAAAGAAATATATATATATATATCCCATATTCTGCCACTGTTCTTTAAATGCATAGAAAATAAATGATTGTACTCACCTTCCCTCTGCTCGGCGTTCTCTACTGAAGTCAGCAGCTGACTTCAGCGTGCAAGGGACGGGAGCGTATGACGTCACTGCCATTCGTCCCCAGCCACGTGCACGCCGACGTCAGCTGCTGGCCTCTGATTGGCCGGTATTGTGTATTGCAGTACTGCGCCGCAATACACCTCGGCTTTATGTGCGTCTATGGCTCAGGAGCCTTAGAAACTCCTCTTACCTTATGACATCTGTGGTTCTTTTGATTGGCCGTCCTGGCACAAAATCACATGTTGGTCACCCTGCAAGATGAAATTGCACCAAGCCAGCAAGTAAAAAGAAGAACTATCATGTAATGGGTGATTCTCAGGGCTCCTGTCCATCAATGACCAGGACCAGGTCATGCTGGACCAGGTCTTGCCAATCCATTTGCACCAACTCTGCTCCCATTCATTCGAGTATGACCCATGTATGATACCTGCTGACCATTGAATAGTCTTCTTGATGACCCGAAGTTCCAGAGGGAAGTTCTGCCTCTCAACACCCAATATCGGATGAGGTGGTAGACAATTACTTAACCTAAAACCCTTTGTATTTACTCCAGTCTTGAAGAGCAGCACAAGTAGCCTCTCTTCAGTGGAAGCCATCGAAGCTATGCATCTCTAAATTTCTTCAATTGCTTCTTCAGCTTAAGAAAAAAAAAAAAAACAGAGAAAAAAATAGACAGACCTTGGTCTAATTATATTGAAGTGGAGCCATTCTAAATCAAATCATATAATGCATGTAATTGTGCTGTAGTTGCCGCTGCCCTTCGAATTTGTTTCTACTGAGATGTGTTCCACTTAAAATAACAAACATAAATGAAGCAAACGCGCCACAAAAAAAAGAGGAAAAGGTCGAGAAATTGGCAGTTAGCCTACTTTTAGTAAAGGAAAAGTGAGGCTGCCTCCCTGCACCCAGGGCACGGCTGTGTGGGTGGGAGGGAAGATAAATGGATAAACAACACAACAACCAGATTTATTTCTTCAAGCTCCGGAAAAGCACAAGTTTTCCATAAAGGACGAAATTTGAATGTAGTACAGGCGGGGGCAGCAGAGTAAGTGACTTATTGTACGACTGGGAGATAACCTGACAGTCCAGGCAGAGAAAGACTGTGCTAGGGTGGCATTTATCTCTACTCCCCATCCGTTATTTTTAGCATATTTCATAAGTTTTGCTTTTTAACGATTGCTCTATTTATTGTTGTGTAAAATTTACAGTTACTTAAGTGGAAATCCACCAAAAATCATTCTGAATTGTAGTTAGGGGTCTTTTGTTTGGACTCAAAGGTATTCACAATCTTTCCTGGTGCCCAAGACAGGCATTTAAAGGGGTTATCCACGACTACTTCATATTTTTACTACTGGCCTAAGAACTATCAAGCAAGTAGTTGATAACTACATGCCTGTTCTGTCAGTACAGAACAGTCACAGACCACTCCTGCCAGCGATTCTGCAGCTTCCATTGATGTCACGTCAACAGAGCAGCAGCTTCTCTTCCACTCTGCCCTGTTGATGCTGACGTCATGTTGACTGACAGCCAGCTCCCCACTACTTAACTGAAAGGAGTTGGCTGTCAGTCAGCTTGACGTTGGCAATCATGCCTCTTCGACAGAGCAGCCTGGAAGAGGAAGAGCTGCTCTGTTGGTGTGGAGCAGCTGAATTGCTGGAAGGAGCAGCTAGTGACCGCTCTGATCTGGCGCTAGGTGGAACATGCAGGTAAAATATGCCAAAAGTGAAAAGGTCAATATAGCCATCTCTGGATTTTTCAATTTGTTCTATCAACAAGGGATTTTTATGAAGATTAACGTCACCAAACCAGAATTCGATCTGTTTGGCGACGTCGGCAAGGAGCTGTTTCACCCTAGAGCGCCTCTTTTTCTCACGATCCTTCCTTGTCTCAGCACTTTTATCTTCCTTCAGTTCATTCCTTGGTGTATCCATCTTCATCTCAGCCATAGTCTTCTCCGATCCTCACATTGCCGATATCGCCAAACAGGTGGACTTCTGGTTTGGTCACCGGCATTAATCTTTATAAAGATCGATAGAACAAATAGAACAGGCAGGTACTTGTCTCTGTTAGCAGCAACCTGTCTGTTCATTTTTTGGCTCATAGTAAAAAAAAAAAATAGTCCTGGACCACTTTTTTAATTCAGTTTTCCAGTGTTAGAAAAATTCTGTCTCCAATGTGTTTGCTTTAAAGAGAACAAATTGTGCTTGTCCAGTGCTGGGTTTCCACCACCTGTCTGTTATTGTCTGCAGTGCTGACGTCACTTTGACAGCACTGCAGCCAATCAGTGAGGGGAGATAGTACACGCCGCCAGAGAAGACGCTGAAGAAATGACCAGCTGTTTGCAAGCAGAGATTTCACATACTGTGCTCCAAAAAAAGTTAATATCTCTACAATGAATTTCTCTGCAATGGAGTGATGCAACACAAAAACAAAATGAGTGCAGAATCGGGAGAGATCGGTGATTTTTTTAAGGTATTCGATTCCATTTTTTTTATCAAGTAACATATCATGTTCTCTTTAAATTCAAAAGGGGCTTTCTCTCATATATAATGTATAATATAAACAGAACAAGACAAAAACATATTTATATATATATTTGGAAAATGGACCAATGCGCAATAAATCACAACCGTCTTCAAAATTCATCAAAATATTATGTACATTATTTTTTTCTAATTATTTTAGACCAAAGGGTTACTTTTATAAGGATTTTCAATTTTTAGGTCATTAATTTGTTTTGGATGTGGTAGAAACCTTGAGTGGTCCAAGTCAAGAGCGGCTGGTAGAGTGTTCTCAGAAGTCCTATCGATCCAATCTAGCCTTCCGGAGTGATGGTGTCAACCTTTTTGATGGAGAAAAGGGGTTAACAAACTGTGTGATGAAACATTCATTTTCTCCTTGTACAAATAGTACCCTCTGGATAGAGATAATGACACACCACGGGGTGTAAAAACTGATGTAACACTACAGACTTCAAGCGAAGAATCATGGTACCTTGTGAGTGCTTGTTAAACATTGAACCCAATGTTCCCAGTTTCGTTCTGGTTGAAGATATCAGCTCTTAAATAATGACATAAATGAATTGCCTCGCTGATCCTGCAGAAGATGAGTTCGGTTATGAAGTTTTTTGTAAACAGTACACAGTCCGTGAAATTGCGCCATGTGTCTCAAGTCAAGTATTTTTGTGGCATTACACATTGTTTGAACGTATATGAAATATTTTGTATGAATACTAAAGGACCATAGTGGCCTTCGCTTTCCTGGCGAAGATTCGCATCTGGACTTCTATCAAGCTTTGGTCGGTTCTACCTCTAGGAATATGTCACCTTGAGCCAATTCTGAACTGTAGACGGCATTATTATCTTTACCTGTACTCTATGTGTACTCTCACCTAATCTTCACTTTTTCAATGCGTATACACTTACTGGTATCTGAATTATGAACTTCCGTCCAGTTATAGACTGTGCAGTAGCAATATTTTACCCAAAATTCGGTGTGAGAAATTCAGACCAATGGAATAAAAAGCAGAAATTACTCACCAAAAAAAAAAACCTATGCTGAGTGGCCTGTCTTCAAGGGGTTGTCCTGGCTTGGAGTACAAGTCTGCATTCACAAATAGTTAGGACTCTCTGGTGTCGGCGCCAAGAGCAGGCGGGTGCGTGACAGCAAGTATGTGATTTACATAAATGCATTCACGCGCCGAGTAGACGTGCACAGCCTCACTCAATACAAGTGTTTCTAGTCGGAACTTGGCCGGAAATATGCAAATAGCATACCTTCGGTCACATGACCGCCTGCTCCTGGCGTCGGCACCGGAGAATCCTGACAGCGCTCACTGTGTGCGCTGTGAGGATTCACAAGTCTTCAGTCACATAGAGTGACTGCAGACTTGTACCCTAAGCCTTGAAAACCCCTCTAAAGTCTATTTACGGTGTCAAATATTTGCTGGTTGACGGTCATTTAAAGCATGTTGCAGAGACAAACCGCTCTTCAAATGAGCCCTCAATAATCTGTAATGGATTGTTCAGCATATATAGACTGCCATTGTTATGGGCAACACCGATCATGTTAACACAGGTCATGTGCTGCTGAGAACGATGATCTTTTGTGCAAACCAAAAGATCATTTCACCCTGCGAACAAGCATATTGGGTAATTACACATATTCCATTCCAGCTTGCACGGTAATTGTGGACCTTATTTCTCTGTGCCTAACTAATGTATGCAACGTGCTTATTGAATAGTTTCACCTTCATCTTCTAAGAAAAAAATGGATACTGCCCTTGAATTTTGGACACACTGTTTTGCCTCTTACATTGGAATCTTCCAATCTTCTGCGATGTGACAAGAGTTAACTCTTGGCTACCTTTTGGTCCATTTGGATTATTTCTTCATTCTGAAAAACTTATCCAAAAATCATTACCAGCTAATATTATTTATAGAAATGTATCCGCAGCCCAAAATGCGAACATTAGCACTAACCACTGATGAGAATTACCACCACACTAATCCATACAAGCTCTGTTGGCTTAAAAAAAATCTGTAGACACATTTTTTTTTTCACCATGAGTACTAGACAAAAATTGTACCTATATTTACGGTCTGTCTAAGTATTTACGAATGATAGACAACCCTAGCTGGAAGTCCCTTTAAACTAGCATTTTACCCAAATTACTCATAGCCTTAAAACAATTTAAGAGTTTTTTAAAAATATTTTACCTTTGAGTAACTTTATGAACAAAAACTTTGTCAAGAATATTGCGTTGATCAGATGGTATTGTTAAAAATCAGTTGAACTCAGTTGTGCTCAGAATTGGCCAATTAGGAGGGTTTTTTTTTACGACCTTCTTAACCCATATAAACAGGTACTTAACAACTTCGAATGTCACCACATCGCAACCCCATCAACACAAGACATGTCGCACTTGACGTCCCGCTTTGCCACCTCGGCAATCCATTCTATTTAACCCGTGTGAAATGAAGGCAGCACTTTACCTTTGCAATTATTCAGAATTGAAATTAAGCACTCCAGATTAATAGGATTTTCTATGCTGAATTCAAAACAGATCAATCACACCGGCAAATTACAATTCCCTGATGATAATTTGATAAGTAGAGAACTTTTTGGCATAACGAAGTTCAATCAAAGAATCGGTAGATACAAGAAAAATGGTTTTCATAACACTGTCACTTCTTGCTATGTTCTACTTATGGATCCTCGGACTGAAGGTTGGTTCAGCCCACCGGGGGTATAATTAACTTCTAGGCCATTGCAATGAAAATAATATAGGACAGACATATTCCTTTTAGTAGATAATTGGAAACCTAATAAAAATAAGCACTATAGTTAGACTATAGTTAGACTTATCTCTTGAAATTCGAATTAGCCCGTTTCTCGTACTTTCCGCAGAAATTTGATTTGCAATGCTGAAAAGCCTCTATAAAATTAACACTATGAGGTCCCCTAGTTTTATTTCGAACCTGTTTTGAGTTATTTAATGTAAAACAAAGCCTTTTTAATGTCTAAGTGACCTCAACCTATCTGGCTAGGGTAAACCGGTGGTAATTGGTAACCAACACTGTTATTTGGGTGGCGTGTACAGGTCTAATATTGGAATGTTACAACAAAGAAGTGGGCAAAATATATATTTTTTACAAGACAAACACTTTATGGAGTAGAAACTGAAAGAAATGGACTGAAATATAAGTTGGTATACATGCAATGTGTAGATGCATGTTCACTCTGGCCACTAAACAGATAAAACCTAAGATAAAAGCAAAATGAGCAAATACCCTGCAGCAAGTAAATAAATAGCAATAGTGCATGCTCATTTTATTCATTTTGTTTTTATTTTAGGTTTTGTTACATTCCAGTTCATTTTTTTCAGTTTTTGCGTTGGTTTTTTGCTCTTTGTGTAAATTTTCTTTGAGCTGCACATTACATTTATATACAGTACAGACCAAAAGTTTGGACACACCTTCTCATTCAAAGATTTTTCTGTATTTTCATGACTATGAAAATTGTAGAATCACACTGAAGGCATCAAAACTATGAATTAACACATGTGGAATTATACATTACACTTTACAAAAAAGTGTGAAACAACTGAAAATATGTCTTATAGTCTAGGTTCTTCAAAGTAGCCACCTTTTGCTTTGATTACTGCTTTGCACGCAGAAAAGGTGAACGGATGGACTCTACATGCCTGGTTCCCACCGTGAAGCATGGAGGAGGAGGTGTGATGGTGTGGAGGTGCTTTGCTGGTGACACTGTTGGGGATTTATTCAAAATTGAAGCGGTGAGCGGTCCAGCTCACCCCAAACCATCTCGATTGGTTCAGGTCTGGTGACTGTGGAGGCCAGGTGATCTGGCGTAGCACCCCAACACTCTCCTTCTTGGTCAAATAGCCCTTATACAGCCTGGAGGTGTGTTTGGGGTCATTGTCCTGTTGAAAAATAAATGATGGTCCAACTAAACGCAAACTGGATGGAATAGCATGCTGCTGCAAGATGCTGTGGTAGCCATTCTGGTTCACTATGCCTTCAATTTTGAATAAATCCCCAACAGTGTCACCAGCAAAGCACCCCCACACTATCACACACCTCCTCCATGCTTCACAGTGGGAATCAGGCATGTAGAGTCCATCCGTTCACCTTTTCTGCGTGCAAAGCAGTAATCAAAGCAAAAGGTGGCTACTTTGAAGAACCTAGAATATAAGACATATTTTCAGTTGTTTCACACTTTTTTGTAAAGTGTAATGTATAATTCCACATGTGTTAATTCATAGTTTTGATGCCTTCAGTGTGAATGTACAATTTTCATAGTCATGAAAATACAGAAAAATCTTTGAATGAGAAGGTGTGTCCAAACTTTTGGTCTGTACTGTAGTTCTCCATGACTGGGGGTCCATTAGTTGGGGTCTCCATCCTGCTTGGCCCTTATTCACATTTACGTCATTTGACATATGGTAAAATTTTAAACATAATACTGTACCATCCGTAAAAAAAACTGAAGTTGAAAAGAGGATGGCTTCTACAAATGGATAATGAATCCTAAACACACATCAAAATCCACAATAGATGATCTAAAAAAACTCCAGCTGAAGGTTTTACAACGGCCCTCACAGTCACCTGATCTGCACATCA
This sequence comes from Oophaga sylvatica, assembly GCA_033576555.1. Taxonomy (NCBI): domain Eukaryota; kingdom Metazoa; phylum Chordata; class Amphibia; order Anura; family Dendrobatidae; genus Oophaga; species Oophaga sylvatica. Next base: position 89,331,084 of record JARQOD010000009.1, on the reverse strand, counting down.
TTGAAAATCTGTTTCTAGACCGCAAAATAGCAGAGGATGCAAGATGCCCCAGGAATATCACAGAACTGGAATAAATTTCCAAAGAAGAATGGATGAAAATTCTTCAAACAAGAATGAGAGACTCTTAACTGGCTACAAAAAGCATTTGCAGGCTGTGATATTTACAAAAGATGGTGCTACTACTATTACTAATCACTTTTACATACCACTGTATATGTGGATCCTCAAGAGATGATTTTGGAAAGGATCCGGCTTTTCCAATTTTGGACTACGGATCTTTTTTTTTCTCTGAGATAATGTCTGGCTGCAGCTCTCTTGTAGAGAACATAAGAGTGCTTGGCGAAGTAGCCATGGTTCAGCCAACAGCCATCTATTATACCTTTATGCAATGCTTTTGTGTTTTTTGATTGGTAGAGGTATCATAGACTGTTTCATAGACAGATTTATATGTTTTCGTTAGGTGGGTGCTGAGACAGTTCCGCAAGTTTGGTCTTTGCCATGTCACGACTTTGCGTTGAATTGTAGAATTGTAGAATTAAGACCAAGTCCAATACCCAAAATAAATGACTTGAAGTTAATGTATCTTTTCTTCTGTAAATGATATGGGAGGAAATCTGAAACTATTCATGTAGATCAATAATTGGAGATAGAAGAGTTGTGCCGTAATGGAACATATCAATTTCTGCATGGCAGGCGCTATTACTCTCTGTGTTAGTGATATCAGAGGATTTTATTCCGCTTGCATTGACAAACATATCAGATTTAAGAATAAGGTGCTGATATAATTAGATGAATCCGTCTGAGACAATATAGAGCCAGTCTGACCCAGCGTTAATAGTATTTTTGGACATGACATGGTGTATGAAGAGTCAGATTGCCTTTAATGTAATTCTTTTATTCTATGAGGTAAGCGCATGTTTTATATGTTCTAAGCCTTTATTGTATAGGCAGAATGTGACCGTCTTTAATTATGGATAAGGCCACAAACAAATCATCTCTCCATTAGGTGTTACTTTAGAAAAAAACTATTTTAGGAATATATTAAAATTTGAATAAGCCATATCAGGCGTCTGGATGCCGTCGGTTTTACTTGTAGGTATTATTTTTTATTACATAATACTCAGAAAATTTAAGTGAATGAAAATTTCCAGTTGAAAATCTTTACGGATATAAATTTTGTAATTCGTTGAGATCAAAATGATGAGTAAATCTAAAGGCTGGATTTCAAATCTTTCCGAAAATTATTGCAATTATGGCAAACACCACCTGATGAAGACAGATTCATCTGTTGAAACGCGTTGTGGACTAATTTCAAGTCAATAAATGAGCTTTTATTAAACTAATTTTCATCCTTTGTGCCTCCTTGGACCGGGTATTTTCATCTTTATTCCAGGTAACTAGAGATGAGCAGATCGGACAAAATTTGAATCTTTCAAATCTTGCAGATTTTTCCTGGAAATTTCTTTTTATTATGATGTGGGGAAGATCTGTATGGGACAAATTAGCACCAATAGTACAATATTGTACAGAACAAAAGAAAGGGGTGAGTGTGATGGTATCACTCAACTGTAAGAGTTGTGTAAGGACACAACATCTTTAGATGCCTGATGTACCATAGCTGCAGCCAGTTGCTGGAGGAGATTATCGTCCAGATAACAGTTTGGCAAAGCAGAAATTATCACAATGTGTTCACAAAAGGATGAGACTTGGAGAGTATAAGCAAGGATTTCTATTCACACTAACGTGTTTTTAAGGTGCATCGGCACTTTTCTAAAGTTAAAAAGGGTTTCTGTAGACCCCAGAGCATAAAAACATAAGATGTAAAAACAAGTAAAGAAACTAATACTCATCTCACCTTTCTAGCGGCCCATGCTGTTCACTGTCTGCCTCTTCTTTCTGCATTGCGCAACACAACTTTGGTGAATTGACCCATGGCCGAAGCGTCCATCTCCAACTAGTCCTCAGACATTCAGCGCATGTCATGATATCACGATGTTGCGATCATACCTCGCGAACTTATGGATGTGCATTGACCACTCAAAAGCCTGATCGAGGCTGGAAGTTCTGGCCTAGAGAGAAGACATTGGACATGCAACGCACGATTTGGAATAAAAGAGGCGCAGAGAACCAAATGGCAGGCACCGACTATAGGGGCAACAAGACAGGTGAGATAAGTATTAGTGTTTTTTTTTAACCTTTTGCCAGCCTTCTACGGTTCAGCAAAATGGCTGGATAATATGGATTTTTGTAAAATTCGAGTATAATTCAATTCCACTCAAATAAATTTGTCCATCTCTAAAGGTAACACCTCTATACACAGCCCAAAACACAGGATCCACCAATCACGATGACCATGAGACACTTGAATACAGAAGATAAGGTCTGAGTCTTTTAATGTGCTGCTAATGTATCCTGAAAGAACAAAAAAATAGAGTCTGAAAAAGCCCCCGTGGCGGTATGAAACTTTGGAAGATTTCTATTTTTTATTTTTAATATTCATGATAAAAAAATTGTGAACAATTCTTAAAAAATTAATTAACTACAAAAATCTAATTTAAACAATAGGCAATTTTTAAATAACACATTCCCTTTAGGAGAGGACAAAAGCACAAGTGCTCAAAAAATAAATGTTGGACCGGGCTTTATTAAAAAATAAAAGGAAAAAGAAAGCACTTTCACCCAATGGTAATATTGGGGTCATTCTTGTGTTATTGTTTTCCGACAAATCCAGGGTTAGAAGTCAAGACCTTAGGCCAGATTAAAAGCTTGTATTCGATTAAGTGATGTTGGAAGATTCTAGATTGACAAATGGCACAAAGACAAGAATTTTATATTGGGAGAAGTCACAATAGACATTTTTAAACCATGAGTGACGCGAGATAGGGCTACCTGATGGTCAGAGAAGATTTTATAATTTCATTTTGGAGGAATGGCAAGCTTCACTAATGCCGCAGTGTAAGTTGGCGGGGAGAGCTATGAAGCGATGTTGACACAGGACCATATAAAGAGTGTTTTGGAGCAGAGGAGCTCCGTAAACCTCAAAAACCGCTTCAAAAACGCTTGCAAAACTCTTCTTATTCACTTCTCTGCATATGAGAATTTTGAGTGCTTTTTTTTCCTAACGAGGTTTTGAAAACAAGGTGAAAACAAATGCCACTTCCTTGAATCGGATCCTGATAGAATTTGTTCCAAACAATGCATTGTCCAATCTAAAAGCTGCAAAAACACTAGAGGAAACAAAATATTTTCCAAAATTCTTCAAAACTGCTTCAGAAAAAAAAAACCCTCCAAAAAGGTGTGCTTCCAGAAGTGGCTCCCTCTTGAAAAACATATACTAAGATCTCATAATAAATATTTGGTGCATTTTTGATGTTTTGATTTCTGCTCCTATTAGCTAAATTAGGTTACTTGCAATTTTCATTGCGTTTTTTAGTGCATTTTTTAACCTTCATTTTTATTGCGTTCTCTCTGCTGTTTTTGCTACTTTTTGATATGTCAAATAAAAACGTATATCCATTTTTATCTGTGGATATTCCTCATCTCGTTCAAGTCTTAGGGAAAATTCACAAATTAAATGCATGTTTACCGCAAGAGAAATTGACATTCTGCAAGTTTAAAAACGCATGGCGTGTCGATTTGTGCTGTGTTAAAAAGCACATCTGTCATGAGATTGACATAAATCCCATTTATTTTGCTTAGAACCATAATACGGAAACCATTATCAGCGGAAAAAATGCACCAGATATTCATTGTGTAGACTCAGACTTACACATTTTGCTTTTGTAAGAGCTTCGTATTACACTTCTGATTTTTCTTGTAGTGTAATTGAAAGTGTTGCCCTTTTTTCATTTTCTCGAACATTTTTTAATGTATATGTCACAAACAAAAACTGATTTATTAGGGTACGTGCATGCAACGTCTTTTACAGATGGATTCCACTCAGAAACTCCTGAAAAAGAATCGACTAAACCCTAAAAAAGAATGAATATATGCATTTCTATGTAAAAACGACTTGTTGTTCATATGATCAGACTTTTCAGTGTCTTTTGAAGGGGATATCTGGGACTAAATGTGCCTAAGTACTAACAGGCAGGTAGTTGCTACTTACCTGCCTGTTGTGCCCACTACTGCTCTTCGTCGGCACAAAGCGGTCACAGACCGCTCCTGCCAGTGATTCAGTTGCCTCTGCTGACATCACATGGACAGAGCGACGGCTTCTTTTCCGCCCTGCTCTGTCGAAGGGAATTGACTTCTGACGTTAGTCTGATTGACAGACGGCTACCCCTGTTAGGTAGCGGGAATCAGTTAATCAGAATGACGTCACAAGTCCCGCTCTGTAGACTGGAACGGAAAAGAAGCCGCCACTCTGTCGACGTGATGTCAGCAGAGGCAGCTGAATCACAGACAAGAGCAGTCTATGACCGTCTTGTGCCAGCGAAGAACGGTGTTGGGCACAACAGGCAGGTAGGAAGCAACTGCCTGCCTGTTCATGCTTAGGCACATTTTTTGCTTTTCACAATGTCCCAGATATCCCCTTGAACCACTGCAAGTTTCCAAAGATGTCAAGTGGTTACAAAAATTGATTTGACCATTCTTCAAGTGTTTTCTCTGCTATACTTTTTAACAGAAGTCATGGGAAGGCTTAAAAAAGGCCTGGAAGATGTCTTGGTGTCTTTTTGTGCATCTTGACAGCATTTTTTGCTTGAAAAACCACTAACAGTTTGTTGAAAGAAAATAAAATGATCCGATAAAGACAAACTGAAAAGGCTGGAAAAATGCTTAAAAAAAATGGTCATAAAGATTGAAAAAGCGCTCAGGAAATGACCAAAAATGCTATCAAAAAGTCTTCCTCTTAAAAAAAACTTGACGGGTTTGTCCACCTGATGAAGACGTCAAATGTAGAGATGGGCCAACCTGAACAGTAAAGTTGGCGTCCCTACCCAACTGTTCGGGTAAGAACACCGAAGACGGACTTCACCATGAAGTCTGTGTTACTGTTTGGGTTCGGACCCCTGAACTCCGGTTCTTTCTCGCGCTGTCCTGTGCAGCCATAAAATCATTACCGCCAGTCAGACAGCATGGCAAACACTGGGTTTTCGGGCCCCCCTTTCAAGTGAATGGAGTCCGGGTACTGGTCTAGTACATGAACCCGACTTTACTTAACTGTCTGTCCGAACCCGCCGGACTCAACATACGGGGGTCCGCCCATCTCTAGTCATATGCTCATGCCTTAATATTTCCCTCCAGTGGCGCTTGTTTTACATCAGACCCAGTATTGCTATCCACACCTGATAAATTTTATATAAAGAGGTCACATAGAGCAATGATAAATGAACGCAATAATCCAAAAAACACAAAGGACTACTTAAAATGTCTAATCTTTTATGAAGCACACAGCTACTGATATAATTGCTCCAAATGATATAAAAAGCCTTTTAATTTGGCTCTTGTTTCCAGGCTTTTATTGGCACAATACACTTTGCAGGGTATTTAGGAAATATTAGCCATAAATTGTTTATATTGCAACTTAATAGCTATTACTTAAATGCTGGAGGCAATTGTTTAGCTAATCTTGAACCGTTGATCTAATTAAGCATGCATAAGAAACATAATTATTGAATGAGTCTGGGACACAGTCAACTTGCATTGATTGAAATGATTGCAAAATGCTTTATCCAGCTGTTTTGTGTATTACACCCTTGTTGCCCGGCTGGAGGAATTTCTATAACTGATGTCGACTCCTATCGTTTTATTAGTTTTATCCGTTTGATAAGGAAGGAGAGCGTTGGCGCGGAATTTTAGAACGAATTTAGAAAAATGCGCAGAATAATTTTGCATGTCTGCTGAGGAAACACACTAAAAACATATGTAAATCCGCATGATGGTTGTATAAAAAACAAAGCAGCTTCATATAAACGAGACATACAAAAAACAGACAAAAAAAGTGATAAAAACGCACTCAAAAGCGCAATGAAAAAAATGCAAGTTACCTAATTTACATGATAGATGCAGAAATGGTGCAGAAATTACAAATACGCACAAAAAGCGCATTGTGGGAACGTAGCCTTAAGGCCAGGCTCATATGTTGTGTATTTGGTGCAGATTTTATACACGGATTTCGAATTATCAGATTTGATTTCAAATTGTAATCCGCAGGATTAAAGCATCTAAAATACCCACAAATTGTTTGCACTTTTTTTTTATTTTTGAAAATACAACAAAGCAATGCCAGGCCAGCAGTTTAATCTGCAGATTTAGGTTGCGCATTGAAAAGAATGGATAAAATCTGTCCAAGGAATAGCGATGTAAACTTTGGACAGTGGTGGTCGCGTGATTTACCATGCGATTGTTTCCTCTTCTGCACACGTAAAAAGCGTTAAGTGACTGCACTCATACAGACAGCAGAATCTTCTATATATCTGCATGTGCTGAAAACTTTCAGCCCATCAAAATGCAGAGTCAGGGTAACGCAAATGCCGCCATTCTCATGGGAATCAGTAGAGATGAGTGAATTTCCAAAAATTTATTCAGATTCACTTGCATTCCATTTGACCCCAAAATTCACATTAAATAAATTTGGTGTGAATCAAAGATGTCTCAATTGCCATTAAAGATCTTTTTAATCTTGAAGGTCTCTCCAGACCACAAATAATAAAACTGAAGGGGATAAAAAATAAGAAAATATTGTACTCACACCAAACCTATGTTGTTACTGCTGCTCCCTATCCGGTCCTCCACTCACTCCTTCAGGTCTTTCGGCACTGACTACTAGACATTGTGCATGTCCAATGCTTATATTTATGATGTGCATTATTCTCTACATGACCTTGGCATGACACTTGTCATAGACATCAACGGCGTAGGGCTTAGTCAGGATCAGGTGCGTGTAAAGCCTAATGGAAGACCGGAAGTAGCAAGTGGGGAAGGGCTAGGCGAAGAGCTACAGCAGCAGGACAGGTTAGGGGCAATGGAACGATCATCTTTTTCTATTTTTTTAACTGCTTTGTGGCCTTCAAAAAAGTAAAACTAAATTGTGGGCAAAGGTTTCAACAAATCAAATTATTAAAATTTCCAGTTCTGGCAAATCTAACGTTTTGTTGAAACTTCTAAAAATGTGATTAATTCTGAATTGAATAGATTTTCTATACATATAAGTGCCAGTTAAAAACCTGATCAGTGGGCAGTAGAGTTGGTCCAAACTGATTCTCATGTCCCATGCTATTGGCCTTGACAGTACAGGAGATCGGGGTATATCTCTGGTGGGACTCCCGCTATCCGCTCGGTGGCCACGACAGTGGTCCATGATGAAATGGGATGAACGTTGTCACATGTGTATCCTACTGCAATGATCAAAGTTGTGCCAGGCCGGCCAATTACAAGAAGAACTGTGGATTCCAGCTAGTAAGAGGCAGTACTCCCATTACCCGTTCAGCAGCCACGAGAGTGGTCCGTGATGGAATGGGATGGACAATGTCACATGTGTATCCCACTGCAATGATCAAAGTTGTGCCAGGCTGGCCAATCATAAGAAGAGCCACGGATGTCAGCTAGTAAGAGGCAGTACTCCCATTACCTGTTCAGCAGTCGCGACAGTGGTCCGTGATGGAATGGAATGGACGATGTCACATGTGTATCCCACTGCAATGGTCAAAGTTGTGCCAGGCCGGCCAATTATAAGAAGAGCCACGGATGTCAGCTAGTAAGAGGCAGTACTCCCATTACCTGTTCAGCAGCCACGACAGTGGTCCGTAACGGAATAGGATGTGCAAATTAGTTCACACCAACTCTAGTGGGCAAACCACGTAGTCTGAAATTCAGCTTCATGGGAAAGCAATGAGGATATTTATAATGGCTTATATCGAAAATGACACTTTTGGACATTTTATTTATCAGGGCAAAAAATGGTCAACCCTCATTAAAGTTTGAAAACAAAACTAACTCTTTCTGAAGTTGTGGGCGCTAAACCTGCATTTTATATAATCCAACCATTCTTATGAGTGAGATGTTTGGCTGTCAAAGTGCGGCACTGGGTTATCGATCGACATCAGGTATAATACGTGTCCTAGCAAATCTTCCTCTATTTAATGACACGGCAAGAAGCGACCAGACAGTGCCTTACATACTTGATCTGATGAAGCTTGTTCAAGTACAGTACAGCACAGGCCAATAATACTCGGCAGCAATGCTAAGATTTATTTCCGTCCAGGCTCCGCTGACATTTTATCCTTTTACTGTGTGTTGAAATGTTTAGCGTCTCCATGCTGCTCCAGTGACATTTCATAGAGCGGCCCGAACGATACTCCTTCCTAATGAATAGCCTCTAACTCCAAAACATATACAATTTTCTCATTCTCTCTTCCTCTGGGAGGCTATGACAACATTTTGGCAAGTACGAGTAAACAGCTTTGTGTTGGCACGCAGTAAATTAAACTGAGTAATTAAAATCAATAGCAAAACAGCAGCGAGACAGAAAGGTCATATAGCGCAAATAGAAGACTGGTGAGGAACATATTGCTGAAAAATCAAAATAATATTCAGAACCTTGAAATACCATCAGAGAACATTTCCCATTAAAATAACATAAATCACCTGCAAATATAATAACCAGTACACACGACGGTGGTTGTATGGATACCAACTGTAGACTGGTGTTTCCCAATGTTTATAAGAAAAGAAGACCGGATCATTCAATAGCTTTCAATTTTTTGCCTGGGAAATTTGATTGGTAGAGAAGTTATTCTACTCGAGTTATTATGATCTGGGTTCTGACGAGAGCCTAAAGCATAGAAGGTGTAATATCTACAGAATAAAAGAAATCCTTAAATTCAACTGAACCGCTCACCCCTCCGGCCCCTCAGCTCTCTGCTGTCTCCTGTCTGATCCTTGTTGCATCTTCTGATCCTCACTTTGAACCCTGAAATTTTCAGGCCTCTCACACAGAGCTGGGACTTCTGGCTCTGATGATGTCCATGAATGTTTTACGAAAGCTTGCAGAAAGTCACAACATCATGATTTCATGACTTGGTGCCCACATTTGCAAAACCATCCCAAGCCTCATCAGAGCCAGAAATCTAGGCTCAGAGATTTCAGCGTGAGCAACGGGATCAAAAGATGTAACGAGGACCTTATGGGTGACAGCGAGGAGTGTGGAGGCGGTGAGGTGAGTATAAGAATTTGTTACATTTTTTTTAACCTTTTGATGGCCTATGGAATGGTAGAAATCCGGAGAAATCCGAGGCACCACTGGATGAGTCTTCTAAAACTTCAATCTTTCGAAGAATATTTACCATATGACATATAAAGAGAGACCAATATGGCCGAAACGTTGCCTCACTGTGTTTCTTCACTTTTGTGATGTCTTTTTAATAATTTGGAATAAAAACCAAATTTTTTAAGGATCAATCCTATGGTGCTTGGATTTCTCTGGATTTCTACAATTCTTTACGGACCTGGTGGGAGCATGCACAGTAGGTAGCACCATTGGTAGCATTGCATGGGAATATCACACTGGGTTGAGTTAGCATTTCAGAAAATCCACATGAAAGCGAAAATATTTACGTCTACGCAAATGCAGATTTTTGTAAACCACACCTATAATTCAATTCCACTCGAATTTATTCACTTTTCTCTATTTTTAAGCCAAGTAGACCCAACAATAACAAATCCCATCAAAGTACCCAGAGGAGTCACAAAAGTGCCACCAAAGCGCAGCATGATGACAGTGACAGTAGAGGATTTTATAGTTTTGGGCCCCGATTATCATTGATATCTCTTCAGTTTTTCGGAGCAATTTGCTCTTTTTTAGTGACTTTGCACCTTTTTTTATACATTTTGCGCCATTTTTCAATTTGCTTTTGTTTAAAGTCTTTATTTTTGCTTATCAGAATGATTTATCAAATGCGTGTTTTATCAAATGTTGCATTTTTTGGTGTATCTCACTCCTGTGAGCAAGGATTTTGACAGATTTTTCAGTTGGTGCATTTTTTTTAAGACAAGCACCCGTCTTTTTAAAGGATTTGCATCTTTTGGTGCTAACAGGTTGAAAACGAATGGTTAGATATAACAATTAAGAGGATTTTTGATCTTGTGCTAAATTAATGGATTGAGTGCGCCATTTTATATAATTTGGCACAAAACTTGTACGCAAATACCACAATTCAAGAAAGGAAAAGTGACTTTGCAAATGATGAATCGGGGCATAGGTGTGTATGGTAAGGTACGTGTTACAAAAGGTTGAAAACCGAGGTTATAGATTACTGTGGGCCTATACTGTGCTGCAACACGGCTCTGATTTTACATTTTCTTTTTCCCTTTGCATGTCCATGCTATGTATCCTTTTCCATCACATGCAATTTTATGGAGCAATTACAAAGAGTAAGGTCATCACCTAGACACCATATGGCGGCACATCAATGTCCTGTATCATCTAAGCGTTCTGGCGTAAATGCGGTAGCTTTGAAAAGTCGCACTTCTTTTATGCAACACGGAATTGGGCAAACTTTTTTATGCTATGTATTGCACAAATGATCAGACCATCACCTCTTCAAGTCCCCTAAGGGGACTATTAAATACAGTAAAAAATGAAAAAAAAAGTTTTTTAAAATATATTAAAAAAAGCACAAAAGTTCATATCACCCTTCTTTTGCACAATAGAAAATAAAACAATAAAAATACACATATTTGGATTTGCTATGTTCTTAAAAGTTCAATCTGTAAAAATATAAAGTCAATCAATCTGATCAGCAAATGGAGTAACAGGAAAAAAAATTCAAAGCTCCAAAACTATATTATTTTTATCGACATAACATTGCAATAAAATGCAGCAAGAGGCGATCAACTAATCGTATGTACCTCAAAATGGTGTCAGTAAAAATGTAAGCTAAGTGCACAAAAATAAGCCATCACAAAGCCCAATAGCCCAATATCCTGAAAAATGAGGTCTCAGAAAATGGCGACATAGGCGAATGTTTTTTTTAACAAATTTCTGATTTTTTTACACCACTTAAATATAAAAAAATACATATTTGGTATCTGCGTACTCCTAATGACCTGGGGAATCATAATGGCAGGTCAGTTTTAGCATATAGTGAACATGAATTTTGACTCTTATTGTCAATTGAATGGCTGGTGATTAGCTATCGCATCTGTCCTAGTTTTGTAGCCCTAGAATTGCTCTACTATCCTTGGGAAACAGAGGCACAGGATAATTGAACAATGTTTATTAATATGTTGATGATCCATTGGTGCTCTGCAAATATGAAGGACAAACTATGCATCTTGTTTGAACACTGGACCTCCTTCCACCTGGACCTCCTTCCACCTTCCCCCAAGCCTGTGGAAAAAAGCCTGAATGAGAGATGTGAACTATAAAAAGGAGGATCTGGCTGTGTTTAGAGAGATTCTACATTACAGTAGCCATGGCGTCATGACTCCATCTAAAAAAATACAGAGCTGCTTCATTGACCATGACTGAACTCTCAAAGACGTTTGGAGAGTCCAGGTTGGGACAATCAGGTCACCTGGCCTTGTAAATCAATGGACTGTCAGCGTTCTAAGCTTGTCGTTACCTCCTCTATGTGTGTGTGCCACAGGTGGGGAAGTCGGCCCTGGAAGCTCTGATGTCACAGCTGTTCTTATCCTGGCGAGTCAGCGGAAGGGTGAGACTCTGTAATTTGCACCATCTTGGGTATTTGCTGGCACTGTTCTATTCGTTATTTGCCTTTTTTGTGGTTCAATAAAGTATTGTCACACTGTTTTACCCTCACCCTGGGTTGTCTGAGTAGTATTATGCCCGAGGTAAAAGGAAAGTGGGCTTTCGGGAGGATGATCCCTGGTCCATGCGATTTCAGGCTAGTGGACTAGAGCACCCACTGATCCCCATGTCTCCACAGTGACCAATATGGGAACTATTAAAATTCCAATCAAAATGGACTCTCCATTTTTCCTGGAGTGCTAAGGGAGCCGACAGACGGCCGTTTACTTGCGCGAGGATCGCATTTCAATCCTCGGACCGGCTGTCGGCTCTCTTGACCTGAGCATGGCAGCTGCATAGAAATACATGCTGTCACACTGCGCTTAGGTCAGAAGTTTTGACGGTCAGTCCGAGGATTGTGATATGTGTGAGTAAACGGCTGTCTGACTGCACGCTTAATGGTGCAACATGCCCTGACAACCAGAGGCTATATTCTTTTAGTGGGATCGTTTCCAGAGACAAATGCACTTGCTAACATTGATGGAGTTTTAAGGAAAAACTTTGCTAGAATTGAGCATTTCCTATATAAGAACGGGTATTAACTTGGAAGTTAACCTCGGTCACATGTGGTGGTATTTCTTTTTAAAGTGAGTCTTAATGAATGCATTTTCTGACTCCCATCTTTCACCCCTAATGTTCTGTAAAGTGCTTCACAGACCTGGATTTATCAGTCTAATTTTATCTTAAATGAGAAAATCTCTCTTAATCCTGTAATACCACGGTGCTCGAAATTCCAGAACTCTTTGATTTCTCTGATCTATAGAAGAGATACTATTAAGACTTTTGCATTTCAGATGTTTGACCTGACCTGCTCAGGTTAAAGGGAAACCCCCGAGGGTGTACAGACTTTCTGGACAGTTGATTAGTTAGTTTTATTTAGGGGGATTAATCATTTAAAAGAGTTTTGAAATAAAATATATAGTTTAGGAGTGTTCCAACATTGGCTGCAGTTTCTTTTCCTGTATGTATTTGAGCTAGAAATCATTTTTTCAAATGTGTTTCATAGCAAAAGTTGCAACATTTTGCTTTCATAGACTTTTGGCTGCCTGCACATTTAACTTTGAAGTGATCTGTGATCATAATTTAGCTGAGAGGAACTCAGCAAAAGAAACATAAAAGAGTTACAAACTTCCTGTCAGAATGAGCTCACTGACAGATCCACAGTTAACTCATTTTGCAGCGGGGCAATAGAAAACACATACGTAATAGAAGGCAAAGGATGCAATAATTTTAATGAAACCCAATTACAAAAATTATTTTTAGATAGATGATAGATAGATAGATAAATAAATAGATAGATAGATCATAAAAATGGAATCTAAATTATTGCCAGTGTCAGCAACTTGTGTCATGCAGCAGGTTTTCCAAGCTGGCAGAAGAAGCAGCCTTGTCAAACAAGAAGCATTTTCCTCTTCCCTCTTTAGTGAAGATCAAGCATTTAAAGCCAATCCATCAGCAAATTTCACAAAAGAAACTGGTCACATTATCAAATAAATGTATTAGACCTGATGAGTCTTAGAAGTGTACTGAAAGAGGTAGCAGAGGAAATTGCAGAACCACCAGCCCAAATCTTTGAAAAATCCTGGAAAACAGGAAAAGTCCCAGAAGACTGGAGAAGGGCAAATGTTGTCCCTATGTTCAAAAAAGGAAATAATATGGAGCCAGGAAATTACAGGCCTGTGAGCCTTACTTCTATACCAGGAAAGATCTGTGAACAAATTATTAAACAGCATGTAAATACTTGGATAAGAATACTGTAATTAACTAGAGTCAGCATGGCTGTGTAGCAAACAAGTCATGCCAGACTAATCTAATTTCCTTCTATGATGGATTCACTGACTGGGTGGATCAGGGAAATGCGGTAGATAAAGTATATCTCGACTTCAGCAAAGTATTTGACAAAGTATCTCATACTATTCTTATTGAAAAAATGACCAAGTATGGGATTTGCAAGGCTACAGTTAGGTGGATTCATAACTGGCTCAGTGATAGTACTCAAAGAGTGGTAATAAATGGTTGCACATTCAATTGGAAGAATGTTTCAAGTGGGGTACCACAAGGCTCAATCCTGGCCCCAGTGTTGTTCGACATTTTTATAAATGATCTAGATAAGGGAACTGAAGGTAAACAAATCAAATTTGTAGTCCATGGAAAGCTAGGAGGGGTAGCTAAAGGGTATGCCACACTAAACAATATCGCTAACGGGATCGCTAAAAAACGTCACTATTTAGCGATCCCGTTAGCGATATTGTTCAGTGCGGCAGCTTCCAGCGACGAGCTTCCTGTTGTGATCTCGCTCGTCGCTGGAATCGCTCCGGACCCTATTTCATCGCTGGCGCTCCCGCTGGGTAAGTATCTAATCGCTGTTTGGCAACCTTTTCTTAGCGATTTAGCGGTACTTTTGTACCGCTAAAGTCGTTAAGAAGATCGCTAACGGCGATAGCGTCGTTAACTATATCGCTAAATGCGGCAGCATTTAGCGATATAGAAAACAATCCCGCTAGCGATCTCATTAGTATGCAACGCTAACGAGATCGCTAGCGGGATAGCTCAGTGTGGCAGTACCTTAACACTAGAGATGACAGAGAAAGAATTCAGAAGGATCAAGATAAGCTTGAACAATAGGCAGCAACTAATAGAATGGTATTTAATAAGGGAAATGCAAGATTCTACATCTGGCAAGAAAAAGAAAATTACATCTATAAAATGGTAGAAATACAACTAAGCAACAGAACGTGTGAAAAAGACTTGGGTATACTAATAGATCACAGACTGCACATGAGTCAACAATGTGATGCAGCAGCAAAAAAGGCAAACACAATTCTAGAATGTATTAAGAAAAGCATAGAGTCTTGATCATGTGAAGTAATTATCCCCTCTACTTTTCCTTGGTCAGGCCTCATCTGGAATACTGTCCAGTTCTGGGCGCCACATTTTAAAAATATATTGAAAAACTGAAGCAAGTTCAGAGAAGATCTACCAGTATGGCGAGTGGACTGCAAAGTATGTCCTATGAGGAACGGTTAAAGAATCTGGGTATGTTTAGCATGCAAAAAAGAAGACTAAGAGGAGAATTAATAGCTGTCTACAAATATCTGGAGGGCTGTCACAGTGTAGAGGGATCATCATTATTACCATTTGCACATAGGAACCCGAGAACCAATGGAATACAGATTAAATATTAGAAAAAACTTTTTGACAGTGAGGGTAATCAATGAGTGGAACAGGCTGCCACGAGAGGTGGTGAGTTCTCCTTCAATGGAAGTCTTCAAACAGAGGCTGGACAGACATCTGTCTGAGATGGTTTAGTGAATCCTGCATTGAGCAGGGGGTTGGACACGATGACCCTGGAGGATGCTTCCAACTCTAACATTCTATGATTCTATGTACTTGCTTTGAAAATCCATGGCAGTATGGCTGTATAATCCTTGTTAAAATTAGCAATTTCTGAGTCCAGCTAAACTGTGAACAGGCTCAACATTTCAAGTGTGTTCTGTCTCTGGCCATTCAATTGGGCCGATAGCTGCAGCTTGTACTGAGTGTGTTCAGCAGCAGCGGGGAAGAGGGGCACTGAGGAGCTGTAAATAAGGCTGGGTGGGAAGAGATTAAAGAAGTACTCCCATCAAAGTTTTAATCCTCTTAATACATTGCAGTCATCACATTATATAGCACTGTGTACTTACAGTTGCTCATTTTGCCATACTACCCAGGAAATTATTCTATTTTCTCTGCTCCATGTAGAAGCAGGAAGTCTCTTGTCCCTGCATTTATCATTTCCCCCTTCATTTCCAAATGACTCACTCACTGCCGCAGTCATTGTCCCACACTTCCTGCTACTCCTGCTGCTGCCCGCGATCTGTGCACAGCTGGCAGATCCCTGGCCACTGGGCTTAGGGCGCACTCGCTCCCTCCTTCTTAAAGTGACAGTGCGCGTCATTCTAAAGTGTCCTTAGCCAATCGCTGGGAGACACTTATTATTTAAGGCACCTTCACCTGATGAGAGGTGCCAGGGCAATGTGTTCACTTTGTTAGTTGCATGCTTGCTAGTTCTCAGGTCTCCTATTATAGTTTATCTTCCAGTACCTGCCTGTACCTGCCCATGCATGCCAGTATACCAGCCATACCTGCCTGCACTTGCCGTGCTCACCTGTATATCAGTTGTACCTGCCTGCACCTGTCGTGCCCATCTGAATACCAGTTGTATTGGCCTGCACCTGCTGTGCCCACCAGCCATACCTGCCTGCACTTGCCAGTGTCTGTATACCTGTTGTTCCTATCTGCACCTGCAGTGCCTGCCTGTATGCCATCTGTCCCTTCAAGCACCTGCCATTCCTGTGTTCCTGCTGTGCCTGCCGTATCAGCTGAACTTTCCCTTCTAGGCTGTTCCACCCTCCTGCCCCTTGGTGTTCAGATACCATACATTTAAGGTCCATCCTGGTGTAGCACCAGGTGTCCATCTGGAGCCAAGTCTAACCTCACCATCAGGGGCTCTAGCAAAGAGTGAGGTTTTCACCTAGTTATGCCCCTCCAGGCTCTCCTCAGACCACGGCACAGTGGTTTCTCCACCACTTCTGTTACAATAATAACTGGAGAAACCTCCATGGTGCAGAATATTCTGTAGGATGTGACGTGCGTGATCCCTTGTTTTGCAGTTTTGCCTCAGTCATTGGGCCAAAGCCATTCTAACATGAATTTTTATTGTAAGTACTCCTGCCTTGGAGATTTGTTTGACGATGTATGCAGTTTGTATTGAAAAATCTGGTGGCAGAACCAGATTAAGTTTAAAGAAAACCTCTACCACATGTGTGCGGTCTCAAGTTGACACTTGAATAACTTCGCCCTGTAACCACTTGCCCCTAAGCCCACTCCCCTTGGATGCTTGCCTCAGGTGCTCCCATTAGTGCCTACTGTCGGGTTTCTTCTTCCAGTGGAAATTTAACTCTAGTTCTGACACTCTGATTTGGACTTTTCGCATGATGATGATTTCGGACATCCTGACCCATCATTTATAGGAGACATTTACGAGACCTTCCCATCCATCTAAAAGGCCTTTGCAGAAATCTCTGCACATGCAACAAAGAAAACCGATTTAGAGACTGTTTGACCTCTGGGTGTTTTTGACATTTCTGATAGAAACTTTCCAGAAAGCGATCACTAGTAATTAATGATGAGCAAACTTGCTCGGATAACGTCTTATCTGATCATGCTCGGGTGTTATCCGAGCATCTGGGCGTGCTCGTATTTTATGTTCGAGTCCCTGCGGCTGCATGATTTGTGGCTGTTAGACAGCCTGAACACATGTGGGGATTCCCTAGCAAATAAGCAATCCTAACATGTGTTCAGGCTGTCTAACAGCCACAAATCATGCAGCTGCAGGGATTCGAACATAATATATGAGCACGTCCAGATGCTCAGATAACACCCGAGCATGATCAGATAAGACGTTATCCGAGCACGTTCGCTCATCACTACTACTAATAAAAAAATCAAATAGTGAAGATTATCGCCCGTGGAGCTGACAGTCTAATTTGTGAGGTCAGATCTTATTTTTCTTCACGCATCATAGTATTGATGAAGCATCTTGGTATCAGACAGTGCATGCTTGCGGGATTATGTACTTTAGATTCAAGGGCAGTCGATTCATTTCTCAGTCCGCTTAGTAAATGCTATATTTTCCTGTGGGAAGAACATTTAATGAGAAACTATAATGACGGGAAGGCTGGCGGGCTTGTGCCGCTCAATAATATAATCACTAGTCATGGACCTGCTGCTACTGTAACTCAAAAAAAGGTGAGGCCTGTGTGGGTTTGCAGATTAATGTACCTGTGATTTAAAGGGGCAGCTCCACTGGCGCTTTGAAGACATGCAGTTGTTTGATGTCTGCTTTCATTATTGACTTTCCATTTTGCATCTCCGGCTCTGGACACATGAGCAATATTCATTTGACCCTTTTTTTTTAAGACGGCAATGTTTCCTTTTCATTGTGCACAAGTTGAGTCTGACACTTATGTCATTAATTCGTTCCTACCGAGACCCTAATGCAAAGCACGGATCAGCGTATTATTCAGAAATATTGGTGATCGGCGCAGGAGCTGATGGACCAGTTTAGAGGTCATTGCACATTCTGCTTCGTGAGACTTTTCATGGTTCTCTATTATTTGCATTGAATGCAAAGATTTGAGCCGGTTAGTGCAACGATCTTCAACTTTCGTTCTAAAGATCTTTAAGGGGGGTTTTAGAGGTTGATTAAAATGAATACATACCATAGGCTGGGGACAGATGGAGCTACAGTTCTGGTTGCATCTTGATATTTCACCAGTATGATGCATTAAGGCAGCCAATGTCAGGAGAAATTCTTGGTAAGGAGGCCACTGGGCATCAATGTTTTGAGGTCTCGTGATAGGACTGAACAGCCACCACAAGAAGTTATATATCCACCATCCTTGCTCTCCACCATAGTATATAAGGTTCATGGTGGCTTCATGTTCTCCAGAAAAATGTCAAAATTATTTGCCAACAGAATTGGATAGGATGCTGCTATGGAGCTAATCGTAAAAGGAGGTCTATATCCTGTCCATGACATGACCACTTAGGACGTATTATCTTCACCGAGGACATAGTCTACCACTTGGCATCTAACAAGAAGCAACTCTATACGAGTGGCTCTAATTCTAGTGCAGATGTTGATCTCAGTGGCAGCCATGTAATACTATGTTTGCCCCATAATGACCACTTCACAGGAAATGAGTGATGAAAAGATTTGCATCGATTTGCAAGACCTGACCAGCGGCTAGGTCAAAAAATCTGTAGCAACTGGATGGCAGCCCTGCAAACCACCTCCTACCTGCTAGCATCCACAGCTCTTCTTTTGATTAGCTGTCCTGGAGCAACAGCACATGGAATGAAGATGTTACACCAGGCTGACTAATCAAAAGAGGAGTCAGAGATGTTCTCATAGAGGAGCCGGTTTGCAGGGCTTCTGCCCAACACCCGATAAATTGGGTCCTTCAAATTAATTTGCACCATTTCTATTGATGAACAACAATTTCTTCTGGCAAAATCATGTTTGTCAGACATACTTGGTTCAGGGTCTACGTCCTGTTCTTCACATGTACATTTGCTACAAAACACTGACTCAGACCCTATTTGTTTCTATAGAAGTATAAAGTGGGCTTGATCTGATCTGGGCAAAGGTCACTGTAAAGGTACTGTCACACTAGGTGAGATCGCTAGCGATATCGCTTAAGCGACACCGATTTTATGACGCAGTTGCAACATCGTTAGCGATGTCGCTGTGTGTGACATGTAGCAGCGATGTGGCCCCTTCTGCGATGTCGCTGATTGTGCACGAACGTTCTGGACCGTTTTTTGATTGTTGGCGTCCCGCTGGTGAGCCTGTATCGCTGAGTTTGACACCCTTTATGAACGACCTTGTTGGCGACTCATGTCAGCGGCGCAGGCGGGACTAGGTTTTAACGCCCCTCAGCTCCGATTTGTGGCCAACACATCTAGTCCTTTGTGCGTTGTTTGTGAGGATAGTATCGTGTGTGGGGTTTTGCGATCCTGTCGCTACAGCGCTTCATCTTTGCCATTTATACAAGACATTTTTGGGATCTTGAAAAAATGAATCCGGGGCAAACGCAATAGCGGCACAGACTGGATCGCAGTAGCTGCAAAGCAGAAGGCTAGCAGGACGCAGTATGGAACGATGCTGGAAATTCGTATGAACCACTTGCGCTCGAGAACAATGGAAGGGAGCGTTAATACGTCGTCTTTTATGACGCGGACGTCCAATTACTAAGCGAGAGCTGTGACATATGACATACAGTGACCACCAATCTGTGCTGAGGGGCGTGAAAAGGTTGCGCTCAATCACGCCTATCGAGGTCGGGATCTTTAACAATACATGCTGTGTGACAGGTCCCAACAGCCGCCGAGGTCGTTATACAGATCGCTGATCGCTGATGTGTCGTTTATGAGATCTTCCTGTTTGGAAGCTACTATATCATATAGCGATCACACCAACGATCTCTGCCAGGTCGTGTCGCTGGTGCGATCGCTTAGTGTGACAGTACCTTAAGGAGAGAGGGAGGAAGTGAGCTGTGATACTACCTATTTTATGTAGAGGTGTAATCTTTCAATGTCTGTGATGATAATGAAACTCATGAAAAGTCATAAGTACAGAGCAGGAATTATTAGTTTAATATTAGGTCTATTGGCCAGTATGAATATTACAGTATTTCATTTTTTACACTTTCTCTTTAAGGACATTCATTTTTGCTTGGTAACAAATTGCATAGATCATATGACTGAACATGAACATTGTTATCATTCAAGGGGTTGTCCACATCTGAATCACTTCTGAATCCATATGTTGCCCCCCCCCAGTTAAATAATAACACCTATACTCACCTCCCGTGCCGGCACCGTTTCATCGGTGTCAACACTGGCTCTCCCAGGGATTGTGTGACATTGTTGTGTCAGGCAATCCCTGTGGCCAATGACTGCTGGCTTCACTTTACTATCATATGGACTTAATTGACATCCAAAGAATGGAAAAGAACAGCCACAGCTCTCACTTTCTCCGAATGAGTTGAGGAGGAGGGAGTGAAGCCAGCGCTGATTGTCCACAGGGATCGCATGACATAACAATGTCCACGATCCCCGGAAGAGCCAGTGAGTACCAAACCCGCTAGAACACTGAAATAGTGCCGGCACAGGAAGTGAGTATAGGTGTTATTATTTTACTCGAGGGGAAAACAAGCATTCAGAAGGGGTTGTCCAAGTAGTGGACAATCCCTTTAGTCTTCTAAATTAAATTTTTATTACTATTTAAAAAGTATATTTTACAATAAAATTATGTTTAAAAGAACATATCACTCCACTGACTTACAAATTGATCTAATAACTAAATAATAAAAATTAAAAAAAAAAAACAGATAAACCCTCCTAAGATATTATATGCCCATCATATCTCCGGAGCGTTCCGGTCAAGCCATTTTATTTGTTCTTAGCTATAATTGGACTGGCTGGATTGCAGCATGCATGCAGTACGCCTGTGATCGTCATATCGATCAATGCTGTGTCTGCCATCTTATGTAATGAGTGAGACGTATTGATGCACATGTAGCAAAGTATACACTTAACCCCCGAGGTATCACGTTTAAGGGGAGCTATTGATTCCTCCTTTTCATGTAGCTATATGAATAGCTATTTTCCATAACGCCTGAATGTAGTTATTTACCAGGGGGATCTTATTGATTTCAATGGAGACGTTGAATGCTTGTGTCAGATACACAAAGGCAGCTTAGGAAACAATGGATGCATTTGCTTTTTATGTATCCTTTTCACAGAAAACAGAAGTGATACCTGCGCTGTCAAATAACGCATTCGCTTTACAATGCAGCATTCAAAGCTCCATTGGAATCAGGGAAATTAGTTATTGAGGGATTGGGGTCATGCTCCTAATGTCTGGGTTTTCCTATTAAAAGTGTTTCTTCAGCTGTTGGCTTAGATATTTGGAAATGCAAAGTCTGCCCTCCACTGGGAAACACGTCTCACTGTCTTGCATGCAAATATCATTATTTACTTGCTTCCTACGGTTGAGCAACATTTATCATACCTTTCCGGAAGAGTTTACGGAGTTTCCTTATCAGCAGAGGCAGGTAACACATCCATACCCAGCTGATAACACAGGATCCACCAATCACAAAAGGAGATGTCACAGCTCACCTTCTCCCCCTCCCTTAGCAGTGACCTTTGCTCACACACATTAGACACTTCAATAAAAAATATAGGCTCGGAATTCAGTTATTGTGGCTAATGTACAAGTGCTGTTTCCTGAAACGAAAGGAAGTATGAGTCTAAAATGCCCAAGTGTGAAAATTGCAAGATATCTATTTGTCATTTTTTTTAATACAGACTATGTGAATTAAAATAGTTGACAAACATTTAAAAAAAATACATTTAACCCAAAGACCTGAGTTAATCAAATGTTCATTCTCCAATGATAGCTTCCGTTTCATTACCCTCTGTAAACGGTACAAGCAGCTGAGCTCAATGATTGACTGCAGCATTGTAGTTGTGACTTCACCGCTGCAACCAAACGACAAAGATTGAGGTTGCAGTGGAGACATAGAAGTGGAGGACAAAGCATTTAACTGCAATTCTAAATACAGCCTTTGGACTGGAGTTGCACTGTTTTCAGCATCTTCTTCCCTGGTAGACATTATTCCGAATCATACCAACTGGTCAAGCACATTATGGAGCGCAACTGCCAGGAAACAGACAGGACATATATATCCATCAAAGGCTGTAGCTATTACAACTGGAAGAGAAGCCAAGGCTTAATTGGATTGTTGTCAATATATGACCTATTGTTTAAACCATTTTTTTGTGTTACATGTACTTTTTTAGCATTGTTGTTTTTTTCATATCAAAATCTTCATTAAAATAAAATTAGTAATTGTACAATTTTCACACTGACCACTTGGGCTTTAATATATTTTAAGTTCCTGTCTTTTTAGGAAGCAGTTTCCTTTTCAGCATAGGAAGGATTACAATGACTGATGACATCTCTATACACAGCTGATAACCCAGGATCCACCAATCACAATATGTGATATCACAGCTCACCTCCTCCTTCTCCTGTACAAGGACTGATAACACCTCTATGCACAGCTGATAACACAGGATTCACCAATCACAATATGTGATATCACAGCTCACCTCCTCCTCCTTCTGTACAAAGACTGATAACACCTCTTTACACAGCTCATAACCCAGGATCCACCAATCACTATATGTGATATCACAGCTCACCTCCTCCACCTTCTGTACAATGACTGATAACATCTCTATAAACAGCTGATAACCCAGGATCCACCAATCACAATATGTGATATCACAGCTCACCTCCTCCCCCTTCTGTACAATGACTGATAACACCTCTGTACACAGCTCATAACCCTGCATCCACCAATCAAATATGTGATATCACAGCTCACCTCCTCCTTCTTCTGTACAATGACTAACACCTCTATACACAGATGATAACACAGGATTCACCAATCACAATCTGTGAAATCACAGCTCACCTCTTCCTCCTTCTGTACAATGACTGATAACACCTCTGTACACAGCTGATAACCCAGGATCCACCAATCACAATATGTGTTATCACAGCTCACCTTCTCCACCTTCTGTACAATGACTGATAACACCTCTAAGGGACATACACCTTCCAAAAAGTTCAACTTTTGTCTTGTCAGTCCACAGGGTATTCTCCTAAAAGTCTTGGGGATCATCAAGAAGTTTTCTGGCTAACTGAGATGAGCCTTTATATTCTTATTGCTCACCATCACCAGTTGTTTTCATCTTGGATCTCTTCCATGGAGGCCATTTTTGACCAGTCTCTCTTTCTTATGGTGGAGTCATGAACACTGTCCTCAACTGAGGCAAGTGAGGCCTACAGTTCTTTGGATGTTGTTGTGGGGTCTTTTGTTACCTCTGGATGAGTCATTCGCTGTGCTCTTGGGTAATTTTGGTTGGCCGGCCACTCCTGGGAAGGTTCATCACTGTTCCATGTTTTCACCATTTGTGGATAATGGCTCTCACTGTGGTTCGCTGGAGTCCCACAGCTTTAGAAATGCCTTTATAACCTTTTCCAGACTGATAGATCTCAATTACTTTGCTTCTCTTTTGCTCCATAATTTCTTTGGATTGCGACATGATGTCTAGCTTTGGAGGATCTTTTGGTATACTTCACTTTGTCAGGCAGGTCCTGTTTAAGTTATTTCCTGATTGAGAACAGGTGTGGCAGTAATCAGGCCTGGGTGTAGCCAGGGAATTTGAACTCAGCTTACCAAAGACGTGATAAATCACAGTTAATTTATGTTTTAAAGTGGGGGGAAATCACTTTTTCACACAGGGCCCTGTAGGTTTGGATTTCTTTTTCCCTTAGCAATAAAGACCTTCATTTAAAAACTGCATTTTGTGTTTCCTTGTGCTATCTTTGTCTAATATTTAAATTTGTTTGGTGATCTGAAACATTTAAGCAAGTCAAAATGCAAAAGAATAGGAAATCAGGAAGGGGGCAAACTCTTTTTCACACAACGGTATTTGAATGTAGTTCTACTTTCTTTAAGATTAAGTTCCCACGATGATCTTTTGATGAGTTTTTGATGTTGAGTTATTTTGCTGAGCAAAAAATGCAGCATTTTACAGTTCCAGCAAAGTGGATGGGACTTATCGATATCTCATGCTCTTTTTTTACTTGACCTAAACAGACCTGCGGTGCGTGTTTCACTTCCGCAACATGTCAATTTCACTTGGAGTATACTGAATTTTATGTGCAAATAATTTTAAGAACAGTTTTTAAAAGTGATCTCTTGAGAACAGACAGTATCAGCTTATTGTAAAAGTCAGTAAAACCTGCAAGATTTCAAGATCAGTTTTAAAAAGTGATCTCTTCAGAACAGGAAGTATCAGACTATTATGAGGATCAGTAAAACCTGCATCTTTTAAGAATAGTTTTAAACATAGATTGTGATATGGAAAAGGAAAAAAATATGTAAGAAGAGAAAAATGTATATATAATATGTTTAATATAAGCTGATTTAAACAGTTGGTCATTTTTTTAAAACAAATTTAATCGTCATGAAATATGAAACAATCTAGTGAAGCCTACATCATGTTCCAAATTATTATGCAAATTGGTTTTAAGTGTCATAGCATTTTTTTGTTTTATTTTGTAAATGAAACCCATTGATGGTATTGTGTCTCAGGTTCTTTGAATCACTGAAATCAATCTCAGATATCTGTGATAATTAGTTTGCCATGTGAGCCCAATAAAAGGAAAACTGGATGTTCCACACTATTAAGCAGGCCAGAGTTTTCAAGTAACATGGGAAAGAAAAAGGATCTCTCTGCTGCTGAAAAGCATCAAATAGTGCAATGCCTTGGTCAAGGGATGAAAACATTAGATATTTCCCGAAAACTTAAGCGTGATCATCGTACTGTTAAGAGATTTGTGGCTGATTCTGAGCACAGACGTGTTCGTGCTGATAAAGGCAGAATGAGGAAGGTTTCTGCCAGGCAAGTTCATCGGATTAAGAGAGCAGCTGCTGAAAAGCCATTACAAACCAACAAACAGATATTTGAAGCTGCTGGTGCCTCTGGAGTCCCTGGAACCTCAAGGTGTAGGATCCTTCAAAGGCTTGCTGTGGTGCATAAACCTACGATTCGGCTACCCCTAAACAGTGCTCACAAGCAGAAATGGTTGTAGTGGGCCCAGACATACATGAAGACTAATTTTCAAACAGTCTTGTTTACTGATGAGTGTTGAGCAACCCTGGATGGTCCAGATGGATGGAGTAGTGGATGGTTGGTGGATGGCCACCATGTCCCAACAAGGCTGCTACCTTAGCAAGGAGGTGGAGGGGTCATGTTTTGGGCCGGAATCATGGGGAAACGGCTGGTAGGGCCCTTTAAGGTTCCTGAAGGTGTGAAAATGACCTCTGCAAAGTATATAGAGTTTCTGCCTGACAACTTTCTTCCATGGTATAAAAAGCAGAAACGTGCCTTCAGGAGCAAAATCATCTTCATGTATGACAATGCACCATCTCATGCTGCAAAGAATACCTCTGAGTCATTGGCTGCTATGGGCATAAAAGGAGATAAACTCATGGTGCGGCCACCATCTTCCCCTGACCTCAACCCTATAGAGAACCTTTGGAGTATCATCAAGCAAAAGATCTATGAGGGTGGGAGGCAGTTCACTTCAAAACAGCAGCTCTGGGAGGCTTCATGCAAAGAAATACAAGAAGAAACTCTCCAAAAACTCACAAGATCAATGGATGAAAGAATTGTGAAGGTGACATCAAAGAAGGGTTCCTATGTTACATGTAACTTGGCCTGTTAGGATGTTTTGGAGTTAAGTACCGTATATACTCGTGTATAAGCCGACCCGTGTATAAGCCGACCCCCCTAATTTTGCCACAAAAACTGGGAAAAATTATTGACTCATGTATAAGCCGGGTGTATAAACTGCCCTCCTGCTCTGTGCTGCCCCCGTCCTGCTCCTTGCTCCCCCATCCAGCTCTGTGCTCCCCCATTCTCCTCTGTACTCCCCCCCTCCTGCTCCGTCCTCCGCTGTGCCCTCCATCCTCCCCTGTCCTGCTCCATGCTACCCCCGTCCTCCTCCACGCTTCCCCCGTCCACCGATCTCCCCCCCGTCCTGCTCCATGCTTCCCCCGTCTTCCCCCGTCCTCCTCTATGCTTCCCCCGTCCTCCTCTATGCTTCCCCCGTCCACCGATCTCCCCCCCTGTCCTCCTCCATGCTTCCCCCGTCCTGCTCCAGCTTCCCCCGTCCTCCTCTATGCTTCCCCCGTCCACCGTTCTCCCCCCCATCCTATTCCGTGCTCCTTGTCCTCTCCTCCATCATACTCACCCCGCCCCGTGCCATCGCTGAGCATCCCTGCAATCCTGCGTTCTCCCGTCTTCCTGCAGCTCTCTCCAGCACTGAGCGATGTAATACCGCTCATTAAGGCCATGAATATGGAGGCGACACCCATGGGAGTGGCGTCGCGTCCATATTACATGACCTTAATGAGGGTATTACGTCACCGCTCAGTGCTGGAGAGAGCTGCAGGAAGACGGGGAGAACGCAGGATTGCAGGGACGCTCAGCGATGGCACGGGGAGGGGTGAGTATGATCCCAGCCACCGGCTCCTGCCGCGGCATCCCTTCCCCCGCTGGTTTCTGCCCTATGACTCGTGTATAAGCCGAGGGGGCATTTTCAGCACGAAAAAAGGTGCTGAAAATCTCGGCTTATACACGAGTATATACGGCAGCTTTTTTGTTCAGTGAATGTGACCTCCTAATGCTGCAAATTCCACAAATGAGTATTTTCAGTTCTTTAAAACAGATCAAATGTTCAGAAATTCTACTGTGCCTAATAATTTGGAGCAGTGCATTCTGAGTTTTTATTCATTTTGAAGATTATACTGTTATCATTGGGAGGTTTCTTCAATAAAATTCGATGTATACTCTAACGAGTGATGACTTTTATTAGACTGACTGTCATTTGCACCGACCACTTAGGAAAATCAGAGAAAAATATCATTTACATAATAATTTGGAACATGGTGTATGTACAAAGCTACAAACCAGTCTAACAGTAATACATATACTTCTACTGTATATACCTCCTGATTATCATCGCTTATTTTAGACTTTTGTTCCTGGCTATAGAGAATATATAAAATCACTTAACCATTGTATCATTGAAAAGCAATAGCGCTTGAAAGTTATCACCGCACTTTATGCCATGACTGGAGCTGTGGATTGCAATCACTCTCGCTGACACTGCCTCGGTTCAGACCACATCATTGCTAATTTTCTTTCCATCGATCTCCTAAAGTTCCTGCAGTTTTATTTGTTTTATCACCAGACCATCATATTACTTTGAATTCTGTTGACTTTGACAAGAGCCATATAGGCAGAAAGAAGATGATGTTGGGAAACGATTTTAAGGGTTTCGATTATATAACCATTATAAAGCCAGACAGGACCATTAAAGACAGAAGCTCCTTATGCAAGAAAGCCCAATATTAGCAGGAGGAAATTGCTGCATTTTAATAGAAAGCTTAACAGCAGATGAGATTTTTTTGGTTTGCATTTTTCTTAGATTTTGGACGTCTTCAGTACATGCCCGAAGTCAAGCTTTAGCGAAATGACATACATTGGAGAGAGAGCAATAATTGAATTCTCAATTTTTGCTTAAAGGACCACTAAACTTGAAATACAGCTTGACTTATAGAAAAGAGCTGCTTGCAAGAGCAAATTTTTAGAGTTTGCACAATAAAGAGTCATTGTGGTATTGCTTACGACCTACTACATAGGCAGGACCTATAGCAATAATCATCCTGTTTTTTTTTTCTTATTCTGGGACGACAGGATTTACAAAACTGCAGTGACCATAGTCATTCAGAAGTGTGTGAAGAATGGGCTGATCCAACTACTACTTACTAATCCAAAGTAACGTTATACCTAATTCAAAGTCATACGTTAGTGGTAATTCTCCATTACAGATATCGACACCTTTGGGGAAAATGTTTAAATTTTACATAAAAGGGAGTCTGTGAGCTAAACAAGAGCGAATACATTTGAGCAAAATTAAATTCTACTCAAATTTTACAAAAAACAGCATTTGTCAGTATTTTGAGTTTTTTTGCAATTCACCTTTGCATATAGCAAAATGGCGGCTTCTAGCTTTCATTTTTCTGAATTGCAAAAGGTCATCAAAATGTAAAAAAAAAATGGTTTTAGCGTCCACCTCCTCACCCCCTCCGCGTCATCCATCTGGTTCTTGACAGTCGCACTGAAATCTCCAGAACTCCCAGGACTTTGAGTAATTGCAGAGAGTTCTTCAGGTCTTATGAAAGCCAGATGGTCACGGCTTCATGATGTCACAGCATGCACCATGACCTTGGGCACTCATGAGCACAACCCTGCCAGACCTTATCAAAGACAGAAGTCCTGGTCAATCATGAGAGACACGTAGATTTTAGTGCGAGCGGCGGCAATCTGTAGAGGTGGCAAGGGCCAGACAGGTGACGGTGAGGAGCGGATTGGCTGGATAGGTGATCGGTAAGGTGAGTAATTTATTATTATTTCTTTTACATATTACCTTTTGAATTCTCTGGGGTCTGGAGAGAACACAATGCATAATAAGGGACATTCAATTTGCAGAGAATAACTGTTCCGCAAATCAAACTTCCTTGGAAAATC
The DNA here is from genome assembly GCA_033576555.1 of Oophaga sylvatica. Classification (NCBI taxonomy): domain Eukaryota; kingdom Metazoa; phylum Chordata; class Amphibia; order Anura; family Dendrobatidae; genus Oophaga; species Oophaga sylvatica. Next base: position 89,302,541 of record JARQOD010000009.1, on the reverse strand, counting down.
CGCGCACACAGACAAATTTGAATTTTGATAAATAATTTTCGCGCTATGGGAGACAGTACTCTGCAGTACTCTGATCGACTCGATGATCAGATCGTCTGTATGTAGCAGAAATGCTCACTTGCTATGAGTGCCAACCACCAGACAGCGCTCATAACAATCCGTCTATGACAACCATTGTAATAAAGATTACGGTATATATTATGCAAATTGTCTCTTCAGAGAAGAAGAGGACTAGAACTCTAGCGCCACCTATTGGAAGTAGCAATCCTAAAAGTCAATGTCGACCCCTTAACAAGCATTGTCACATGACTTAGGATAAAAGCCAAACCAGAATCTCAATTTGCCGACACTGTGTTTCGGGGTACTGCCCCTCATCAGTGCAAAGTGTGAGAGCTCGTTTGGCTGTGTGAGAGATGTCTGACCGATATCCAAGAAGTATCGTTTCTCCATATGGAGAGTGACATGCTAAGTATGCTGAGATGAGGAGACTTAAAGCCGCAATGCTCCTCTGGGAAATATGCAAATTGTCTCTTCAGAGAGGAAGAGGACTAGAACTCTAGTGCCACCTATTGGAAGTAGCAATCCTCAAATTCATCCAAATCTCACACTTTGCACTGACGAGGGGCAGTACCCCGAAACACAGTCTGCAAGTTGAGATTTTGGTTTGGCTTTTAACCTAAGTCATGTGACAAGGCTCGTTAAAGGGGCGACATTGACTTTTAGGATTGCTACTCCCAATAGGTGGCACTAGAGTTCTAGTCCTCTTCCTCTCTGAAGAGACAATTTGCATATTTCCCAGAGGAGCATTGCGGCTTTAAGTCTCCTCATCTCGGCATGTCACTCTCCATAAGGAGAAACGATACTTCTTGGATATCGGCGTACATTATATAATTCTTTGACTTCTAATTATTGCATTCATTTCTGCCCACTCTGTACCTCCTTATGTGGGGAGACTTAGTGACTCCGCCTGATCATGTATTTCCATGCAGATGCAACGCTTGGGTTGAGAGAGCCGCCAGCCAGTCCGTGGACTACGTTCCGATCTCGGTCAGGTTTATACTGCCGTCTGACTGCACTCGCTATCTCAGCCTTTCTCTGGCTACTCAAGAACAAGAGCTTTCAACATAGGGAGAAGGGGGGCACAAATAGGTAAAAAAAAAGTGACTGGGAAGACGCCAGAACTATCTGACTGCGCCAAGGATGCAATGAGCGCATGTGCTTGGTTTGAATAGTCATTTCGTGCTGAAAGACTCCAATTTAAGAGCCTGTATTTTTGGCTAAAAATATTTTTTGCATTTGTTTTTTATGAAATCTTTCACATAGTTTATTTTAAAAAGTTTGCCGTCTGTAGCCTCTGTGTTGTACTGTCTATTGCTGAATGCAGAATGAGTTAACTGAGAATCCATCTGTGAGATCGTTCTGCCAGGAGAGACTGTTGTAAGTCAATAATCTGTCTTTTACAGATGTCTTGTAAAAGACAGTTGAAAAATCTGTAATATATCACAGCATCCACAAAATGTATGAGATTTTACCAAATCTATGGTAATTAATATTAATAATAATCTTTATTTTTATATAGCGCTAACATATTCCGCAGCGCTTTACAGTTTGCACACAATCTAGATTCCCTATCAGTTTGTCTTTGGAGTGTGGGAGGAAACCGGAGTGCCCGGAGGAAACCCACGCAAACACGGGGAGAACATACAAACTCCTTGCAGATGTGGTCCTTGGTGGGATTCGAACCCAGGACTCCAGCGCTGCAAGGCTGCAGCCACCGTGCTGCCCACACTGTAAAAAAAAAATTGACCCGGGTGCAAATTTTAAAATTTGGAACATATCAATATTTGCTGCTGATTTTGACCCCAAAAATGTCACACTTTCAAATGCAAATTGTAAAATCCCAGGCAAAGCCACAACTAACCCACGTAGAACAGATTTTATTGTGCTTTTCCTGCAAATTTGCTGTGGATCAGTGGCAAAATCCTGGACAGAAAATCAGAATTAGTTAATTTGCATGTGTGCACGTACCCTTATATGTGAGCGCCAAGCACATTATCTTGATTGCCACCCCAGGGTCTCTAAATTGTTCTTAATGTTGTGACTTTTCTCTGATCAGAACATGTAAAAACAAAACCTCTCCTCGACACTTGATGATTTTCCACTGCTTGGAATGTGACTGCGTCCTGCCAGCTTCCGAGTGTATTAGTATTCCGCTGGCAGCGAGCTCTAGGTTGGGAATTTTACTTATTTATTTATTTTTGTGTCCATAACCAGAGGGAACAATCACACTCAAGCGTTTTTTTTTTCCGGCTATAAACCAGCCAACGTAATTGGTTTTAATTTTAATTTTTGTAATGGCGTTAAATTAATAGGAGCAGCTGCTGTCACAGTGTGTGGGTGTCCTTTTCCAGAAGGCAAAGTGCAAAAAAAGAAAAAAAAATAGTAATAAAGAGGGGCGAAAAAAAAAAGTAAATAGTGCACAGGGTTGGATAATAAAGGTTAATTCAAGAAGCAAGCAATGTCTTAGCCGAGTGGACGCGGAAAGGAAAAACTAAAATAAAGATGCAACCACCCCCTTCTTAATTCCAAGATAACATCAAAATTTTATTAGCTTTCACCATTGCTGCCTGTATCAGAAAACTAAACTCACAGTCTCCCCATGACTCACTCAAATAGATTAGTGGTTACAAAGTGCTCAGGGAGATAACAATAGATTAGCAAGAAAAAAAAATTCTAATATCATTATTTTTGTAAGTTGTGGTCTGAATAAGGACTCGAGGGATCCCGCCATTAACTAGTTACTAGTGATTAGAGATGAGTGAATCTTTCAAGGTTCGGTTCGGCTTTGTTCGCCGAACATAATCAAGTAGCATTGAATTAAATGGGAGAGAAAACCACATGCAGAGACAACACCTTTAGTGGGGGCCAAAAGCTGCCAAAACAGCTCAAATTAGAGGCAGACAACAGGAAAAGTGGCATAAATTGACCCATCAATTTCCTATAAATAAATAATTTTTAAAAATAATGTGAGTTCCCCTGTATTGTTGATAACCAGCCAGGCAAAACAGACAGCTGCAGCCTGCAAACCTTAGCTGTCAGCTTTACCAAGGCTGGTTATAAAGAATAGAGGGGTCCCCACACATTTTTTTAATTATTTGAATAATTAAAAAAAAACGACATTGGTCCCCCATTTTTGACAACCAGCTAAACTAAAGCAGACAGCTGGGAGCTGGTATTCTTAGCCTGGTAAGGGGCCATAGATATCCCCCCAGCCTAAAAATAGCAGCCAGCAGCCGCCCCCGTAGAAGCTTTTCTATTAAATTCGCCAATTCTGGTGCTTTGCCCAGCTCTTACCATTTGCCCTGTGGAGGTGGCAAGTGGGGTTCATATTTGTGGGGTTGATGTCACCTTTGTATTGTCTGGTGAAATCAAGCCCACGGCTTACTAATGGAGAGGCGTCTATAAGACACCTATCCATTACTAACCTCATAGTGATATTGTATAAAAAACCCACACACCCAGAATAAAGTCCTTTATTTGAAATAATGACACTGACTCCATTATTAACTTTAAATTAAACCTTACTCCAGGTGACATGGGCATCGGGGTTAGGCATTAAGATGAGTATATGCTGTTTTTTTATTTCTTACAGAAGACAAGAGTTTCAGGGTTTATTTGTAAGGTGAGTATATACTGTGTTTTTTTATTTTTCTATCAATATTGAAGGAAGAGAAACCAATCACAAACTAAAGTGTTTCTATACGAATGCACAAAGCATGGGCAACAAACAAGGAGAACTGGAGCTACTAACGCAGGAGAAGAAATATGATGTCATTGGAATCACTGAGACTTGGTGGGACGATACACATGATTGGAATACAAGGCTAGAAGGATACAACTTATTTGCAAGAAACAGACTTGATAAACGAGGAGGAGGTGTTGCATTGTATGTTAGAAAAGCGTATATCTGCACAGAGATTGACGCTTCAAAGACTGGGAGTTCTGTGGAAACTGTTTGGGTAAGAATACAAGGACAGAACAATGGAAAGGACACCATTGTAGGCATTTACTACAGGCCGCCTGTGCAAGCTGAGGATATGGATGAACTCTTTATGCATCAAATGGCCAAGTTCTCCAAAAAATATGACATAGTGGTCATGGGAGATTTCAACTATCCAGACATTTGTTGGGAATCTCTCTCAGGCAAAACTAACAGGTCCAGGAAATTCTTATCCTCTCTTGCTGACAACTTTATCTTCCAAAAGGTAATGGAGAAAACAAGGGGATCTGCTACCTTGGATCTAATCCTCATAAACAGGGAGGAAATGGTGGAGGAGGTAAGAGTGGCTGGGACTCTAGGAGGTAGTGACCATGCTATTTTAGAATTTTGGATGACAAGAGGAGGAAGACCTGTGAAGACTCAGACGTCAAGGTTAGATTTCAGAAAGGCAGATTTTAAGGAACTCAGAAAGAGAATTGGAGGGATCCAATGGCTGGATATCCTTAACCCCTTACTGCCATCGGACGTACTATCCCGTCCATGGTACCTGGGCCCGTATGACCGGGGACGGGATAGTACGTCATAGGCGATCAGCTGCGCTCCTGAGGGGAGCGCAGCTAATCGCCGCCGGGTGTCAGCTGATTATCACAGCTGACACCCATGACTGTGTGTCAGGAGCGGTCACGGACCGCTCCCGGCACATTAACCCCTTGCACACCGCGATCAAACATGATCGCGGTGTACTAGGGGCACAGGGGAGGATCGCGCAGGGTGGGGGCTCCCTGCGCGCCCCCCTGAGACCCTCAGAGCAGCGCGATGTGATCGCGCTGTTCTGAGGGCTTCCTCCCTCCCAGGACCCGGATCCAAGATGGCGCCGGGGTCCTGGAAGGAGGCGGCTACCTCAGTGCCTGCCGAGAGCAGGCACTGAGAAGCCTGCATCTATGCCTGTGCGATCGCTGGTGTGACAGAGTGCTGTGCACACTGTCACACCAGCGATCTGATAAAATATTGTGATGTCCCACCCTGGGACAAAGTAAAAAAGTTAAAAAAGTAAAAATAAACATGTGTAAAAAAAAAATCCAAAATAAATAAAAAAAAAAAAAATATTCCCCAATAAATTCACTTCTTCCTGTAAATAAAAAAAAAAAAACAATAAAAGTACACATATTTGGTATCGCCGCGTCCGTAACGACCCCCCCTATAAAATTGTCCCACTAGTTAACCCCTTTAGTGAACCCCTTGAAAAAAAAAAAAAAAAAACGAAGCAAAAAATCAATGCTTTATCATCATACCGCTGAACAAAAAGTGGAATAACACGCGATCAAAAAGACCGATATAAAAAAACATGGTACCGCTGAAAACGTCATCTTGTCCCGCAAAAAACGAGCCGTCATAAAGCATCATCAGCGAAAAAATAAAAAAGTTATAGCTCGCAGAATAAAGCGATGCAAAAATAATTATTTTTTATATAAAATTGTTTTTATTCTATAAAAGCGCCAAAACATGAAAAAATGATATAAATGAGGTATCGCCATAATCGTACTGACCCGAAGAATAAAACTGCTTTATCAATTTTACCACACGCGGAACGGTATAAACGCCTCCCCCAAAAGAAATTCATGAATTGCTGATTTTTGTTCATTCTAACCTCCCAAAAATCGAAATAAAAAGCGATCAAAAAAGTCACGTGCTCAAAAATGGTACCAATAAAAACGTCAACTCGTCCCGCAAAAAATAAGACCTCACATGACTCTGTGGGCCAAAATATGCAAAAATTATAGCTCTCAAAATGTGATGATGCAAAAACTATTTTTGCAATAAAAAGCGTCTTTTAGCGTGACAGCTGCCAATCATAAAAACCCGCTATAAATAGTAAATCAAACCCCCCTTTATCACCCCCTTAGTAAGGGAAAAATAATAAAATTAAAAAAAAGTATTTATTTCCATTTTCCCATTAGGGTTAGGGTTAGGGTTGCGGCTAAAGTTAGGGTTAGGGTTGGCGCTAAAGTTAGGATTAGGGTTAGGGTTGGGATTAGGGGTGTGTTAGGGTTAGGTTTGTGGTTAGGGTTGGGACTAGGGTTAGGGGTGTGTTGGGGTTAGGGTTGGAGTTAGAATTGGGGGGTTTCAGCTGTTTAGGCACATCAGGGGCTCTCCAAATGTGACATGGCGTCTGATCTCAATTCCAGCCAATTCTGCGTTGAAAAAGTCAAACGGTGCTCCTTCACTTCTCAGCTCTGCCATGCGTCCAAACAGTAGTTTATCCCCACATATGGGGTATCAGCGTACTCTGGACCCCAAGAGTTATTGTGCAATTTGTCCTATTTCTTCTGCTACCCTTGGGAAAATAAAAAACTGGGGGCGAAAATATCATTTTTGTACAAAAAAAAATATTTTTTTGTTTTTACGGCTGTACATTATAAACTTCTGTGAAGCACTTGGGGCTTCATAGCGCTCACCACACATCTAGATAAGTTCCTTGTGGGGTCTATTTTCCAAAATGGGGTCACTTGTTGGGGATTTCCACTGTTTAGGCGCATCAGGGGCTCTCCAAATGCGACATGACGCCCCCAGACCATTCCATCAAAGTCTGCAATCCAAAACGTCACTACTTCCCTTCCGAGCCCCAACGTGTACCCATACAGTAGTTTTCTCCCACATATTGGATATCAGCGTACTCAGGACAAATTGGACAACAACTTTTGGGGTCCAATTTCTCCTGTTACCCTTGTAAAAATAAAATATTGGGGCAAAAAAATCATTTTTGCAAAAAAAAAAAGGATTTTTTTATTTTACGGCTGTGCGTTATAAACTTCTGTGAAGCACTTCGGGGTTCAAAGTGCTCACCACACATCTAGACAAGTTCCTTGTGGGGTCTATTTTCCAAAATGGGGTCACTTGTGGGGGGTTTCCACTGTTTAGGCACATCAGGGGCTCTCCAAATGCGACATGACGCCCCCAGACCATTCCATCAAAGTCTGCAATCCAAAACGTCACTACTTCCCTTCCGAGCCCTGACGTGCGCCCATACAGTAGTTTTCTCCCACATATTGGGTATCAGCGTACTCAAGACAAATTGGACAACAACTTTTGGGTTCCAATTTCTTCTGTTACCCTTGTGAAAATAAAATATTGGGGCGAAAAAATCATTTTTGTAAAAAAAAAAAAGATTTTTTATTTTTACGGCTGTACGTTATAAACTTCTGTGAAGCACTTCGGGGTTCAAAGTGCTCACCACATATCTAGATAAGTTCCTTGTGGGGTCTATTTGCCAAAATGGGGTCACTTGTGGGGGGTTTCCACTGTATAGGTGCATCAGGGGCTCTCCAAATGTGACATGACGTCCCCAGACCATTCCATCAAAGTCTGCAATCCAAAACGTCACTACTTCCCTTCCGAGCCCTGACGTGCGCCCATACAGTAGTTTTCTCCAACATATTGGGTATCAGCGTACTCAGGACAAATTGGACAACAACTTTTGGTTCCAATTTCTTCTGTTACCCTTGTGAAAATAAAATATTGGGGACGAATAAAATCATTTTTGTAAAAAAAAAAGGATTTTTTATTTTACGGCTGTACGTTATAAACTTTAGTGAAACACTGGGGGTTAAAAGTTCTCACCACACATCTAGATAAGTTCCTTGAGGGGTCTAGTTTCCAAAATGGCGTCATTTATGGGGGTTTCCACTGTTTAGGCAGATCAGGAGCTCTCCAAACACGACATGGCGTCCAGCCAATTCTGCGTTGAAAAAGTCAGACGGCGCTCCTTCCCTTCCAAACTCTGCCATGCACCCAAACAGTGGTTTACCCCCACATATGGGGTATCAGCGCACTCAGGACAAATTGCACAATAACTTTTGGAGTCTTGTTACCCTTGGAAAATAAAAATTGGGGTGAAAAGATCATTTTTGTGGAAAAAATATGATTTTTAAATTTTACGGCTCTACGTTATAAACTTGTGTGAAGCACTTGGGGGTTCAAATTGCTCACCAAAGATCTAGAAAAGTTCCTTAGGGGTCTAGTTTCCAAAATGGTGTCATTTGTGGGGGGTTTCCACTGTTTAGGCACATCAGGGGCTCTCCAAATGCAACATGGCATCCAATCTCAATTCCAGCCAATTTTGGTTGGAAAAAGTCAAATGGTGCTCCTTCCATTCCGAGCTCTGCCGTGCGCCCAAACAGTGGTTCCCACCCACATATGGGGTATCAGCGTACTCAGGACAAATTGGACAACAACTTATGTGGTCCAATTTCTCCTGTTACCCTTGAGAAAATAAAAAATTAGTGACTAAAATAAATTTTTGTGGGGAAAAAATAGGATTTTTTATTTTCATGCCCGGGCATTATAAACTTGTGTGAAGCACTTGGGGGTTCAAAGTGCTCACCAAAGATCTAGATAAGTTCCTTACGGGGTATAGTTTCCAAAATGGGGTCACTTGTGGGGGGTTTCCACTGTTTAGGCTCATCTGGGGCACTGCAAACGGAACATGACCCCCATCAACGTCTGCATTCCAAAACGTTACTACTTCCTTTCCAAGCCCTGCCGTGCCCCAAACAGTTCCCCCCCCCACATATGGGGTATCAGCGTACTCAGGACAAATTGGACAACAACTTTTGGGGTCCAATTTCCTTGGGAAAATTCAAAAATTTGGGACTAAAAAATCATTTTTGTGGAAAATTGTTTTTTTTTTTTTTTCACACCCAGGCATTATAAGCTTTTGTGAAACACTTGGGAGTTCAAAGTGCTCACAACAGATCTAGATAAGTACCTTAGGGGGTCTAGTTTCCAAAATGGTGTCACTTGTGGGGGTTTCCACTGTTTAGGCGCATCAGGGGCTCTCCAAACACGACATGGCGTCCAATCTCAATTCCAGCCAATTTTAGTTTGAAAAAGTCAAACGGCGCTCCTTCCCTTACGAGCTCTGCCGTGTGCCCAAACAGTGGTTTTCCCCCACATATTGGGTATTGGCGTACTCAGGAGAAATTGCATAACAACCTTATCTGTCCATTTTCTCCTTTTACCCTTGTGAAAATAAAAAAAAAGTTTGTAAAAGATCATTTTTGTGGCTAAAAAGTTAAATATTCATTTTTTCCTTCCACGTTGCTTTAGTTCCTGTGAAGCACCTGAAGGGTTAATAATCTTCTTGAATGTGGTTTGAGTACCTTGAGGGGTGCAGTTTTTAGAATGGTGTCACTTTTGGGTATTTTCTGCCATATAGACCCCTCAAAGTGACTTGAAATGAGAGGTGGTCCCTAAAAAAAATGGCTTTGTAAATTTTGTTGTAAAAATGAGAAATCGCTGGTCAACTTTTAACCCTTATAACTTCCTAACAAAAAAAAATTTTGGTTCCAAAATTGTGCTGATGTAAAGTAGACATGTGGGAAATGTTATTTCTTAACTATTTTATGTGACATATTTCTCTGTTTTAAGGGAATAAAAATTCAAAGTTTGAAAATTGCAAAATTTTAAAAATTTTCGCCATATTTGCGTTTTTTTCAAAAATAAACGCAAGTTATATCGAAGAAATTTTACTTCTAACGTGAAGTACAATATGTCACGAGAAAACAATCTCAGAATCGCGAAGATCCGTTGAAGCGTTACAGAGTTATAACCTCATAAAGAGACAGTGGTCAGAATTGTAAAAATTGGCCCGGTCATTAACGTGCAAACCACCCTTGGGGGTGAAGGGGTTAAGGACAAAAATGTCCAGGAAGGATGGAAAATCTTGAAAAATGAGATTCTCAAAGCACAATCGTTAACAATTCCGAAAAGAGGGAAGAATGGGAAGCATTTAAGGAAACCAGGATGGATGAACATAGAACTTAAACACATGCTAAAAAGGAAGAAAGAAATGTTTATCAAATGGAAAGAGGGAGGCATATCTAAAGAAGAATATAATGCCGTCTACAGAACCTGCAGGGCACAAATCAGATTATCTAAAGCTGACAATGAATTAAGGCTTGCAAGTGACGTCAAAAGCAACAAAAAAGGATTTTGGGGATACGTCAAAAGTAAAAGAAAAGTCAAAGATGCTATAGGATTTTTACAGGATGAAAATGATGAAACGGTAAGTCAGGATGTTGAGAAGGCTGAACTTTTAAATTCCTATTTTGCATCTGTTTTCTCTCAGAAAGGAAATGTAACATCAACTGATCTTCACTGTCCTATTAAAGGAATAGAAGAATCCAGGATATCTATAAACAGAAAGACAGTGAGGAAACACTTAGCTAACATAAATGAATTCAAGTCTCCAGGTCCAGATGAATTACACCCCAGGGTACTGAAGGAGATAGCAGAAGAAATTCTTGAACCACTGTCCATAATCTTTGAAAATTCTTGGAGAACAGGAGAAGTCCCAGAAGACTGGAGAAGAGCAAATGTTGTTCCTATCTTCAAAAAGGGGAAGAAGGTGGACCCAGGGAACTACAGGCCGGTGAGTCTGACTTCTATACCAGGAAAGATCTTTGAACAAATTATTAAAGAACATGTATGCAAGTACCTGGATAAGAATGAAGTGATTAAACAGAGTCAGCATGGGTTTGTAACTAATAAGTCATGTCAGACTAACTTAATTTCCTTCTATGACAGAATCACTGACTGGGTGGATCAGGGAAATGCTGTAGATATAGTATATCTTGACTTCAGCAAAGCATTTGACAAAGTATCTCACACAATCCTTATTGAAAAAATGACTAAGTATGGAATGGACAAGGCAACTATTAGGTGGATTCATAACTGGCTTAGTGATCGGACCCAAAGAGTGGTTGTAAATGGCTGCACATCCAGTTGGAAGAATGTCTCAAGTGGGGTACCACAAGGCTCTGTTTTGGGCCCTGTATTGTTCAACATCTTTATCAATGATTTAGATGAATGAATTGAGGGTAAACTGATCAAATTTGCTGATGACACAAAGCTAGGAGGGGTAGCTAATACTAGAGAAGAGAGAGAGAGGATTCAAAAAGATATACATAAACTGGAGCAGTGGGCAGCAACTAACAGAATGGATTTTAACAGGGAAAAATGCAAAGTACTACATCTGGGCAATAAAAATGAAAAAAGCATGTACAAAATGGGAGGAATAGGGCTAAGTAACAGCACATGTGAAAAAGACTTGGGTATACTAATTGATCACAGACTTAACATGAGTCAACAGTGTGATGCAGCAGCAAAAAAGGCAAATGCAATTCTAGGATGTATCAACAGAAGCATACAGTCTAGATCACGTGAGGTCATTATTGCCCTCTACTCCTCTTTGGTCAGACCTCATCTGGAATACTGTGTCCAGTTTTGGGCACCACATTTTAAAAAAGACATCAACAAACTGGAGCAAGTTCAGAGAAGAGCCACCAGAATGGTGACCGGTCTGCAAATCATGTCCTATGAGGAACGGTTGCAGGATTTGGGAATGTTTAGCTTGCAAAAAAGAAGACTGAGAGGAGACTTAATAGCTGTCTACAAATATCTCAAGGGCTGTCACATTGTAGAAGGATCATCTTTATTCTCATTTGCACAAGGAAAGACTAGAAGCAATGGGATGAAACTGAATGGGAGGAGACACAGATTAGATATTAGAAAAAACTTTTTGACAGTTAGGGTGATCAATGAGTGGAACAGGCTGCCACAAGAGGTGGTGAGTTCTCCTTCAATGGAAGTCTTCAAACAGAGGCTGGATAGACATCTGTCTGGGATGATTTAGAGAATCCTGCTTTGAGCAGGGGGTTGGACCAGAAGGCCCAGGAGGTCCCTTCCAACTCTACCATTCTATGATTCTATGATTCTATTTATTTCTTTATTTTAACTTTTTTTTTGTACGTTGAACACAGGCACTGGCAGATGACTACGCCCATTAGCCGCTGCCTGCTCCCGCTGTTATTATCGACAGCAGGCATAGTCTGAAGGGAGTAGTACTCTCTCATCAGCTGATGCCTGCTGACCTTTTGACATCTGACAGTAGGACCCCGCAAGCGCTCTGACCGACAGTAACGATCTTACCAGCAGTAAAGTTTCCGTCGATAACAACACAGCCTTAGTGGAATCTCGATCATTTACCAAATTTTGCATGATTTTGAACACATTGCTCGAGAATCCGAACACGAATCCGAATGTGCAACGTTCATGCCAACTTTGAGATTGGTGATCGTTTTCCGAACAAGTTCGCTCATCTCTAGTGATGAGGAAACATGCTCGGATATGGTGTTATCCGTGCATGCTCGGGTGCTAACTGAGTGTCTTCGGCATACTCAAATAATATGTTCGAGTCTCATGCAGGGATTCCCTGTCTATGTGCACAGAAAGATCTATTGCTGATCGTTATATGCACATCAGAAGCGCGGCCGGCGTGTCTAAATAGGCTTTGAAATTTAGCCTAATGGTGGTGGTTTAAATGACACATGGAACCTATTATAAATGCACTTTAGTTGTACCACTCTAACCATATTACCAGCGTATCTGCCCTTTCACACAAAACCTGTAAAAGAGCAAGGTTTTGTTAGCCTCAGCCGTCACAAGTGAAAACTTCTTTTGGTGCACATAAAAGTCTAAAATATCCAATAACTGTGTGTCTATTTTAATTCTCTGTAACAACTCTTTTTGCATTTATCTTTATTTGCAATCTGCCAACCCTATAGGTACTGGAACATGTTTTGCATCACTTTCCAATGTAAAATGCCTGATGTTGTGAATGTGTTAGAAATGAATTCTGAGCAGAAGCTCCCTCTGGTGGTTACAAACAGTACTGAACTATTCAATGAAGATTGTGAAGAATGGCAATCAGGTGTTACAGACTGGTCTTATATAAGGGAGGTTCCCTCCCATCAGGGTTGCCGGTGATCGATTGTTCTTGTCTCAACTTTGGTTCCTGGTTCACTTGGAAGCCTGCTGTGTCTTGCCTGCATCTTCTGCTAACAGATAAGATTTTTTCTGCTTTTATTTTTGTACTTGCTTTTTGCATTTTGTCCTGCACTTCTGTGGAGGTCAGCCAGGTCCCCTCCGGGGGCTTGTGCTCCTCTCAGTTTATCTGAGCCACTGTTATTTGTTCATTTGCCTTTTCCAGTTTTTTCAGTGGCTGCTGCTTGGTTTTGTTGCACCAGAGAACTAATTTAGGTGGTAGAGGTCGTGTGAACTCAGGTGTTTTTGCAATTAGTGAGTTGGTATTTTTTTAGGGTTTTTTGGATTGCAGTAAGTGTCCTTCCTATCCTTTTCTTTCTAGGAAGATTGGGCCCCAACATTTGCTCATACTATTTTCTGTCTGTGTCTGTATTTCCTCTTGTCTAACCGCCATTACATGTTTGGGGGCTTCCTATGTTCTTTGGGGATCTGCTCCGGGGCAGATAGTTTTCCTCTTTCTATCTTTAGGTGTAGTTAGCTTCTCAGGCTGTGACGAGGCATCTAGGACCAACGTAGGTACGCTCCACGGCTGCCTTTAGTTGTGGTGGTTAGTCAGGGTACTGCAATCCAGTAGATTCCAACCTCACTGGTGTATTGCCTTTTTTGCCTGCTCTCCTCAGCTACCAAATCATAACAGTATCACCGGCCAAACTGGAAATTATATGATACTCACAAAAGGGAAGGATAGTGTAAAAAAACAAAAAAAAAAAAGTTGTCAGAGTTGTCAGAGATATATATATATATTTTTTTCTTTCCCTCTTTTTCTCTGGGTGCTGAGGATTTTTTTTTACTCTCAATGGAGTTTGCACAGTTGTCTGGCCGTGTGGATCAGCTTGCCACTGAAGTTCGGAGTATTGCTATCTATCTTGCAAGGTTGCCAGTTGTGGAACCTAGGATCCCCATGCCAGATTTATTTTTGGGGGATCGAGCTAAATTTCTGAATTTGAAAAATAACTGTAAGTTGTGTTTTGCCTTAAAACCTAAGTCCTCAGGGAACGCAGCACAGCAGGTTCAAATTGTCATCTCTCTCCTGCGCGGCGATCCTCAGGATTGGGCTTTTTCCCTGACACCTGGGGATCCTGTTTTGAATGATGTTGATGTATTTTTTCAGGCTCTGGGGTTATTGTACGATGAGCCTAATGTCACTGATCAAGCTGAAAAAGTCTTGTTGGCATTAAATCAGGGGCTTGAGGATGCTGAGTTATACTGTCAGAAATTTCGAAAGTGGGCAGCCCTGACCAAATGGAATGATGATGCTTTGGCAGCCCTTTTTCGGAAGGGTCTGTCAGAGAATGTAAAGGATGTTATGGTGGGATTCCCTGTCCCCTCTGGTCTCAATGATTCTATGTCATTAGCGATTCAAATTGACAGACGTTTGCGTG
>JARQOD010000009.1:89270523-89288176 GCA_033576555.1 Oophaga sylvatica | reverse complement strand
TAAAAAAGAAAAGGGTCCAGCAAAACATAAAAGAAAAGCTTCAGAATGAAACATTCCCACCTGCAGGGTTATGACTTCGGTGATAAGTCGGATGGGACGAGGTAGGAGGCCCCCATCCACAGCAGCAACAGATACAGTTCAACAAGAGGTTTGGTGGGAATGTGATACTTCTCTACTAGAGCCTGTGCCCACGAGATTCCCAGCTGCTCCAAAATCAAGTTGGGGCCATTTCGAAGTGGCGGTTCTTACCGATCAAATTGAAACCGACAGCAGCAGGGATGAAGGGAAATTTATTTTGTCTAGATTGACCTCTCCGAGCGAACCTAGCACAGGCGTTTTCCCCCGACTTCTCCGGACGGGTTTTGATCCAGTGCTCCTTACTTGCCGCAGTAAAAGCAAACTTCTCGGCACGGCGTGAGTCCTGACGGGCTTTGACCATCTTGGTCTGGTCGACCTTTTATAGGCTCAGCAGTGGCACCTGGGGGAAAAGGGAAGAGGTTATGGGATCTCTGACACGAGGGTGCAAGATGGGAAAATTCTTTTTTATGGGTGATCTCTTTGGCTCGTTCCTGGAACCGAAGATCAATTCGATTGGCAAGATTTATTAAATCATCTAGAGAGGTTGGAACGTCCCGACCGGCAAGTTCGTCTTTAATACGGCCGGACAGACCCTCCCAGAAGACCGAAATTAGAGCTTCATTGTCCCAGGCTAGTTCTGAGGCTAAAGTCCGGAACCGTATGGCATATTGACCAACGGTGAGACTCTCCTGACGGAGACGCAGCAGAGATGATGCAGAGGAAGTCTTCCGTCCAGGTTCGTCGAATACCTTCCGGAAGGTCGAGAGAAAAGCAGGCAGGTCAGATACCAGAGGATCCTCTCTCTCCCAGAGAGGATTAAGCCAGGCCAGGGCTTCTCCAGTGAGATGGGACATGATGAAGGCAATTTTGGCCCGGTCAGAGTTAAACTGGTGTGCCAGGAGTTCAAAATGCAGGGTGCACAGATTAATGAAACCCCGAGCCAGAGCAGGATCGCCTCCAAACCTAGGAGGAGCTGACAGTCGGGGTCCGGGAATGGAAACCACGGAATTGGGAATCAGCGGGACTGACGGATTATGAGTCATGGCTCCAGCGATGGTTGCAAGTGATGATTTCAGAGTGTCCAGACGGGATTTGACGTTCCGCAGGTGACCCAGGATGGTCTCCTGTTGAGACCTCTGGCGAGACAGCTCATGACACAGTTCCGGGAGTGAAGGGGTTTGGGTGCCACCGGGTTCCATGGCCCGAGCAAACTGTAACGGGTCTGGTGGGTGGAACTACTGACGAGACAGGTCAGGTTGGTGGAACCACATAGCTTTATTATACAAGAGATTTTACTTGTAAGAGAGCGGGTGGCACCTGGGAAAAGGGCAGGGATTCACGGCAGAGGATATAGGTAGTCTCTGGACAGGCAGGTTTGTCACAGCAAGTGACCAAGGAAGTCTCTGGGCAGGCAGGTTGTAACGGTAAGTAACCGAGGCAGTCTCTGGACAGGCAGGTTGTCACGGCAAGTGACCAAGGCAGTCTCTGGGACAGGCAGGTTGTCACGGCAAGTGACCAGGCAGTCTCTGGGCAGGCAGGTTGTCACGGCAGGTGACCAGGCAGTCTCTGGGCAGGCAGGTTGTCACGGCAAGTGACCAGGAAATCTCTAGACAGGCAGGTTGTCACAGCAAGTGACCAGGCAGACTCTGGGCAGGCAGGTTGTCACGGCAAGTGACCAGGCAGTCTCTGGGCAGGCAGGTTGTCACGGCAAGTGACCAGGCAGTCTCTGGGCAGGCAGGTTGTCACGGCAAGTGACCAGGCAGACTCTGGGCAGGCAGGTTGTCATGGCAAGTGACCAGGCAGTCTCTAGACAGGCAGGTTGTCACAACAAGTGACCAGGCAGTCTCTAGACAGGCAGGTATATACGACCTGATATGGTGGAGCCTCCAGGTAGGCTGCAGTCGGATGGCAGATGATCGCTCCCAGGTGAGCAGGCAAGAGCCGGGGATCTCTGCAGATGATGTCCGAACTTCAGGATGGAGCTGCAGTCGGATGGCAGATGATCGCTCCCAGGTGAGCAGGCAAGAGCCGGGGATCTCTGCAGATGATGTCCGAACTTCCAGATGGAGCTGCAGTCGGATGGCAGATGATCGCTCCTAGGTGAGCAGGCAAGAGCCGGGGATCTCTGCAGATGACGTCCGAACCTCTGGATGGAACTGCAGACGGATGGCAGACAGGCAAGCCGACAGGTAACAGGCAGGTAACTGGAATCAGGAGCTGAAGGCTGAAACAGAGTTAGACTGCACAGGAACAACATTGCTCGGGCACCTACATTAAGGAGGAAGCCCTTAATATAGGGTGGAGTCCTCCAGCATTGGCTGGAGACTGATTTGGAAAATGCGCGCGGCTCCTTTAAGAGCGGGGGAGGGTGCGGGCGCGCGCCCTAAGGCCAGTAGCAGGGAAGGAGCGCGCGGGACCAGCAGGGCGGAAGGAGGACGTCATAGGCGCAGAGGAGGCTGGGAGCACTGAGGACGCTAAGCGCAGGTGAGGAGAGCGACGTCCCTGTCTGGCAGCAGGCAGGGACGTGGGCGCTACAATAGTCAACTCTTCTCGAACATTCGAAATGCTCCAGGAAATAGGTGAGACCTCTGGGACTTCAGGAGAAGTTACCAAATCCCCAAAGAGTTTCTATTTAATAGTGTGGGAGCAGTGTTACTGTTTGGAGGCTCAAGGGGACACTATTAGCAAGTGAGGGAACAAATCTGAGCATGCGCCGCCCCCGGCGGCCATATTCCGGGAGGCCACCGCATTGCAGTAATGGATGTGCAGGGAATTCCAGGCTTTCACAAAATGCCGGTGGAGCCTCCCGTACCACAGAGCACTGCCGAACCTGTCACACTAGCCTGGGAAGTGAGTGTCATCATCGCCCTGCAGCGTCGGACCGCCGCAGAATGGCCCGACTCCTGCTGCCGCAACACTACTTGCAAGTATATTCCGACTATAAGACACATCCCCGTTTTCCCCAAAATTTTTTGGGAAAAAAGTGTGTTTTATAGTCTGAAAAATACGGTAGGTGGGGAGAGTTATCGGAATAGTGATGACTCTGAGCCAAAGAGGTCTATGCGTTACATTCGGCAGAGATGAATCTTGGAGGAAGTCTTCAAGGTGGTCTGGGCTGGATGGAGAAGAAAAAGGAAAGTGAACAATTTCAATAGGAGAGAATATCACCCATCCGTGAGCAACTGGATTTATCTGTACAGAAAATAAATTTAGGATATACAGAGTGCCTGTGTAATACTGTTATCTGCTACTATATGATCACTGTATGGTGGTCCAATGCTGATCTTCAAGGGTACTTCCACAATAAGCCAACATATGACTGATGCATCACCTCTCACCAATGGGAGCCACTAAAAGACTATAAGAAAAGGAAGCTAATGCCCAATCAAATCATAAAAATTTAATCCAAGCAACAGACGATAGACAGACACATATATTAAAAGGAAAAACAAATGCAGAGTATATTGCATTACTCAGAAAAATAATTGTAACAATCTTTCCAACATGGACTTCGGCAAAAGGGGAGTGCCTAAAAAATGTTCAAGTAAGTCAAATATAACTAATATGTAGATAGGATGAAAAGGACATAGTCCTGTATACAAAGTATTGTACAGTATAGCTGACTACACAAATTATGGACCCATCAATAAAGTGCAATGCAGAATATAACTAGACATATCATAATCAATTCATACAACCAAGTGGTCACGTGGAAGCCATTAGTTGGATTTTTGGTAAGTTAGATAAATAATTGTCCAACACCTTTTGTGAGACTTAAAATATGACTCAGGTCTATCAGTCAAGAAGACCAGTCCCGTCTATCTGAAGATATCACTGTTTCAGGGTTTTTGCCCTTCATCAGTACAGGGAAAATGTCTATTAAGAGCCCTCAACCATATCTCAAGTGTCGAAAACAAAAAAATCAACTCCTTTGCCCCATATGGGAAATATTTTAATGTGTTAGAATCGACAGGCTTAAGGCTTCCACAAAAGAGAAGATATCTAAATGTTTCCATTGGTGTAAAAAATACCATATTTCCAAAGTTTACACTAACTCACCAGGAATACTTGTGACTGTGAAGAGTCTTCCATATGCTTCTCTCACTCCAAACAATTAAGTGTCATCGACAGAATAAATCCCGCAAGATGCGTCAGACACAGCCGCATATTTACTCACACCCTATTAAAGTGAGGAAAGGCCCTGACCAGCCTTCTGTCTGTTTTATGTAACAAGACTGACAGTTTTCTCGCGGAAAGTACTCAACATATTGAAGACAAAAGTTAAGAGTTTGTTGAATAATTCCAGCATTAAATAGCAGATCCCACTTTGTATTCTACTGCAGAGTTTTCATGGGAAATAAATAGGAGAATGATTAACTTCAGGTCTCCATCTCATTCATTAATGGAATCAATAAGTATTGTTCTAATTGGTAGGAGCCTCTTGGAAACTTTGAGACAGAAAATCATATTTTTGTAGTAGGGGTTTATCTGTTATGATCTGCTACAAGCACTAAGGAAAGGTGGGAATTCTGTCCCTACAATAGGACTGAGCTGGATCCCTACGATGTAACGGGGAACCTGATCCTGCGACCAGACCCGCTAAAGTCCTCAGCTAGTCTGAACGAAGACCTATAGTTGCGAGGGAGGAATCCCTACAAGATCTAGGGACTGGGTGAAAAGGTGGACACCTCCTAACAGAAAGTGTAGCAGGGAAATTAAACAGAAAACAAATACTAAGAGATCCTAAGATCAAGCAAAACTGACAGAGTAAGGCACCTGAGCACCCGGCTAGCTTAAGAGTAGATAATACAATGAAGTCCAGCAAGGCCAGAAGGGCGGAACCAGACTAAATAGGGTAAAAAGGTCATGTGACCAGCAAAGTGAAACAAAACCTAACAAGAGGGTTCTAACAGTACCCTCCCTTCTAAGAGGATCCTCCGGATCCCCTAGGACTTAGGCTTATCCGGAAACCTCTTGTGAAACGCTCTGACAAGTCTAGACGCAGAAACATCATCCGCCCTCACCCATGAGTTATCCTCGGGTCCATAACCCTTCCAAGCGACGAGGTACTGTAAACTCCCTCTATACCGTCCAGAATTTAGGATGCGGGAAATCTCATATTGCCCGTCCTCCACCACCAGGGGAACAGTGGCCGAGACGTCTCCATCTGAGACCTCAGCTTTTTTCAAGAGAGAAACATGAAACACCGGATTAATCTTCCAGGAGGTGGGAAGCTCCAACTTAACAGCAGATTGGTTAATAACCTGAAGCACCTTAAAGGGCCCTACAAACCTGGGACCCAATTTCTTAGACGGAATCCTCAAGCGCAGATTCTTAGAGGACAACCAAACCATGTCACCAATAGCAAACAAAACCTCTTGTCGTTTTCTATCAAAATACACTTTGGATCTTTTGTTAGCCTCCTGAAGATTACCACGCACATCAGTCCAAACTCTCTCCAAAAGACCAGAAAAATTCTCCTCTTCAGGTACAGCCGATCCAACCTTGGAAAATGACCCAAACGACGGATGTCTCCCAGTACAACAAAAAAAGGCGAACAACCAGCAGAAGCGGATGTATGGTTGTTAAGAGCAAACTCAGCAAGTGGCAGAAACTCAGACCACCCCTCTTGATTATCAGTCACAAAACAACGCAAGAACTGCTCAACATCCTGGTTTTTCCTTTCTGTCTGGCCATTAGACTCCGGATGATATCCGGATGAAAACGACAAATGAACTCCCAACCTGTCACAAAAAGCGCGCCAAAAACGAGCCACAAACTGAGGTCCCCTATCGGAAACAATGTCAGTAGGAACACCATGTAGTCTGACTATTTCCTTGACAAAGGCCTTAGCGAGAGTCTTAGCGCAGGGCAGTTTGATGAAAGGAACCAAGTGACACATCTTGCTAAAATGGTCCACGACCACCCAGATGACAGTGAAACCCTCAGAGGGGGAAGGTCAGTAATAAAGTCCATAGCCAAATGTGTCCAAGGTGCACTAGGGACCTCCAGAGGGCAAAGCAACCCCGCAGCAGGAGTATGAGAAGACTTAGATCTAGCACACACAGTGCATTGACGCACCCACTTAATGACTTCCTTCTGCCATCCTGGCCACCAAAAACTGCGACCCACAAGTCTCTTGGTCTCAGAGATTCCAGGATGACCTGCCAACCGAGTGTCATGACATTCATCAAACAAATCTCTCCTCAGGGTACCAGGCACAAACAACCTCCCATGCGGCGTGTTAGATGGGGCATTCTCCTGTGCTTTAAGAATCTCATCTTCCAGCACGGAGTCCAAAACAGCAATAACAACCCCCTCTTGCAAGATGTTTTCCTCTTCCTCCTCAGTACCCACCATAGGAGAAAAGCTGCGAGACAAAGCATCAGCTTTAACATTTTTAGTACCTGGGATGTAAGTAACGGTAAAATTAAACCGTGAAAAAAACAGTGCCTACCTAGCCTGACGGGCATTCAAGCGTTTGGCAGCATCAAGGTAGATCAGATTTTTATGATCGGTGAAGACTTGAACGGGAAATTCCGCTCCCTCCAAAAAATGACGCCAGTGTTCAAATGCGAGTTTAATTGCCAACAATTCCCGATTACCGATATCATAATTTAGTTCAGACTCAGAAAATTTCTTTGAAAAAAAAGCACAGGGATGTACTCCATCCGTCTTTGCCTGAGACAACACCGCGCCGACCCCCACAGAAGAAGCATCAACCTCAACCAAAAATGGTTTAGACACATCAGGCTGCGTAAGGATGGGAGCAGAGCTGAACCTCTCCTTTAGCAACACAAAAGCCTCAATGGCCTCAGTAGTCCACTGAACCGCATCAGCACCTTTCCTGGTGAGATCGGTCAGAGGTTTGGCAATCACAGAAAAATCTTTTATGAATTTTCTATAATAATTGGCGAACCCCAAAAACCTCTGTATTGATTTCACACCAATAGGTCTAGGCCATCCTGCACAGCTTGCACTTTCACCGGGTCCATCTCAAAACCTTCACTGGAGACAATGTAGCCCAAAAAACTAAGTCTCTGTACAGCGAACTCACATTTTTCTAGTTTGGCAAAAAGTGAATTATCACTCAGTAACTGTAATACTTCACGCACACTCCTCCAATGAGACTCCAAATCCGGTGAATAAATCAAAATGTCATCCAAATACACAACCACACTTCTGCCGATCAAAGGTCTAAGGATGTCATTAATAAGATTCTGAAAAAATGCCGGAGCACTGGAAAGTCCAAAAGGCATGACCAGATTCTCAAAATGACCCAGTGGAGTGTTAAACGCAGTCTTCCATTCATCCCCCTCCTTCATGCGCAACAAATTGCCCCCCACTAACTGGTTAAACAAATCAGGAATCAATGGCAGTGGGTAAGGATTGCGTACAGTAATCTTATTAATCTCACGAAAGTCTAGACAAGGCCTTAAACCGCCGTCCTTTTTTTAACAAAAAAAAATCCAACCGCCACAGGAGATTTGGAAGGCCTAATGTGACCGGCGGCCAAACTTGTCTGTATGTATTCCTCCAAAGCCTTTCTCTCAGGAATAGTCAAATTAAATAAGCGACTTTTAGGAAGAGTCGCTCCAGGGACAAATTCAATTGCACAATCATAATCTCTATGAGGAGGCAATACCTGCGATTCTTTATCAGAAAAAACTTTCCAAAAATCCTGAATAGGTACAGGTAACTCCCCCTTAACTACAGCAGCAATACGCCCGTTATAACATTTGTCATAACAATTGGGACTCCAGGACTTAATTTCATTGGTAGACCAATCCAGTACCTGATTGTGCAATTTTAACCAGGGTAACCCCAAAATCACCGGTGAGGGCAAATTATTCAAAACCACCAAATCCAAATTCTCTTGATGAACACCATTAATAGTAAGAGGAAATTCACAGATATGGTGAGTAACATTTTTCAAGTGAGAACCATCCACAGACACCACATTAATAGGGGAAGACAGAAGTTTGGGTTTTAATTTTAGTTTTTCCAAAAATTTCCCATCAATCACATTGAGAGTTGAACCACAACCCACAAATACCCGAAACTCCATTAATTCCTCCTCAACAGCAGTGGTAGCAGAAAGAAAGACACCTTTATTGTTTAAACAAGCTATACGGGCGAAACTGACCTCATTTTTTTTTCTCTCTTTATTCATTCGAAGCGCACAGTTCTTAATAAAATGCTCAGATTTACCACAGTAGAAACACAAGCCCTTAGCAAATCTGCGTTCTTTTTCCCGAGAGTGAAGTGTCATTGCTCCAATTTCCATTGGCTCTGCAATGTCAGTACATTCCTTCTCCAAACTTGGAGCTGACAAGGCAGATTTACTCTCATTAACCCTTGTACGCAGTCTCCTATCCACCCGTATGGCTAATTGCATAGCCTCTTGCAAGTTACCAGGTATAGGATAAGCAATCAGCAAATCTTTAACCCTTTCACTTAACCCTGCAAGAAATAAACTTTTCAAAGCTGAATCGTTCCAGCCCACCTGTGTGGACCACCTTCTGAAGTGAGTACAATATTTCTCCACATTACCTGATCCCTGTCTCAAACGTCTCAATTCTGTCTCAGCTGATGAAACACGATCCGGATCGTCATATAACAACCCCAAAGCAGAAAAAAAACTATCCACTGATATAAAGCATGGATCACTAGGCTGCAGAGAAAAGGCCCAATCCTGAGGTTCTTTGCGCAAAAGTGACATTATGAACCCTATGCGCTGTGATTCCTCACCAGAGGATCTGGGTCTCAAACGGAAATACAACAAGCAAGCATTTTTAAAAGAAAAAAAATCTTGTTGTTCACCAAAAAATAAATCAGGCAAACGTACCTTTGGCTCCACGAAATGTGCTCCAGAACAACTACTCACGTGTTGCTTTATCTCAGCCACCCCCAGAGAAAGTCCCTGCAGGCGCTGAACCAAATCCTGAACCGACACCATGATGGAAAACAGAAAATCTTTCCTTAGAGATTTTTTTTTTTTTCTTTTGGCTGGACTTACTGTTATGATCTGCTACAAGCACTAAGGAAAGGTGGGAATTCTGTCCCTACAATAGGACTGAGCTGGATCCCTACAATGTAACGGGAACCTGATCCTGCGACCAGACCCGCTAAAGTCCTCAGCTAGTCTGAACGAAGACCTATAGTTGCGAGGGAGGAATCCCTACAAGATCTAGGGACTGGGTGAAAAGGTGGACACCTCCTAACAGAAAGTGTAGCAGGGAATATAAAACAGAAAACAAATACTAAGAGATCCTAAGATCAAGCAAAACTGACAGAGTAAGGCACCTAAGCACCCGGCTAGCTTAAGAGTAAGTAATACAATGAAGTCCAGCAAGGCCAGAAGGGCGGAACCAGACTAAATAGGGTAAAAAGGTCATGTGACCAGCAAAGTGAAACAAAACCTAACAAGAGGGTTCTATCATTATCAGTGTCAAGAACCTAAACTTATTTTTATTTGATATACAACTGAATGCCTATACACATGAATACGTTGTTTTCCTGCGAATGGATATGTTCTCAATTAGGAGAGGAAGCCTCTAAAGAGTCAATAGATCCCCTTTGGTTGCTTATTCATGTTATATTCATGTTATATTGTACTGTACTTATTGTCGTTTGCATGCCCCTTTAAAGAGAACCTTTTACTAGAGACACCCAGGATGCTGGAATTTAAGTGACAATCCTGGTCTGCTGCCATGAAGTAATGACATATATACGTCGGACCATATCTGGCAATATTTTTTCTAAGAGAGGACCTTTTACTGGATTTTTTACATTTAAACTGAGTACCTCTTCCAACTGCCGCTGCTCCTCTGATTCTGGAACAGTTTTTCTTTTTCTTCTGTGCCCCTCTGTTCCAAAGTTATACCCCTTAACAATAAAGATGTATTTTTTCCTTTCAACTGGGCGTATACCATAGAACTTCTCTGTGGGCGTTTGCTTTTTCTCCTCTATGACTCTGGCCAATCAAAACAGGGCCGCGCCCACAGAGAAGTTGTGTGATATATGTCCAGTTGGTTGAAAAGAAAAGTACAACTTTATTATCAGGGGTATAATTTGGGACGGAGGGGCACAGAAGAAAAGAGAAACTGTTCCAGATCCAGAGTCAGTGGAGCAGCTGCAATTCAAGGAGCTACTCAGAATAAACTGAACAATCCAGTGAAAAGTCCCCTTTAAGGCAAAAATGCTTTGGTTGGCAAAAAGTGTGTGGAACTAAGTTCGGAGTTATGGAAAGTCATCATGTTCCATTGCTTTTGTAATAGGCCCCTGGGTTTGGTTGCATGAGGAATGATTATGCTAGTGGCGCGACATTTCCATATGTCGCACCACTAGGAATTTTAGAATTTGGTTTACTGTAGTGAGCAATGTTGCAGTGAAGTCAGCAAGGTCGTGAAGCTGAGCAAGTGAGTTTAGATGTAGTGAAAAAATCTACAGCAAAATTACCATGTGTTACATATAGGAAAGATGTGTATCTTCGTACCGTGTTAGCCAGTAGATAGAAAAATATTTAGACTTGAGAGTCCTCAGTGGTTGATACCTTTTAATGGCTATTAAAAAGTCATGTGTTACATATGGATTTTACCCTTGATATTTTTTCACAGCAATCAGCTGTGATAAGTGGAGAGCCCCACAGTGCTACCCTAAGGAAATCGAATCATTACAAAGTGACCATTAAAATCAATAGTGTGTCCTTGTAACACACAGATGTAATGGATCCTTCAAAGCAACACATACGCTTTGAAGTTGTTCTTCACTACAGTCAAAGGACACAAAAAAATGTATTTTTCATCATAAACACTTATATATAGATACTAGAGTTGGCGTGAATTGATTAGCCAGACCCGGTCAATCGACCGCAACAGTAATCTGTGGTCGCTGGACGAGAGGCCTGAAGGGTGCCTCTTACCTCTCAGCATCTGCGGTTCTACTTTCAATTAACTGGCCCTATATGTGTCATTGCACCAGACCAGCTAATCAAAGAAAGAGCTGCCGATGTTGTGAGGAAAGAGATGGATCTTGGGGATCTTTTGCAGCGACCACAGATTACTGTTGCGGCTAAGGACCGGGGCTGTGAATCAATTCACATGAACTCTAATAGATACAGATGTGTGTAAAGGTAAGGCAATATTAGCAACTCTTCTGGACCATCTAGGAGATTCCCAAAAACGGAGACTTCCCAAACTACAGGAAGAGTCAGCGAATTTACTCCCATGTTGGGATTTGCCATCATTAGATGGATGACTAACATCCAAATTCATAGGGAGCATGGAAAATTATAACCTATTCCTTAAAAATGATGCGGCTCTTTTGGGAAAAATGTTGGACTCTGCAAGTCTGCAATCCATGTCCTCTCAGAAGATCATTCTAAAATACTTTACAAAGCGCCAAGATCCGATGTTAAGAGCGGGTCACATCCTACTTGGAGATCCGGGGTTAGAAAATCACTACGTATTGTGAATCGCAGATCTTCCATTTAGCTTGTGTGTATTTCATATTATATGTGTTCCTTTTCCTTTGGTGCTGAATAGGTTAACAACCCTTTCTATGCTGGGTAGAAACTTGCAGTTCCATCTTCCAGCTGTTCCTGACCTGGTCCTTTCCTCTCCCTATAAAATCTGGTCAGACCTTCTCTTCCTTGCCAGTGAAAGTTTTGCTTCCTACCTCCTTGGAGATCGTTGTTGCTACTGGAGATTGTTGCGTGCTGTTTTTGGGTGTATGCTTTCCTCATTGTCCTATTCCCATTCGGTTGGTACATTCTTATCCTTTCCTATATACTTCTCCACTTTTGGTGAGTGTTTATATGTTTGTCGCTTTCTGTTTTTATTGTTATCCCTGTCTGTCTTACGTGTTGATACACTAGCATTTCTGTCCCAGGCCTCCTGGGGGAGGAGACAGCTTAGGAAATAACAGGAGATCAGGAAGGCTGGTGGCCCAAACCTCCTCACCTTTAAAGGTACCTTTGGGAGCAGGGATAGTTAGGAACACAGTCCTAGGGACGGTTCAGGGCCCCTTTCCCTAATCACGAACAGTCACAGCTTGACACCCGATTACAAGATCTTTGATTGAGCCTCCACCTACCATGCTTCACTTGGTGTCTTCTCATGTGGCAGCGATATTATTGGCAACACCTAAGTATATCCCCTTTATCACAAATGAGGCAAGTACATAATACACCAAAAGCAAAAAACCTCATAACAACAAAGTATAGAAAACAAGTATGTTTTATTGAAAAATAGTACAAACACGATTAAAATGGCAATACCACAAGAACAGGAACAAGTGGGACTCAAACACTATACTTCCAACCAGACCATGTATATATGAGTAATCATTACCATGTGGTCATAATGAAGCTCCTATAAGCATTAGCCCACATGGGGTAAATACATTGACATTAGATACACAAGGTGTCACATAATGATACTGATTATAATATAGCTAAAGGTACATCAATAAAGGCAGGTGCTAATACATATAAGATGCAAAATAGTACATAGTCTGAAAATGTAGTAAAGGCATAGTTACGAAGACGGGAAGTAGCGTGAGAGACCCACCACTCACCTGACGCGCGTTTCGCTTAGAAATGCTTCGTCCAGGGGTGGTTGGGTGCTGGGTACTGGGTACCCAACCACCCCTGGACGAAGCATTTCTAAGCGAAACGCGCGTCGGGTGAGTGGTGGGTCTCTCACTCTACTTCCCGTCTTGGTAACTATGCCTTTACTACATTTTCAGACTATGTACTATTTTGCATCTTATATGTATTAGCACCTGCCTTTATTGATGTACCTTTAGCTATATTATAATCAGTATCATTATGTGACACCTTGAGTATCTAATGTCAATGTATTTACCCCATGTGGGCTAATGCTTATCGGAGCGTCATTATGACCACATGGTAATGATTACTCATATATACATGGTCTGGTTGGAAGTATAGTGTTTGAGTCCCACTTGTTCCTGTTCTTGTGATATTGCCATTTTAATCGTGTTTGTACTATTTTTCAATAAAACATACTTGTTTTCTATACTTTGTTGTTATGAGGTTTTTTGCTTTTGGTGTATAGCGATATTATTGGGCCACATCAGGATCCAGGTGAAGCTTTAATGTCAAAACCTTACACATTAGATAAAACTCAAATGAAATGGACGATTCTGATCCTAATGAATGATTGTTGGCTGATTTTGACCATCAATCAATGGATAAATGTTTGGAGTAGTTCAAAACACTGATGGACATGATGGATCCGTTCACTCGATGATCAGCACTGCCTTCAAAAAATTAAATATTGGCCAATGTAATCTGTGATATGCCATGCCATTGTCCCATTCTCATCTAATGTGTAGGAGGTCCTTGTACCTACGCTGTGTACGAGGCATTCACAAACTTTACAAATAAAATGAACATGAGCAGTTTGGTGACACACTTGACATCTAGCGAAGAAAATCTCGGGTATTAGGTTCTTAGTAACATAAGACATATACAAGAAAGGAAGACGGCAAGACAGAATAATCTGTCCTACACTCCAGGATATCATTTTTTATAAGTTTACTCCCTCCTTAAAACTTGGAACATTTCTTATTGCGTTTTGACCCGCATCCTACTTTGCGAAAAAAACAGTGTAAGAAGCAAACAAATAAAAAACAAAACACGGATGTTATGAAAGAGGAATGACACAAGCTATCCGTCTTCAGGCTCAGGCGCTAGCTGCTCTGGAAGGAAACCTGTTCGATATTAGATGGCCTTTCACTTGTACAAATGATGCCACAGCAAGTTTTTACCAAGTTATAAAAATTGTAGCAGCACAATAAATTGTAAGACAAAAAAGGAGAGAAATTCAATTTAACAAGAAACTTGTAACTTTTCACTTAAGGAGCTCCTACTTTCAGGACCAGGCAGAAAGAATGGGCGCTATATCAAACATCAATACCGTATGCTGCTCCTACAAGATTGCCCTCCGAATCAAAACTATATTTTATAACCCCGGGGAAATTTAGTACAAGTGTAGCAAAATTTCCTTTCATCTTGCTGATAGCTCATTTTTTTTGCCGAAGCCAAAAAAAGTGTAAAGATTATTTATACGGTAGAACATATATTATTTTTTTGCTTTGACAGTGAAGCATTTTGATAGCGGGACGTGCTTTTGTATTCAAACGCGTGCGAGGGGGACAGATGCCGAACTGATCGATGAGAAACGTCCATATTCCAATGGTTTTATAGCTGCATGAATTTATGCCTCCAGCACACATGGAGACCCGGAATATGAATATATTGGAAGGCAACATGCTGTGTGAAAACACAATATGCAATGTAAAAGAAATATATGCCCTACGTATAAATGTATTTTACCCTAAATGGACAGTAAACTATAAGGAGGAGGAAATGAAATGTGCGAGGAGGCATTCTCGGCTATATATTTGGCTTTAAAAAGAATAAATGCAATTACTTATCGGCTTGTTTTACAATCAAATGTATCACTACATGATGTCATAGAACAGAGGAAATATTACAAGTGATGTTCTCTCTCTCTCTTTCCTCCCCAGACTTCCGATCTAAAAAACGGACTTCCAGGAGAAGTCCGAGTTCGGAGTTCAGCACCGGGTACAAACCCCAAACTTTACAGTTTGGGTTCGCTCATCTCTAGTTGTAAATATAATCCAATCCCTGCTAAAGTTCTGCACGCCTTTCATTTTTTGCCAGTTATGGCGCTGTGCATTTGGCAGTGCAAATCTATTCCATTCACTTAAACAGTAAATTAGCTGCAGTACCTGAGAATGGCCACTGCACTGTTCTTGCTTACTTCCAGCCTTCCAGCTGCTGCAGAACCTCCTAACAGGTAAGCATGTGGGGGTACTGGATATTGGACCCCCATTGATCTGATATCGTTGACTTATTAAAAGGAAGCACCATTAAAATCTAAGTATTGGACAACCCCTTTAATCCATATTGCCTTAAAATTATTGGCTAGTGAATGAGTAAAGATGTGTATCTTCGTACCGTGTTAGCCAGTAGATGGAAAAATATTTAGAATTGAGAGTCCTCAGTGGTTGATACCTTTTAATGGCTAACTGAAAAGATGGTAACAAACTGCAAGCTTTCGAGACTACTCAGGTCTCTTCATCAGGCAAAGACTAATTCAGATTTTGTATTAGTCTTTGCCTGATGAAGAGACCTGAGTAGTCTCGAAAGCTTGCAGTTTGTTACCATCTTTTCAGTTAGCCATTAAAAGGTATCAACCACTGAGAACTCTCAATTCTAAATATTTTTCTGGCTAGTGAATGGTATTTTATTGGAGAGATAGGGCCCAAAATTGTTCTTGCATAGTGGTCCTTACTGCCTGTGATCGCCCCAGGTATATGGGGGTGGAATATTGAAAGGCAGCACCAAGTGGAGCCTGCATTTTTACTTTTCTGTTGGGGTTAGCACCATCATTAACCAGCAAGTCATCTGATAACACATGGCATATAGAACAGTGCCCTTCATAGCAACGTTGCAAAGGCAAAACGCATCGAATACCAGCTACGCTGTTAAAAATTAAACACTCGGACTAAAAACATTTAAACTGTTCTCTTTCATGAATTTCAAGGGCTTTCATTTTTAATCATTTTTTTTTCTCCGGCTACAATCATATCTGCTTTAAGGGCACAAAGGATTAATGAAAGCAGACTCCAGCAATGTGACCTTTACTTTGCATTAAAAATGCTTACTTGAGCAGTCTTCT
Source organism: Oophaga sylvatica (assembly GCA_033576555.1). Taxonomy (NCBI): domain Eukaryota; kingdom Metazoa; phylum Chordata; class Amphibia; order Anura; family Dendrobatidae; genus Oophaga; species Oophaga sylvatica. The sequence goes on along the minus strand of JARQOD010000009.1, from coordinate 89,272,361 downwards.
GCGGACCCTGAGAGCGGATTTCTGCTGAATACTAAAATCTGATACCATGTAATGTTTCACATGGATTTGTTCATAAAAACGGGGACGTTGCTCTATAAATTCCCTTCGATTGAAAACTAAAAAAAAAAATACCTATATCTTTTCTGTTTAGGGCAAAGATCAAACAGACTGGAAGTTGCAGCTGATATTGCGTAAGGTCGGTGAGTTCCGCTTCCTAGATGAACTGTGCTTACACCAGATGTGTCTCCATGCTGTTTGTCACTCTCGCTCAAGATCAGGTAGGAGTTACTCCAATCGTCTCGTAAAATCAAAAAAAAAAAAAAATCACACGTATTTATTGAGTTGGATTAAACATCTGTATAGATATAGATTCTCCAATCGAGAGCAAAATAAAAAAAAATATATGAAGCAAATTTGTAAATAATATTTACTGAAAATCCACTACTGTTTTGTGTATACAGCTTCTATGCAGAGCTATGTATTTCCATGAACTCTGGATTCATATTACAATCCAATTAGCGATGAGCGAATATGAAAAACAATTCAAATTTGGGCGTAAATTTGCCCAGGAAATTCAATTCTCATCGAAAGTATTCCATGCAAATTAAATTTAACCTATTATGCTTTGGGGTATCTTCAGACTCCAGAACAAAGTAAAAGTACTGTCAAAAATAAATAAAAGTAAGTTTAAAAAGATTAAAAATGCTCACATCGCAGCTCAGCCTCTCGCCAGCTCGTGCGGTGTCATGTCCTACTTGGCAGCGGGAGCTTCGGCACAGAGTAAAGATGGAGGGAGAAGACATCATGGATGGTGAAGAAGTAAAGAAGAAGCCAGAAGGAGAAAAGGTGGTGTGGTGTGACTCCCTTTCCTTAAAGGGAGTCTATCGACACAAAATTGACTGTTCAAACCAAGCAGCCTTGGTGTGGCCAAATATTTTCTGCACCTTCCCAACTACTTGTTTTCCATCTATATCCACCCCCTCTTCTTTGATTGAAAGCTCTGACCAGAGAAGATCGGAAGTCGATGGAAAACAAGTGGATGGGAAGGTGCACTGAAATGTTTCATCGCACCAGGGATGCACTGAGAGACTGTACTTGGTTTGATCAGTCATTCGGCTCTGAACAGATCCACAAAATGGCATTTGCTAATTTTGCTAAATTTACAAGTGAACCAAAAAATATTCGGACTCCTGAAAATTATTATTTTTTTTTTTTGCAAAATTCAAGGTGAATTCAAATTGCATCACATTGATTTGCTCACCTTTACCCTCTTTCTGTCGCTAATTCTTCCCACCATATATTTGGCTTTCAAGAAGTTGTAGTTTTCCTACAGGTTGGAGCCCACAGGTTTAGAAAATTCTTCAAATTAAAACTTTTCCTTTACGGTATTGTCTATATTGATTTTGCTCTAATCATCGTAATGTTGTTTGAAGACATAACAAATTAGCAATCGAGAGGAGGAGAAGTCGGGAACGCGAGGACTGAATTATGATGTATGGTTCCAGCAGCATATATCATACAAGGCATATTTATATTCCCATCAGGTCCTGTCTTGGCACTTCATTGCTCTGCCTAATCTGACTGGTAATGGCCCTTAAATGGATGACTGAACTGAATTGTTACCAAGTGGAAACCAGTAAAATATCATTGCTGCAAATATTAACCCTCTCGCCATCAGGTTCTTAATTTGCTGCATTTATATCTTTGTACAAAATATATTTAGATGTCCCCTTGCTTTTTTAAGGTTGACTCACCCTTTTGTTCCTCTTTATGCCTCAGTAATACCATTCTTAATTAAGAAATACAATTGTTACATTGGTTTTGGACTAAAAGAGCAA
>JARQOD010000009.1:89175363-89270423 GCA_033576555.1 Oophaga sylvatica | reverse complement strand
TGCTCTGATGGCCGATAGAAGATGTAAAAATGTGGAAACCTGCCTTCACGGGGGAAAGCTTTGCCGGCATTTTGTTAAATTAAGCACGTACCAGCAAAAAAAGTGCATTACAAATGTATTTAAATTTATTTGCAATGTCTTTAAATTTATCCTCTGCACATTTCCCGAGACCTTCTCAGACTAAAGTGTTCAAAGCTGCAGAAAGCCTTTGCTTTATTGGCTATAGCTAATTGACTGGCATAAACGCCTTTTTTGTGTCCTGATTATAGAATCCTGAGTGCAAATCACAAGACACCACTGTCTGAATACCACCACATAGTTACACCATCATTATCTGTCTGTAGCATTAGTGCCAATTGACCTTAGCATATGATAATGACTTTTTTTTGTAAGGTTGTTCTCTTCAGTCAAAGAAAGGCAGAACAAAGTGCTAGTCTTTAATGATGGATCCAGAATAGGTTGTCCTCATTAAAACAATTGCTATGGCCATGATTGAGACACACACATACTTCATCCTCAAGAACCCTTCAAGCTGTATCCTTTCTTGATAAGGATTTCACTCCGCTCTTTGCAGTTTTCAGCTCAGAGTCCATTGAACTTCTTTGCCTTGAAAATGTAAGCTTGTTGCAAATGAGGGGCAGGCAGAAAATGAACATTACAAGCAGACAAAAAAAAATGAAAGCATGGTGGCAATTTGAATAGGTGGCGGAAGGATTGCTATCATTTTGTTGTATACTCATTGTAGTCTTCCGTTTGTTCCTGAAATGTCTTTTTTGTTCATGGTCCTACTTTCTGAAAAAGGCCTTATTACAAGAATAAGGTGAATATAAACAGTATCAAACGATCATCATCGCAACCAGTGTCGGTAATGACTACCTGGCACAATGCTCCATGCTGGTATTTTTGATGTGATAGTGTTTTCAATTGTGCAGCAGCTATCAAACATTGGTTGTTTGTATTTTTGACATTAGTCGGTTCTCCTACTGACTGTATGGAGACGTTTTGATACCATATGAGCAGAGTTCCTTTTCCGGCAGCAAATTTATATGCCAAGCTGAACATTTTCTAACTCATCCATATTCCAGACAACACCTTTCCTTAGATTTTCCTTTGTACCAGATGTTCCACAACTTCTGTCTTCTTCACCTCTCCGATGTCCCTGTCATTCCTTCTCCAGATCTTCTATATATTAGACCGCTCTTTGCTCAACCCTCCTATATGCATGGTTACTTTTTCTTCAGATCTCCGATATGTCAAACTAAATGTTTCGCACCTGTCTCAGATCCGGGCTTTGCTCCTCTCACCCAATTACGTTGAACTCTGTTGTGTTCCATGTCGGGTTTTGCAGATGGCATGATCATCTGCCTTGTCCTATATAAGGCCTAACAAGACACACACCTGGTCTTAGTATTAAGATTTTCTAATTCCTCCTGAATGCTATTTGCTACCTGTTCCCTGTCTTTCAGCACCTTTGCTGCTGCTCCCGTTCTTCCAGGATCTCTGCTATGTGTCAGCCTGTTTCTTACAGGACGTCTCCAGTCCGCCTGCGGTCTCCAAGACCTCTGCTATGTGTCTGCCCGCATCTTACAGGACGTCTCCAGTCCACCTGCGGTCTCCAAGACCTCTGCTATGTGTCTGCCCGCATCTTACAGGACATCTCCAGTCCACCTGCGGTCTCCAGGACCTCTGCTATGTGTTTGCCCCATCTTTCAGGACGTCTCCAGTCCACCTGCGGTCTCCAAGACCTGTGTTATGTGTTTGCCCGCATCTTTCTGGACGTCTCCAGTCCACCTGCAGTCTCCAGGACCTCTGCCACCTGTTTTAAGACTGCTGTCTACAGTATCTGCAGTATTTGCGTAATCTCTGCTACCTGTTTCCCTCATGTCTCATCTGCCTGATGCACTGGTGCCCATTGTCCATGGCCCGTGTGCTCAGCTTGCGTTCTACAGCTGTCTCATTACCAATGAATGGAGCGGAGGCTGAGCATGCGTACCTCGGCTCCATTCAAAATCTCGGGAACGTTGGGGGTTCAAGCGGTCGGATCACCAGTGATCAGCAAGTAAGGCTGGATTCACATTGCTTTATGGCAGTCCGTCTGACGGATTGCGTTACAACGTGGCATTAACACGATGTAACGCATCCCTGAAAGCACCCATAGACTGCCATAACAAGCGCATCGCTAACGCATGTCATAATCGGCATGCGTTAGCAATGTGCCGTCATGCTGTGACGGACCCTCGGACGCGGTCTGCAGGTTTCTAGAGTCCGTCACTACTAGCGCAGATGGAGCCTCTGCGCTAGCGCGATCGCATAGCGAAATGAAAAAAGGCAGTTGCGTTAGCGCAGTCCGTTTAACGCATGCGTTGTACAGACGGCCCTAACGCAATGTGAACCTAGCCTTACACTTCATCATGTGGATACCTCATCATGTGGATAGTGGCTGACTTGGTTTTTTTTTTTTTGGGGGGGAATAACCCATTATTTTATTTTCAATATTTTATTTAATTAAAAGTGTTAATAAAAAATGCCATTGACCATGGAGCCCAATTGTTTATGACTCTACTCCTGGATTGCGTAGATAAACCTACAGTTTCTACTCATTTTTTTCCTTTAAAATACATTTTACGTACTATTTTCTTATAGCATTAATGGATCCTAGTTTGAAAATTTTAAATGTTTGTGGCGAGAAAATTTTTTGGATCCAATGAAGCGTTGATAATCCAATCAGACATCCTTGACTTAAAAGTCTATCCATTACTGGTTGCTTTGGACCTTGCATTCAGGACCCCTTGCCGTGCCCACCTTAGAGATTTTAGTCTTCCAGATAGTGACATTTTCACTGCTTCTTGGCATGTAGTGAAGTTTCAGAAATCCACATCCTCCTACAGCACAGATGGTGTGGATCGCAGTGAAAATTAGCACAGGGACCAATACCAGTCAAAGATAGCGCTGCTCTGCTGCAGACAGTGTGCAGATGTAACATAGAAAAAAGGAGATAAAAGAAGATATAGCAATTATTTCCAGTTGGCAGTTCAGCTTATGCTTAACTTTTCACTTTCCAAAGCATTACTAATCCAGTAAGAAAACATTCACAAAAATACCATATTTTAGAAAAACACTCCCGACTCTTTCCCTGGTTCACCGATTTATGGAAAAAAAAAACATCCTACGCCGCTCTAACAGTCCAGGAATCCGACATAACCCACATTGAAAACCTGAAAAATATGTCATGATGGCACTGTGCCTTGTTCACCAACTTATTATAAAAAGTTCCCACACAGGCCGAGTTTCCCACAATGTTCCCCAAATCAATCGTCCAAAGCCTATTAGACCTCGGTTTAGGCTCCATAAGCTTTATTCGCAGCCACTCCCGGCTTACGCTGTGTTTTGCGAGGCCCGGCGACTTGAAAAGCGGTAATGTTACAGACATCACCGCTCTTCACAGTCTCTGGTCTTGTAGAGTGCAGCGCAATCAGGGAGTGGCTGTTGCTAAAGCTTATAGAGCCTCAGAACGAAGCTCAATAAGCATTGGACAACAGATTTTGGGAACATTGTGGAAATGCTGGATTGCGTCGGACTTTTGTGGAATTTTTTTTAAGGTAAAATAAATTGGTGAAGAGGGACGGTGTTTTGCATCTCTCTTTTTATGCTTTTCAAGTTTCCACTTGTGGACTACGAAGGATTTCCAAGTCTGGATTTTTTTTCATAATTTGGTGAACTTAAGAGTTGGGAAATGTTTTCTAAATAAAGTATTTTTCTACATGTTTGTGTGTTTTTTTCTTTTTAGTACGGGTTAGTAATAAGGTTATCTGATAGACACCTCTCCATTACTAACACCAGGGCTTTATGTCAGCTGTGTTTTGGACAATTCATAGCGGACATCAACCCCAACTACCATTACCCCGATCGCCACCACACCAGGCATTAGTAAGAGCTGAGGCAAAGAGCCAGAATTTGGGCGCATCTATGTGAGGCATCACTTCTGGGGCGGCTGTGGGCTGGTATTTCTAGGCAGGGAAGGCACAATAACAAGGACATTCCAAACCTAATAATATCTCCTCTCAGCTGTCAGCTTTACCTTTGCTGGTTGCCAAAAATGGGAGTGAATGCCACCTCATTTTTTTCATTTATTTATTAGGTTAATACATTCAAGGCACAAAATTTATATCTCACGGATATGTGTCTATCTATCTCTTTGCACATCTTTAACATATAAACATCTGTCATTTCTATTCTGCATTCTATTCTGGTACATGTCATGTGGATGTCACACGGATGGCACACAGATGGTATACACTTACACATGGATGGCCAATAGAAAACCACACGGATAGTAACAAAGGACCATCTCATGCATACGTTGTTTTAAGAGGACATAAAGAGTAGTGAGAAAGTGCAAAACCATTGCAAAAACAAACGTTTTTGCAGCGTTTTTTGTGAATAAAGCTAAAACATTTTTTAACATGTACTGTAGATAAAACACACAAGTAATCTGCACAAAAAAAACGGCAAAAATAGCGCTGCTAAAGAAGCTGCAAAAACACTGAAAAAAGGGCATTTTAAATGTAGCATTTTTACTGCCAAGTGAGCAGATTTTGGTTGCTGAAAAAAAACGCAGCAAAAACGAAATGTGTGAATATAGCCTTAGACTCACAACTTTATATTTCTTTCTTTATCAGGACATATAATGTTATAATAATGTAACTCTGTCTATATGTCAATTATATTTTGCTGATTAGAAAATTTAAATTATTGTAATACAAATTTCAACCACTAGATGGAGCATTATAGAAGCCTGCCTGAAGAACAACACTAAACAGCACACCAGGTGGTTAGGGGTGGTATTGCATGTACACTTTTTTTTTTTTAAACGTGGATATGTGAATTGTAAAAAAATAAACAGAATCAAACTCAGACTTTGCAGGATTTATTGGCGCTATAAGTTATCTGTCTAAAGCCTCTTTCAAGGATGGCGCAAACACAGACATTTTTTAGATGACTAAAACTGTTGTTTACATGGTAAGGGCAACTGGCATGGTAGTCACAGAGGTTTCACAAGAGGCAACAGACATGATGGTTACAATAGTGTTACTAAGAGCTATAATTATATATTCAATATTTAGGGTGCCAACCTCCATGGCAAGTTACATTTTGTTATAGGGTCCAGTAGGAACTTTTTAGGGTTATTGCCCCTTATTCTCTTATACCTACCAGCTAGGTAGGAGATGACATTAGGTGTCATGAAGATCTTTTCCAAAGGGAAAGTCTAAAATAAAATGGTACATATGAATATTTGTGAGAGGGAATTTTGGTTTTCATATTTATGTGTTTATCTGTTCTCTGGTTGTAACTTATTTCAGGTCAGGCAAATGCAGGAATAATTACAGAAGAGTTGATATTATCCATAATTATATCAGGCTGAATAAATACAGACCGGGGACTGTTATCTTTTCTTTACACAGTGTAATTATATTTCCAGGTTAAATAGAATTGATTAATGAAGCAAATATTTTCAGCTTTCTGTAAATTTTTAAACAAAAGTTGTATTAGGCATTTATGGTAAATCTACGAGATAAGCCATAAACGTCTGGTAGATCCAGGATCAGCTATGGAACCCCAAGATTTTGGAAAACGGGGTGTGTTCACAGATTACCATCTCCTTTCTATGGTTACTAAAAAGCCAAACAAACTTCAGACTTCTCCCGGAAGTGGTGGCTAGTATTTTTCTTATCCAAGATATTGGTGTGGTTCCCTGTGGGTGACGGGAAAGTACGTAAACAGATTATGGGGTCCAATGTAAAACAGCCGCCTCCTATCTAGTATGTAGCCCCCCGAAGGATCACAGCTATGCGGCCAATAACTGTGGCCATCTTACTTTTCACCTATCTCTCCTAGAATACCGTATTTGAAAAACTACAGAGTTTAAAGCAATTCAAGTTATTGTTTTATGTTTTTTTGGGCTTGTAGCTGACACCATACATTTTATTTTTTTTATTGTGTGGCTTCTTTTATTGAGGCATTTTTAACATGTGATTTTGTTTCTTTACAGAAGTCTATAGGGAAATAAAGAAAAATGCCATAACAAGAGTAGGTTGAAGCGCTAAAAAAAAAACACCAATAGTCTAAGAAAGCATCAAAAGTGAGAAAAAAAACAATCAAATAGTGATGAGCAAGCAGTAACAGACATTGAGAAAATCGGCACAATTATAAAAATGACACTCTGATTAGAGTGTGATCAGAGTGAGATCCGATTCTCTCAGATGATTAGATGGAGAGAAAAAAATGTCTTCTTCTTCTCCATTCTGCCATTGTGCTGAAATCAGACTGCACTCAGATGTCACCCAAGTGCAGTCCGATGTTTTACACTTTGACTTGCATGGCCCATCCAAATATGGAATGCAAATCAAGCAAGCCTCAATTCTTTCACCAGAGGGCTCTATAGGTAGAAAAAAAATCAAACAAGTGTATGATCCCAAAAAATAATTTGTCTGATGTTTTGTCGGAACCCAGTCTGACCGATAATAGACTTGTGTGCACCTGCCCTTAGTCTGGAGCTTTAACCCCAGGACTTTGAAAACAGTCAGTCTTGTAGAAGTCTTACTGAAAACAATAGGATGATCTTCAGCTGATCTGTTACATCCGTGACTGGTGGAAGACTCTCTCCTTAACCATGGAGTTGGGACAGATAGGGGGGAGGCTCCTGCTGCAGCCAGTCTTACAGTTCAGTGTGGATGAAGGGGGACAAGGTTGAGCTCTTGAGTCATGATGAAAATTTCTTTCTATTTTAATTGTTACATGGGACAGAATAGGAACAAAGAAAAGGAATAGAAGGGAAAAAAGGAAACTGCTATTGCTTGGTGTACAGGAGACTATTCTGAACATATACAGTAGACATACAGAAAACCTCTACAGGAGAGACAGGCAAACTAGACCATATGCCTTCCCTCTGGGTATCCCTTGGCACTGAGGCTCTGGCAACATATATTCCTTGGTGCGGGAGCCAGAGAAAGATGCTTAATGGCTTTCAGACGCTGATATGAGTTCTGTGACCATGTGGGTCCCTCTTCAGTTGTTGCAGGAGATGAGTTTGAATTACAGCTCAGTCTGGCTTGCCAAGCTTTCTCCGCTATTCCAGCCGACCAGCTTGCCAACAGGATTTATAGAGTATTTAGCTTGGGTATCAATGGAGAAGGCAGCATTGTGTGATAGGACCTCCATGCCAGAGATGCTTATCAACAGAAAAGGAAATGACTCCTGTACTTTCCTCCTTGCACGAAGCGTTGCCGCTCTGGAAAGCCTTCATACAATCACATACAAGGATGGAGGGAGTTAATCCTGAGCGCTTTGATATCACCTTGCCATATGAGAGAACCTGATATAACTCCAGCTTGGCAAATGAGTCACTCTCGAGTAGATATCACATCATCAGCTGCTAAAAAAAAAGCAAAAAAATCTAAAAAACCAAGTGCGATTGGCCGAAATAATGTTTTCAGCTGCAAAATCTAACCATTGCACCTGGTCATAGTAGCAAAAACCTGGCAAAGGTCTGCAACCAGCTGTCATCTGCAGCTTCATCTCAGTGATGGGAGATATAACTTACGCGCCGGTATTTTTCATCTTGTGCGGAATATATTTTAACTATTTGATTGTTGTAAACTAGTGATGAGAGAGTATGCTCGTTGCTCGGGTGGTCTCCGAGTATTTGGGCGTGCTCGGAGATTTAGTTTGTGTCGACGCAGCTGCATGATTTGCGACTGCTAGACAGCCTGAATACATGTGTGGATTCTCTAGCAAACAGGCATCCCCCACATGTATTCAGGCTGTCTAGCAGCCGCAAATCATGCAGCTGCGTCGACACACACTAAATCTCTGAGCACGCCAAAATACTTGGAGATCACCCGAGCAATGAGTATACTCGCTCATGACTATTGTAAACCTCTTATCATTAAAAATTCATACAGCTCGATCTGCAGCAGTCATTGGGGTGCAGCCCGAAGTGATAATCCGTTTGCACCATGTGTCTTCCGTAGGCCAAGTATTATGGAAAAAATCAGAGAATAGTGATCTGTCAGCACGAAAAAACTGTTCAAACCAAGCTCAGACAATGGGCATAGCGCCTTCCCAACTACTTATTTTCCATTTATTCCATCCTTCTCTGATTCCTGTAAAACAAGAGCTGTCAATCAAGAAAAAATGGTGGTGGAATTAGATGGAAAATAAGTAGGTGGGAAGATGCAATGGATTGCTTTGCTAGAATAGGTATGTACCGAGCACCGGTGCATTGTTTGAACAGTCATTTTGTGCTGATAGACTTCATTGAAAGATTCATAGAATCATAGACTGTTAGAGTGGGAAGGGACCTCCAGGGTCATCATGTCCAACCCCCTGCTCAGTGCAGGATTCAATAAACCATCTCAGACAGATGTCTGTCCAGCCTCTGTTTGAAGACTTCCATTGAAGGAGAACTCACCACCTCTGTGGCAGCCTGTTCACTCATTGATCACCCTCACTGTCAACAAGTTTTTTCTAATATTTAATCTGTATCTCCTCTCTTCATTCCATTGGTTCTCGTGTTTCCATGTGCAAATGAGAATAAGGATGATCCCTCTACACTGTGACAGCCCTTCAGATATTTGTAGACAGCTATTAAGTCTCTTAGCCTTCTTTTTTGCAAGCTAAACATTTCCAGATCCTTTAACCGTTCCTCGTAGGACATACTTTGCAGTCCGCTCACATTCCTGGTCGCTCTTCTCCAAACTTGCTCCAGTTTTTCAATATCTTTTTTACAATGTGGTGCCCAGAACTGGACCAAAAAAGAGGACCTGTCAGCTCTCCAAGTCTCCGGACATGTCTGTTTTAGTAAATATGTGATTTCACCATCAAATAAGGATGGAACACATTTTCTTACAGTTCTGCATTGTGTCATTTCTTTTTTATTCCTCCTGGGAAAACATGAATATATTGACCTCTGGCTATTGCCATTTCCTTTATTATTTCAGTGCGCACCTATATAGTCTGAAATTGTGAGCACTGATTGAACAGAAAAACTGACCTATTATTTTGGTCAGAGTGTGGTCCGAGTTTCAAACGTTTCTCTCTAATGTTGCAAAAAAAATGACGAGTTTCTCCACCTTCTCCTTTCTGATAGTCCATGAAAATCAGACTGCACTTGGATGTCATCTGAGTGCGGTCTGATTTTTCCACAGACCCATAGACTTTCATTGCTGATTTTGAATCCCCATATCAAAATCAGACATGTCTCCGTGATTTTCTGCAGACTGTTCGATCCACTAAAAATTACGGACATGTAACAGACCCCATAGACTATCATAGCTACAAGTGCTATCCGTGAAAACCAAGGATAGCACTCGTACTAGAAATTTGGACTTGTATATGAGGCCTTAGAGATGACAGGGGTGATGAAGAGGGGATTGTACACAGACTTCCACAGTGTGAAAAGAGGAGAAAGTATTTACAGTCTCAGAGAGGGAAGAGAAAACAGGCTAGAGATAAGAAGGAAAGAACATGAAGAGAAAATAAGTGCATGATAGAAGCTGTGCTAATGAAGACTGCAGCACTCTGGATACATGCAGACTGCACATCCAGCCTATATTAGGCCGGTCTCACACGTCCAGATATTTCCGCTACCGGAAAAATTGGTACCGGAGATATTCGTGTCCGTGTGTCTGTGTAAATACATGGTTTATACGTGTGGCACACTTGTGCCGCATCAGGACCACACGGACGGCGGCAGCTGAACTCCTAGGTGCTGAGGTCACAGGAGTTCAGCTGTCAGCGAACAGAGTCTAAGTGACGTCACCGCTCATCACTGAGCCTGTGCGCGCTGCTTCCATTGATTCCCCAGTAGTTTACAGTCGGAGCGCATAAGCAGCACTCCAGCTGTAAACTGATTAACCCCCGAGATGGATTTACGCTGTGGGACTTGACTGTACGGCGGACAGGTATGGGATATTGTTGCTTTTGTATTTTATATTTTTTCCAGGAGATCGAGGGCTTCAAAATGGAATGGGAGTGTAATAAAGATTTTTAAACTGTGTAGTGTATTCTTTCATTAAAACACTTTATTCTTATTGTGTGTGTTTATTTAACCCTTGAATAACTCTTATTGACACCTATTCATTACTAAGCCTGGCTTAATGTCACCTTATAATAGAAAGGTGACATTAACCCTTATTACCCCACTTGCCACCTCTACAGGGCAAGTGGGAAGAACCTGTCAAAGCTCCAGAAAGCTGCATTTTCTGGGCAGTTGCGGGCTGCTGTTTTTAGGCTGGGGGGGCCCATATTCATGGCCCCTTACCAGCCTGAGAATAGCAGCCCGCACCTGTATAGTTTGCCGAGTTGGTTCAAAAACTAAGGGGGACCCCAAGTCGGGTTTTTCATTTCTTCTCCCTGCTCTCTGTTGCCGGCAGAGCAGGGAGAATAATGACAGGGAGCTTCAGCACTACAAGCAGGGGAACAGCGCTTACTGTAGCACTTCTTCCCCGGCGGCCATCCGTGAGCACGGAGGACAGTGTGAACTGTTCTCTGTGAGCACGTGTACAGCACGTTTTTTGCGAACGGTGAGCTCCCACGAACACTGACATGTCTCCGTGTTTTGCACACGGACACACTGACATGTGAAACTGGCCTTACTGAGAGAAACACTCCCACAAGAGAACAATCTGAAATGTAGATCAGGATGCAATAATAATAATATACACATATATTTACATGTTTAAGCTAATATCCATATCATTGTAAGACTAGTCTTTTAAAAAAGATTTAATAGAAATTATATGAGTTGGCCAACAACCCAATAAATATCAGACTTTCATATTTTTACGGAATCTTAATGATGACAGACACATTTTTGAAGGGCTCTTAACAGTGCGCGAGCTCTTTTATCCTGACAGTGCTTTCTATATGGTATGTGATAGCTCGCTATAGTAATGCTCCGACAGGCATCACTTACAAATATTTGTTCTGTGAGCAATGAAAACATACATTATCAGCTGATAGATCGGTATAATGCCGCATTTATTGTACTTAGATTTTACATTTCAAAACAAATTAGTCTTTTCAAGCTGAAACTAAAAGCCTTTGCAGGGTTGAAGTTTTTTTTTTCTGTGCGTCCTTTAGCTGGTTGCTAAGTAGGTATTCAGTCTCTTCCATTAATGCGGTACAACAGAGGATACAGGGTGACAATGACTCTGCTGCTAACTGGATCAAATTAATGTAATTAGCGTATCATTTACCTGAAATTGTTTTGTAACAAACCGTTAATGAATTGCGTAGGTTTGCTCCACACCATTGTCAGAAAAATAATTAGTCTCATCACGGCACTTAAGGCTTTGCATAAAACACCCCAAACAAAATGCACATAAATTAGACTTATGACACAGATCTACGAGGGAAGGCACAAAGAGCACAAAGAGCAACGCGTCGGGTACAAAGGCACATTCTCATGTTGGGGGCTGTGGTTAGGAGAGTATTGAAACGCCATGTCAATGTTGAATCGTGTCCCATATAGACAGAGTGGATGCGGTAAAGGGTTTTCTGGGACTTCAAGATTGATGACCTATCCTTAGTAGTGATGAGAGAGCATGCTCGCCACTCAAGAGAGCATCAGGATGCTCAGGTACTCATTGAGTATCGCGGGTGCTCCCGCTTGTTTATTGGCTGTCTAACAGCCGCGCAACATATGGGGCGGGGACTTGAGCACTCGCGATACTCGATGTGTGTCCGAGCACCCCAATGTTCACTCGAGTGCCGAGTACACTCCCTGAACCCTAATGCTTAGGATAAGACATCAACATCCGATCGGTGGCCCGACTCGTAGATTCACTGATAAAAGGGGCCATGGCACATTGGAAGTGGCGCAGAGCTACGCAGTGTAAGGGGCTGTGTCATTTAACCCCTTCACACCGTGGCCATTCTTCGTTTTTTTCGTTTTCCTTTTTGTTTTTTCCTCATCTTCTTCCAAGAGCCAAAACTTTTTTATTCTTCCGTATGAGGTCTTGTTTTTTTTTTTCCAGGACAAGTTAGACTTTTGAATGACACCATTGAACTGGAAAGTGGAAAAAAAAAATTCCAAGTGAGTTAAAAATTACAAAAAAAGAGTGCAGTTTCACAATTGTTTTTTGAGGGGTTTTATTTGCTATGTTCAGTACATGACAAAACCTAAGATAAAAACAAAATGAGCAAATACCCTACAGTAAAGAAATAACTTACACTATACAGCAAGGCCACTAGAGGAGACTCAAGGTCTCCAAAAATTCAATATAAACAGCAAACAAAAAGGCAGCAAAGCTCACCTGCCCAGATCTCAGAACAAATGCACTACAGGGTGCAGCCAGCCCATAAAGCAAGATGTTAGCAGCACAGGTGCAAAATACCAGATGAAACAGCCACTCTCCACATACCCATTCAGGGAGGGGGTGACTGCTCAGTATACAATTGCACAATAAAGGCCCGCATAGGATGCCATTCACACAAGGATACTGCACAGTGTCTGGTTCACAGCCTATTAGTCACGCCCCTACTATTCGAACAGGTGGGATGGCCAGTACACTCTCAATGTGCAACAGTGTGAACACCCCTCATGTGAGACCAAATGTGCTTGAGCTTGGCTGCACCCCAAAAAATAAAGTGCAAAAAATACAAAAATAGTGGGGCCTTTATTGTGCAATTGTATACTGGGCAGCCACCCCCTCCCTGAATGGGTATGTGGAGAGTGGCTGTTTGATCTGGTATTTTGCACCTGTGCTGCTAACATCTTGCTTCATGGGCTGGCTGCACCCTGTAGTGCATTTGTTCTGAGATCTGGGCAGGTGAGTGTTGCTGCCTTTTTGTTTGCTGTTTATAAAGAAATAACTTAATATCAATAGTGCATGAAAATAACGTAGGGTACATAGTTAATGTGATTTTACTTAAAAAAAAAAGTAAAACCCATCCCACCCCTTCAAGGCGACCTTATTCGGGACGGTCCTAACCTCTAGCATTAAAACCTTACCATACTGTATGACAAGTGACGTGAATGTGACTAAGGGACGAGCAGGACAGAGACCCCGATGAACGGACACCAAACCATGGGGAGCTATATAAGCTAGTCCAGCTCAAAGAAAAGGGAGGCCGCACTCTTGTTTGCACAAAATGCAAAAATCTTAAACAAAACCCTAAAACCTCAAAGAGATTAACTGGAATATAAGTTGGTGTGCATGCAGCGTGTAGGCGCCTGTTCACACTGGCCAATAAACAAACAAAACACAAGATAAAACAAAATGAGCAAATACCCTACAGCAAATAAATAGCAATATTGCATTAAAATAACATAGGTTACTTAGTTAACTTGATTTTAATCACTTACTGCCATCGGACGTACTATCCCGTCCATGGTACCTGGGCCCGTATGACTGGGGACGGGATAGTGCGTCTCGTGCGATCGGACGCGCTCCCGGGGGGAGCGCAGCCGATCGCGGCCGGGTGTCAGCTGATTATCACAGCTGACACCCATGACTGTGTGTCAGGAGCAGTCACGGACCGCTCCCGGCACATTAACCCCTTGCACACCGCGATCAAACATGATCGCGGTGTACTGGGGGCACAGGGGAGGATCGCACAGGGTGGGGGCTCCCTGCGTGCCCCCCTGAGACCCTCAGAGCAGCGCGATGTGATCGCGCTGTTCTGAGGGCTTCCTCCCTCCCAGGACCCGGATCCAAGATGGCGCCGGGGTCCTGGAGGGAGGCGGCTACCTCAGTGCCTGCCGAGAGCAGGCACTGAGAAGCCTGCTGCACTGCCTGAGCGATCGCTGGTGTGACAGAGTGCTGTGCACACTGTCACACCAGCGATCTGATAAAATACAGTGATGTTCCACCCTGGGACAAAGTAAAAAAGTTAAAAAAATAAAAATAAACATGTTTTAAAAAAAAATCCAAAATAAATAAAAAATATATATATATTCCCCAATAAATTCACTTCTTCCTGTAAATAAAAAAAACAAAGCAATAAAAGTACACATATTTGGTATCACCGCGTCCGTAACGACCCCCCTATAAAATTGTCCCACTAGTTAACCCCTTTAGTGAACCCCTTAAAAAAAAAAAAAAAAAGCGAAGCAAAAAATCAATACTTTATCATCATACCGCCGAACAAAAAGTGGAATAACACGCGATCAAAAAGACCGATATAAATAAACATGGTACCGCTGAAAACGTCATCTTGTCCCGCAAAAAACGAGCTACAATACAGCATCATCAGTGAAAAAATAAAAAAGTTATAGCTCGCAGAATAAAGCGATGCAAAAATAATTATTTTTTATATAAAATTGTTTTTATTCTATAAAAGCGCCAAAACATGAAAAAATTTATATAAATGAGGTATCGCCATAATCGTACTGACCCGAAGAATAAAACTGCTTTATCAATTTTACCACACGCGGAACGGTATAAACGCCTCCCCCAAAAGAAATTCATGAATTGCTGATTTTTGTTCATTCTAACCTCCCAAAAATCGAAATAAAAAGCGATCAAAAAACGTCACGTGCTCAAAAATGGTACCAATAAAAACGTCAACTCGTCCCGCAAAAAAATAAGACCTCACATGACTCTGTGGGCCAAAATATGCAATAAAAAGCGTCTTTTAGCGTGACAGCTGCCAATCATAAAAACCCGCTATAAATAGTAAATCAAACCCCCCTTTATCACCCCCTTAGTAAGGAAAAATAATAAAATAAAAAAAAAGTATTTATTTCCATTTTCCCATTAGGGTTAGGGTTAGGGTTGCGGCTAAAGTTAGGGTTAGGGTTGGCGCTAAAGTTAGGATTAGGATTAGGGTTGGGATTAGGGGTGTGTTAGGGTTAGGTTTGTGGTTAGGGTTGGGACTAGGGTTAGGGTGTGTTGGGGTTAGGGTTGGAGTTAGAATTGGGGGGTTTCCGCTGTTTAGGCACATCAGGGGCTCTCCAAATGTGACATGGCGTCTGATCTCAATCCAGCCAATTCTGCGTTGAAAAAGTCAAACGGTGCTCCTTCACTTCTCAGCTCTGCCATGCGTCCAAACAGTAGTTTATCCCCACATATGGGGTATCAGCGTACTCTGGACCCCAAGAGTTATTGTGCAATTTGTCCTATTTCTTCTGTTACCCTTGGGAAAATAAAAAACTGGGGGCGAAAATATCATATTTGTACAAAAAAAAATATTTTTTTGTTTTTACGGCTGTACATTATAAACTTCTGTGAAGCACTTGGGGCTTCATAGCACTCACCACACATCTAGATAAGTTCCTTGTGGGGTCTATTTTCCAAAATGGGGTCACTTGTTGGGGATTTCCACTGTTTAGGCGCATCAGGGGCTCTCCAAATGCGACATGACGCCCCCAGACCATTCCATCAAAGTCTGCAATCCAAAACGTCACTACTTCCCTTCCGAGCCCCAACGTGTACCCATACAGTAGTTTTCTCCCACATATTGGATATCAGCGTACTCAGGACAAATTGGACAACAACTTTTGGGGTCCAATTTCTCCTGTTACCCTTGTAAAAATAAAATATTGGGGCAAAAAAAATCATTTTTGCAAAAAAAAAAAGGATTTTTTATTTTTACGGCTGTGCGTTATAAACTTCTGTGAAGCACTTCGGGGTTCAAAGTGCTCACCACACATCTAGACAAGTTCCTTGTGGGGTCTATTTTCCAAAATGGGGTCACTTGTGGGGGGTTTCCACTGTTTAGGCGCATCAGGGGCTCTCCAAATGCGACATGACGCCCCCAGACCATTCCATCAAAGTCTGCAATCCAAAACGTCACTACTTCCCTTCCGAGCCCTGACGTGCGCCCATACAGTAGTTTTCTCCCACATATTGGTATCAGCGTACTCAGGACAAATTGGACAACAACTTTTGGGGACCAATTTCTCCTGTTACCCTTGTGAAAATAAAATATTGGGGGCGAAAAAATCATTTTTGTAAAAAAAAAAGATTTTTTATTTTTACGGCTGTACGTTATAAACTTCTGTGAAGCACTTCGGGGTTCAAAGTGCTCACCACACATCTAGATAAGTTCCTTGTGGGGTCTATTTGCCAAAATGGGGTCACTTGTGGGGGGTTTCCACTGTATAGGTGCATCAGGGGCTCTCCAAATGTGACATGACGCCCCCAGACCATTCCATCAAAGTCTGCAATCCAAAACAGCACTACTTCTCTTCCGAGCCCTGACGTGCGCCCATACAGTAGTTTTCTCCCACATATTGGGTATCAGCGTACTCAGGACAAATTGTACAACAACTTTTGGTTCCAATTTCTTCTGTTACCCTTGTGAAAATAAAATATTGGGGGCGAAAAAATCATTTTTGTAAAAAAAAAAAAGATTTTTTATTTTACGGCTGTACGTTATAAACTTTAGTGAAACACCTGGGGGTTAAAAGTTCTCACCACACATCTAGATAAGTTCCTTGAGGGGTTTAGTTTCCAAAATGGTGTCATTTATGGGGGTTTCCACTGTTTAGGCAGATCAGGAGCTCTCCGAACACGACATGGCGTCCAGCCAATTCTGCGTTGAAAAAGTCAGACGGCGCTCCTTCCCTTCCAAACTCTGCCATGCACCCAAACAGTGGTTTACCCCCACATATGGGGTATCAGCGCACTCAGGACAAATTGCACAATAACTTTTGGAGTCTTGTTACCCTTGGAAAAATAAAAATTGGGGTGAAAAGATCATTTTTGTGGAAAAAATATGATTTTTAAATTTTACGGCTCTACGTTATAAACTTGTGTGAAGCACTTGGGGGTTCAAATTGCTCACCAAAGATCTAGAAAAGTTCCTTAGGGGGTCTAGTTTCCCAAATGGGGTCATTTGTGGGGGTTTCCACTGTTTAGGCACATCAGGGGCTCTCCAAATGCAACATGGCATCCAATCTCAATTCGAGCCAATTTTGGTTGGAAAAAGTCAAATGGTGCTCCTTCAATTCCGAGCTCTGCCGTGCGCCCAAACAGTGGTTCCCCCCCACATATGGGGTATCAGCGTACTCAGGACAAATTGGACAACAACTTATGTGGTCCAATTTCTCCTGTTACCCTTGGAAAAATAAAAAATTAGTGACTAAAAGATAATTTTTGTGGGAAAAAAATAGGATTTTTTATTTTCATGCCCGGGCATTATAAACTTGTGTGAAGCACTTGGGGGTTCAAAGTGCTCACCAAAGATCTAGATAAGTTCTTTAGGGGGTCTAGTTTCCAAAATGGGGTCACTTGTGGGGGTTTCCACTGTTTAGGCTCATCTGGGGCACTGCAAACGGAACATGACCCCCATTAACGTCTGCATTCCAAAACGTTACTACTTCCTTTCCAAGCCCTGCCGTGCACCCAAACAGTTCCCCCCCCCACATTTTGGGTATCAGCGTACTCAGGACAAGTTGGACAACAACTTTTGGGGTCCAATTTCCTTGGGAAAATTCAAAAATTTGGGACTAAAAAATCATTTTTGTGGAAAATTGTTTTTTTTTTTTTTCACACCCAGGCATTATAAGCTTTTGTGAAACACTTGGGGGTTCAAAGTGCTCACATCAGATCTAGATAAGTACCTTAGGGGGTCTAGATTCCAAAATGGTGTCACTTGTGGGGGTTTCCACTGTTTAGGCGCATCAGGGGCTCTCCAAACACGACATGGCGTCCAATCTCAATTCCCGCCAATTTTAGTTTGAAAAAGTCAAACGGCGCACCTTCCCTTACGAGCTCTGCCGTGTGCCCAAACAGTGGTTTTCCCCCACATATTGGGTATTGGCGTACTCAGGAGAAATTGCATAACAACCTTATCTGTCCATTTTCTCCTTTTACCCTTGTGAAAATAAAAAAAAAGTTTGTAAAAGATCATTTTTGTGGCTAAAAAGTTAAATATTCATTTTTTCCTTCCACGTTGCTTTAGTTACTGTGAAGCACCTGAAGGGTTAATAATCTTCTTGAATGTGGTTTTGAGTACCTGAGGGGTGCAGTTTTTAGAATGGTGTCACTTTTGGGTATTTCTCCCATATAGACCCTCAAGTGACTTCAAATGAGAGGTGGTCCCTAAAAAAAATGGCTTTGTAAATTTTGTTGTAAAAATGAGAAATCGCTGGTCAACTTTTAACCCTTATAACTTCCTAACAAAAAAAATTTTGGTTCCAAAATTGTGCTGATGTAAAGTAGACATGTGGGAAATGTTATTTATTAACTATTTTGTGTGATATATTTCTCTGTTTTAAGGGAATAAAAATTCAAAGTTTGAAAATTGCAAAATTTTAAAAATTTTCGCCATATTTGCATTTTTTTCAAAAATAAACGCAAGTTATATCGAAGAAATTTTACTTCTAACGTGAAGTACAATATGTCACGAGAAAACAATCTCAGAATCGCGAAGATCCGTTGAAGCGTTCCAGAGTTATAACCTCATAAAGAGACAGTGGTCAGAATTGTAAAAATTGGCCCGGTCATTAACGTGCAAACCACCCTTGGGGGTGAAGGGGTTAATAAAAAAAAAAACTTAAAAGCCATCCTACCACATCAAGGCGACCCTATGCAAGACGGTCTTAACCTCTAGTATTAAAACCTTACCATATGTCATGTGTCAAATTGACCTGGCAATATAATTCTCCAGGTCAGTACGAGTACGCCGATGCCAAACATGCAGAGGTTTTTTTTTTATTTTAAGTGGTGAAAAAAAATTCAGAGATTTATTAAAAAAAAAGAAAATAAACATTTCTTGTATCGCCATTTTCTAGGACCAGTAATGTCTCATTTTTCGGGATCTGGGGCTAGGTGATGGATTCTTTTTCTGGTCTGAGCTGACGATTTTACTGATAGTATTTTGGGTAGATAAGATTTGTTGGATAGCTTGTTATAACATTTTATTGCAATGTTGCGGCGGCCAAAAAAACCTTAATTCTGAAGTTTCGATTTTTTTTTCGTTATGCCATTTACCGATCACATTAATTTATTTTACATTTTGATATGGGCCAAAATGGGGTGATTTGAACTTTTGTGTTTTTTTTATTTTTGTCATATTTTTAAAAACATTTTTTTTTTACTTTTTACTGTATTCAATAATCCCCTTAGGGGACTTGATGTTGCCATCATCTGATCGCTTGTAGTACACATAGCAGCTTCAGCTTTGCTCTCCCATGAACGCCATCTAAAAGCTGGATTTAATAAGTGGATCATAGTTACAGGCATGGAGGTCTTTAGCAGATCTCTGGCTGTCATGACAACCTATTGGCGCCCCCGAGATAACAGAATGATGCATCCCCTACCGGTACATCATATGTCGGTAAGGGGTTAATATACATCCACCTTAAAGATGTTGCATTTTTGCATCAATAAAGGAGTTTCCATTTACATTTTTAATCTGCTCATAGGCTTGACTTAGCTAAAACTAAACTCAGGTGTTACTCACCTGCCTGTTGTGTTTTGGTAGCTGAGGAGAATAAGCAAAAACGGCAATACACCAGAGAGGCTGGAACCTATTGGATTGCACTACCCTGAACTAACCACACAACTAGAGGTAGCCGTGGAGCGTTCCTACGTTGATCCTAGACGCCCCGTCACAGCCTGAGAGATAACTACACCTAAAGGCAGAAAGATGAAAGCTCTCTGCCCCGGAGAAGATCCCCAAAGAAAATAGGAAGCCCCCAAACATGTAATGGCGGTTAGACAAGAAGAAGCACGGACACAGACAGAAAATAGAATGAGCAAACGCTGGGGCCCAATCTGTCTAGACAGAAAAGTACAGGAAAGGATACTCACTGCAATCCAAAAAAAACCCTAAAAAATAGCAACTTTTCTGATTGCAAAAACACCTGAGATCACACAATCTCTACCACCTAAAATCAGATCTCTGGTGTAACAAAACTAAGCCGCAGCCACTGAAAAAACAGGAAAAAGCAAATGAACAAATAACAGTGGCTTCAGATAAACTGAGAGGAGCACAAGCCCCGGAGGGGACCTGGCTGACCTCCACAGAAGTGCAGGGAACAATGCAAAAAGCAAGCACAAAAATAAAAGCAGAAAATATCTTATCTGATAGCAGAAGATGCAGGCAAGACTCAGCAAACTTCCAAATGAACCAGGAACCACAATTGAGACAAGAACAATTGATCACCGGCAACCATCATGGGAGGGAACCTCCCTTATATCAGACCAGTCAGCGATCCCAGATTGCCATTCCTCGCTGAAAGGCTCAGTACTGTCTGTAACCACCAGAGGGAGCCTCTGCTCAGAAACCATCTCTAGCACATTCATAACACCTGCCCCAGGTTCAGCTCTGCCTCTCCACTGCCGCTCTGATCTTTGTTGACAGGCTGCAGCGCTGATGTTATTTCTAGAGGGCACATGACCTCTGCAGCCAATCACAAAGAAAAGAGCGATGGCAGAGAGGTAGTGCTGTACCTGGGGAGGGTGAAAAACACCTAAGTTTATTGTTTTTAGCTAGTGCAAGTCTAACCAATGAGCAGACTACAGTTTAAAGGTGTTGTCCACCTCTGGGGAAAATTATCTCACTAAGAGCTTCTAAGTTAACCCATTCAGCAGCCAGCAATACACAGTGCATTATAAAGTCAATAGAAGACAAATTGTGCAAAACTTTGTATTTAAGTCAAATTGCAAAAAGGAATTTTAGCCCCCTAATCAATGCATTTAAGTAACAATAAAATGTTCCTAACCAATATCCACAGACCAGTAGAAACTGTCAAAAAGAAAAACTTTGGGGCCAATTTAGTAAAGTGTTTATGTTGTAAAATACTTTGCATTTGTGCCAAAATTTTGCAATTTTTCAAAGTTTCACACAAATTTTGCAACTTGTGCCATTTTCAAGCCAACGCCGCCAAATTGGGCAATGCAAGGGCGGATAAAGTATAAGTAAGGGCTATCCAGGTGCCTCTACCCTCTACAGTACATTATTCTATAATAATGCCTCATGCCGCATTAAAAAATATCTGGAGTGCTTCTTTAGGTCGTAAGATCTGAGCATATCTAAATACAAAGTGAGTAATGCTGTATCTTTGCAATCTTTGAAGGACTCTACACAGCTCCTCTGAAGATTGTTCTCTCTCCCTGACATTTTAGAGGAGCTAAAAGAATTAAATTTCATGAGAAGAGAAAAGATTTTCAGCAAAATCAAACGCAGTAATAGCTTCTTCGTGACACTTCTAACCAACGACGAGAACAGGGCTGAGTGGTCCGAAGTTAGCAAAGAGAGATGCTTTCAGGAGAAGGTCATCATCGGTCTTGATTAAAAACAATCATAAAGGGGTAAAGTAGTATGGTCATGTTTTACCCATACCTCCCTAGGACAAAGCTGCTCATGCCTTTAGATAGCCGTTGGCCTATCGTTTGGCCAGCAGCTATCGCCTCCGACTCTTCCTTACTTATGATCGCTCCTGTGCCCTCTATGACAGACGGACTCTTCTGGCGGCTCATCTCTTCGATATTAAAAGGATCGGCAGTCCAAATTCAAACATGTCGGCTTCTGTATCTCCTCCCAACATCATCTGTTGGGGACCCATGCGCATAAGATTGTTGGCCGCGTGTGTCAATAACAGTGGGTACAGCCGACATTATTCCAATATTATACGTGCTCTTCTGAAACTCGTCGTCCGGCGTATCTGATTGTAACACCTATATAGGGTGTATTTTTTAATCTGACTAAATATATTTTGGGATTTATTGACTGGATGTTACTTTTTTATTCTGGAACTATTATATCCATGTATTATGCAGTTCAATGCAATCTGTTCAAAGTAGCTATCCATATTGGGCCGCAGGGAATGTATTATCTTTTTTTGTACGATTAATAGAAGTAGGGGACGGGAGTTGTAGTTTTCAGGCCCCCATACACATCAGTAGAGATGAGCAGATTGATCCGGGTAGGATTGAGTTTGAGTCGACTTTCCTGAAATTCAATTTTACGCAAATTCGAACATTTTGAGATTCATAAAAACGAAATGATTGCACCATTTCTCACACTGCTGAAGCATAAAAGAGTGAACTAATGTAATTTTGCATTGCCACGGGCTTCCCCACAATGCCCTGCAGAGGCTCCCAGTGGAGCACAGTTTGTACAGTAGAGTCATTTTTCATCTCCAGAGTCACTGGGTACATCTCTTTCTTCTGTAGAGAGCAAGCTCTTATGATCAGCGGAGATCTCTCGCTTTCTCTTTCCTATAGAGTGTAAGCTCTTATGGTCAGCAGGGTCCACTCTCTCTTGTAGAGTGCAAGCTCCTATGGTCAGCAGAGTTCTCTCTTTCCTGTAGAGTGTAAGCTGTTATGGTCAGCTGGGTCCTCTCTCTCCTGTAGAGTGTAAGCTCTTATGGTCAGCTGGGTCCTCTCTCTAATGTAGAGTGTAAGCTCTTATGGTCAGCTGGGTCCTCTCTCTAATGTAGAGTGTAAGATCTTATGGTCAGTGGGGTTATCTCTCTCCTGTAGAGTGTAAGCTCTTATGGTCAGCGGGGTCCTCTCTCTCCTGTAGAGTGTAAGCTCTTATGGTCAGTTGGGTCCTCTCTCTCCTGTAGAGTGTAAGCTCTTATGGTCAGCAGGGTCCTCTCTCTCCTGTAGAGTGTAAGCTCTTATGGTCAGTTGGGTCCTCTCTCTCCTGTAGAGTGTAAGCCTTATGGTCATGGGTCCTCCTCTGTAAGTGTAAGCTCTTATGGTCAGCAGGTCCTCTCTCACTGTAGTGTAAGCTCTTATGGTCAGTGGGTCCTCTCTCTCCTGTAGAGTGAAGCTCGTATGGTCAGTTGGGTCCTCTTCTCCTGTAGAGTGTAAGCTCTTATGGTCAGCGGGTCCTCTCTCTCCTGTAGAGTGTAAGTCTTATGGTCAGCGGAGTTCCTCTTCTCCTGTAGAGTGAAGCTCTTATGGTCAGTTGGGTCCTCTCTCTCCTGTAGAGTGTAAGCTCTTATGGTCAGGGGTCCTCTCTCCTGTAGAGTGTAAGTCTTATGGTCAGCGGGGTCCTCTCTCTCCTGTAGAGTGTAAGCTCTTATGGTCAGCAGAGTTCTCACTTTCCTGTAAAGTGTAAGCTCTTATGGTCAGTGGGGTCCTCTCTCTCCTGTAGAGTGTAAGCTCTTATGGTCAGTTGGGTCCTCTCTCTCCTGTAGAGTGTAAGCTCTTATGGTCAGCAGAGTTCTCACTTTCCTGTAAAGTGTAAGCTCTTATGGTCAGCGGCAGGGCCGGCGTCAGCACCCGGCACACCCGGGCAAGTGCGGGGGGCCCTGAGCAGGCGGGGGGGCCCACTCGCAGTCTGGCACCCCGCGCCCGTTAGCGGAGGAGAGCGGTGTCAGCGCCGCCACTGCCCCCCCCGCTTGCTCAGGGCCACGGCATCAGCTGGCACAATACTTACCTCTCCCGTGCCTCCGCTGCCGCAGCTCCGGGCTCCAGGGGGCGCCGGCGCTTCCTCTCACAGCAGCGCCAGCCGGCTGTGGCAGAAAGCGCGGGGACGCCGGACAGGTAAGACGTGTGTGTGTCTCTGTGTGTGTCTGTGTGTATGTAGTGCGGTGCTTTGTGTGTGTATGTGTGTGTGTGTATGTGTGTGTATATATGTGAGAGAGTGCTTGTGTGCTGTCTGTGTGTGATGATGGGCAGGCATTGCTGATAATGGGGAGGCATTGATGATGATGATGGGGAGAAGATGATGATAATGGGCAGGCATTGATGATAATGGGCAGGCATTGATGATGATGATGGGGAGAAGATGATGATAATGGACAGGCATTGATGATAATGGGCAGGCATTGATGATGGGGAGAAGATGATGATGATGGGCAGGCATTGATGATAATGGGGAGGCCATGATGATGATGGGGAGACAATGATGATGATAAGGAGGCAATCATGATGATAATGGGGAGTCTTTCCACAGCGCCCTTTCCTGAGCCGTAACAGTGCAGAACGCAGTACAGCGCAGAGGAGAGCTCCATATTTTGTATGGAGCATTATATGGGGACCAGTATCCTGTATGGAGCATTATATGGGGACCAGTATCCTGTATGGAGCATTATATTGGGTCCAGTATTCTGTATGGAGCATTATATGGAGACCAGTATCCTGTATGGAGCATTATATTGGGTCCAGTATTCTGTATGGAGCATTATTTTGGGTCCAGTATTCTGCATGGAGCATTATATGGGGGGTGACATCCTGCATGGGGTATTATATGGGTGTTGAGGGGGAGACTGTGGTGCCCATAATATTGTATGGAGGACTGTACTGTCCAGTCTGTACTGTGCGCTGTGAGGATTTGGCGGTTTTTGAGCTATTGTACAATTTACAATAGATATCACTCATGTAATGGAAGAAGTGAAGTATTTGGCATTGTACTGTACCCATATTTCTCTGCTGTATCTGTGCATCATGAATCGTGGTCTGTGTTAAAGGGGCCCACTGAGGCTCTTTCGCCCGGGGCCCATAAAAACCTGGAGCGGCCCTGGTCAGCGGGGTCCTCTCTCTCCTGTAGAGTGTAAGCTGTTATGGTCAGCAGAGTTCTCTCTTTCCTGTAGAGTGTAAGCTCTTATGGTCAGCTGGGTCCTCTCTCTCCTGTAGAGCGTAAGCTCTTATGGTCAGTGGGGTCCTCTCTCTCCGGTAGAGTGTAAGCTCTTATGGTCAGCGGGGTCCTCTCTCTAATGTAGAGTGTAAGATCTTATGGTCAGCAGAGTTCTCTCTCTCCTGTAGAGTGTAAGCTTTTATGGTCAGCGGGGTCCTCTCTCTCCTGTAGAGTGTAAGCTCTTATGGTCAGTGGGGTCCTCTCTCTACTGTAGAGTGTAAGCTCTTATGGTCAGTGGGGTCCTCTCTCTCTCCTGTAGAGTGTAAGCTCTTATGGTCAGTGGGGTCCTCTCTCTACTGTAGAGTGTAAGCTCTTATGGTCAGTGGGGTCCTCTCTCTACTGTAGAGTGTAAGCTCTTAGGGTCAGTGGGGTCCTCTCTCTTTCCTGTAGAGTGTAAGCTCTTATGGTCAGCGGGGTCCTCTTTTTCCTGTAGAGTGTAAGCTCTTATGGTCAGCTGGGTCCTCTCTCTCCTGTAGAGTGTAAGCTCTTATGGTCAGCGGGGTCCTCTCTCTCCGTGTAGAGTGTAAGCTC
This sequence comes from Oophaga sylvatica, assembly GCA_033576555.1. Classification (NCBI taxonomy): domain Eukaryota; kingdom Metazoa; phylum Chordata; class Amphibia; order Anura; family Dendrobatidae; genus Oophaga; species Oophaga sylvatica. The sequence goes on along the minus strand of JARQOD010000009.1, from coordinate 89,245,343 downwards.
TTATGGTCAGCGGGGTCCTCTCTCTCCTGTAGAGTGTAAGCTGTTATGGTCAGCAGAGTTCTCTCTCTCCTGTAGAGTGTAAGCTTTTATGGTCAGCTGGGTCCTCTCTCTCCTGTAGAGTGTAAGCTCTTATGGTCAGTGGAGTCCTCTCTCTCCTGTAGAGTGTAAGCTCTTATGGTCAGTGAGGTCCTCTCTCTCTCCTGTAGAGTGTACGCTCTTATGGTCAGTGGAGTCCTCTCTCTCCTGTGGAGTGTAAGCTCTTATGGTCAGCGGGGTCCTCTCTCTCCTGTAGAGTGTAAGCTCTTATGGTCAGTGAGGTCCTCTCTCTCTCCTGTAGAGTGTACGCTCTTATGGTCAGCGGGGTCCTCTCTTTCCTGTAGAGTGTAAGCTCTTATGGTCAGTGGAGTCCTCTCTCTCCTGTAGAGTGTAAGCTCTTATGGTCAGTGGGGTCCTCTCTCTCCTGTAGAGTGTAAGCTCTTATGATCAGTGGGGTCCTCTCTCTCTCTCCTGTAGAGTGTAAGCTCTTATGGTCAGTGGAGTCCTCTTTCTCCTGTAGAGTGTAAGCTCTTATGGTCAGTGAGGTCCTCTCTCTCTCCTGTAGAGTGTACGCTCTTATGGTCAGTGGAGTCCTCTCTCTCCTGTGGAGTGTAAGCTCTTATGGTCAGCGGGGTCCTCTCTCTCCTGTAGAGTGTAAGCTCTTATGGTCAGTGAGGTCCTCTTTCTCTCCTGTAGAGTGTACGCTCTTATGGTCAGTGGAGTCCTCTCTCTCCTGCAGAGTGTAAGCTCTTATGGTCAGCGGGGTCCTCTCTCTCCTGTAGAGTGTAAGCTCTTATGGTCAGTGAGGTCCTCTCTCTCTCTCCTGTAGAGTGTACGCTCTTATGGTCAGTGGAGTCCTCTCTCTCCTATAGAGTGTAAGCTATAACTGGAGAAGCAAAGATTGAAGACAGCGATTTACTGTTTCCATGTGTCCCTGAAATTTTGCAACCTGGGCTGAGGTTGAAGCCAATTTTGAACTATAGTTATAAACTATATTTTGAAGCCAACAATAGGAAGGATGACAATGATCAGATAATACAAAAAATAAATCTGCAAGACCTCATAGAAATGAAATTAGAATTGCCATTTTAGTTTGCTATAATTTTCTCCCAACCGCTTGCTGCTTAAGGGAAAATGCAGTACGGCTCTATTCCAATGCATGGAATTGGTTGCAGCTTTCTGCACAGCGGCCGGCCAAGAACACCACAGTGCAGGAGATATCAGCATTGTGACTCTTCTCACAGATTACAAGTGATGGCCTAGAAATATGCTATTACTTCATAACATGGAAATATCCATTTTAAAGAGGTTGTCCGGTCCAAATTGATAAGTCTGCAGCCACTCTCTGTGACTGCAAACTTATGAATCCCCCCAGTGCGCTCACTGTGCGCTGTGGGGATTCTCCGGTTTCTTAACCAGAATCGGAGGCAATGTATGGGTTATACATACTCCCGGCCGGTGCCCGTCTAGTGGGCATGGCCTTGCTCCATACACTTGTATTCAGCGAGGCCGCCCCCATCTAGTGACACAATGGGAGTGGATTTTAGTGGATGGGAAGGGTTTACATGACCACTATGATTATTGAATTTTGGTAAAGTAGAATGGCGAGGAGTCCTGCCTTTGCCGCCTTAGGCTAGGGTCACAAGACAGCATTTTCTCTCATTTGAGAAAACAGGTCTGATTAAGCTAATCACACTGTGATCATACTATAATCAGAGTTTGATTACAGTGTCAGCATAGTGTGATCCAATTTTCTTGGCTATGGAGAAGTTGGAAAAAATAATTCTCCATCTTTTCCATCCTGTCAGTCAGGGAAAATCAGACCGCACTCGAATGTTAGCCAAGTGTGGTCTGATTTTTTTGACGGACCCATTGACTTGCATAGCCTAGTGCGATCCGATTTAGAGATAAAAATAGTGCATGTTGCCATTTTTTCCTCGGACAGACTCGGTCCAATGGAAAAAAATCAGACATGTGACATATGGTCCCATAGAATAACACTGGTCCAAGTGCAATCCTTAGTTTTGTCAGATCACACTCGGACTGAAAATACGATCATCTGCACCTGCTCTAATACTGATGACTAGAACAGTCGGCATTGCAGATGTCTGAAACTGGCCAGTATATACACCTGAGTTTTCTGAAAAGGACCTGTCATTTGCCATAAATATGTAAGTTGGTGTAAATCTCGCTGTTCTAATGAATCTGGCGTTGTTTTTCTTTTTTTACTGCTCCTCTCCGTTCCTGAGATATCGCCCTATTTTCTCGGTATATATATCTAGTCTTTCCCGAGTAGATTGCTCTTCATGGGTGTGTTCTTGAAGACCATCCCAGTTGGCTAAAAGGCTACATTTTCATACAAGAGAGAGATGGCCATATCTCAGGAATAAAGAGGCGCAGGAAGAAAAGAAAAACCACACCGGATTCAGGAGAACAGCGGCGTTTACACCAGGTTAAAAAATAAAATAAAATCCTTTCTATGACAAGTGACATGTCCTCTTATAGCATTAATACTATAGACACAAAATATATATATTTATATATATATACATATAATATATATATATATATATTTTTTTTTATATTCAGCTTTGTCCATGTCACCTCAAAAATACATGTCCAAAAATGAGTTAATACAAAAAGCAAAAAAAAAAAAAGAAAAGAAAAGGAAAATCCATCGACTAAGTAAATAGATTTCCCAATCCAATAATACACAGCAGTGCAGAAAAGATACTCTGTCCTTTTAATGATCGCATCCATCATCGTCACTGCTTTCTGGAAGATGATCTTACGACCGCGTACGGGATTCAATGGCAATTTAATTAAAACACATAACAAAGTCTAGCTAATGAAGTAAAAGACACGAGCCGCCGCGAAAGGAAGAAAAAAAAAACACTTTAAAAATTGAGAAAAAAGGACTGAAAATAAATCCGTACAATCACGAAAAGGTCACGAGGAGCATTTTAGGGGACTTGTTTTTAAATATTTACTTAACCCGATGGAACATTTCCACTTCAGTTGAGATCAGGTTGAACCTGAATTTTGGTGATTTTTTGACTATTTGTAGTCTTTTGACATTATAAGTAAAGGGCGATATGACCACGAGACATTTTATGTTCTTTACACAGAACATTTGATGTAAAAAGGTGGAACGGATCTGTTTTCCTAAAGATAAGTTGTGTTTCTAAATAACTGTTTTCTGATAAAACTACCTCTTTCTTCCATTAAAAGCATCTACCATATTCTAACAGAAAGAGCTATGAGTGAAAAAGCTTAACGTAGTTTAGAAAATAAGAAGGTAGTAATATTGGGATATTTTTAGAGATAGAGAAAAGGTTGTAGGAACTTAAAAAGTAAGTAATGATGTAAAAAAAATAGACTAAAAAATTGTTTTAAAGTTTTTGGAAAAAAAATAGCTTTTGTTCTAAGACCGTACATGCTTATTGGTTCCTTTCAGCCCCCCCAGTGCAATAACCTTGCTGGTTATACTGGCCAGTTGATCCTCTTGAGTGTTATTTTACTTATGAAGCAGAAGGAGAAGTGATCCAGCTTGAGACGGAGGTGGCCAAAACTTTAAAAGTCTTTATTGAACAACCTTTAAAATTTCCAAAAACATAGCAAATATACATATACATCTTTATACATCTATATACATCTTTACTGTATCAAAAACATAGCAAACACCTGGCACACCGGTGAAGGCGATCGATGCGTTTCAACTCAAAGTCTTACTCATGATCAGATCATGAGTAAGACTTTGATCACTAATTATGGAGAAACCATACACCTACAAATTAGTTGTACAATTGCACAAGAAGTAATCTTAACTCCGCTATTTGCAGGATTTTCTGCATGTTCCTGAAAGAACCAGACTGTAGAGAAAACAGAGATTTTAATCATCAACTGGTCTGTTCTGAGTGGGCAGGGCTTAATTATTTTTTCTTTTTACTGTATAAAAGGGGGGAGGCTCCTGCTGCAGACAGTTTTCTTACTGCCAGATACAGGACTGTGAGGGTTGTGAAAAGAGGAAAGAAGATCTTCTGAGACATTAAGAAATAGATAATGAAATCTTCTCTAAATTTAATTTTTAATGAGATAAAAAATAATCAAAGAAAAGAAGGAGGTTAAGGGATTTTTTAATATTTTTCTACTGTAAATTTTCTGTGTTTTACATTTTGGATAACATACTGTGCTGAGTAGAGCCAGCCTTATGTTGGATGGTGCCTTTCTGAGTCCCCAAACAATGTACGAGTACCCATGCTATATCGTGCCATATATTACCCAAATAATACTTCCTTACAGCTAAAATCCCAGTGATATGTATCTATGCCACACTGGTAAAAATTATCATACGGGTTTATAACATTCCTAAATAGTTCTGCACAATATGTAAATTATTACTAATACAGCTCCCGATGATGCAAATCAGGGGTGTAAGACCATTGGTTGCGTCTCTACCTGCAGAATGAGTGATGCGTCCTGTGAGACTAGTAGCACACTCTTAAAGACAGTCCTAGTAATGAGACAGCAACGTAGAACCTGCAAAGAGCCACAGATACAATGTAATATGCCAAAGACAAGTTTATACCTGATGAAGACGACAATTCAGAGTCAAAATGGGCCGCATGGACTTCACACCTCTAACTTTATGCCTGTTTGTTGTTTTTCTTTGGATTCACTTTGTATTCCATCTCGATCCCTAACCAATAGCACCCAAGGTTCAATATTTTTCTCCTGAATTCATGTTATAGGGGTTGCCCTGCCTTAAAGTTCAAATCTGCAGTATTGTGAATCCTCATAGAGTGCGCACTGCGAGTTTGTGAGGATTCTTTGGTTCCCGCAAGTTTGAGATTTGCATACAAGCGGTTATGTGCCAACTAGACATGCAAGTGTATTGAGAGAGGGTGGACACAGTCTAGTCAGGATGTGGCTGGCAGTATGTAAATTCTCCAGTGCTGGTGCTGAAAGCGGGCAGTCTTGTCAATTTTTTTTTTTATAAATTATATTTTATTAAACACCAATAGCATAAAATAGTACAAAGTAACAACACCAAGCAGATAGAGGGGAGGGAACAATTTTTCTCTCACTATGTAAAAATTAATTGCACAAAGGGTATAAATATAAAAAATAGTTTGAAAATATGCAAAACAATTATAAATCCTAATGCATGCTATCCAAATCCATATAATGAAATTGCTAATGTGCAATCCATCTTATAAATAATAATAGCAGCATGAAAACAATAGTGCTCCAATACGTATACAAATGCTTTTAGTGCATACTGAACTTATTATAGATAACTGTCAAATTCTAAACAATAAATCTCCTAAATTATTACATGCCATAAAGTGCTATTATGCAATTCATAATGCCAGCAAAAATAGGAAACCAGAGGTGTATTGAAATTATTATTAAAGTGCAAGTGCTGCTAACAATAAAAATAACTACCCCAAGTTATGCCCATATGTGTCAAATCCAATACCAGCACAAAAAGTGCTAATGTGCAAATTAATCAAGTAACAGCATAAGTACAGTATGTAGCCAAAATGCATTTAGATAATAGACACAAGAAAAAGTACAAATGCCAGTATTAGAATTACAAAGGAGAGAAAGTCCTGACCTCAGCCTGCCGCCTCAACGCGCGTTTCGCCGTTCTTCGTCAGGAGGCCTCCTAAAAGCACTAAATGCACTAAAAGCATTACATATTGAGAGAAAAATTGTTCCCTCCCCTCTATCTGCTTGGTGTTGTTGCTTTGTACTATTTTATGCTATTGGTGTTTAATAAATTATAATTTATAAAATAAAAAAACTCTGGACCCTTTTTGACATATACGTGAGAGGTGTTTTTGTGCTATTGATCAAAATTGAGTTTTGTATACTGATTGTGTTCTGAATTGCGATTTATTGTGCATTAAGTCTTGTCAATTTGCCTACTTACAGTCACATTACAACTAGTCGTTTCTGGCCTCACTCAATACACATGCATTGAGCGTGGCCACACACATCTAGTTGGCATGTGACTGCATGCATGAAAATCGCATACTTACGGTCACGTGTCCACCGCTCCCGGCGTCGAGACTTAAGAATCTTCACAGCACGCATAAAGTGACTGCAAAATTTGTAGCTTAAGACCAGACAACTGCTTAAATTATTTTTGTAGCTGTTAAGACACCACAAACGATCCTGAATGGCTGCTGCAGCAGGTTCCTCATGTCCTTCACTTGGATCTATACCATTCTCTGACCATTAGTGCCCAACCCCTAGGTGTAACTGCTCTGCGGTGGGTTGGTGCCAGCTTGATGTTATAATCCCATCTTCAAGTTATTTGCGCTAAGAGGTGCCGCGTTTCCCCTTTTTGCTTCCTTTAGCCCAAATACAAACTATCGCCTTGTTACATCAGTTTTTCTTAATTCCTGTTATCATCGATGATCAGAATCATTAGCCCGGACAAAAGGAATAGACTCATTCCTGGTTAGATGATACGCAAATAAATATGATTTGAGTCAACTCTTGCCACATGACGCCAGCTGGTTGTTATATCTGATAGTTACGGCAAACACTTTACATCTCCTGCCAGGAACTCCACTTAGCCGCCTGGCACCCTAACCACAAAGATTCTTGTTTTGCTTTCATATTATTAAAAAAAAACAAAAAAATGAGCGTAGATCTATTAGAAAAGTCATTCGTCTGAACAAAGGGAGCAAGTGTGCGTTTCATCTCCTTGTTAGTCCACAACCTGCTCCTGGCCCCCTGATACCGGACGCCTCCTCTTCATACACTCTCGTTCCATCCGATCCTTAAGCATCATCGTTATTCGCAAGTTCCTTTAACATTTTCGTCTTACTTTGCATGGGTTAATTGCCCTCGGAGGAATGTTTAGGATACTTTATACCAGTTAGTTGCTTTTCTTGTCAGCTACTTTGCAACTTGGTATCCGCTGTGTTTGCTGTTTCAAGAGTAGGTCATTAGTAACACTAAATACTTCATGGAACCCACCGTGGGTTTTTTCCCATCTACACCATTAATATCCATTACACGCTGTGATCAGTCACGTATATTGATCTCTTCTAGATTGGTCTCCTTACTTCCACCACTGTCTATCCTGCCTCTGTTAACCCCACTGCCTCTCCGAATAGAAGGTCTACGCTCTCGTGCAACGAACCAAAGTCATTTTCGGAATATTTTTTATTGGGAAAAAAAGGGCATTTTTTTTTCATGAGCTGTTGAATGACTTAAATGCTAGCGCTGCCCAATTAGACAAGTAATTGTGTGAGAAGGGCAGGAAGTGTTTCAAGATGCTTCTAAGAAGATAAATAGCGATGTATCAGTAAACTGACTGTTAACCCGTTGCGTTGCAATCCTTGGAAACATCATCTTGTGCAACCTTCTATAGCAATTACTTTTTTTTTTTTACTAAATGTAGCATATAGATTAGTAAGACTTTTTTTTATTATTTTAACATAATTGCCTTATAAAACAACAATTTCTTAAAGGCGTTGTCCAAAATAATTGTCCGGGTGGGACATATACCAATGGTGCAACCTCACAGAAGTCCAAGAGGTAAAACGATCAATTTCCACCTACAAAGCAGCAAACACACAAAAGCAAAGAGCAAAAACATCTCCTAGATAAAAGGTAACAAATTTTATTGTGAAAAAATACTAATACACTGAAAAATAACAATATAATAACATACAGTAATGACCAAGTAGACAGTTTTGGAACAGAGGTGTAAAGCAACAGGACTCAGAATATTTAGGTGGATGGGAAGACCAATAAAATAGCAGCGATTTATATAAAGTGTCAATGCTCAAATGGTTAATGCCCAGCCAATATACATCTCCATGGTGCTATAAACAAAATCAACAGTGGAGCGACAGATATATATATATGGCATAGGTATAAAAGGTGTATATCGATTTAAGAAAATACAGATCAGCAGGTAAAGTGCTATATATAATAGAGGCCTTACAGATAATCTCCACCTAGGATCCAGTGCTATCAGCCCCAACGTGCGTTTCGCGTGAGCTTCCTCGGGTGGCTGTCCAAAGCACTGTACAAAGCAGCAAGCAGCAGACACATTATTGGGCTGCAAAGGGCTCATATTCTGCTCTTGCACATTGGTCTAATTCTGTCTGTGTCCACCCCTTTAATTTTCAGTAATATGTAATTACAATTACCTGATCTAAATACTGCTGTATTCCTGAATCTCTTTTTTTGTCTACCTCTCATTACAGAAATAAGGCCCCTTCTTTCTTCTAAATCTTATTTTGATAGTCAAGGATTGTTGAACTCAGCTCTTCTCAGTGGGAGTCAACTTGAAGACCACACCTCCTTGGCTATAGAGACTAGATTAACAACATATAATGAAGAGGGACCATATTCCAGGAGCAGAAAAGCTTAGGAACCAGCTTAGGAACCAAAGAAAAACAATGCCAGATTCAGGAGAGCTGCGGCAATACATATTTATGGCAAGTGATATGACCATTTTTTAAAATAATAAAATATTGTCAGAAACACCCATAAATTTTCTTCCAATCCAGTTGTGGTCCTGCGGTCACCCATCGCTCACGTTTACCATTATTAGTCAATCATTGGCACTATGCATGGATGGTGACTGATGCAGCTGACATAAAGAGACCAGTTTCAATCCCACCACCTTTGCCTCAGCTTTTTTCCATGAACCTTCAGATTAAAGAGATAATCCAGTTTTAACTAAAAATAATCTACTTAAAGAGTTTTTTCACGAAAGTCTGCAGTTACTGTATCTAACTGCAAACCTGTGTCTCATCACATCGCGTGCACCTCATGGTATGAGGATCCTCTGGTACTGACACAGGGTGTGGGTGGTCACGTGACTGCAAGTATACGCTAGGCAAACTTCTGGCCATATTCCGACTAGATGTGCGTGGCCTCATTCAATTCAAGTGAATTGAGCGAGGCCGCGCACGTCTAGTCAGAATGTGGCTGGGAGTATGCATATTTCATATTTGTGGTCACATGACTTCTCAGTGTCACTGCTGGCATCGGAGAATCCTCAAACTGTGCCCTGCACCCACCCACAAATTACCGGCTTTATGACTGCACTCCAGCCCTTTGCTCAAGCACACGTCTTTCAAGTTGTCTCAAGATTGGGAGTTATCTGGTTCTAGGTTTTTGAGTGGATCCTCCGCACCTTGTTTTCCTTTTTGTGTCTACGACAGAGACGTAGCGTAGGATGGGGAACTGGGGTGGTTGCCCTAGGCACAAAATTCCTATAGGAGCTGAATTTCAAAAGAAAAGTAGCAGTGGTGTTACCTGGGTCACTGCATATTCACATATCTCTGGTGGGGTTAGATGAAATACATCATGTCCCTAAAGGTGGACACTGTGGCAGGGCAGGGAGCTGTTATGTTTTGGTAGCTGAGGAGGCAGGAGCAAAAAACCGCCTAACACCAGAGAGGTTGGAAACTAATAGGTTGCAGACCCCTAAACTAACCGCACAACTAGAAGCAGCCGTGAAGCGTACCTACGGTGGTCCTAGACGCCTCGGCACAGCCGAAGAGATAACTATCCCTGAAGATGGAAAAAGGAAAGCTAAGTGCCCCGGAGTAGACCCCAAAAGAGTAGGAAGCCCCCAAACATATAATGGCGGTTAGACAAGATGAAAATACGAACACAGACAGAAAATAGATTGAGCAAACGCTGGGGCCCAAAACTGTCTAGATAGTACAGCACAGGAGAGAATACTTTCTGCAATTCAGAAAAACCCTAGGAAAAACTCCAACACTTCCTAGACCAGGAAGAACAATTGATCACCGGCGAGGATCATGGGAGGTTAGCTCACTTATATCAGGCCAGTCAGTATCACCTGACAACCACTCGTCAGCTGCAGATGTAGGACTCTTGGTGTTCCACATAGGTTCAATACCCTCAGCTACCACCAGAGGGAGCCTCAGCTCCGAAGTCGTCTCCAATACGTTCCATTCCCACCACTATTAGTCCTGGAGGTAGCTGGCTGCTCAATGCCTGTACCGACTTGCTCTCTCTACTGGGTTGAAGAGGACTGGTCATGTAGATTAGGTGAATATAAATTTTATTTTACTGTGGGGGGACACATGTGGCATTATTACTTTTGAAGGGAGCAATTTGGAGAACCAATTCTTTTAAGGAGGAATTGTTTTAAGGGGGCACTAATTGGCCATTATTTATTTTAAAGGGAAGATTTTACTTTCCTAGCCCCGGTACTAGCATGTCTTGCTATGCCACTGGTCTCTGACCACCATAGTTAGTCTTGACAAGAAACTAGATCCTGTCTTCTCTGAGGGAGTAAGTGGTGTTATTTGATTGACATGTGCAGACTGACAGCCATCATTTGGAGTATAATGTTTCAGCATTTAGGGAGAGGACTGCAAATATATTACATGATGCGCTTTATCTATACAACTATGTCTCTAAACATGCTCTTAAAACCTTATGCTAATGAATTCAATATATCATAAAGGGAACCTGTCACCCGATTCATGCTGCCCAAACCTCGGGCGGCATGAATCAGAGCCTGCATGATTGCAGCCAGGTGTATTTTGCTCTGAAATGTTTTGGTGTTTCAGAGAATATATACGTTAAAGATTCGGTGAAGAACCATAGACAGAGATGAGACTAGTATTGGGCTCCCCATGGCTTCAATTATGATGTGGTCCCTAAAATAATGGTTTTGTAAATTTTGTTGGAAAAATGAGAAATTGCTGATCATGTTTTAACCCTTCTAACTTCCTGACAAAAAATATGTTTTGAAAATGATGCAGATGTAAAGTAGACATGTGGGAAATGTTATTTATTAACTATTTTGTCTGACATATCGCTCTGGTTTCAAGTTTGAAAATTGAAAAATAGATGTCACCGTGAATAATGATCACTTTATCCAAGTGATTAGAAAGAAGAAAGGGGCTCCCTCCATAAGCCGATGGGAATCCACAGATGGATTCCCGAAGACCCCTGCATGTTCCATAATAAGTTATCTGTTTTGTCTATAGGCTAAGTGATCATTTGGGCGGGGGTCCGATAATTGGGCTCCCTACCAATCCAAAAAAACAGGTTCTACAATGCTGGCGGGATACTAGTTGGTCTCAACAGTCAGACCTTCACTTACTCACAAGTTACATTTTTTAGATTATAAAAGATGTGATAACTTTACATGCTGGGAATAAACCTTACCCTTTAATAGCAGAGCATATTTTGGACTTCAGGGTGGTAATTTCAATTGAGGAAAAACTGATATGAAATAAAAGAAAAACAAAAATTGCACAAATAAAATGATGTGCAAGTTTTGGCAGCAACTTCAACCACCTTTTACCTATGGCAGTAAACAGTCTGGAAGATAGCTGTCAGTTGAAGTATATCAGGCTTTAGAGGCACATAAAGCCAAGTACTCGGAGTCATCATGTGCTGCAGCCTGATAAGTAGCCGACAGTAAAACTGGATCGGCTCACCTGGAAACGGAGCACATGTCCAGAGAAGCCCTCTCTTTTCCAAAAATGGTGAAGTCAACCGTGGGCTGAATACAATTATTTTTTTTAATCCTATACAACTAAAAACAAGACATCACATCATGAAAATATAAGAAGATAAAAGAAGCAGAACTTGACTGACGCATTTCACACCGGTCACTTTAGAGGTAAAAACTAAAGGGTATGCCACACTAAACGAGATCGCTAACGACATCGCTAAAACGTTCACTATTTAGCGATCTCGTTAGCGACGTCGTTGTGTGTGGCATGTAGCAACGATATGGCCCCTGCTGTGATGTCGCTGATCGTTCACTAGCGTTCTGGACCGTTTTTTGATCGTTGGCGTTCCGCTGGTGAGCCTATATCGCTGTGTTTGGCACCTTTTGCGAACGACGAGCGACCTCGTTTGTGACGCATATGACAGCAGCGCAGGCGGGACTAGGGTTTTTTAGCATCACGGAGTGGATCGCAATATCTGTAGAAGCAGGCAGGTGGGACTAGGTTCTCTTTTGCATCACAGAGAGGATCGCAGAAGTTGCAAAGCAGTCTAGCAGGACACAGAGAGCAGGAGCGATGCTGGAAATTCCTATGAATCAAAAGCGCTCGAGAACAATGAAAGGGAGCGCTATACGCAGTCTTTCATGACGCGGCAAAACATAAATTATTGCACATATATAGCATATATCTGTGCTGAGGGGCGTGGAAAAGGTTGCGCTCAGTACATGCTAATGACAGATCCTAACGACCGCCAAAGTCGTTAAAGAGATCTCTGACCACTGATGTGTCGTTTATGAGATCTCCTGTTTGGCAGCTACTAGCGACCTAAAAGAGATCACACCAATGATCTCTTTAGCTTGCGTCGTTATCGTGATCGCTAACGAGATCGCTTAGTGTGGCAGTACCTTAAAGGTTGACTATCCTAAATGACATCAGTCAAGATCTGATATGACTTGTTGTCCTGCTGTGTTTCGCCACATGTAGAGATGAGTGAACTGTCCTTTAGTGCTCACTCCTAAGCCTCCGGCACATCCCACACTGTCTCGCCAGAGGCCTACGAGTCAACACTGGAAGACTGAAGGGAACAAGCAGAGGACTCGATAGGGAGCTGCAGCGGTGGGGCAAGGTTAGAATATTGTATTGCTTTTTAAGAACTTCTTGGCCCTCTGTTAATTATACTTTGGGGTCTGAAGAGGCCACAGAGGATATTAAGCTAATAAACCTCTAATACTAGCAATCAGGGCACTTTTAATTTGAAATATGATGTGAATTTAATTTCCCCCCATACTGCCTGTCCGGAGAGAAGTCAAGAATCACAGTTATGTCTGTTGTGCTCAAAAGCTGCTTTGAGCACAACAGACATAAGTGCAAGTCATCTCCAGACAGTCAGTGTGGGTCGAAGGGCAGAACAGCAGAAGAGGAGAGCTAATCTAAAGGGTATGCCACACTAAACAACATCGCTAACGGGATCGCTAAAAAACGTCACTATTTAGCGATCCCGTTAGCGATGTTGTTGTGTGCGGCATCTACCAGCGACGTGGCCCCTGCTGTGATCTCGTGCCGTCCGTCGTCCTGATCGTTCCGGACCCTATTTTCATCGCTGGCGTCCCGCTGGTAAGTATAATCGCTAAGTGTAGCACCTTTTCTTAGCGATTTAGCGGTACTTTTGTACCGCTAAAGTCGTTAAGGAGATCGCTAACCGCGATAGCGTCCTTAACGATATCGCTAAATTAGGTAGCTACTAGCGATATAGAAACAATCCCGCTAGCGATCTCATTAGTATGCGACGCTAACGAGATCGCTAGCGGGATTGTGTAGTGTGGCAGTACCTTAAGAGTTTGTATTGTGACACAGCTAAACTCAGCTGTGTTGTCTCTTCCCCTTATCACTGGCACAGGGACTTTATCTGAAAGGAGTGAGTCATCTGTGCTTTAATCTCAGCACTTTCTAATTGTGCAGGAGGTTAGACCAGGGATCAGAGCTGTGTCATTACATCTCACACACTGAGAGATCTCTTGTAAGCTATGCTGGAGGCGTGTTATATTTTCTACTCTGTTGATGCCTGCTTATGATTGGGCAATTCATATAGGGAGAAGAAGTACACGCCCCCAGTGAAAAAATATCTGATAACACCCACTTGGGCTTAACAAAAGTTGACTCATTATGTAATCAATACTTTAATCGCTAATATCTCTGTAACGGAAAGATGGAATTAAAAAAAAAGTTTTATTCGATGTTGCAGCCACTATTACATGGTGTGTCCAGTTTAACATGAAAAATTTGGTGAAAGGTCCTCTTTAAAATATCATGCACGCTTGCTGTCGGTTTGTGTTTTTCATTTTCCGTATGTGGTTATGCTAAATGTCTTTAATGGAAATTACTGCAGAAAATTGGTGTATGGATAGTGGACAGGGGAAGAATAACATGAGGGCAGAAAGTGCTATTTAAACCAGTTAGATGAGTGTAAATGGATCATAGGTGAATTGTGCAATTGGGAAGGAGAAACGTCAAGATGAAAGAAGGAAATGGCTTTGAATATCCCTACGGAAAATAAAAATTACTGCATTTTATACAGTCACACCAACGGGGTCTTTAAAGGGCTGAGATCATATTTTTTTTATTGACGAAAGTCACATTGCCCCCTAAGTGACTGTAGTGTCTAAAGAATCGAAGACCCAAGAGAAAACCAAAGAGCTTTCTTGGTGTAATGTGAAATATAATGAGCTGGCCTAGGAAAGGTAAGTATATATATATTTTTTATTCTAAATCCTTCCTGTCCTTCAAAAGAACCCAGTAATATGGAAGCTGACTGGCTGCATTACTGCTGAATTTATGCCAAATGTCGTTGGGTTTCTGCATTATTACTGTACAGTTGTGCCGAATGGATGATCCATTCCTATAGTAGGATCAGAACTGCTTGTTAGTTTTGACCAATCATCTGCGTCCCCCTATTAATCATTCTTACCTATCACAACAGGAGTTTCACACGTAGACGGAGACTGCAGCAGCATCCCCCTCCTTCCCCGCCACACCATTCCTGTGGCTTCAATTGTTTCTAAGGACAGATTTTTTTTTACTGTAAAGGTTTCTGAATATTTAGGCTAAGTTCACATAGTGTATATACTGTACATTCTACAGATTTTCTGTCCTGATTTTCCAGGCAAACAAAAATCTGAAAATCTCAGCATATTAGATTGTGCACTTAATTTTGCAGCATATCAATTTATGCTGCAACTTTTTACCACAGATTTTCCCTTTTGCCAGTGAAACCCAAGGCAAATCTGCAGCAAAATCAGCGTATAAACCAGACAAGTGCTAGCCGTGGTTTTCTTGGATAACACTCGTACCCCATTCTAAGGGGCTGTGCACATTTACAATTTTTTTCCTCTTTTCCTTGGTCTGAGGAAGAGAATCACAGCATGCACAATTTACCTTTGAGAATCAGAGATGGCACTCGCCCATTTATGTCTACGGGTCCATGAAAAAAAAATCGGACCGCACTCGGATGACATGAGTTGCGCAAAAGTTTTGTAACTTTTTGCAACTTAAAACCAGTTTGACCCAGCGATACGGAGTCAAATTCATCAAAATTGATGGCATTTTGGATGCCAGAAATGCTACTGCCAGTCTGTGCACAGAGGCGCACGGCACTAGGCATAGAGGCAACATTCATTAAGTTGCTTGCGCCTGTTAATGAATTTGGCGCCTCCTGTACAACATCAAGACTTTGGTGTTCGCTTGATGAATCGGCCGGCATAGAGGCATCTGCTAAGCACCGTCAGGAGGAACAATGTCTGGTGTCGTAAACACATACAGCCGGGTGCACGATGAACTCCGATTGCTTTGAGGCAGTATAATGTTGACCCCAACTTTTGGCACGGATCAGCTGGGCTTTGCATACTTAATATGTCTGGCCCTGCAGGAGCGTTGGTTGCCTGCATGATGTAAACTAAGTAATATGACATGTAATGAAGCATGCTTGTATTTTTTTTCATGACTTCAGGATGGTGTTTTTTTTTTAACAGATCCCTAATACAGCCTTGTGTAAAACGCCTAAAGCTATTATAGATTGATCAATTCGCAGATTTCTCAGGAGGAGCCAAAGAGGGGGACCGGGACCATGCATTTTTAAGAAACTTGATAGATTGGGCGACTATAAAGTATAAAAACTTTATCAACCCACTTTTAGCATTGAAGATTAGAAGCTTCTTTGCAGAACTTTAAAAAAAATGTGCCTAAGCTCTAACAGGCAGATAATTGATACCTACTTGCCTTTTGTACCCAGCACCAATCTCCACTGGCACGAGCGGTAACAGACTTCCGCTGGCACATCAACAGTGCAGCAGTTTCTTTTCCTATTGACATGGCAAGATTAGTAGTGTCATGTATCAGGGCCGGCGTCAGCACCCGGCACACCCGGGCAAGTGCCGGGGCCCTGAGCAGGCGGGGGAGCCCACTCGCAGTCTGGCACCCCCGCGCCCGTTAGCGGAGGAGAGCGGTGTCAGCGCCGCCACTGGGCCCCCCCCCGCCCGCTCAGGGCCCCGGCATCAGCTGGCACAATACTTACCTCTCCCGTGCCTCCGCAGCCGCAGCTCAGGGCTCCAGGGGGCGCCGGCGCTTCCTCTCACAGCAGCGCCGCTGAATGACGTCATCATTCAGCGGCCGGCTGTGGCAGAGAGCGGGACGCTGGGCAGGTAAGACGTGTCTGTGTGTGTGTCTGTGTGTGTCTGTGTGTATGTAGTGCGGTGCTTTGTGTGTGTGTGTGTGTGTGTGTGGGTGTGTGTGTGTGTGTATGTATGTGAGAGAGTGCTTTTGTGCTGTGATGCTCAGGGCCGGCTCCAGGTTTTTATGGGCCCCGGGCGAAAGAGCCTCAGTGGGCCTCTTTAACACAGACCACGATTCATGATGCACAGATACAGCAGAGAAATATGGGTACAGTACAATGACAAATACTTCACTTCTTCCATTACATGAGTGATATCTATTGTAAATTGTACAATAGCTCAAAAACCGCCAAATCCTCACAGCGCACAGTACAGACTGGACAGTACAGTCCTCCATACAATATTATGGGCACCACAGTCTCCCCCTCATCACCCATATAATACCCCATGCAGGATGTCACCCCCCATATAATGCTCCATACAGATTACTGGACCCAAAATAATGCTCCATACAGAATACTGGACCCAATATAATGCTCCATACAGAATACTGGTCCCCATATAATGCTCCATACAGGATACTGGTCCCCATATAATGCTCCATACAAAATATGGAGCTCTCCTCTGCGCTGTACTGCGTTCTGCACTGTTACGGCTCAGGAAAGGGCGCTGTGGAAAGACTCCCCATTATCATCATGATTACCTCCCCATCATCATCATTGCCTCCTTATCATCATCATTGCCTCCCCATCATCATCATGGCCTCCCCTTATCATTCATCATCTCTCCTCCCCATCATCATCTTCTCCCCATCATCAATGCCTGCCCATTATCATCAATGCCTGCCCATTATCATCATCTTCTCCCCATCATCATCAATGCCTCCCCATTATCAGCAATGCCTGCCCATCATCTTCTCCCCATCATCAATGCCTGCCCATTATCATCAATGCCTGCCCATTATCATCATCTTCTCTCCATCATCATCATCATCATCAATGCCTCCCCATTATCAGCAATGCCTGCCCATCATCATCTTCTCCCCATCATCAATGCCTGCCCATTATCATCAATGCCTGCCCATTATCATCATCTTCTCCCCATCATCATCATCAATGCCTCCTCATTATCAGCAATGCCTGCCCATCATCACACACAGACAGCATCACAGCACACAAGCACTCTCTCACATACATACAACACACACACACACCCACACACACACAAACAAAGCACCGCACTACATACACACAGACACACACACAGACACGTCTTACCTGCCCAGCGTCCGCGCTCTCTGCCACAGCCGGCCGCTGAATGATGACGTCATTCAGCGGCGCTGCTGTGAGAGGAAGCGCCGGCGCCCCCTGGAGCCCGGAGCTGCGGCTGCGGAGGCACGGGAGAGGTAAGTATTGTGCCAGCTGATGCCGGGGCCCTGAGCGGGCGGGGGGGGCCCAGTGGCGGCGCTGACACCGCTCTCCTCGCTAACGGGCGCGGGGGTGCCAGACTGCTCAGGGCCCCCCCGCCTGCTCAGGGCCCCGGCACTTGCCCGGGTGTGCCGAGTGCTGACGCCGGCCCTGGTGATGCTGTCTGTGTGTGATGATGGGCAGGCATTGCTGATAATGAGGAGGCATTGTTGATGATGATGGGGAGAAGATGATGATAATGGGCAGGCATTGATGATAATGGGCAGGCATTGATGATGGGGAGAAGATGATGATGGGCAGGCATTGCTGATAATGGGGAGGCATTGATGATGATGATGATGATGGGGAGAAGATGATGATAATGGGCAGGCATTGATGATAATGGGCAGGCATTGATGATGGGGAGAAGATGATGGGCAGGCATTGCTGATAATGGGGAGGCATTGATGATGATGGGGAGAAGATGATGATAATGGGCAGGCATTGATGATAATGGGCAGGCATTGATGATGGGGAGAAGATGATGATGGGGAGGAGATGATGATGATGGGCAGGCATTGATGATAATTGGGAGGCCATGATGATGATGGGGAGGCAATGATGATGATAAGGAGGCAATGATGATGATGGGGAGGTAATCATGATGATAATGGGGAGTCTTTCCACAGCGCCCTTTCCTGAGCCGTAACAGTGCAGAACGCAGTACAGCACAGAGGAGAGCTCCATATTTTGTATGGAGCATTATATGGGGACCAGTATCCTGTATGGAGCATTATATGGGGACCAGTATTCTGTATGGAGCATTATATTGGGTCCAGTATTCTGTATGGAGCATTATTTTGGGTCCAGTAATCTGTATGGAGCATTATATTGGGTCCAGTATTCTGTATGGAGCATTATATGGGGGGTGACATCCTGCATGGGGTATTATATGGGTGATGAGGGGGAGACTGTGGTGCCCATAATATTGTATGGAGGACTGTACTGTCCAGTCTGTACTGTGCGCTGTGAGGATTTGGCGGTTTTTGAGCTATTGTACAATTTACAATAGATATCACTCATGTAATGAAGAAGTGAAGTATTTGTCATTGTACTGTACCCATATTTCTCTGCTGTATCTGTGCATCATGAATCGTAGTCTGTGTTAAAGGGGCCCACTGGGGCTCTTTTGCCCGGGGCCCATAAAAACCTTGAGCCGGCCCTGGTCATGTTGATTGACAGCCGACTCCTCGATTCCTAATTGGAGGAAGCCAGATGTCAATCATCATGACGCCAGTAGTCCCATCCTGTCAACAGGAAGACAAACCGCTGCTCTGTTGACAGGGAGCAGCTTAATCTCTGGCAGTAGTGGTCAAGGATCGGCGCCGGGTATAACAGGCAAGTAGTTGCCTCTGTTACCAACTACATGCCTATGTTAGTGCTTAGCCACTTTTTTTTTTAAAGTCCCGGATACCCCCTTTAAAAATTAGCAAAAAGATTCACAAGCCCCTTCAGCATCTTCTTCTGATTGCAAAACTATTACAATGTGACAGGAGTCTAAAAATCGCAGGAGGTGACCAAGTGCCATCTTAGAAAGTTTACACAGTCCTGGTCTGGCTGCCATTGAGTACCATTGTGGATGCCGGACTAGGTCCTGCAAATCTTATTGCTTAAAGGGGACCTTTTACTGGATTTTATTAATATAAAATGAACGCATCTTCCAGTTTCTGCTGCCACACTGATTCTGGAACAGTTTTTCTTTTGGTTCTGTATCCTTCCATTCCAAAGTTATGCCTGCTGGAAATAAAGATGCAAATTTTCCCTTCAGGCATCTGGGCAAAACTTCCCTGTGGGGTTTTCTTTTTCTTCTCTAATGCTAGCCAATCAAATCACAGCCACACCCACAGAGAAGTTCTGTAGTATACGCCCAGTTATTTGAAAGGAAAATTTGGATCTTCATTACCGGTGGACATAGCTTGGAACAGAGGGGCATAGAAAAAAAAAGTGTTCCAGGATCACTGGAACAACATCCATTGAAGGAAGTACTCAGATTGAAATTTAAAAATCCAATGAAAAGTCCCCTTTAACCTTAAAATTTGCATATTTTTGTCTGGTGACTTAGAAAGGGAGTGAAAGCCAGCAGGAGAGTAGGGGTCCTAGTTTTGGACTACAGTTGCCACCTGCATTGCCCCGGTCAGCCCTGGAGGAAATCTGGACTGGGAATGTCCAAATCTACATTAGGGCAAATGGAAAGAGTTGTGAAGTACATACGTGGTTCTTCACCTTCTGTGGTTTGACATGGCCAAAGATAACTGGCACATGATGACTATTTTCGAAAAAAAAAAAAAAGAAGAAAGAAACATGTCGGGAGACGTTCATGCTATACATGTCTATTGTGGCCACCTAGTGGTTGTGATGTGACTTGCACTCTCCTGAGGTTTTAAATAGCATGTCAGGATGATGCATTGAATTTGTATTGTGAGAAACTGTAACATTTCGCTATCGTGTCAGTGCACGTCCCTTATACTTGATAATTGATCTTGATTCTAAGACAGCACACAATATCTCCTGTTGTAAGGTGGCACACCGACACCGCATCAGAAAACTGCTGTATTACACCTACGACGACGGTAATCATCAACAATCTTTTATCAGCGAAAAGCAATGAGCAATGCATCCCTGCCACATCTCCGTCTTCTGCGTACATCCAGATAGGGCAGGACCAAGTCCGAATAAGATGGCAGCCATATAATCTACTTTCTGCCGGGATTGTCAGTGCGCCACGCTGAATGATAAATTTGAAAGCAGAACATGTAAACAGGATTTCTTTCCCTGCAGAGTTACAGCTTAGGTTGCTCGCTTGTCTCTTTTAATATGATTTGTCCTGGCCATTGAAAACAAGGGCTCTTTTTTCCACCGATCCCTCTGCTAATGTAATTAGCATCTAGTCAATAATGTTCAGCATTTCATTTTACCGCTTTAATTAACAAATTCAATTTGTTCAAAGCACTGTGAAAGCAAATTAAAAGCAGACAGAAGGGAGAGCTGCAGGTCTAGATATAAGGAAAGGTGTTTGGGAGCTGCATCTTTATTCCTTTTCTTTATTTACCTTCAGATTTTTTTTTTTTTTCCTCGAAGGCAAATAATTCTTAACCCTACATAACAAGTTTCCAACTCCGGGAAACTCAGGAAAATAGAATGACGGGGTTAAATCAGTCAGCGATGTATAATATACAGATGTGTCCTCCCTTAGCTTTCCTTTTGGCTTGACGTATCTGAAGGTAATTGATAGAGGGTGACCAGTTTTGAAGAAAAAAAAAATCATATTATTATTGTGATAATGTGTCCAGAGACATTTAGGTGAAATGTGTCTGGTCACCTAGTGGTTGTGATGTGAATTGCAGCCTGCCCATGATGTAGGTAACTTGTCGTAATAAAGTACAGTATTAGATTTGAATAGTAAGAAATTGGAAACCTTGATGGGTTGTCCACTACTCTGAACCCTATGCTTCCCTCCATGAAAATAATGACAGCTATACACGCCTCCGGTGGCAGCGCCTCTCCTGCGGTGTTGGAACTGGCTCTCCTGGGACTTGGGTGACATTTTTGTTATGAGATCTCTGCAGCCAATCAGCGCTGGCTTCACTCTTCCTTTCTATGGACGTCATTGACATCCGGAGGAACTGACAGAGCAGAAGCCGCTCTCACGTCCACCAGATGTCTTGATTTGTCCCAAGGAGAGGAGAGAGAAGCCAGCGCTGATTGGCAGCAGGGATTGCATTACATAAAGTCATACAAATCCCGGGAAGCCCTGTGCCGACACTGTTGAAATGGCACCGGCACTGAAGGTGAGTTTAAGCGCTAGTATATTACGGGGGAGTATTGGACAACCTCATTAAAGGTGTATTCTCATCTTCATAAACGGATACTGTTGTCGGCTAGGGCTTGTAAAAATAAGCTCTTTTGCAATTTTCTGCTTATAAAAAGTAGCAGCCGTTCTTTGATATACTGACATTTTTTCTTTTCCTTTGTTTTTAGTTTGCTGCCTAGGAGAACGACCACCGCCGCTGTATAACTTGTAAGCACTGCTTAAAAACAGTGCTTACAAGCTCGGTAGAAAAAACTCTTGTAAGCGCTGCACATGTTCTGCTGTCTGGCAGAGGTGGTCGGTCTCCGAAGGAGCGAGCTGTAAGTAAGAGAAAATTTGTATTTTATATGTGTTTTTTCACTTATGGTGCAAATCTGATACACTTTTTTTTAACACAAAAAAGATGTTATCTTTGTATCGTGTTAGCCAGTAGATAGAAAAATATTTAGAGTTGAGAGTCCTCAGTGGTTGATACCTTTTAATGGCTAACTGAAAAGATGGTAACAAATTGCAAGCTTTCGAGACTACTCAGGTCTCTTCATCAGGCTAGACTAATAATTCAGATTTTGTATTAGTCTTTGCCTGATGAAGAGACCTGAGTAGTCTCGAAAGCTTGCAATTTGTTACCATCTTTTCAGTTAGCCATTAAAAGGTATCAGCCACTGAGGACTCTCAACTCTAAATATTTTTCACACTTTTTTTAATGAATTTTTAGTACAGAAATGTGGGGATTTAGCACTTAAAAATGCACTTGCGTTTTTTAACATGCATTTTTTTTATTTGTAGCCAATTGGTAAAAAAAAACATAGTACAACAGCAGTGGCCATGAAATCACATCCAACTTTCTTGAAATGTTAAATGCAGGCGATTTTCTGCATGAAAAAAAAGCAGAACTACGCTACGTGTGAACACGGCTTTCAGGTTCAGCACTGGGGTTCTGTTTATAAACAATAAAGCTCAAAACAAATTGTCCGTCCGGAGTAAGAAATTCCATAGCCTTAGAGAAAATGAAGAAATGGCTGTGATATGCGGAGGCTTCAGAAATAGCTTGTACTGCTGTCACACTAGTGCTTAGTTTATTGCATTCATATCTGCCGTTTATAGGAACTTGATATATGACATGAAAAAAAACTATTACATATTGGCCATTCTGCAATGTATACAGACCGGTTCCATCAAGCTATAAATGCACGGGCAGCCATGCCAAAATACCGCATTACTTTTCGGCAACTTTACTAATGGTATATATCAGATGAAAACCTTCCTATCATTTAGTTGCAATGTTCTCCGACCTTCTGTGATGCGCCAGTCCCGGAGAGCTGCCAGCTTACTGTTGCAGAATATCCTAGCATTATTACATTTCTCCAGGGAATGCTCCAGCCTCATACCTAAACAGACCGGCCTGAACACTGACAGATATAGATACGGCGCTCTCGCACGCTCCTCTGCTACTTTACAGTCATTTAAATTCATTTTGCATCTGCCTGAACGATGGCTGTCATTGCAACATATGTTTCTCCCAGTGGTTGTTAGACAAGGAGAGCTTCACTGTCAAGCTGCGGCACAGTGACCGAAACCATCAGGAAAGTGCAAAGGAAAATACAAAAAAAAATTGCGTTCAAGGAGACAACAATGGACAAGGTTAAGAAGGGGTAGAAAGATGGAAATGATAAGTTTGAATATCTAATAATTGTTTATTTATATGTCACCAACATGTTCTGCCGCGCTGAAAAAAAATGTGGACTGATATGAGTCACTTTACACTAAAGGTGGCCATACACGTCAGACAGCCAAACCGGCCAATTTTGCATGGACTGGGCAACTTTTCATTTGGAAGCTTCTTGACCAGAGTAGGTGCGATTAATAATTTGCATGACCCGGTCCATCGGCCTCATCATTAACTTGTGTTAGGGTTCATTCAGATGTTCGTGTAAACTGGTTCAACCACGGAATGGACGCAGGTCTCCTGATCTGAGTGTGACAGCTTCATATAGGTCTACGAGGCTGTGACACTCAGGTTGGGAGATACGGCATATTCAATTAAATTCAATGGTGGTACTCACATGTCAGGTTTTTCACACTCTCCCCGACACTCTTCTATGCAGTTAGTAACCAAAAAAGGAAAAGAAAAAAGAAAAAGTTATACTCACCTTTTCGTCAATAATCCATTTTTGGGGCAACTGGGGGATAATATTTTTAATCTGGGAGGGGGCCAATATCCATGACCCCTTCCTAGGCTGTTAATATTATCCCGCAGCTGTTTAACCTTTGCTGGTTAGTAATTATAGGGGAATTCATTTTTTAGGGGGGATCCTCCCTATAATAACCAGTAAATGCTAAGTAAACAGACGTGAGCTGCTATTAGTATGCTGGGAAACTTTATGGCTATTGGCCCCTTACCAGAATATTAACATCAGCCCCAAATATCGACTTTTCCTCAGCTGGTTAGGAAAATGAAGGGGGACCCGATGCCGTTTTTTTTTATTATTTATTTATTTAATGCACTATATAGACACACAGTGGGGACTGACTCCAACTCACATCTGCGTTGCCTGGTCTTGCTGATCGCAAGGAGATCAGGTGACAATGATGAGAGCTGTATTCAGCACCCAGGGCCTGGAAACAGCGCTTACTGTCCTGCTTTTCCCAGGCACCGATCGATATCACACTGATGTGACAAACGGACGCCATGCGGATGCCATGCATATGCCACACATATGTTACAAACGGACACAGATAGCACCGTTTTGAGGGGGCCTAACCCTAATTTGCACTTTTGGGCAGGGATATAACTTGTATATCTTATATTCGGGTTCTTCAAGCACTCTAATGGCTGCCATTTTTTTTTATCAAGAAGTACCCATTAGCTTTGAAAAGAGGACAAATGAGGGACATAAATATATATATATATTTTTTTTAAAGGTGGTGTTGTATTTACAAATATATTACAACATTTAAACCTGGCACAGGATGTGAAATGTGTGGAAAAGTTAAAATGTGTATACTATTGGTGTATCAGGGGGTTCACTGGCAATACATGGAGGATTTTGCTTTGGAAAATAATGGAAAATAAAATGACATTTGTTCCGAGCAGCTCGGAGCATTCAGTCATCTGTATTTGACTTTTTTTAAAGACATCAGTACTGCTTTACTTGAGGATGACAGGTCTGGGGTTTCTATCCAGACAAATGAGATCTAGGTCTGAAAATAAATCTTGATCTACAAATCCTCCTCTGTCAGAGATGACATTGCCAAGAATCGACAGCTGCCTAGAGGCTACCAGGCTGAAAGACGGAGATATCAATCTGCCTATATTACGTTGCGTTTCTTGGGCTCCATTAGTGTATAAATGTTGCAGTTAACATTTGATCTTAGATTCTCAGCTCAGATTATTGATCTATTGTATTAGTTTTGCTTACTCAGATAACTCATAGCAAACAATCAGCTATTACTTCTGATTAGTCAAGAGGAAAGGAGACGGCTGAAATCAATCATCTGGTCTCTCCGAATAACCCCAGGACTCCTGAGCCACCAAAGCTGTAGTTGTAGCCACCATCTGACCATAAATAACATAAACTGCAGGACCTATAGGATACAATTATCATTACACTGATAGAGTATTTATTTCTCTTGTTGTATCCGACAATTAACGTGATATTTAATTGTATCACCATTTATAATATTTCTATTTATCGATGTTATTGAGGGCTTGCATGCTTCCAACATTTCTGCCAAACTTAGAGTAGATCTTGTCACCGGTGAAAAATAGCCAATTTTTGCTTTTGTTTTATTCATGCTGTTCGCCTAAAGGAATCCAATTTTTTCTTTTTTTTTTTTAAACCTGCTACGTACAGTTCCAGAGAAATGGAGTTTTTAACTTAGTGGAAATTTTTACGGTCTTTACCAAGGGGCATGTCTCATAGGGTAATCAAGCAGAGCAGCCTAAAGACACGCCCAAGAGGAACCTGTGAGCAACGCCCCCCTAGGGAATGACTATAAAAATTAGCACTAAATAAAAAAACAATATCTCTGGAAAAGTATGGCAGATTTTAAATAAACAAAAAGCACTGGATGCCGGGGGAACAGCTTTAAATAGAATAAGACCAAAAAATCTGGTCACTTTTTACCTGGTAACAGGTGGTCATTAAAGGTGTGCTTATGACTCAGACAACCCCCTCTCAATTACTATATTCCCCCACATAAAAAGAAAAACAGCCTACACTTCCTTCCGGTGCCTGCGCCATTCCAGTGTTGTTGGCGCCTGGTGTCCCAGAGCTCACGTGACATTGCTATGTTACATGAGCGGCCACTAATGGGCCTCTTCACTCTAAGTGTCATCAGTTTTTCTCGTACGTGGACAAAAAAAACAGTTTGTCCTTCTCCTATTGGACCGTCCGTGAATATTGGGCTGCACTCAGATACACCAACTGGTGTACGATCTTTTCTAAGACCCATTGCCTAGCATTACCGATTCTGATCTGAAACTCGGATCAAAATTGGACATGTCTCTGCGATTTTGCAGAGTCCTCAGTCCTTGGAAAATCACAAATATGTGAATGACCCCATAATATCACAGGTACAAGTGCTATCTGTGAAAAACAAGAATTGCACTTGTATGCAAGAAACAGACATCTAAATGAGGCCTTAGGCTGATTTCACACATCTGTAAAACACAGACTATGCTCGTAAGGCCTGGTCCGTCTCCTAGGTCATCCGATCTGAGCTAACTGCTTCATAGGGAGGTTAGTTCAGGTCAGACTGGGTCTCACAATCTGATCACGATCAAACTATCACAGAGGTGAGAAACCTTAGACTGATGGGAAGCGGCTCAGCCAAATCCAGACAAGCACCTCCGAACAGAAGGATGCAAATGTGAACAGGCGCAAGCCGCAATAACACATACCAAAGCGAGCAGCAACCACTGTGTGCGCCTAGATATATGAAAAAAAATATTGTGTGTAGGGATGAGCGAGTATACTCGTTAGGATTCGGTACTCGGCGAGTAATGCGGAACTCGCGATACTCGAATCCTAGCGAGTAAATTTCACTACTCGCCTCGCAATATTCGGATCTCCCTCCCGTCATGTGTTAGCCAATCACAGTAAAGCCGCCGCCATCTTTGTTGTGGCATTACTGTGATTGGCTGGCCATGCAGCGTCATAGTCATAGCCTATGAGTCATAGGCTATGACTATGTGTGCGGGGGTCTGTGAGGCTGTGTGTGTGTGGCCTGTGCCGGGCTCTGCCGGCTCAGGCTCTGCCATTCTCTGTGGGCTCTGCCGGGCCTGTGCCAGGCTCTGCAGGGAAGACGAGGACTTCGGGGAATTAGGTGTGTGCGGTGAGTATGTACTTTATGTTATGTGTTGTATGTTATGTGTATGTACTGTATGTTATATGCTGTATGTTCTGTATGCCTTTTTTTTTTTAGATTCACCACATTAGCCGGATGATGGGCATACTACTTTTCCATCATCCGCTAATGCTTTCACTGTAGCAGGCATAGCCGGATGGGACAAGTAGTTCCATCGGACGATGCCCATAGTCTCCGCCCACACACATTCTCCGCCCACACACATTCTCCGCCCACACACATTCTCCGCCCACACACATTCACTGCCCATTACTCGCATTTCCCATAGACTTACATTGGACTCGCTAACTCGATTACAAATACCGAGTATTAGGAGCTACTCGTAACGAGTACAGCGAGTCCGAGCATTTCACTACTCGCTCATCCCTAATTGTGTGTATCAAACATTTGCTACATAAGGGAAGATAAGGACCTTGTGCCAATATTGAGTTTGGTGGTGGTATAATCCAGCCCATTTTTTATTTTTCCTCTTAAGCCTTAAAGAAGTGCCATTTTTTTCCCATAAATTAATAGTACACATAAAAATAAGAAATCTGCTTTTTTTCTGCTCCTGTACTGATTTTTCACTCTCAATTCACAGGTAAAATCTTTGTTCAGTGAGAACAGATTTTCCCATTAATGAGATAGGAGTTGACAGTTGCTGCTCATAATATTCTATGGAGAAGGAGGAGGAGCTAGAGGCAGATACAGATATTCTGCTGCAAGTTCTCCTGAAACAACATTTTACATTCTTTATGTATATCCCATCCCATTTCCTTCTCTGTAAAAAAAAAAGTCTGGTTTCTCCGTCAAGAAAAGTACTGAACTCTCGCCATTGACGTTGCACATGTGGCATGATGTAAATTTGATTTCATATCTACAGTATATCTGCAGCCTCTGAGAAAACATATTTGAAGGGGCTGAACAACATTAGAAAAACATGTCTGCATTTTTACATACAGCGCCCCTCCATGGACTATGTCTGGTATTACAGCTCAGCTTCATTGACAGTAATGTCATTGTGCTGCAATATGGAACACAACCTGCGGACTGATGTGGAGCTGATTCTGAAAAGAAAACAGTCATGCTTTTTGTAATATAAGCCCTTTAAATGTATATATTTATACTGAGCAAAGATAAACCTTTCTTATCTCAGATACTGCATCTCTACAGTAAGAGTTAAAAAAAAATTAAATCCTCGAATTAAAACTCCTGGAAAAAGCTTAAATTATCCAATCAAACTAAAGGTCTTTTTGCACAGACATTTCTCAATATAAATGGAAAATTACCATTAAAGGAGCCTTCTGTCCTTACTTTACACTTATATTAACTCCCATTAATAGTTTCCTTGGCAACCATGTAATTGCCTAAAACAAAGGAATGTTCCTGTGCTGCAAATCTGTATGAAAACATAAAGGAATTGTCCGAGCAGGACTCCACAGAACGGTCAGCGGTGTCAACAAACAGAACCTGTCAGAAATGTATTAGTACTGATCCAGAGATGTGATCTTCCATACAATTATGTCCTGATTATTAATCATGAACTGATCTCTTACATCATAAAGGAATATTCTAGGCAGATATTAAGCATGGGCCATTTTTGTGCATCTTAAAGAGTAACTAAAGTATCAATTTTTTTTTGCTAGTTCCATTCGGCATTGAAAGTAATTTAAAGAGTAACAGTTGTTTTAATTTTTATTGCATAACTCAATAGTATATATGAAAATAAGAAACTTTGTAATTTTTCTTATCGGAGAAATCTGCTTCTTTCTCCTCCAGGACTGAACATTCATTTCAAAATTTTTAACCCATAACAACCGCAGATAGGCCTTTTAATAGCGGCAGTTAAAGGTACTTATATAAATAAGTGTATAGCGCCCCCAGAGTTGTAATTTCTCCGGGGGCTCGGCTATCGGGGGTGGCTGAGTCCCCAGAGAACATGATTCAGGTCAGTTTTTACCGACCCCAGTGTTGCGATCGCCATTATTAACAGAATAACGGTGACAGCAACAAAAAAAAATTAGATTTCCCATTTAATTTAAGAAATGGGGTCTCCGGATCCTCCCCGGTACCTCCGGTGTCTCTGCAACCCCCATGAAGTCCCCAGGCTGCCGCCGTCTTCTTCCAGGAAGAAAATGGCAGGTGCATGCGCAGTGCACAGTGCACCACCTAGATCTGCCGGCCAGTCCCCGGCAATAATAGTCAATTTTTCCTATTGGTTCATTTTGATCATCTCTAAACTTTTGGAGCGCCTAGTCTACTCCCGCCTCACCCGTTACCTCTCCACTTACTCCCTCCTAGACCCTTCACAGTCCGGCTTCCGCCCCCTACATTCGACTGAAACTGCACTCATCAAAGTGACCAATGACCTTCTTACAGCAAAACGTAACGGCGACCACTCTCTGCTCATTCTTCTCGACCTTTCTGCAGCTTTCGACACGGTTGACCACCGTCTCCTACTCTCTAGGCTCCAGTCACTAGGTATTAAGGACACTGTTCTCTCCTGGTTCTCCTCCTATCTTTCTGACCGCTCCTTCAGTGTTTCGTTCTCTGGCTCCACGTCATCTCCTCTTCCTCTCACTGTCGGTGTACCCCAGGGCTCAGTCCTTGGCCCCCTTCTCTTCTCTCTCTACACGGCCCCAATTGGACAGACCATCAGCAGATTTGGCTTTCAGTACCATCTTTATGCCGATGACACACAACTATACACGTCATCCCCCGACCTTACCCCCGCTGTTCTACAGAACACCACGACTGTCTGTCCGCAGTCTCCAACATCATGTCCGCTCTCTATCTGAAACTTAACCTCTCCAAGACTGAACTCCTTCTGCTCCCGCCATCTACTAACCTCCCTAAATCTGACATTTCCCTCTCTGTGGGCGGCACCATAATAACACCCCGGCAGCAGGCTCGCTGTCTGGGTGTTATGTTTGACACCAATCTCTCCTTCACCTCCCATATACAATCTCTTGCCCGCTCTTGCCGTCTACACCTAAAGAACATCTCTAGAATCCGCCCTTTTCTCACCATGGAAACAACAAAAACCCTCACTGTAGCATTGATCCACTCCCGCCTGGACTACTGCAATGCTCTATTACTTGGCCTCCCCATTACTCGACTATCCCCTCTCCAGTCCATCCTTAATGCAGCAGCCAGGGTCATCCATCTGGCTAATCGGTACTCGGACGCGTCCGCTCTTCGCCAGTCCTTACACTGGCTGCCCATTCATTATAGGATCCAATTCAAAGTACTGGTTCTCACCCACAAAGCTCTCCACAGTGCAGCACCCCCTACATCTCCTCCCTCATTTCTATCTATCGGCCTAACCGACTGCTGCGCTCTGCAAACGACTTTCGACTAACCTCTGCACTAATCCGTACCTCCCACTCCCGACTCCAAGACTTCTCCTGCGCTGCGCCAATCCTCTGGAATGCTCTACCCCAAGAAATTAGGACTATCCACAATTTGCATGGTTTCAGGAGCTCCCTCAAAACACATTTGTTCAGAGTGGCCTATCACATTCACTAACCAAAGTCGTTCTATGTTTAAGTGTGTATGTGTAGCCCATTCACTATCTCCATCCATGCCTCACTCCCTCAAGATGGCTGGACCATCATTGTAAATGCACCATTGTATATACACACCTGTACTTTGTATCTCCCCCACCTCATTGTAGATTGTAAGCTCTCACGAGCAGGGTCGGCTTATTTTGCTTTAATTATTGTATTGTTAACGTTGTTACCTATGACTTGTGTTTTGAAACTGTTAAACTGTAAAACGCTGCGGAATATGTTGGCGCTATATAAATAAAGATTATTATTATTATTATTATTATCACTGTGCTAGAGCCTATCACAATGATCAAAATAGAAAAAATAGTAAATCAAACCCCCTTTATCACCCCCATAGATAGGTAAAAATAATAAAATTATGTGGTTAGTGTTATGATTAGGGTTGGGATTAGGGTTAGGAGTGTTTTGGAGTTAGGGTTGTAGTTAGGGTTATAGTTAGGGTTAGAGTTAGGGTTAGAGTTAGAATTGGGGGAGTCCACTGTTTAGGTAGATCACGGGGTCTCCAAATGAGACACGGTACCACCATTGATTCCAGCCAATTTTGTGTTCAAAAAGTGAAACGGTACTCCCTCCCTTCTGAGCCCTGCCATGCGCCCAAACAGTGGCTGGGGTGGCTGAGAGCTGATGTTTTTAGTCTGTGTGGGGGCAAATAACCCTGGCCCGTTACTATGCTATTAACATCAGCCCGCAGCTGTCTGTTTAGCCTCTGCTGTCTATTGAATATAGGGGACCCACATAATTTTTTGGAGGGTCTCCCCTATAATAACCAGTAAAGGCTAAGCAAACAGCTGTGAGCTGATAATAATAGCCTGGGAACCTTTATGGATATTGGCCTGTTTCCAGGATATTAACTTCAGCCCCCAGCCATCAACTTTCCCTCACCTGTTTATAAAAATTCTGGGGGACGCCACGTGTTTTTATTTTTTACTTATTAACAAGTACAGTAAAATACACGCCCAAGGTAACGTTAGTTCACAGCCTCCAAGTATTCCAGCAGCTTGAAACTTCAGGAACCTTAAAATGTCCCTCAAAGTTTCCCAGGAGGTTTCCAGGCATCGCAGCTGCAGAGAGAGACATGTGGCTGTAAACTCTGGGTTACCTGAGTTAAAGCTACTGGGTCTCATGGTAGCTCCAGTGCCGAATTATTGAATGCCGGAGTGCCAAGTGCCAGACTCACGGACGTTCATCAGTCAGGTACTGGCACTTGCAAAGCAACAGAAACAGCTGCTATGAAAAAACAAAGTAAAAAAGTCACGTGGGTGTCCCTCGTTATCTTCATAATCAGCAGAGGTAAAGCCGACAGCTGGGGGCTGATGTTGATATTCTGGAAAGGAGATAATATCCATAGAGGTTCCCAGACTATTAATATTAGCTCACAGCTGTTTGCCTTGCCTTTACTGATTATAGGGGAGGCCCCCCAAAAAAATGACATGGGGTCTCCCCTATACTTGATAACCAGCAAAGGCTAAACAGACAGCTGCAGGCTGATATTAATATTATTAATATCCTAGTAAAGGGCCATGGACTAAAATCATAATCCCTCAGCTGCCCCATAAATGACCCCATATCTGAATTGGGTCTGGGTTCGAGTTTGGGTTCTGTTCTGGTACCTGAAAAAAATGTTTTTTAAATGATCAGCGGAACTCGGCAGACCCGAACATCCACGGGTTTGCCCATCACTACGTTAGTATTGAGAGATCATAATTGTGTGGCTAATGGCTGTCTTGTCAGGTGACTGCCAATCTCAACATTATAGTTACCCACACTGGATATTATTACTCGACAATCAGAGAGCAATATTAATTGGTAAGGGGCACTCTATTGCCTGATGACTTGATAAGAATTACTAAAGGCATTATCACTTGTTAAGGAGGCAATAAAAGGGCATAATTTATTTTTAAGGGGAGATTAAAGGGGCATTATTACTTTTATAACTGGGCCATTACTTCTTTATAAGGAACATTTGGAGCACATGTACTTCATAAGGGGGCACTTTTAGCATTATTACTTTACAAGGGAGCACTCGGAGGCAGAAGCACTACACATGGGTGTTATGATTTGGTAGCTGAGGAGAGCAGGCAAAAACGGCAATACACCAGAGAGGTTGGAATCTACTGGATTGCAGTACCCTGACTAACCACCACAACTAAAGGCAGCCGTGGAGCGTTCCTAAGTTGGTCCTAGACGCCTCGTCACAGCCTGAGAGGTTAACTACACCTAAAGATAGAAAGAGGAAAGCTTTCTGCCCCAGAGCAGATCCCCAAAGAACATAGGAAGCCCCCAAACATGTAATGGCGGTTAGAAAAGAGGAAATACAGACACAGACAGAAAATAGTATGAGCAAACGTTGGGGCCCAATCTTCCTAGAAAGAAAAGGATAGGAAGGACACTTACTGCAATCCAAAAAAAACCTAAAAAATACCAACTCTACTAATTGCAAAAACACCTGAGATCACACGACCTCTACCACCTAAATTAGTTCTCTGGTGTAACAAAACTAAGCCGCAGCCACTGAAAAAACTGGAAAAGGCAAATGAACAAATAACAGTGGCTCAGATAAACTGAGAGGAGCACAAGCCCCCGGAGGGGACCTGGCTGACCTCCACAGAAGTGCAAAAAGCAAGCACAAAAATAAAAGCAGAAAATATCTTATCTGATAGCAGAAGATGCAGGAAAGACTCAGCAAGCTTAAAAGTGAACCAGGAACCACAGTTGAGACAAGAACAATTGATCACCTGCAAACATGAAGGGAGGGAACCTCCCTTATATAAGACCAGTCTGTAACTCCTGATTGCCAATCTTCACAATCTTCATTGAATGGTTCAGTACTGTTTGTAACCACCAGAGGGAGCTTCTGCTCAGAATTCATTTCTAACACATTCACAACAGTACCCCCCCCTTGAGGAGGGGTCACCGAACCCTCATTTGGGCAACCAGGTCGGTCAGGATGAGCTCTGTGATACGCACGGATCAGTCTCCTAGCATGGATGTCCGAAGCAAACACCCAAGAATTGTCCTCCTGACCATAACCTCTCCACTTAACCAAATACTGGAGTTTCCGTCTAGAAAAACGAGAATCCAATATTTTCTCAACCACATACTCCAGATTGTCCTCAACCAAAACAGGGTCAGGAGGCGCAGCCATAGGAACCACTGGCTCGACAAACCTCTTCAATAAGGACTTGTGGAACACGTTATGGATCTTAAATGTCCCTGGAAGAAGTAAACGAAAGGAAACAGGATTAAGAATCTCCATGATCTTATAAGGTCCAATGAACCTAGGCTTAAACTTAGGAGATGCAACTCTCATAGGGATATTTCTTGAGGACAACCAGACCAAGTCCCCCACTTCAAACCGAGGACCATCAGTCCTATGCCGGTTGGCAAACCACTGGGCCCTCTCCTGAGAGAGGGACAACCTCTCCACTACCTGGTCCCAAATCTGCTGCATACGCTCCTCAACAGAGTCAACACCTGGACAGACAGAAGCCTCCGTCTGTCCCGAAGAAAATCGAGGGTGAAACCCAAAATTGCAGAAAAATGGAGACATCAAAGTGGCAGAGCTAGCCCTATTATTAAGAGCAAACTCAGCCACGGGCAAAAAAGAGACCCAGTCATCTTGATCAGCAGACACAAAGCATCTCAGATAAGTCTCCAATGTCTGGTTTGCTCTCTCAGTTTGTCCATTGGTCTGAGGATGAAAAGCCGAGGAGAAAGACAATTGAACACCAAGTTTAGAACAAAAAGTCCTCCAAAATCTGGAAACAAACTGGACTCCTCTGTCAGACACAATGTTCTCAGGAATGCCGTGTAACCAACCACGTGCTGAAGGAACAAAGGCACCAATTCGGAGGAGGAAGGCAACTTAGGTAATGGCACAAGATGTATCATTTTGGAAAACCTATCACAAATCACCCAGATAACGGTCATTCTCTGAGAAACAGGGAGGTCGGAAATGAAATCCATAGAGATATGGTCCATGGTCTCTTGGGCACAGGCAATGGCATCAACAAACCACTAGAGCGAGAGCAAGGCTTGGAGCGAGAGCAAGTCCCGCAGGACTGCACAAATTCTCTGACATCACGAGACAAAGTAGGTCACCAAAAGGACCGACTAACCAAGTCTCTGGTACCAAAAATTCCGGGATGACCGGCCAACGCGGAAAAATGAATCTCAGACATCACACTCTTTTTCCACCGGTCTGGGAGAAACAATTTCCCAATAGGGCAGCGCTCAGGTTTATCCTCCTGACACCCTTCCAGAGCCAGTCTCAAATTGGGCGAGATGGCGGAAAGAAGTACACCCTCTTTCAAAATAACAGCAGGATCAGATAACTCAGGAGAGTCCGCAAGGAAACTCCTCGAGAGGGCATCTGCCTTAACATTCTTAGTGCCAGGAAGAAAGGAAACCACAAAATTAAAACGTGTGAAAAACAAGGCCCACCTGGCCTGTCTAGGATTAATTCGCTTCGCTGATTCCAGATAAACCAGATTCTTATGATCCGTGAGGACCACCACCTGATGTTTGGCTCCCTCCAGCCAATGTCTCCACTCTTCAAAAGCCCACTTCATGGCCAATAACTCCCGATTACCCACGTCATTATTACGTTCAGTTGGAGAAAATTTTCGAGAGAAAAAGGCACAAGGGTTACTTTTAGAGGTCTCTGGATCTCTTTGGGACAAAACGGCACCTGCCCCAATTTCAGAGGTATCAACCTCCACCTGAAATGGCAGAGAAACATCAGGCTGCCGTAGAACAGGAGCAAAAGTGAATCTCTGCTTAAGTTCCTGAAACGCAGAGACTGCCTCAGGAGGCCAATTTACCACATCAGAACCCTTTTTGGTCAAATCAGTCAATGGTTTAACAATAACAGAGAAATTACCAATAAATTTACGATAAAAATTGGCAAAACCCAAGAATCTCTGAAGAGCCTTTAATGAAGTAGGTTGGACCCAATCACAGATGGCCTGAACCTTGACCGGGTCCATTTCAATAACAGATGGGGACAAAATGAATCCCAGAAATGAGATCCTCTGTACACCAAAAAGACGCTTTGATCCCTTCACATACAGAGCATTCTCTCTCAAAATCTGGAACACAGTCCGAACATGTTTCACATGAGAGTCCCAGTCATTAGAAAAAATCAAGACATCATCCAAATAAACAATCAGAAATTTATCCACAAAATCCCTGAAAATGTCATTCATTAAGGACTGGAAGACGGAAGGAGCATTAGTGAGGCCAAAGGGCATCACTAGGTACTCAAAATGCCCCTCTGGGGTATTAAATGCCGTCTTCCATTCATCCCCGTGCTTAATGCGAATAAGGTTATACGCCCCCCTGAGGTCAAGCTTGGTAAACCAAGTAGCACTTTTCACCCTGGAAAACAGGTCAGAAATCAAGGGTAACGGATATTGATATTTCACAGTGATATTGTTCAAGAGACGATAATCAATACACGGCCTTAATGAACCATCCTTTTTGGCCACAAAGAAAAACCGGAACCCAAGGGTGAAGAGGATGGTCTGATATGACCCTTCTCCAATGACTCCTTGATATAAGACCGCATAGCATCATGGTCAGGTACAGACAAGTTAAAAAGGCGACCTTTAGGGAATTTACTACCAGGCACTAATTCAATAGCGCAGTCATAGCTCCTGTGGGGGGGCAAGGATGCAGATTTACTTTCGCTAAACACATCAGAAAAATCAGTCAAAAAGTCAGGAACATCCTGAGCCTGGGGAGAGGCAGAAAAAACAGGAGTGTTGGCATTAACACATTGGCAGCCCCAACTGGTTACAGACACAGATTTCCAATCCAAAACAGGATTATGAGACTGTAACCAAGGGAAACCTAGTACAATAATGTCATGCAGATTATACAGCACCAAAAATTTGCAAGTCTCCTGATGATCAGGTTCAACCCTCATTATCACCTGAGTAGAGAACTGGGGTTTATTCTCAGCCAAAGGGGTAGAATCAATCCCCAGTAGGGGAATAGACTTCCGTAGGGGTATCAAGGGAAACCCACAACGTTTAGCAAAATCAAAATCCATCAGGTTAATAGCTGCTCCCGAATCAACAAAATCCTGAGCAGAAAATGTGGACAGGGAGCAAATCAGGGTAACAGTCAACAGAAATTTAGTCTGAACACTACCCAAGACAACAGAGCGTGCAAAACGTCTTCCCCGCTTAGGGCAGACTGAAATAGCATGAGAGGCGTCACCACAGTAGAAACATAACCCATTGCATTTTCGAAACTCATGACGCTGTGCCCCAGAAGCCACTCCATCACACTGCATGGGTTCAGAAGCTGGTTTACAAGGCAACACTATTCCACGCATACCTCTACGCTCACGCAAACATCTGTCAATTTGAATCGCTAATGACAGAATCATTGAGACCAGAGGGAGCAGGGAAACCCACCATAACATCTTTTACATTCTCTGACAGACCCTTCCGAAAAAGGGCTGCCAAAGCATCATCATTCCATTTGGTCAGGACTGCCCACTTTCAGAATTTCTGACAGTATAACTCAGCGTCCTCAAGCCCCTGATTTAATGCCATCAAGGTTTTTTCAGCTTGATCAGTGACATTAGGTTCATCATACAATAACCCCAGAGCCAGAAAAAATGCATCAACATTACTCAAAACAGGGTCCCCAGGTGTCAGGGAAAAAGCCCAATCCTGAGGATCGCCGCGCAAGAGAGAGATGACAATTTGAACCTGCTGTGCTGCGTTCCCTGAGGACTTAGGTTTTAAGGCAAAAAACAACTTACAGTTATTTTTGAAATTCAGAAATTTAGCTCGATCCCCTAAAAACAAATCTGGCATGGGGATCCTAGGTTCCACAACCGGCAACCCTGCAAGATAGGTAGCAATACTCCGAACTTCAGTGGCAAGCTGATCCACACGGCCAGACAACTGTGCAAACTCCATTGAGAGAAAAAAAAATCCTCAGCACCCAGAGAAAAAGAGGGAAAAAAAAATGCAACAAACAGATAAAAAAAAAAAAAATCTCTGACAACTCTGACAACTTTTTTTTTTTCACTCTATTTTTCCCTTCTGCGAGTACCATATAATTTTCAGTTTTGGCCGGTGATACTGTTATGATTTGGTAGCTGAGGAGAGCAGGCAAAAACGGCAATACACCAGAGAGGTTGGAATCTACTGGATTGCAGTACCCTGACTAACCACCACAACTAAAGGCAGCCGTGGAGCGTTCCTAAGTTGGTCCTAGATGCCTCGTCACAGCCTGAGAGGTTAACTACACCTAAAGATAGAAAGAGGAAAGCTATCTGCCCCGGAGCAGATCCCAAAAGAACATAGGAAGCCCCCAAACATGTAATGGCGGTTAGACAAGAGGAAATACAGACACAGACAGAAAATAGTATGAGCATACGTTGGGGCCCAATCTTCCTAGAAAGAAAAGGATAGGAAGGACACTTACTGCAATCCAAAAAAACCCTAAAAAATACCAACTCTACTAATTGCAAAAACACCTGAGATCACACGACCTCTACCACCTAAATTAGTTCTCTGGTGTAACAAAACTAAGCCGCAGCCACTGAAAAAACTGGAAAAGGCAAATGAACAAATAACAGTGGCTCAGATAAACTGAGAGGAGCACAAGCCCCGGAGGGGACCTGGCTGACCTCCACAGAAGTGCAGAGAACAATGCAAAAAGCAAGCACAAAAATAAAAGCAGTAAATATCTTATCTGATAGCAGAAGATGCAGGAAAGACTCAGCAAGCTTCAAAGTGAACCAGGAACCACAGTTGAGACAAGAACAATTGATCACCTGCAAACATGATGGGAGGGAACCTCCCTTATATAAGACCAGTCTGTAACTCCTGATTGCCAATCTTCACAATCTTCATTGAATGGTTCAGTACTGTTTGTAACCACCAGAGGGAGCTTCTGCTCAGAATTCATTTCTAACACATTCACAACACATGGGGGGGAATTAGGGGTATTATTACTTGATAAAGGGGCACTTGGGTAACTCAAACTAGCACACTAGGGGCTTCTAAGATTTCTTTGCATAGAATGGAGCTCACATCCATCCCTCAAAGCTGAATGGTAAGAAAGTGTGGGTCCCCTGCTCTAGGGCACAGATATCTATATTAATAATATATTGCGTTAGTAATGGTGAGTTTGGGAGGCATATAAAGTCTCTGTATATGACTCCATGGAAGAATATATCTGCATGACATTTTTCACAGTTACTTATAAATATTTCTTGGTACTATTGACATATCCCTCAGGTTTATTTTATGGTCCACAAGCACCATCCATAATTCCCACCCAATGGCAGGCTGTGCTGGCTGAGAAACCCTGGATGTGTATTAGTGAGTCTCCTGCTGTCATCCTTTGAATTTGCCAGGTGCAATCGATCTTTTGGAACTTTATCTTTACCCGCAAGATGTTCAATTATTCCACATTAATCAAAGCCTCAAGGCGTTAAAACAGAGGCAAGCAGAAGTTAATGAAAATAAAATGTACAAGGCATTTCATGCAGAAGATTCAGGGTACATGGGAATGGGAAGCAATTTTGTTTTATGCAAATACTTAATCTGTATAACTTTATATTATAACAGATTTTATTTTGGAAATATAAATTGGATCCTCAGTGGCAATGCCTACCACGGAAATGAAGTATACTGCTATTATCGAGCGTGAACAATTTAGCCACCATCAGCTTAAGCTAGAAGTATACGGCGACATTGGCAGCGACAGAGGTCATGAGGCCAAAGATCATCAAAGATTGCTACATACAAGTTGCATTGGACCCCTAGGGTTTAGAGACCGTGACAAAAGATTCTCAAAAATGAAACTTCACTGAATTTTTAAGGACTTTTGGTACCCAAGAGGTTGCAATGAATCTTCTTTCACTTGTTTTGCGCTATATAGTAACAATACATAGTGATCTTTGGCGGCACAACCTGTTTTGCAGCAAAAAGTAACTGTGCATCCCTGGCCTTTATCAAGATTTCGAAATCAATGCCTGAGTAATAAACATTAGGCAGCATCAAAAACGCAATAAAAACACATGTAAAAAATGCAATTATATGCAAATTTGCAACATCCAAAACTCGCAAAAAGTTCATCGTGGGGATGTAGCCTTAGGGTATATGCACAGTTCTTTAGTTTTACAAGGCTCCTATTGGCATTTGCTCCAAACTAGGCACTGGCTGATGAAAAGGCTACAAAAAAAAGCCACTTAAGGAAAAAAACTCTTCCAAAATGCATTAAACACTTTTCAAAAACCGCTTCAACAAACATAGAACCTCCTGCAAAAATTCCCCAAAGAAGGAGCTTTTCCTGAAGTGGTTTCCACTGAAACATTCATTGTTATTGACTGCCTCAAAATACTCAATTTGCACATGATGAAAGACTCATAATGGAAATTCTCTCATTATGTATGCAAAAAGATGTACTAACTAAATAACCACTATAGTCACGGTAACGAAGCACTGGTACATTGACCACCTTGCAGTCACATTGGAAGTTCTATGGAACAATTTTCAAATGTTTAACATGCATCCTACCTTACCTTTCTTCTGGACTCAATGAGATATGAGTTACACCAGATGGTCAACTTTGAAAAAAACATGATTTTGCGATACTCTTATAGGAGATGTTTATGCTATATGTGTCCACCTAGTGGTTGTAATGTGAATTGCAGCCTGATTAGAGTTTTGCTGGCATGTTATGATAATCAAGGCAGACATACCGCATGTGCAAATGGTAGGGCTATGCAGGGGCCAATGGGAGAAGCATGGTCCACGCGGCAGATTTTAGATATGCAGTTGTGATCATTCCAGGGGAAAGGCCCCCTGCATCTCTCTATGCTCAAAAGACTTTCATATATAGTTAATTATTAGCTTTATATTAAAGTGTGGTCTGTCCCTAGATCAAACGCCTAACCTTTTGTATGGCAGGCATGAGTTTAAGCTGTATGGCTGACTCCTAAGTATAGGAGATTTTTTTTCTGTCTAAAACACTAAATGGTATTCTTCTTCTTTACAGGCACAGTGTACTGGTCCATAGAGATACATCTACTTATTGTACATATACCAGAACATTACTATATACCTATAGAAAAGGGGTAAAATAAAAGTGAATTTATGTTTTTTTTACCCACAAAATAACTAAAACCTAGTGAAAAACTATTTCAATAGTCACATTTTTTTATAAACTTTAAAAAAATAAATGTCACAAATCAGTAAATAACTTGAACTTATTTGATACCCTAACAATTTTAAGAACCTGCACAATACAGTGAACGATATATATTTACAGTGAGCGGTAGATGGTATAAAAAAAGATGCAATTTTTTTTTCTCCATTACATACATTAAAACAATTAATACAATTTTAACAGTTATTATTTATTTATATAGCGCCATTAATTCCATGGTGCTGTACATGAGAAGGGGTTACATACAAAGTTATAGATATCGTTTACAGTAAACAAATTTACAATGACAGACTGGTACAGAGGGGAGAGGACCCTGTCCTTGCGGACTACCATGCTACGGGATAATGGGGAAGAGACAGAAGGTCAGGGGTGCAGCAGCTCTGGTGGTAGCGGCGATGTGGCAGCTTTGGTGGTGGCGGCAGCTCGGAGGTGTCAAGGCGGCAGCTCAGGATGTGGGGAGGCGGCAGCTCGGGTGGTGGCGAGGCGGCAGATCGGGTGGTGGCGAGGCGGCAGCTCGGGAGGTGGCGAGGTGGCAGTTACATATGTGTTTGGCAAAATGACCCTTGAAGGGGTTGTCCACCTTTGGCAACTTATTATTTTCTTTAGTCATATGCATGTTTTCGGGGCAGAACATAATTTTTGCAATTGCTTTTCAATCAAAAATGTTGTACCATTTGCCTACTGGAGCCTGTGTGACAGCGGCATTTAACTAGCATGAGCTAGAAGAGCGTTATTAGTGTTCTGTATCACGTGATTGCAGGGCGCCAATGGGTTGTCATGACAGCCGGGTGCCATGACCGGCGTGCGTAAGAGATCAAGAGTTAGGCCGGGGTCACACTGGCGACATAATCGGACGACTGCAATACGATGAAATATCGTATTGCAGTCTGCCGTATGTTAATCTATGGAGCAGCTCCCAGTATCAGATTTTTTGTGGTCCGTTTTAATCGTCCGAGTGCAATCGCAGCATGCTGCGATTGTCACGATTGTGGGTCGACTATCGCCAATGCAAGTCTATGGGAGCGATGAAAAATCGGATTACAAACGGACCGCACGTGTGACTTGCGATGAAATCGCATCGGTGTCCTTTAGAAAAGCCGGCAATTCATCCCGGCTATACTGTAAAATCACACTGACAGCTTTAATAAAGA
Organism: Oophaga sylvatica; assembly: GCA_033576555.1. Lineage (NCBI taxonomy): Eukaryota > Metazoa > Chordata > Amphibia > Anura > Dendrobatidae > Oophaga > Oophaga sylvatica. Next base: position 89,203,611 of record JARQOD010000009.1, on the reverse strand, counting down.
ATAGAAAGAATAGATATATACACACATAGAATACATACATATATATATATATATATATGTGTCATTGTGACATATATATATATATATTTATAGTTCCTAGACTTCTACATACTGTAATAGCCGCTAATTCAATTGCCGGCTTTTGTGAAATCAAAGAAGCCGACATGAAATGATACATTGTTTAGACACAGTTAACCATGTCATTTCCTGTATTTTGATATATGGTTTGAACTTACAATTACATAAGTGTATGTGTGCAAAATTTCAGACATGTAGGGGTTAATTAAAGGTGTAAATTCGTTGGAAAAAAAATGCGTGTGCTCCCGCTGTATTTTCTCCACCACACAGACAAAGCAAGCGAGTGGGGGCAGATAATAATAGCCTAGGGAGGGTACATTTTTTTTGTGCCCCCCCCGGCTATTAACATCTGCCCCCAGACACCCAGAAAGGGCAAATCTCTAATTAGATTTGCCCTTTCTGGCACTTTGCCCGTCTATTCCCATTGCCCTGTAGCGGTGGCGAATGGGTTAATAAGAGGTTACAGGCACCTTGCAATTGAAAGGTGACTGTAAGCCAGGTTAATAATTGAGAGCTGTCAATTAGACAACTATCAATTATTAATCCTATTGAAGAAATAAAAAAACACACACACTTTAAGAATAAATAATTTTAATGAAATAAAAACAATTTTTTTGACCATCTTTTATTTTACTCTTAATCCGTGCGAAGCCCTTGATCTCCTAAAATAAATATAAAATAATAAAACAACATTATTCTTACCTATCTGGCGATCTGTCACGTCCCACGATGTAATCCTTCACAAAGGGTTAACTAGCAATCAGCTAAGCAGCGCATCTAATGCTGCGTGCTCAGCTGATAGCTCCTGAATGAATGAGCTTATCTCCTGCCGACAGGAGAGGATGTGATTAATCAATGAAGCTTAATTGATTGTGTCCCACTTTCACCTTAGGTCAGCTCACTGAAGTGAAAGTGGCAATAAATCAATTAAGCTTCATTCATTCATCTCTTCCTCTCCTTTCGCTGGGAGAGTAAGTTATTCATTCAGGGGGTTTCAGCTAGGAGACATTTAGCTCTCTGCTCGCTGTAACCTGTTAACCCTTTCTGATGGATTACACCGTGGGACCTGACTGTACATCGGATTGGTAAGAATAATTTTGCTTTTTTATTTTATTTTTATTACAGGAAATGGTTTTAGCAGGAAAATAAAATATGGTCAAAAACTGTGTGATTATTTCATTAAACTTCTTTTTTATTAAACTGTGTGTGTTTGATTTTTCTTTCATACAATAGGATTAATAATTGATAGTTGTCTAATTGACAGCTCGCTTGCTTTGTCTGTCTGGTGGAGAAAATACACGGGAGCACACGCATTTTTTTTCAACGAATTTATACCTTTAATTAACCCCTACATGTCTGAAATTTTGCACACATACACTTATGTAATTGTAAGTTCAAACCATATATCAAAATACTAGAAATGAATGGTTAACTGTGTCTAAACATTATCATTTCATGTCGGCTTCTGTGATTTCACAAGCGGCAATTGAATTAGCGGTATACAGTATGTAGAGTGTATGAACTAAATATATATATAATGTCACAATTACATATATATATATATATGTGTTCTATGTGTATATATCTATTCTTTCTTTTGTGATTTAAATACTATTCTTTTGGATCCATTATATGTCAGTTTTGCAAGCCTGCGAGAAAATCTCGCAAGTCGGATGAAAATCGGATGTTACAAGGTACACACACATGCGACTAAATCGCATCTTTGAAGGAAAATCGGATGCCAGGCGGATGTGTGATGTTTTCATTTTGTTCCGATAATCGACCGACTAAAACGGTCCGATTTTTTGTAGTTGTGTCTGACCCCGGCCTTAGGAGAATTGAAGTTGCAATTGTCTGATCAACTGTAGCACAGTTGATCAGACAATTGCAACTTCAATTTTCCTAAGGGGACTAGTGAAGCAAGTAAAAAGTAAAAAAAAATTGTTAAAAAATATTTTGAAAAATTTGAAAAACATAAAAGTTCAAATCTACCCCTTTTTGCCCCAATCAAAATAAAACAATAAAAATTAAAAATAAATGTATTTGGTATTGCTGCATTCACAAATATTCTATCTAAAGTAAATCTAAATCCAATCGGTAAACGGCGTAGCGATAAAAAAAAAGCACTCCAGTACTACGGGTTTTTTTTGTCGCGGCAACATTGCAATAATTTGCAATGACTGACATTACAGCAATCAAGACACTGTATCTATACCAAAATGGTATTATAAAAACATCAGCTTGGTGTGCAAAGAATAAGCCCTCACCCAGCCCCAGATTCCGAAAAATGGAGACTCTACGGTTCTCGGAAAATGGATTTTTTTTTTCACCACTTAAGTAAAAAAGAACCTATACATGTTTGGTATCTGCGTACTCATACTGACCTGGCAAATCATATTGATTGGTCCATTTTACAATTTAGTAAACATGGTAAATTAAAAACCCAAAAAACAATTGTGGAATTGCACTTTTTATTTAAAAAAAAAATTTCCAGTACACCATATGGTAAAATCAATGGTGTCATTTAAAAGTGCAACTCGTCCCACAAAAAAAACAAGCCCTCATATGGCTATATTGACGGAAGAATAAAAAAAAAGTTATGGCTCTGGGAAGAAGGGGAGCAAAAAACGAAAACACAAAAATGGAAAATCGCAAGGTTGTGAAGGGGTTAAGTCTTCCAATTTTATTTTTTTTTTTACATACAGATGTCTGGTCTTAAAATGACAGTTTCCATTGGGTGCTGGCGGATGACTTGCATTTTAAACCTTTTTTTTCAGCTGCCTTTATTCATCTTCTGGCTGCCACCATGAATAATATACATCTGCAATATCTTTACTGTGACAGCTACAGACTCATAAAACAGGATTGTAAATTTACACCCCGAAGATCATAAGGCTTGCAGTTAAATTCCAGGAATAAATATGAAGCGTGCTAGCATTAGATGACTCCTGTTTTGTTACCGTAAGGTATAATTCCCATTTTAAGAGAGATGCGTTCTGCTGGAGGCCACTGATTGCCATTAGAAGACAATTGTTATAAAATGAGTAATTGTAACCGTATCTAACAAACCCAGCAAAAACTGTTTACATCAGTATTTCACTGAAATTGAAAACCGCTGGAGCATGTCAGTATGCAATATTAGAAAAGAAAATGTAAAGACAATTTATTTATATATTGGAGAAAAAATAATATGGAAGCGAGGAGGATGTTCTGCTGCCATTAAACTGATTTTATATTGCATATAATCTCAATACTCTGAACCAAGAGAACAGCTACAGGGGGTGCAGAGTTAGCAGCCACGAAAAGTCTCTTGCAACTGGAGACTAGTGATGAGCGAACATGCTCGTGTGGTATCCGAATGATTTCGGAATGCTCGAAAAATCTGTTCGCGTCCCCGCGGCTGCATGTCTCTCAGCTGTTCGAGAGCCGCGACACAAAAAGGGATTGCCTAACAAACAGCCAATCCCTGCATGTGTTACAGCTGTTGAACAGTCTCAAGATTCGCAGGCGTGGGGACATATTTTTCGAGCACACAGAAGACACTCAAATGGCACACGAGCATGCTCCGGTAACACCTTTTCCAAGCATGTTCACTCATCACCACTGGAGACCCATGGCTCTATCCTACATAGGAAGACGCTAGTATAATAAGTGCTACATGGTCGGTGGAGGTCATGATACAGATCAGCTTAAGGTTAGAAAAATTTGGCTGCTTTCTTAGGCCGGTTTCACACGTTAGTGGCTCCGGTGCGTGTAGTGACAGTTTCCTCACGTACCGGAGACACTGGCACACGTAGACACATTAAAATCAATGTGTCTCCGCACATGTCAGCGTGGACCGTGTGTCCGTGTGGAAAACACGGAGACATGTCAGTTTTCGTGGGAGCGCACGGTCCGCAAAAATGCTGAATACGGGCACACGGAGAACTGTTCACACAGTCCTCCATGCACACGGACAGCACGGACAGCTACAGTAAGCGCTGTCCCCTGCCTGTGGTGCTGAAGCTGCTTAACATAATTCTCCCTGCTCTGCCGGCAACAGCGAGCAGGGAGAATCAATGAAACACCCGATGTGGGGTCCCCCTTAGGTTTTCAACCAACCCAGCAAAACTATACAGCTGGGGGCTGCTATTCTCAGGCTGAAAAGGGCCATGATTATGGGCCCCCCCAGCCTAAAAACAGCAGCCCCCTGCTGCCGTGAAAAGGCGCATCTATTAGATGCGCCTATTCTGGAACTTTGTCGGGTTCTTCCCACTTGCCCTGTAGTGGTGGCAAGTGGGGTTAATAAGGGGTTAACGCCACCTTGCTATTGTAAGGTGGCGTTAAGCCAGGCTTAGTAATGAATAGGTGTCAATAAGACACCTATTCATTACTAATCCTATAGTAAAGAAAGGGTTAAATAAACACACACACAGTAACAATAAAGTCTTTTAATGAATGAATACACTACACAGGTTTTAATTCTTTCTTACACTGCCATTCCTTAATCGATGCCATCGATCTCCTGTAAAAAATATAAAGTTAAAAAACAACAATATCCCATACCTGGCCGGTGATCAGTCAGGTCCCACGGCGTAAATCCATCTCGGGGGTTAATCAGTTTACAGCCGGAGCTCTGCTAATGCAGCCGCTCTGGCTGTAAAGCACTGGGAATGAATAGAAGCAGCGAGCAGAGAGTCAGTGATGTCACCGCTTGTCACTGACTCTCTGCGCGCTGCTTCTATTCATTCCCCAGTAGTTTACAGACAGAGCGGATCCTCCAGGCCTCCTCATAGGATCTTCCGTAAAAATGCTCAAGTTTTCCATTTACTTCCATTATAAACGGTACTCGAGTCGAGCCTGTACGGGCATCTGACCTCCTCGATTCGAGTACCGAGCACTTGAGCATTTTAGCGCTCGATCATCACTAGTACCTACAGCTCACCATGTGCCGAATCTATAAGAAGCTGTTTTGGCAAATAATTGACATGCTTCCATTGGGATCCTTTTGAATTAGACAGAAGCTTTTCTCCGGCCACACCACTCTGTTCTGTGGAATATATTTAGACCCAAACATATAGATACGTAAAACAATCCCAAAATTACATGACCTCCAAGTAGATGTAAAAATCTAATCTGGTGGTTTCTGTAAAAAAAAAACCCACAGCAGCATCCGGAATTGACGAGCACAGGTCTTCAAATTTGATTAACGTTTCCCGTAGGTTCATTTAATCATCAGTCTGGAGTTTTCTTCATTTGCAAACAACCCTATCACCTTCTTCTACAAATATATGAAACTTAAAGGAATTGTCCACTTTGAATAAGAAAAAAAAAGTAAACCCTAGAATTAAAATGAGGTTATCTATAACAGCTTCAAACCTGAAAATTCATGTTTAGGCTATGTGCACTTGGTGTCGTTTAGACGCCATGATCAACTGACAACTTTTTTTTTAGGCAATGCCGGTGGTCGTTTTCCTGAAGAGGCTTCTCCTGTGGCTTGACCGTTGTTCTTCCGACATCTTTCACTCTATACTGTTAATCATTCTTTGGCGCTCATACATTTTTCACCCTCTTATCTCAATGTACCGGGAAAATCAAAAAGTAACACCAGTTACCAATTTACTTGGTTTCTACCAATTCCCCTTAGGCCTCCTTCACTTGTACACGTACGTTTTTCCATTATGTGTGGTATCCTTTTTTTTTACTAACCCCCGAGCCATTTTCCGATTTTGCGTTTTCGTTTTTTGCTCCCCTTCTTCCCAGAGCCATAACTTTTTTATTTTCTGGTTAAAATGGCCATGTTAGGGCTTGTTTTTTGTGGGACAAGTTGTACTTTTGAATGGCATCTTTGGTTTTAACCAAACATTTCTAGGTTCTTTTTTTTTAAGTGGTGAAAAAAATCCTAATTTTGGTAAAAAAAAGGTGCCATTTTCCAAGACCTGTAGCATCTCTGTTTTTCGTGTTCTGGGGTTGGATGAGGGCTTATTTTTTGTGCACAAAGCTGACGTTTTTATCAATACAATTTTGGTGTAGATACGATCTTTTGATCGCCCGTTATTGCATTTTATTACAATGTAGCGGTGATCAAAAAAGCGTAATTCTGGCATTTTGACATTTTTTCTCATTACGCCGTTTAGCGATCAGGTTAATTATTTTTTGATATTGATAGATCGGGCGATTCTAAATGCGGCGATACCAAATATGTGTTTGTTTGATTTTTTTATAGTTTTATTTTGAATGAGGCAAAAAAGTTGTGTTTTGAACTTTTAGATTTTTTTTATTTTTTAAACATTTTTAAAAACTTTTTTTTACTTTTTGCATGCTTCAATAGTCTCCATGGGAGACTAGAAGCTGCAGTTGTCCGATTGGCTCTGCTTCATACAGGCGATGATCAGAACGCCTGCATGCAGCAGAAGTGCTCACTTGCTATGAGCGCTGCACAGTGGTTGGCGCTCATAGTAATCTGGCTATGACAACCATAGAGGTCTGCTGGAGACCTCAGGTTGTCATGCCAACCCATCGTTGATCCGCGATCATGTGACGAGGTCACCAATGTGCGGGATTTCCGGAGATTGACAGCAGCATTTACCGCGTTAACAGCCACTGGTGGATTGCGATTCCACCGCGGCTGTTAGAGGCACATGTCAGCTGTTCAATACATGTTTGGTATTTGCATAATCGTACTGACCTGGAGAATCATATTGCCATGTCAGCTTTACCGTGAACATGGTAAATAAAAAAATCCCAAAACCAATTATGGAATTGCCTTTTTTTTGCTATTTCAAAGTACTTGGAATTTTTTTTCCCTCTTTCCAGTGCATTTCATAATAGTTAATGATGTCTTTCAAAATTAAAATTTGTCCCGCAAAAAATCAAACCCACACACCACCCACAAAAATCAAAATCACACTGTTATGTGGACAGAAAAGTATTAAAGTTTAAAAGAAAAAAAAAGTTTTCTTTGTTTTCGCTCTTCGAAGAGAAGGAAAAAAACTAAAACAAAAAAATGGAAAATCAACCAATCAAGAAGGGATAAATGATATGTGCTTGCAAAATCTGTGTTTCACTGGAGGAACCCACATGTGTTTCTAAGCAAAGACCCTTCAGGAAAGCACCTGTGGTCTTTCATCTGAAAAAGATGTCCTTGGCACATACCTTAAGTCGAAATGTCATGTGTCAACTCCTGATTGCAATGTTCAATTTTTCATTTGCACTATTTTTTTTCTAAATCTCCCCCAATCTTCATAGATGATCGCACTTTAATCTATCCACATAGAATTTTTAAAATGGGGATGCCATTGAATTGACTTGAGTATTTAACACTCTTTTTTTCCTGGATGAAGGCTCTAGTACTATTGATCCCAGATTTTGTGGCACACCCATGACAGTCCTCCTTTCAGCTTAATGCCTTGTTCATGTTCTCCGTTAGTGATCATTATTTTTCTCATTCTGTGTTTATCTCGCTTCGTTCTCGCAGTTATGCAGTGAGTGATTTTCTCTGTCATCTCCCGGCAAATTGATGAATATTGCCTGCCAATGGTGTGAAAAACATGGCTAATATATCAGTTAAATGGGAATAGCAAACACCACCTGCTCATCCAGGCAAGTGGCTCTTTGGAAAATGGAATGAATAATCAATGGAATGAAATCTTTAGCCAAGACAAATACCAGGGTGTGGTCTCATGGCGGCTCAATGCTAGAATTCATTACCAGCGACGGATGAATCCAAATATTAAGGAAAAATATAGCCAAACAAATAATATGAGTGAGTTTTCCGTTTTTTATTTTTTCAAATTCCATTATCAAATGTTGGAGAGGAATTTTTTTGTCCAGATCAATGGCATAAATTTTAAACTTTTCCATCAAGCGAAAAGAAAAGTTGCAAAAATTGCTGCAATAAATATGTCTTGCTTGAACATTCCCTAAGGCTCGCCATACAGACTAGATAGCTGTTGGCTGATAGCTAACTCTACCAACATGCATACTTGGCTCACCAAACATGACTTTTGTCTGGAGGACTTGTGACCTAGCGGGAAGAATTGGAGACCCCCCCGCTAGGGCCTGTGTTAGATAAATAAAAAGTACAGTGACTCTCGCAGTAGCGGAATTATTACCCCTGATGGAAAGTTATAAGAATCTATAACAAGAGACTGTTGTAATAGAGTTAGGCCGGGATCACACATGCGAGGAATACGGCCGAGTCTCGCATGTTAATTCCCGGCACTGCCGCCTTCACTCGGGAGCGGAGCGTTCGGTTGCATGTATTTCTATGCAGTCGCTTGCTCCACTCCCGAGTGCCGGTGGCAGTGCCGGGAATTAACATGCGAGACTCGTCAGTATTCCTCGCATTTGTGATCCCGGCCTTAACCTGAGGATTCATTGCATATCCGTTGCTAAACTTACCGCAATTTCCACACTAGAGAAATAAACAGTTTAATTTGGTTACTTCTGCCTTGTCCCTGTCTGTGTGTTGCATCTGGTCACCTGCTTACAGACACACAAGCATACATACAAAGATAAAATATAGCGCGCACACATGCAAATACACATTATACATGCATAAACACATCTCACTACATCATATTTTTTTCCCTGCAATTTACTGATTACCATGAATAATGCATTCGCTGCATTGCATAGGTTGTTGCAATTACAGGGATACCAAATATGACTGTTATTTACTGGTTTGTTACATTAATTTTAAAAATGTGTATATGTAATTAATGTAATTGCTTTGTGCCATTGTTTTCATTCATTTTTGGAAAAAAAATCTTGCTTTTACATATTTCTATATATTTACCAGTACTGTTATGTTTCGGTAACTGAGGAGAAATAGCAAAAATAACCAAAGTAGCAATACACCAGAGAGGCTGGAAACTATTGGGTTGCAGGGCCCTAAACTAACCGCAACACTAGAAGTAGCCATGGAGCGTACCTATGGTGATCCTAGATGCCTCGTCACAGCCGGAGAGATAACTACACCTAAAGGCAGAAAGATGAAAGCTAACTGCCCCGTAGCAGAACCCCCAAAGAAATAGGAAGCCCCCAAACATGTAATGGCGGTTAAACAAGAGGAAAATACGAACACAGATAGAAAATAGAATGAGCAAACGCTGGGGCCCAATACTGTCTAGATAGAAAAGTATAGGAGAGAATTCTGACTGTAACCCAAAAAACCCTGACAAAAATACCAACACTTCTGATTAACAAAAAACCTGAGATCACACGACCTCTACCACCTAAATCAGATCTCTGGTGTAACACACAGCAATTCAGCAAATAAAAAGCGACACTGGAACAGAGCAAAAGTGCAAACACAACTGAGCACAAATGCAGCGCCAGGCCCCAAAAGGGAAAATGAAAAATGTAATTGGCGTGCACTCTAGTCTAAATGATGAGAGGTGCTGGTACAATGGGCCAATAGGTCCAAATACTAGTAATGTATAATTTTACCGCACACTCATAAGGGTAGATATGAAAATTTATTGTGAACAGCAAATCATGGGAGTCCCATGATTTGCTGTTCACAATAAATTTTCATATCTACCCTTATGAGTGTGCGGTAAAATTATACATTACTAGGCCCCAAAAGGGGACCAGGCTGAAGTCTACTGCAAGGCAGCAAACCAACAAGGAAAATCCTACCAGAGGAAAAAAAAAACAGCAAATCACTTATCTGAATGAAAGCAGGAATGCAAGCTGAGCTCCAAGCAAGACATGAAGAACAATTGATTATCGGCAAGGCTGATGGGAGTTCAGGTCACTTATATCAGACCATTCGGATCCAGCTGAAGGCCATTCAGCAATTAGTTCATTACCCTCAGCAACCACCGGAGGGAGCCCAAGCTCCGAAGTCGCATCCAACGTATTCACAACACAGTACATTGTCTACATTTTTGGGATGTGTTATACACAACAGTGCAGCCTGTGACTCACTGTTAGAGTCTCTGCCTCCCATGCTACAGGTTCTAAGTTTGAATCCAACAATGATGAGCCTGAAGAAGATATAAAGCATTTCAATAGAAAATCCAGAAACTAAGTGTCACTCTTTAGTATTTTAATGCTTTATTCTCCAGATACCTAGTACACAAAACAAGTGATTTAGTGAGACTGAAAGTGTACATAGACGGTAAAGGCTGTTCCACATTGTCGAAAGCTTCCTCTAGCCTCTGGCCAAATATAATAGCATCTACTAGGAAAATATAACGGCATCCACTGTGCACACTCAGATGCCAAAGTGGCCCCTCTTCCATGGTCCTATTTCCAAGGAGATTAATCTGTTGGGGAAGGTGACAACATAGCAGAAACTACAGCACCTAGAATATATGTAATGTGATTGCCATGGCCCAGTAAACAGAGAAACCAAAACAGGAAGATTTCCAGGCCCCCTTGCCCAACGGGCCCCTGAACTGCTGAATTGGTGGTACATTTCGTATGTCCATCCCTGACTGGTTCTTACGATCCTAGTTATAACAGGCTACTACTACAAGATTTGTGATGGAGAGAACTGCAGGCGGCACACTTTTATAATGCCATTATTATTCAGCTCCTTCTCTGTATAGGGAAGTATAAATCTTTTAAGACTTATACTATGAAACTACAGGCTGTGAACTCTGATGGTAATGAGCTCTAGCATGTTGTATGCCAGAGAGCAATAGAAATAAGAGGGAAATCTTAAGACTGTGCTCATATCTAAATTTTAGAGGAGTTTTTTTTTTCGTTCATTATTATACCAATGACATTTTATGCTTTTTCTTTTCGTTTTTCAAATATTTTGTTTTGCTATGATCCATCTAAAAATAAAAATGGAGCAACTTTGCGACTAGGAGATGTTATAAGAAAATTACAAATTAGTTGCTAATAGAGATAAGTAAATTGATTTGACGTGAATCGAATTTGCGTCAAATTTTAGGAAATTCGTTTGTCCCAGAAAATTTCAACAATTTGGAAATTCAACTCACTCAAATCTCCCCCCAAAAATGGCTGCTGTCATTTTACATAATGGAAAAGATGGCATCAGGCATGTGACCTCAGGCGCAGCCACACTGGCTTCCCTATAATGACTAATGGTTATCACATCACATGGTATATTGCAGCCAATCAGGGCCGCCATCAGGGCATTACTGCCCTTACTGCTGTATGGGGCTTGGTTAACAGAAGTAAAGAAGAGGGGCCCAGACACAGTCGGGTCCTCCCCTCATGCATTACTGCTCACTGGGCCCCAGGGCATGATAAAGTATCGTGCATCGATGCGACCCCTATAGGCGGCGCACATCTCAGTGCAGGGAGCATTCCTGGTGCTGCATGACCGCCAAAACTGAACTGCCCTTCAGCTGTACGGGAGTCCCTCAGTCTCTTCTGTGACATGTGGGTGACGGTGCGTATACAATGACATAATGGCATGTATATGTAAGGGGGTGTAATGCTCCACTTCCTTCCCTGGTGTTGATACTGTTATAATTAATGTGATGTCTGTGTACGTTACTTTCCCATACTGTTACTGTGAATATTTAACTATGCTGCTATGTGTATAATGTAATGTATATATTTGCTAATGTGTGTATCTGTGAAATAGGGAAAGCGTAGTGTTCATTTCTGGCCACTAAATGGGGCATTATAGTACATGTAATATAGTATAGTGAAACCAGTTAGAAAATAGTTAAATATAGGAGGGGTCACTGCAGCTAAGAGAGGGAGGACTTTATCATAGAGTTCAGTCGGGCCACAGTGCCCAAACCGGATGCACGGGCTTAAGTACCTGGAATGATAGCAGTGACCATGCAATGTTTAAGAGAGAAGCCCAGCCATCCACAGCACCAAGCCAGAACAGCAGCAGATCAGTACAGCAGGGGACCACAGCAGACTTGGAACAGAAGCTTAAGGCAGAAACAGTGGCAGCTGGGGGACGCAGGTGGCTCCATAATGTGGCAACTTATCGCATGGGCTGATGCCCTCAGATCTGGGGTGAAATGGCTGAGGGAACTCCCAGATGCAGTGAGTTTGGACCGGGAGGATGCTGTGTCACCGCAGGAGACAGTACAGAAGGGCAGGTCGCTCGCCATGTGGCAACTGACTTCAGAGGCTGATGCTCTCATGTTTGGGGTGAAACAGACTAGGGAATGTCTAACCGTAGCAGACCTGTACAGGGAGGATGTTGAAGAACGGTATGAGATGGTCCGACCCAGGTATGTGCTGTGTGACAGTGAGATAAGTACTGGGAAAGAGAAAGAAATGTGCAATGTGGAACATGCGGTTAATGCTGTGAAGATTATGGATGTGCTGCGTAAAGACACTAGTAAAGCTGTTCTTTTGAAAGTTGAAATGGACTGTGTCTCAATTCATGCGGAACCATCTATAGGGAGCCTTCAGCAGCGCAGAGAGGTCCCTGATGGCATAGAAAGTGAAGCCAGAGGTATGCAGAGTAAAAGACACTATTTTCACGTGATGGGAGGACAGGGCACAGATATACCGGTGTCCTTGGCCATGACTACAGCCCTGGCCCTCCCTCACATACAAGCCACTAGCCAGAAGTGGAGCGAGCTGCGCTTGAAGCGGATCATGAGAGATAAGAATGAAAAACTTATTGGGTGTGGGGGACAGCAAATGATGGTGAATTGAGGGTGGGGGAGAGCAAATAATAATGAATTGAGGGTGTGAGATTGGGACAGCAAATAAAGATGAACTGAGGGTGTGAGACAGAAGACATTGAATGATGATGTTTGGGTTGGAGACAGGAAATGACTGAGTGTGGTGGACAGGGGACAGAAAGTGATGAATTGAAAGTGGGGGACAGAGAATAGAAAATAATGAATTGAAGGTGAGGGTGGGGAGACCAAATGATGATGAATAGAGGGTTGGGATGAGAGAGAGGACAAGACATAAAGAATTGGGGTGGTGGGGGACATGTAAATATACAGTAATGAATCGGGGGAGCAAGTGGTATACAAGGTGGATCATTGAGGATGCAAGAGTTTGACTGGTATTGAATTGGGGGAAAATGCACAGGTGCTAATTAATTCATATATTTATTGGGTGGGGAAAATGGCTATTTACAGTATAGTTAGTGTGGCACCGTGGTGAATTACAATTTATTTTTGGAATGGTGGGTTGCGTAGTGTAGAAGTTGGGGAAAAATTGGGGAATATGTTCTGGAAGTGGTTCTCTAGATAATTGTGTTATTTTATGTAGAGACGAGTCCTAGCTGGAAGAAGTGATGGAGCTCTGCGCTGGATGAAGAAGAAAAGCGAAGATGAAGGAGTTCAACTAGAGATTTCACTATGTGTGGGATAATATGTGGTCTGATCATGGAGTGGTGGTATTTTTTCCTTGTACATGGTATTATCCAGTCACTATGTGTTGGTAACATGTGATCATGCCATGCTGTGGCTGTATTTGTCCCTTGTATGTGTTATTTGTATTTTAAAAAAATGTATGTGACACGTTCCCTTTAAGATAAATATACCTAAAAAGAGCATAGGATATTTTAACAAATGCTTAATAGGTTAGAGTAGAGTAGGGTCCTGTCAAAAGAGTCTACTTTGCCCTGGTGTCGGCTTAAAAAATGTTTTTGTCAAAACAAGAGCTGATGGCTATGTATGTGATATGGTGTTCGATGGGAACTGTTAATGTGTGATTGTGAGGGTGTGGTGGGCGGCGGGACTGTGGAAGATTTGAGGGGTGAAGGTGGAGCCTGGGTAGAGTCTCAAGGGGGCCCAAAAAATGTTGCCAGTATGGGATCCTGAAATTCCTGGTGGCAGCCCTGCTGCCAATTAGAATGGACTATCAGAGCCTGTATAAAGGACAGGGAATACAACAGCCATTTTAGGGTGATTCAGAAAGCGAGGGGACGTAAGAGCTCAGTTCAACAATAGAGATAGAAGAATGCACTAAAACATTTGACAAGTTTGACAAGTACAGCTGCAAAAGTAAGGAAGGTGAGTGTTGTAGTCTAAAAATAATAGATAGATAGATAGATAGATAGATAGATAGATAGATAGATAGATAGATAGATAGATAGAAAGATGAGATGCCAATGTGACTGGTCTATGCTATAGTGCAGCTGGGCTGGAATCTTGTCCTGCTGCATTTTAATTTTCTTTTATTTTTCTTGATTTTTCATTTTTATGCCCTAGAAAGCAGTAAGACAACAAAATTAGAGAAGAGAGAATATATTTGTGTGGAATTGAATTCTACAAGAAAATCTGCATTGCCTATATGATTTAGCAACATTTTTTATGAACCGTTAAGGGCCATCGAAAGATGGAAAAAATAAAATGAAATTCTTATACTTAAATTACCGCTTACCTTCTAATGCCCCTCTGCTCCTCACCATTATTCATCTGGTCATCATTGATGATCACCTTACATTGAATTCACTGGGCTCCTCATGCTTTACGATAAAGAGCGGAGCCAACGTTCGGCCAAAAGATCCACGTTTTGTATGGTCAGCTCAAGAGTAGGTGATGCCATAACTGCTGTTTGTTGAGGAGTCTCAACAGCACTTTTAAGCTCTGGATGTGGTGGTGGCGAGTCCTACGTGCAAGCATCTCAGTATAGGAATACATTTCAAAGCAATTTTTTTGCAGTTTGCAGGCTTTTCAGGAAAAAAATAAGCCACAGACATCTGGGCTCGAATAGACTAGGAACTACGGCTCTCCATCAACAGATGAACCAACATCACCTGTTCATTTGGAAACAGCAAGCCCTCAATATGAGCAAGTCTCAAGCTGTCCTCCTTCCCCTTCCATAATCCATATTCACTGTAGTTCTCCTAGTATGCCTCGTCCTCCCTCTCTGTTGCACCATCATATATCCAGCCCTAATTTAGTGATGAGAAAACAAGTGTCCCCACCTGGTCATTTACTTGTGTGCCCAATCAACTCCCACCTGGACAAGTTGCTGGTGGTGCAATCACTGCCATTGCACTTAATATACTCTGCTGCTTTTTGAGAAATGATGATGTGCACTCACCTTGCCGAAACTGCTTTGAGCTGCCACGTGCAGGAGAACGTGGGCTGCTGTTTTGCCATCGAGCTCGCAAATGCACTGCCCCATGGACACGTGGAGTAGCAATTATAACAGAGGCAGTGTACATTTTTGCAGCATACTCTTTTATTCCTGCTGCTCCGCTATGTATTCAGTTTTTTTTTGTAAATCGTCCATACGATTCCAGAGATATGGGCCTTTTCGTTTAGTGCAATTTTTGTAAGTCTTTACCAAGAGGGCGTGGCTCACTGGGTTCTCTGGGGGTGTGTCTTGAAATTTCTCTGCATAATTCCCCTTTGAGCCACGCCCTCTTTGTAAAGACCCTAAAATCAGCACTAAATAAAATGGCCCATATCTCTGTAACCGTACGAAGGATTTAAAGAAAACAAAATACGGAATACTCAGGGGAGCAGCGGCAATAAAATAAGAGCAACAACTGGTCACTTTTGACTCAGATACAAGTCATCCTTTAAGAGATTCTAGGGACTTTGAAACTTATTATGAATATAAAATCAGAACAGGTCCAACAACCAGCAATTTGAGCCCAAAATTATGAGTTTTGACCTGGTGACAGGTTCTCTTTAATATGTTCTAGAAAAATAAGCTTTGATTGGGTGCTTTTGCCAACAAAGACAGTATTTAGATAACTGAAGACAAATACTACTTATTTTCCATAGCGTTAAACAAAAATATTCATCTTTTCCAGTACACATCTTTGTCTATTTTTTGCACCTGCCGTTGGACCCATTTTTCAGTCGACCGAGTTCGATAAAGAAACTCCCTCGACGTTCACGGCTTGTTAAGCACTGAGCAAAATTTAAATACATCTCAATAAATTATCATAAAAAGATAAATAATAAAAAATAAAAAATACAAAATAAACACACGCGCAGCAAATTATCTGTCCTTCATTACAGCCGATCCTCGTCATCTTAACCTTATAAACAGAACCCGCGGCTTTAATAAGTCCTTACATCAGCAAAGGGAAAACAGTCTTGGGCTAATAGGCTCTTTTGAATATAAACATCAATATATATTTGAGGGACTCGGCTCAGCATATTCCATACGGGTAGTAATTTTAAAATTAGCAGTTGCAGAGAGAGATAAGCACCCTCCATGAATTAAACTGTAACCCTGTGGTTTCTTCACAAAAAAAAAAGAAGAAAAAAAAAGGTTAAAATAAACTTGCGTGATTGACTGAGAATTTTAAGCAGTTTTTCTTCAATGTAATCAGGGCTGTACCAATGTCATTGCTCATTAAAAAGAAAGATTTTCATTCCAACCTTTGATTGAGTGTATTTTTTTTCGTCCTCATTTGCATTTAGCTTTCTACAGCATATTGCCATCGCGAATGATTAGAGCCCCCACCGCCGCCACCGCCGCCACCGCAAACCTAGCCCCCCATCTTGCATCCGCGCGTCCCTTATCTGTCTATAAAGTCATATACTGGAAGGGAACAGTGATTTGTAAGCCTGCTCCATAAATGATTGAATGAGGATATTGACTGGTGAGTCCTAAGGCAAACAGGCCGATGGATGGACTCTGTTTGACAGGATGATGGAAAGGAGCCTTGGCTTCTACTTAGCTGCCCTTCTAATTGGCCTTTATGAATATTTAATGAAATCAAGATGAAATTCAATCAGAGCTTTTAACCGCTGATTCTTAAGGAAAGAAGGAAGAAAAACTAGCATATTATTAGATTCCTCCGTGCACACGTCGAGGCGGCGCTGTATGGCTTTCGTGCTTTTATAATGGATGATACAGACTTATCTTGATGAAATGATTTATCCGGTCCTGCTATGCTATCTTTAAAATGAAGATTGCTTAGTCTTTGATGAAGTATACAGGATACGAGTATGGTAATATTAGCAGAACCGTGAGATTAAAAGATGACAATAGGGTTTTGAGGACCACAAATGGTCAAATTTAAAGTGGAATTTCAGATTTCGTAAAAAAATATATATTATTCTATTTATAATAAGTTACACAATTTTCCAATATACTTTCTGCATCAATTGATCAGAGTTTACAAGATCTCTGCTTCCAGGAAATAGAAATCTAAAAAGATTAAAAGATGACAATAGGGTTTTGAGGCCCACAAATGGTCAGATTTAAAGTGGAATTTCAAATTTTGTAAAAAAAAAAATATTCTATTTATAAAAAATTATACAATTGTTCAATATAATTTTTGTATCAATTGCTCGGTGTTTACAAGATCTCTGCTTCCATTGAATAGAAATCTAGTCCTGGTGATGGAAACGCAGCCAAATAGATAAGGGTATGTAGTGCCTTGTCTTTCTAACTAGTCCAACACCAATATATAAATTATATATATAGAACAGATTATTGCCAGGGAGTAAACAAGGAAAGTCTCTATTAAAGGCTATGCACAAATTTGACAGAATTTTATATATAGTTGTGCTCAAAAGTTTGCATACCCCGGCAGAATTTTTGCTTTCGTGGCCTGAATATAAATGATAACACCAAACCATTTTCTTCACTCATGGTTAGTGGTTGGGTGTAGTCATTTATTGTCAAACTACTGTGTGGTTTTCTCTCTTTAAATCATAATGACAACCCAAAACATCCAAATGACCCTGATCAAAAGTTTACATACCCTGGTGATTTTAGCCTGATAACATGCACAGAAGTTGACGCAAATGGGTTTGAATGGCTACTAAAGGTAAAATCCTCACCTGTGACCTGTTTGATTGTAATCAGTGTGTGTGCATAAAAGCTGAGTGAGTTTCTGGGATCCAGACAGACTCTTGCATCTTTCATCCAGCCACTGACGTTTCTTGATTGTGAGTCATGGGGAAAGCAAAAGAATTGTCAACGGATCTACGGGAAAAAGTAGTTGAACTGTATAAAACAGGAAATGGATACAAAAAGATATCCAATGAATTGATAATACCAGTTAGCAGCGTTCAAACTGTGATTAACAAATAGAAAATCAGAGGCTCTGTAAAAACAAAACCAAGGTCAGGTAGACCAACAAAAATTTCGTCCATAACTGCCAGGAAAATTATTCGGGATGCAAAGAAAAACTCACAAATAACATCATTTGAAATACAGGACTCTCTGAAAACTAGCGGTGCGGCTGTTTCAAGATGCACAATAAGGAGGCACTTGAAGAAAAATGGTCTGTATGGTCGAGTCATCAGAAGGAAGCCATTACTGTTCAAATGCCACAAAGTATCTCACCTACAATACGCAAAACAGCACAGACAAGCCTCAAAATTTCTAAAAAGAAGAAAAAACAGTGGAACTCACTAGTTTGAAAGCAAATATTCAGTCCTTTTTTACACCAATCACGGTGTGTTCAAGCGACATGTGGATGTGTAGGTTCAAAGAGGCATGCAGGGGGAGTAAAAGTGGACAACGGCCGTTTCGCGACTGAACGCTTCAACGGGTCCAGGTCATCCACTTTTCCTTCCCCTGCATGCCTCTTTGAACCTGCACGTCAAACTGGTGAGTGCCGCTGTTTTTCTTCTTTTTCATCGATCTTGGATGTATATGAATTTTTCTTCAGCTGAAGCACCATCTATTGTTTGAATTTAGGATGTGATATTTCAGTTATTAGGGGGATCCACAACTATAACAGTGCTTGAAGCTATTGCTTTGGTGCGGGTCTGCTGTTTTCCTATGCCTTCAAAATTTCTGAAACAAGTTAATTTGGAGTCATGAGAACAAAATTGAACTTTTTGGCCACAACTATAAACGTTACATTTGGAGAGAGGTCAATAATGCCTATGATGAAAGGAACACCATTCCTACTGTAAAGCACAGAGGATCTTTTGGGGATGTGTGAGCTACAAAGGCACAGGATACTTGGTCAAAGTTTAAGGAAAGATGAATGCAGCACATTATCAGCAAATACTAGAGGCAAATTTGCACTGAACAGCCTGGAAGCTGCGCATGGGATGTACTTGGACGTTCCCATGTGGCAACGATCCAAAACACAAGGCCAAGTCGACCTGTCATTGGCTACAGCAGAACAAAGTGAAGGTTCTGGAGTGGCCACCTCAGTCTCCTGACCTCAGTGTCATTGGGCCACTCTGGGGAGATCTCAAGCACGCAGTTCATGCTAGACAGCTCAGAAATTTACAGGAACTGGAGGCTTTTTGCCAAGAAGAGTGGGCAGCTTTACTTCTGACAGCGCTTTGCTCCCTCTCCCTTCTCTTAGGGTTAGAGGTAGCAGGAGAAAGAGTGTTGTAAAGAAATTTCCAGAGGATAGGGGAGAAAGTATTAGAAAAAAATGGTATAGGCAAGGAGGAAAGCACATGGAGAGGAAATTACAGTATTGAAACTATGCTGATGCATGAAACAAATAAAGACAGCAGCATCAGGATACACACAGAGCTCACATCCAGCATGTATTACAGGGAGGGACTGTGACGCTAGTCACTTCTCACGGCCAAGCCATGAGTCAGAGTGGTCAAGGACTACAAGGTCAGAAGCCAGGAGGGTACATCATAAACAGAAGGAAGAGTGTTGTGAATGGGTTTGAGATGAGTTCTGAGCAGAGGCTCCCTCTGGTGGTTACAAGCGGTACTAGTGAGGATTGTGAGGACTGGGAATCAGGTGTTACTGATTGGTCTTATATAAGGGAGTCATTTTCCCATCAGGGTTGCCGGTGATCAATTGTTCTGGTCTGAATCCTTCTTTCCAGTTTCCCTTTTAGCCTGCTGTGTCGTGTCTGCATCTCCTGCTATCAGATAAGACAATTTCTTATTTTGTGTTTTTGCTATATTTTTGCATTTTGTCCTGCACTTCTGTGGGGGCCTTCAGGGTCCCCTCCGGGGGCTTTTGCCCTCTCAGTTTAGTCCAGCCACTGTGTTTTGTACTTTTGCTTTTTCCAGTTTTTTTTTCAGTGGCTGCTGTTTTGTTTTTGTTACACCAGAGAACTAATTTAGGTGGTAGAGGTCGTGTGATCTCAGGTGATTTTGAAATTAGTAGAGTTTGTGTTTTTTCAGGGTTTTCTGAGATTGCAGTAAGTACCCTTCCTATCCTTTTCTATTTAGATAGTTTGGGCCCCAGCGTTTGCTCATACTATTTTCTTTCTGTGTCTGTATTTCCTCTTGTCTAACCGCCATTACTTGTTTGGGGGCTTTCTATTATCTTTGGGGTTCTGCTCCGGGGCAGATAGCTTTCCTATTTCTATCTTTAGGTGTAGTTAGTTTCTCAGGCTGTGACGAGGCGTCTAGGACCAACGTAGGAACGCTCCACGGCTGCCTCTAGTTGCGGTGGTTAGTCAGGGTACTGCAATCTCATAGATTTCAACTGCTCTGGTGTATTTCCTTTTTTACCTGCACTCCTCAGCTACCGTAACATAACAGTATCACCGGCCACAAAAATTGTATGGTACTCACAGAAGGGAAAAAATATTTTGAAGGAAGAAAAGTTGTCAGAGATATTTTTCTGTTTGTTGCATTTTTTTTTTTTTCCCTCTGTATCTCTGGGTGCTGGGGAGGATCTTTTCTCCCAATGGAGTTTGCACAGTTGTCTGGCCGTGTGGATCAGCTTGCCACTGAGGTTCAGAGTATTGCTGCATATCTTGCTAGGTTGCCTGTTGTGGAACCTAGGATCCCCATGCCAGATTTGTTTTTAGGGGATCGAGCTAAGTTTCAGAATTTCAAAAATAATTGTAAATTGTTTCTTGCCTTAAAATATAAGTACTCAGGAAACGCAGGCAGCAGGTTCAAATTATCATCTCTCTCCTGCGCGGCGATCCTCAGGATTGGGCTTTTTCCCTGATACCTGGGGATCCTGTTTTGAGTGATGTTGATGATTTTTTCAGGCTTTGGGGTTATTGTACGATGAGCCTAATGTCACTGATCAAGCTGAAAAAGCCTTGTTGGCATTAAATCAGGGGCTTGATGACGCTGAGTTATACTGTCAGAGATTCCGTAGGTGGGCAGTCCTGACCAAGTGGAATGACGACGCTTTGGCGGCCCTTTTCGGAAGGGTCTGTCGGATAATGTTAAGGATGTTATGGTGGGATTCCCTGTCCCCTCTGGTCTCAATGATTCTCTGTCATTAGCGATTCAAATTGACAGACGTTTGCGTGAGCGGAGAAGTATGCGTGGAATGGTGTTGCCTTGTGAGCCAGCTGCTGAGCCCATGCAGTGTGATGGAGTGGTGTCTGGGGCACAGCGTCATGAGTTTCGAAAGCGCAATGGGTTATGTTTCTACTGTGGTGATGCCTCTCATGCTATTTCAGTCTGCCCTAAGCGGGGAAGACATTTTGCACGCTCAGTTGTCTTGGGTAGTGTTCAGACTAAGTTTTTATTAACTGTCACTCTGATATGCTCTCTGTCCTCATTTTCTGCTCAGGCTTTCGTTGATTCTGGAGCAGCTATTAACCTGATGGATTTTGATTTTGCTAAACGTTGTGGGTTTCCCTTGATACCCCTACAGAAGTCTATTCCTTTACTGGGGATCGATTCTACCCTTTGGCTGAGAATAAACCCCAGTTTTCTACTCAGGTGATAATGAGGGTTGAACCTGATCACCAGGAGTGCTGCAAATTTTTGGTTCTATATAATCTGCATGACATTATAGTGCTGGGTTTCCCTTGGTTACAGTCTCATAATCCTGTTTTGGATTGGAAATTTGTGTCTGTAACCAGTTGGGGCTGCCAATGTGTTAATACCAACACTCCTGTTTTTTCTGCCTCCCCCCAGGCTGAGGATGTTCCTGACTTTTTGTTTGATTTTTCTGATGTGTTTAGCGAAAGTAAATCTGCATCCTTACCTCCCCATAGGAGCTATGACTGCGCTATTGAATTAGTGCCAGGTAGTAAATTCCCTAAAGGTCGCCTTTTTAACTTGTCTGTACCTGAACATGACGCTATGCGGTCTTATATCAAGGAATCATTGGAGAAGGGTCATATCAGACCATCCTCTTCACCCTTAGGTGCCGGTTTTTTCTTTGTGGCCAAAAAAGATGGTTCATTAAGGCCGTGTATTGATTATCGTCTCTTGAACAATATTACTGTGAAATATCAATACCCGTTACCCTTGATTTCTGACCTGTTTTCCAGGGTGAAAAACGCTACTTGGTTTACCAAGCTTGACCTCAGGGGGGCGTATAACCTTATTCGCATTAAGCACGGGGATGAATGGAAGACGGCATTTAACACCCCTGAAGGGCATTTTGAGTACCTTGTGATGCCCTTTGGGCTCACTAATGCTCCTTCCGTCTTCCAGTCCTTCATGAATGACATTTTCAGGGATTTTGTGGACAAGTTTCTGATTGTTTATTTGGATGATATCTTGATTTTTTCTAATGACTGGGACTCTCATGTGAAACATGTTCGAACTGTATTCCAGATTTTGAGAGAGAATGCTCTGTATGTGAAGGGATCAAAGTGTCTTTTTGGCGTACAGAAGATCTCATTTCTGGGATTCATTTTGTCCCCATCTGTTATTGAAATGGACCCGGTCAAGGTTCAGGCCATCTGTGATTGGGTCCAACCTACTTCATTAAAGGCTCTTCAGAGATTTTTGGGTTTTGCCAATTTTTATCGTAAATTTATTGGTAATTTCTCGGTTATTGTTAAACCATTAACTGATTTGACCAGAAAGGGTTCTGATGTGGTGAATTGGCCTCCTGAGGCAGTCTCTGCGTTTCAGGAACTTAAGCAGAGATTCACTTCTGCTCCTGTTCTACGGCAGCCTGATGTTTCTCTGCCATTTCAGGTGGAGGTTGATGCCTCTGAAATTGGGGCAGGTGCCGTTTTGTCCCAAAAAGATCCAGAGACCTCTAAAAGTAACCCTTGTGCCTTTTTCTCTCGAAAATTTTCTCCTACTGAACGTAATTATGACGTGGGTAATCGGGAGTTATTGGCCATGAAGTGGGCTTTTGAAGAGTGGAGACATTGGCTGGAGGGAGCCAAACATCAGGTGGTGGTCCTTACGGACCATAAGAATCTGGTCTATCTGGAATCTGCCAAGCGACTCAATCCTAGACAGGCCAGGTGGGCCTTGTTTTTCACACGTTTTAATTTTGTGGTTTCCTTTCTTCCTGGCACTAAGAATGTTAAGGCAGATGCCCTCTCGAGGAGTTTCCTTGCGGA
The DNA here is from genome assembly GCA_033576555.1 of Oophaga sylvatica. Classification (NCBI taxonomy): domain Eukaryota; kingdom Metazoa; phylum Chordata; class Amphibia; order Anura; family Dendrobatidae; genus Oophaga; species Oophaga sylvatica. The sequence goes on along the minus strand of JARQOD010000009.1, from coordinate 89,180,489 downwards.
CTCTCCTGAGCTATCTGATCCCTCTGTTATTTTGAAGGAGGGTGTAGTTCTTTCCGCCATCTCGCCCAATTTGAGACTTGCTCTGGAGGGGTGTCAGGAGGATAGGCCCGAGCGCTGCCCTGTTGGAAAATTGTTTGTCCCGGACCAATGGAAAAAGAGTGTGATGTCTGAGATTCATTGTTCCGCATTGGCTGGGCATCCCGGAATTTTTGGTACCAGAGACTTGGTTAGTCGGTCCTTTTGGTGGCCTACCTTGTCTCGCGATGTCAGGGAATTTGTGCAGTCCTGCGGGACTTGCTCTCGCTCCAAGCCTTGCTCTCGCTCTAGTGGTTTGTTGATGCCATTGCCTGTGCCCAAGAGACCATGGACCCATATCTCTATGGATTTCATTTCCGATCTTCCTGTTTCTCAGAGAATGACCACCATCTGGGTAATTTGTGATAGGTTTTCGAAAATGATACATCTTGTGCCATTACCTAAGTTGCCTTACTCCTCTGAATTGGTGCCGTTGTTCCTTCAGCACGTGGTTCGTTTACACGGCATTCCTGAGAACATTGTGTCTGACAGAGGAGTCCAGTTTGTTTCCAGATTTTGGAGGACTTTTTGTTCTAAACTGGGTGTTCAATTGTCTTTCTCCTCGGCATTTCATCCTCAGACCAATGGTCAAACTGAGAGAACAAACCAGACATTGGAGACTTATCTAAGATGCTTTGTGTCTGCTGATCAGGATGACTGGGTCTCTTTTTTGCCTTTGGCTGAGTTTGCTCTTAATAATAGGGCTAGCTCTGCCACTTTGATGTCTCCGTTTTTCTGTAATTCTGGGTTTCACCCTCGATTTTCTTCAGGACAGACGGAGGCTTCTGTCTGTCCAGGTGTTGACTCTGTTGTTGAGCGTATGCAGCAGATTTGGGACCAGGTAGTGGAGAGGTTGTCCCTCTCTCAGGAGAAGGCCCAGCGGTTTGCTAACCGGCATAGGACTGATGGTCCTCGGTTTAAAGTGGGGGACTTGGTCTGGTTGTCCTCAAAGAATATTCCTATGAGAGTAGCATCTCCTAAATTTAAGCCTAGTTTCATTGGACCTTATAAGATCATGGAGATTATTAATCCTGTTTCTTTTCGTTTGCTTCTTCCAGGGACATTTAAGATCCATAACGTGTTCCACAAGTCCTTGTTGAAGAGGTTTGTTGAGCCAGTGGTTCCTGCTGCTGTGCCTCCTGACCCTGTTTTGGTTGAGGGCAATCTGGAGTATGTGGTTGAGAAAATATTGGATTCTCGTTTTTCTAGACGAAGACTCCAGTATTTGGTTAAATGGAGAGGTTATGGTCAGGAAGACAATTCTTGGGTGTTTGCTTCGGACATCCATGCTAGGAGACTTATCCGTGCGTATCATAGAACTCATCCTGACCGACCTGGTTGCTCAAATGAGGGTTCGGTGACCCCTCCTCAAGGGGGGGGTACTGTTGTGAATGGGTTTGAGATGAGTTCTGAGCAGAGGCTCCCTCTGGTGGTTACAAGCGGTACTAGTGAGGATTGTGAGGACTGGGAATCAGGTGTTACTGATTGGTCTTATATAAGGGAGTCATTTTCCCATCAGGGTTGCCGGTGATCAATTGTTCTGGTCTGAATCCTTCTTTCCAGTTTCCCTTTTAGCCTGCTGTGTCGTGTCTGCATCTCCTGCTATCAGATAAGACAATTTCTTATTTTGTGTTTTTGCTATATTTTTGCATTTTGTCCTGCACTTCTGTGGGGGCCTTCAGGGTCCCCTCCGGGGGCTTTTGCCCTCTCAGTTTAGTCCAGCCACTGTGTTTTGTACTTTTGCTTTTTCCAGTTTTTTTTTCAGTGGCTGCTGTTTTGTTTTTGTTACACCAGAGAACTAATTTAGGTGGTAGAGGTCGTGTGATCTCAGGTGATTTTGAAATTAGTAGAGTTTGTGTTTTTTCAGGGTTTTCTGAGATTGCAGTAAGTACCCTTCCTATCCTTTTCTATTTAGATAGTTTGGGCCCCAGCGTTTGCTCATACTATTTTCTTTCTGTGTCTGTATTTCCTCTTGTCTAACCGCCATTACTTGTTTGGGGGCTTTCTATTATCTTTGGGGTTCTGCTCCGGGGCAGATAGCTTTCCTATTTCTATCTTTAGGTGTAGTTAGTTTCTCAGGCTGTGACGAGGCGTCTAGGACCAACGTAGGAACGCTCCACGGCTGCCTCTAGTTGCGGTGGTTAGTCAGGGTACTGCAATCTCATAGATTTCAACTGCTCTGGTGTATTTCCTTTTTTACCTGCACTCCTCAGCTACCGTAACATAACAGAAGAGACAAAAGCGTAGTCAGGTAACGTTCCGAGGTCAGAGTACAGGAGGATAACGGATCAGAGCTGAGGGGGTTAACAGGCGGATGGTCAGAACGAAGTCCAAGGTCAGGCACCAGATCAAGCAAACAGAACTCTAGACACAGGAAAGCACAAGGCACAAAGCACAAAGCTCACAAGGCTGAATGTACCTCTGGCAGTGTTCTGGGAGACACAGCTCAGTTAAGAAGCATGGCCATCAAATGAAAAAATGGAGACAGCTGACGCCTCACAGTCTCAGATTGGATAGTCGAGCTGTCAATCAACACATTGACAGCTCAGCACGCTCCTGTACCAGATTGGACGGCAAAGCTGTCAGTAACTGCATCCCAGACACACTGCAGGGTTGAACCATGACAGGGACACTCAATCAAGAGAAAAATCTGAAACTTGGATAAGGCTAGAAACTGCATATCAGGAGAGTTGAAAATGAATAAAGGAATGAAAATTTCAGACTTAAACTTTGTGAAATTTTATTACCGAAATTACTCGAGTATAAGCCGAGATTTTCAGCCCTTTTTTTAAGGCTGAAAGTCCCCCTCTAGCTTATACTCGAGTCATATACCAGGGATCGGCGGGGGAGGTGGAGCGGGGGAGTCAGATCATACTTACCTGCTCCTGGTGTGGTCTATGCGGCCCCCCTGCTTCTCCCAAGGTCTCCGGCGCCTGTGTTCAGTGACCACGTGGTACCGCTCATTAAAGTCATGAATATGCGCATATCAAAAAACTGACCGGCACATCCAAACATAGATTCAGTGTGAACAGGTGCTAAACCTAGAGTCACCAACTCATACACATACAAGAAAAAAGGTAGCACACTGTAGCGCTATTCATTTACCTTCTACCTGAGCACTCCACCTGGTGGTCACAGGCTTTTTAATTACAACAGGTTCATCACCCCTCCACAGAGATGTAGATTTTAGTCTGAAGAGAGGACTCATATGTTCCCATGCAGACAGACTTTTCTAAAGCGAGGATAGGCATTGGTTAGGACCTGATATACGAGAGGAGCCTTGACGTGGCTATCAGGCTCGCATAATTTGGCCATCTTATGCGCTAAGACTTCTCAATTTTTCATATTTCTAAGGTAATGATGCAATTCATTTTTCATATTTTTCATATTTTGTGTTTGCAAGCTATAGCGCTACAGTGTGCTACCTTTTTTTCTTGTATGAATATGCGCATAGTCATGACTTTAATGAGCGGTACCACATGACCGCTGCAGGAAGGAAGAGCTTCCGGAGACCGCGGGAGAAGAGCAGAGGCAGCAGAGACCACGCCAGGAGCAGGTAAGTATATGCGATATTCACCTGTCCCCGGTCCACCGCTGCGCTCCGCTCCGTCCTCTGGCTGTGACGTTCAGGTCAAAGGGTGCGATGACGTGGTTAGTGCGCGCCATGCCCTCTGCCTGAGCAGTCATTGACAGAGGACCCGGAAGACAGCGACGCTCAGTGGTGGACCGGGGACAGGTGAATATCACAGGTGCCGGGGCCTGAGCCAGCTGTGACACCGGCACCTGTCCCCCATAGCGCGCCGGTGTCCCCGCTTGCTCAGGACACAGGCACCTGGCCCCCAGCGACGAGAGGTGAGTATTTTTTTCTTTATTTTTATTATTTGCAGCAGCATATGGGGCATAATGCGGAGCATCTTATGGGGCATAATGTGCGGAGCATCATATGGGGCATAATGTACGGAGCTTCTTATGGGGCATAATGTGCGGAGCATTTTATGGAGTATAATGTGCGGAGCATCATATGGGGCATAATGTACGGAGCTTCTTATGAGGCATAATGTGCAGAGCATCTTATGGGGTATAATGTGCGGAGCATCATATGGGACATAATGTACGGAGCTTCTTATGGGGCATAATGTGCGGAGCATCTTATGGGGTATAATGTGCGGAGCATCTTATGGGGTATAATGTGCGGAGCATCATATGGGGCATAATGTACGGAGCTTCTTATGGGGCATAATGTGCGGAGCATCTTATGGGGTATAATGTGCGGAGCATCTTATGGGGCATAATGTGCGGAGCATCATATGGGGCATAATGTACGGAGCTTCTTATGGGGCATAATGTGCGGAGCATCTTATGGAGTATAATGTGCGGAGCATCATATGGGGCATAATGTACGGAGCTTCTTATGAGGCATAATGTGCGGAGCATCTTATGGGGTATAATGTGCGGAGCATCATATGGGGCATAATGTACGGAGCTTCTTATGGGGCATAATGTGCGGAGCATCTTATGGGGTATAATGTGCGGAGCATCTTATGGGGATAATGTGTGGAGCATCTTATGGGGCATAATGTGCGGAGCATCTTATGGGGCATAATGTGCGGAGCATCTTATGAGTTATAATATACTGAGCATCTTATGGGGTATAATATACGGAGCATCTTATGGGGTTTAATATACAGAGCATCTTATGGGGCAGCATATGGGGCATAATATACGGAGCATCATATGGGCCATAATATACGGAGCATCTTATGGGGCATAATCTATGGAGCATCTTATGGGGCCATAACCTTTATGGAGCAGCATATGGGGCCTATTCTATGGAGCATCTTATGGGGCCATTGCTAACCTTTTGTGCAGCATTATATGGGGCATATTTTGTATGGAGCATCTTCATGAACTGTATGGAGCATGCTGTGGGGCTCCTGATTCAATATGGCTATTCAAAAACATTTAACCTACTGATGTCTCAATTAATTTTACTTTTATTGGTATCTATTTTTATTTTTGAAATTTACCAGTAGCTGCTGCATTTCCCACCC
>JARQOD010000009.1:88991460-89168191 GCA_033576555.1 Oophaga sylvatica | reverse complement strand
AAGATATCTGGCCATTCTGTTTTCCCTTTTGTAAAAATAAGTACATCAGCCTCATCAGGTGTAAGAGTAACAAAGTATGCAGTCTCGGGGATCCTTATAGGCAGGTCAGCATGATAGCAGGAGTCACCTTCCGCCATTATACGGCCCACATATGAGGACTGAGCTTAGTGACACACACCCTGGACACATTAGGTGGATGTTCTACGAGGAAATCTAACAAACACCAGGGGGCGCTAGAACAAATTTGTAGCAGCAATAGCAAGAAAATTTCCAGTTAAAATCTTGTGATCTGACTTAAGTAAATTATTATTATTGATTTCTGGGACAAGGAGCCTGTTCTGTCTAAACAGAGCAAGCTGTAAATATCCCATTGCGCTTTATAGCTCTAACAAAGCATTACAACAGGATATTATTTTTAGTGGGAATTGATTCTGGAGTGTCTTATGCAAAATGAATTACCGTACTTTGGGGCTAATATGTTATCTGACCCAACTTTCCTTCCCATAGTGTGGAGCCTTATTCCTTGTGATCCAGGGGCTACTTATCTTTTATGATCCATGAATTGCTTTGCCAAACTTTTTATTTATTTATTTTTTGGTAATTGATGCTAGAGTTGACCCATGCAGGACTTGCCGAATCATTCTGTATGGGACTCTAAGATTAAGCTGAGTGCTCTTACTCAGCAATCTCCTGCTGTCCCATAGAGAATAAAATGAACCTCTTTCCTTCCCTTTTCCTTCCCTTTCCTTCCCTTTCCTTCCCTTTCCTTCCCTTTCCTTTCCTTCCCTTTCCTTCCCTTTCCTTCCCTTTCCTTCCCTTTCCTTCCCTTTCCTTCCCTTTCCTTCCTTTCCTTCCCTTCCTTTCCTTCCCTTCTCTTCCCTTCCCTTTCCTTTCCCTTTTTTTTTTTCCCTCTCCCTTCCCTTCCCTTTCCTTTCCCTTTTTTTTTCCCTTACCTTCCCTTTCCTTTGCTTTCCTTCCCTTCCCTTCCCTAGCAAGCTTCTGTTATAAATGTTTTAAAATTACCAGCCACTACCATCAGCTACTACAAGAGCAGATCTCCTCATCACTACTCTCACTTTCCTGAGCTGTGTGCTTGTTCAAACGTCCTGATATATCTGTGTAAATACCTGGATAACTGTGCAGACACAGATCAAGTCAACAAGCTGAATGTGTTACAGCAGAACTTGTGCTACGCTTTATAGTTGTAATACTACAATTTTAGAGTGTTAGTTGGGGCAGAGAACCTGCTGTCTCCTGCCCTCCGGATTCTGCTGCTGGGCTTTAGTTTACCCACTCAGCCTCGGACTCCGGGGTCCGGTTTCTGGCGCTCAGATCTGGAGGTGAGCTCTACTATAGCTCCTGTTTCCCCCAGTTTGTCTCTGCACGTCTTTCCTCAGCTCTTCTCAGACACTAACTAACTAACTCCTCCCCCAGCCAGAATATTCCAGAGAAGCTCTCCTGAAAATCAGGTGTTAGAGCTCCCCCTTTTGGTCTGGAGTAGGAAAAGTGTTGTATGCTGTGTGTTACCTGTTAAAGGGTTCCTTCCTTGCTTTCAGGCATGACATCACTCCCCCTTGAGGGAGGAAAGGTCACTGGCAACCGAACTCCTGGGGTGCCACATAGGCAATGAAAGTAATGCATTCAACTTGGTAAAAGGAATCGTCAAGATAAAGTTTGAGGTTTTAAGTTGTAATTTCTGTCTCATTTTTCCTCCATTTGCCATATGCCTTTGCATTGTGCCTTCGCTGCACATGAATCAAAAAAGGCATTTAAATCCGCCCTGATTTATCTGCATCATACGAACCTTGCACCATTTAGTAGCCCCCTCTCTCCACAATTTATTTCTCTCATTTACAGCACAGAACTCTGGGTGAAGCCAGCAATCTATAAACCAACTTGAAACCCCGTCGGCGGCTAACAAATCTCCATGTGCTGTCAGTAGCTCTGTCCCCGCACAACCTGGGCATCCTGCTGACTTCAGTGCATTGCTTGCCTCCTCTCATCACAGCACAGGCATTGCTTACTTTTTTTCCCAGGCTTAATACATGTTTTATTCCAGTCCTTTCAGCATAAAGGCGCACTGGTGGCTCTGTCCCATGTGCTGCTTGTGATAAAGAGCTAACTCACAGATCTATATGGGGAAGGCTTTTATAAAAAGGATAACTGCAAAAACTAAACGTGAAATAAGTAACATCCAGCGTTCCTGTCCTTAGCCACTGCACTTCTTATCAAACAATCATGATTACCTGCGATATTGGTTAAATCGTCATTATTATCGGAACATTCGCAGCATTTCCTCTAGTAGTACACTGGCAGCAAATGTTGCTTTCCTGCAGCGCCACCACAGGGGCCATGAAGCATTGCATAGTGCACATTAAATCAATAGTTTGTGTATTCGGGACCGGTCCTCCAGAGCAAGAAGCACTCTATGTAGTCACTCTTCATTCTGGCCAAAAGATTAGGACCTAGAATGGAGGACTTCGCTTTTCTAACCCCTTAACGACTGCCGATACGCTTATTAACGGCAGCAGTTAAGTGTACTTATTCCTCAGTGCCACTTTTTAACGGCGCTGAGAAATAAGCATATAGTGCCCTCCCCTCCCCAGTGTCGGAAAATCGACGGTAGCCGAGACCCTGGAGAACATGATCAGGGCTGGTTTTTACGATCCCCTGCTATGTGATCTCCGTTATTCACAGAGCAGCAAGAAATGGGGTCCTGCCGGCCCTCCGCGTCATCTTCATAGAAAATAATGGTGGGCGCATGCGCCGAGATCTGCAAAAAAAAAACTGATGATGATATGATGGCTAGTGCCCGCTACTCGAATTTGCATCAGTTGGTCGGGTAAGCATGGAGTATCGCAGATCCCCACATGTTTTTTTGGGTGTGTCTGACGGCCAAGAAACACGGGGCAGGGACCCAAGCATGTCACTTGCTCACCCGCGATATTTTGTGCATAACCGAGCACCCGAAGCAAACTGGAGTAGCAAGCACTTGCTCTCAACGATAATGACGACATTTCAGTATGACAACCTAATGTGAAAAATTTGAATCTCTGCAAAATTCTTTTTTTTTTTTTAGGATGCGCCATACTTTTTAATGATACCGTTTTGGTTACAGACAACATTTTGATAATTTTTTTTTCGTTAGATAGGATTTCAAAGATGGTCGACATTCGTCACTAATAAACTCGGAGTTTAAACAGATGAGATTGATGTTAGCTCCAGTCCCGGTTATTGAAGTAGGGTGTTACACAGGCTGAGCGCCTGAGACGCCGCCGCACATATTGGCCCACATGTCTGTGCCGTGTACATTTATGCAGGGTGTGAAGAGGTTAATGGAAAGCTAAACCAAAAAAAACCTGAAAAACAAAATTCCCCAGCTCTTTCTCACTGTCGTGCCGCTCTCACCGTATTCCCAGGTGCCGGGGCTCAGCGCCCGACGTCACCACATCAAGTGCGCACGCGCACTTCCCGCACCTGACCCTGTGGCTGTTCACTCGATTCCAGATCCTTGTCCAGTGCGCATGCGTTCCTGAGCCTGGCTACGGCCGCTCCATCTCTGACGTCTCTATGGTCCTGGAGGACCTGACCTGGAAGTTCCAGCACACTTGCCCTATATCAAGCTGCCTCTTCCTGTAGGAGGCGCCTGATTATTGTTGTGCTTCCTAGCTAGACCTGCTTGGTCCCCGCTTGGCTGCTCTCTGTACTCCGGTCCCCTGCCTTGTGCTCTAACGTGCTTCGAGCACTCGCTCTTCTCTGCCTTGTACCTCAGCGTGCTTTCCAGCACGTGCTCTGCCTTGCTTTGTACCTAGGCGTGCTTCCTCGCACGCGCCCTGGTTTGCCTCTTACCTTAGCGTGCCTCTCGGCACTTGCTATACGTACCTCTGTCCTGTAGTCTGCGTGCCCTCGTGTACGTGCCTTGCACTGTCCTGTACTCTGCATGCCCTTGTGTGCACACGCCTTGCACTGTCCTGTACTCTGCGTGCCCTCGTGCACACGCCTTGCACTGTCCTGGTACTCTGCGAGCCCTCTTGGACACGCCTTGCACTGTCCTGTACTCTGCGTGCCCTCGTGCACACGCCTTGCACTGTCCTGTACTCTGCGTGCCTCGTGTACGTGCCTTGCACTGTCCTGTACTCTGCGTGCCCTTGTGTGCACACGCCTTGCACTGTCCTGTACTCTGCGTGCCCTCGTGCACACGCCTTGCACTGTCCTGTACTCTGCGAGCCCTCTTGGACACGCCTTGCACTGTCCTGTACTCTGCGTGCCCTCGTGCACACGCCTTGCACTGTCCTGTACTCTGCGTGCCCTCGTGTACGTGCCTTGCACTGTCCTGTACTCTGCATGCCCTTGTGTGCACACGCCTTGCACTGTCCTGTACTCTGCGTGCCCTCGTGCACATGCCTTGCACTGTCCTGTACTCTGCGAGCCCTCTTGGACACGCCTTGCACTGTCCTGTACTCTGCGTGCCCTCGTGCACACGCCTTGCACTGTCCTGTACTCTGCGTGCCCTCGTGCACACGCCTTGCACTGTCCTGTACTCTGCGAGCCCTCTTGGACACGCCTTGCACTGTCCTGTACTCTGCATGCCCTCGTGCACACGCCTTGCACTGTCCTGTACTCTGCGTGCCCTCGTGCACACGCCTTGCACTGTCCTGTACTCTGCGAGCCCTCTTGGACACTCCTTGCACTGTCCTGTACTCTGCATGTGACGTGCACCACATTGGTGGTACCAGGGCTATGGGGTACTCGGAACCGAGCCCATGGAAGTCTATGGGGAATGTCACTGGCAGCAGAGCTCGGTCCGTGGCCCTGGCGGTCATGCAATGGGGTATATTTACAGGGGATTGTAGTTATAGTTTGTGACGCCACCTGTGGTTTCTGATCTAATTGACCAGCGCTGCAGGGTAGATCTCTGAGGGGATGTTATGGCAGCTAGGTGTTAGGTCCCCCACAGGTGGGACTGGTCCCTCAAAGTCTATGGTGGTGATGCAGGGTGCAGATAAGAATTCAGTCACACACAATGCAATCTCTTTCCATACCTTTACTTGTAGATGTTGCAGGTATGTCCCGGGAAGCTGGTTAGGTTGGAGAATGCACATTCAGGAGAACTGTTGAGCAGGTTAGAGGCCTCCTTTATCCCTTTAATGTGTTTGAGTACAACTTGCATAAAGTCAAGTGCAACTCTTTCAATAGTAACTGCGCCCGGCCAACATTGTGGTGGAGCCTTCTATGTCTCTGATTATCAGATGTTGAGAGAACTAAGTCCTTACTTTTGTCGTGCACTTGACTCAAAGTCCCCGTTCTCCCTGACTCCGTTTACGTATCAGCGCTTAGGGCTACCTTCTGCGACTTGTAGTCCAGAAAGCCTCCGGTTTTCTTATTACTAGGCGTGAAGCACTAGCAACGCTTCGGACCCCGGTGTCCGGTTAACTGAGTGAGGGTGATTTGTCCCTTTGTCACTCTTACTTCTCCACTCGCCCTTCGCCCTGCTCTCGCTCTTAACATAAGCACGTGTAGCAAGCGTGCCAAGGTCAAATTTCCTTCAGTGCTCACTGACCTGTTCTCAGTTGGCTCTTTGATATAACTGCTGTAATTCCTTTTTCTTCCTTCTTTCTTAGGAACACGGGCAGCTTGTTCTGAGTAGCAGGTTAAGGGGTAGCTCTGACTAGGCTAGGATGATTCTCTTCACCCGTACTAGCCTCCACTTTCTTGTCAGATGAGCTACACAAGCTCTGTGTGGGTTCAGTCTTCTCTCCTCTCCCTCCGTCTGTCTGACTGGAACAGAAACTGATCTGAACTTGGATGGGATGACTCACTCCTGAGCCACCCGGAGCTTGACTGCACTGTCCTAAGACAGGAAACAGACTGCCCACTAACTTTGCTACGTCACACTACTAAATAGTCTGATATGCCTCTAGTGGCAATGCTGAGAAGTGTGCGTGAATGAATATCAAGCTTTACAGTTACCTTCCTGTGCATTTTCCAGAAGATATGTGTGCCTTGCGAAGCTGGGCCACACATCCCCCCCTAGTTAAACTCAGCACTCCCGGGCTGAAATAGAAAAGAAAAACATTTTTGTTTTGCATATAACATCAACATAATAACTCATCCCTTGCGGGAGGTAAGGACTCTTAAACGTTACATTTTGTACATAGATCAGTAGAAAATTATCAAAATACTTTTCAATAAATATACACAGTATAAGACAAGATTCTTGTGGAGGACCCGCACCAAAAACCTCCCACGTGGGTCCTGGGTGGGCTGCAGGACTTCATTGCTGCAGACCTCACTCTAGGCCACACCATACGGGTTTTTCTTCAGAGGTAATTTAGGTTTTATGTAAAACCAAAATGGGGCACCGAAGTGCGAACTATTTACAATGAAAGTTTTTGGGCTGGCAAAGTCCACAGCCACGCAGTCCTTTGCATGATAAAACATTTTTCAAGTCAAATCACATTTCAATCAACTTTTACTTTAACTCTTTACCCAGCCGGGTATTCTACTTTAAATAAGCATAGTAGTAAACATTATTCAACATTTCTATAAAGTGCAATTTTTCATAAAACTTCTTCAAACTTTGTACAGGTTCAGTTGCAGTAAACCCCTGTCTGGGTCCTACTGGTTTTCATCTTTCTTGCAAACTTCAAAAACGTCTTCCACTCCTGGGGCTGGAACGACGCGGTGTTCTTTTGAACGCATAACAAAGAGATCATGTCCTGCGATCTGTGTTTGAGTGGTTACATCCTTTATTCGAACTGGGAACCCAACGGGTATCTCCCTGTAGTATAACGCAGGTTGCGTTGCTGAGGTAGTCGCAGATTGTGATGCTGAAATGGTCGCAGGTTGCGTTGCTGAGGTGTACGCAGGGGGCGATGCTGAAGTAATCACAGGTTGCGATGCAGAGTGGGTCGCAGAATATGAGGCTGGATAGGATCTTGGTGCAGAGGGGATGCAGGTTGCGATATTGGTACACTGCTTGGTGCTGACGCCAAAGATGACGCTGCTGGGGCTTGCGATTCCGAGTAGGACGCAGGTGCGCGCAGTGGCTCAGTTGGGAACGCACTAACCTGCTGCTGTCGCTGCTCCCAGTCGTTTTCTATCGCTGACAGTTGGGTCTCCTCCGGTGTCCCTACCGGGGATTGGCATTCCGCTGGGCCCTCCAGGCCTGGCTGGTACTCCGGAACGGGCAGGGCCTCCTCAGCTTCCTTCTCTCCCGCCGCTTCATCGTGGAGTCGGGATCAGCACTTTTGGAGGCGGCCTCCGGTTTCTCATCAGCCGCTGGCACTGGTGCCACAGGTAATGGTTGCGCTCCTGGAGGGGAGAGTGTTGCGTCCCACAGCAGCCGCTGTTTCAGGGCACGCCAGCTTTTCTCAATCTCCTCCACTTCTTTGCGGTGGCGGGCCACATCTTCCAGCACCGCATCCACCTTCTCCATGACATAGAGGAGGAAGAGAAGGCGGATCTCCCTTGCAGTGGGGTAGGATCTCACATTATAGTAGCATTTTGAGAGGGCGGCCATAACTTTCGCGCCACAGGGGGGTACACGCCCACGAATGCACGCCCACCCTCTTCACCAGCGCCTCAGGGCGCGAATATGGCGGCAAAATGGCGGTAAATGGCGCCAAAAATGACAAAACAGCAAACAGTCTTTTCTGCACAAAACAGTCAATATAGGCAACACAGGACTCACAATTTGCAAGCTTCGTATCCTGTTCGTGACGCCAAAGATGACGCGCACCACATTGGTGGTACCAGGGCTATGGGGTACTCGGAACCGAGCCCATGGAAGTCTATGGGGAATGTCACTGGCAGCAGAGCTCGGTCCGTGGCCCTGGCGGTCATGCAATGGGGTATATTTACAGGGGATTGTAGTTATAGTTCGTGACGCCACCTGTGGTTTCTGATCTAATTGACCAGCGCTGCAGGGTAGATCTCTGAGGGGATGTTATGGCAGCTAGGTGTTAGGTCCCCCACAGGTGGGACTGGTCCCTCAAAGTCTATGGTGGTGATGCAGGGTGCAGATAAGAATTCAGTCACACACAATGCAATCTCTTTCCATACCTTTACTTGTAGATGTTGCAGGTATGTCCCGGGAAGCTGGTTAGGTTGGAGAATGCACATTCAGGAGAACTGTTGAGCAGGTTAGAGGCCTCCTTTATCCCTTTAATGTGTGTGAGTACAACTTGCATAAAGTCAAGTGCAACTCTTTCAATAGTAACTGCGCCCGGCCAACATTGTGGTGGAGCCTTCTATGTCTCTGATTATCAGATGTTGAGAGAACTAAGTCCTTACTTTTGTCGTGCACTTGACTCAAAGTCCCCGTTCTCCCTGACTCCGTTTACGTATCAGCGCTTAGGGCTACCTTCTGCGACTTGTAGTCCAGAAAGCCTCCGGTTTTCTTATTACTAGGCGTGAAGCACTAGCAACGCTTCGGACCCCGGTGTCCGGTTAACTGAGTGAGGGTGATTTGTCCCTTTGTCACTCTTACTTCTCCACTCGCCCTTCGCCCTGCTCTCGCTCTTAACATAAGCACGTGTAGCAAGCGTGCCAAGGTCAGATTTCCTTCAGTGCTCACTGACCTGTTCTCAGTTGGCTCTTTGATATAACTGCTGTAATTCCTTTTTCTTCCTTCTTTCTTAGGAACACGGGCAGCTTGTTCTGAGTAGCAGGTTAAGGGGTAGCTCTGACTAGGCTAGGATGATTCTCTTCACCCGTACTAGCCTCCACTTTCTTGTCAGATGAGCTACACAAGCTCTGTGTGGGTTCAGTCTTCTCTCCTCTCCCTCCGTCTGTCTGACTGGAACAGAAACTGATCTGAACTTGGATGGGATGACTCACTCCTGAGCCACCCGGAGCTTGACTGCACTGTCCTAAGACAGGAAACAGACTGCCCACTAACTTTGCTACGTCACACTACTAAATAGTCTGATATGCCTCTAGTGGCAATGCTGAGAAGTGTGCGTGAATGAATATCAAGCTTTACAGTTACCTTCCTGTGCATTTTCCAGAAGATATGTGTGCCTTGCGAAGCTGGGCCACACACATGCCCTCGTGCACACGCCTTGCACTGTCCTGTACTCTGCGTGCCCTCGTGCACACACCTTGCACTGTCCTGTACTCTGCGTGCCCTCGTGCACACGCCTTGCATTGTTTTGTACTCTGCGTGCCCTCGTGCATACGCCTTGCACTGTCCTGTGCTCTGCGTGCCCTCGTGCACATGCCTTGCACTGTCCTGTACTCTGCGTGCCCTCGTGCACACGCCTTGCACTGTCCTGTACTCTGCGTGCCCTCGTGCACACGCCTTGCACTGTCCTGTACTCTGCGTGCCCTCGTGCACACGCCTTGCATTGTTTTGTACTCTGCGTGCCCTCGTGCATACGCCTTGCACTATCCTGTGCTCTGCGTGTCCTCGTGCACACACCTTGCACTGTCTTGTACTCTGTGTGTCCTCGTGCACACGCCTTGCACTGTCCTGTGCTCTGCGTGTCCTCGTGCACACGCCTTGCACTGTCCTGTGCTCTGCGTGCCCTCATGCACACGCCTTGCACTGTTCGCTACTCTGCGTATTCCTGTGTCCACGCTTTGTTCACTTTCACACCCTGTGTACTCCCATCTTCTGTGAGCTGGCCACCTGGTTCCAGCAGTCGTGGTACTTTATCCCCCTGGGTCTGCCCCAGACACTCCCTGTGTAGGGAGTGGTTCTCACTTGGTCAGCTCGCCCGGGTGGTTGGTATCGCGACCCAGATGGTCCACTCCAGGAGTCGTCACACTCACTTTACCTCTTCCTCTCCTTTAATGCTTACAATTGAAACTGAGAAATATATTAAGAAATCTTCTGTGTCTCAAGAGCTCAGCAACGTTCCCCACCTCCATTCTATTCCATATTGCGCCTGACTTTAAGATTATTGACTGCAGCAGGAGCCTCCCCCCACTGCTCTGTCTGCAGTTAGAAAAAAAACTACTTTAAAATTAATACATTTGTTCACTGCTTGAATTCTGTGTCCCAAGCTTGCAGAAAATAAGCATTGAGGGCAAGATTACTTCCTGTTTTTATTTTCCTATTTGTTCAGTAATCCTTTAATTCCCGTTAGTATTTTGCAGCATAGCCCCAAAGCAGGCAGGTGACGTTCTCCTATATCGGAACAGCCACGTACACTGGTGTTATTGTTATATGGCGGAGCAGCCTAAAAAATTATATTCACCTAGATCCTCTTTTGTAATGCAGCTTTGGAGAGGAAAAAAAAACCTTCGCCCCCTTCTCTTCTTCTCGCGTTCCCTTATTTTCGAGTGCGTCTTGTTAACAGCAGACTCCCTCACCTCCCGCTGACCTGCAGGAGGCTTTTCTCTAGTTCCCTTCTGCTGCCTCATCGTTTGAAGTCTAACAGAGCATCATATCATGAGATGTTTCTTCCATCCTTGCTGCTCCCAGGTGGTCTCCGAAGAGCTCGCTGAATCATGTATAGAGTGCCCAGGTTAGACAAATATCTTTAGACATCCTCAAATTTCAGCCCGGTAAGCAAAAAATGCAGCTTTCGACATGAAAGACGATCTCTTCCCCAGGCATCTCCCTTTCAGTACGGATAGCACAGAAGTTACAATCTTTCTTACTTCTTCGCACTTTCTACCAGCAGCCAAAGTTTCTTGATTTGTTGTGTAATCTTCTCCTGTTGCCTAAACGTGCAGACATATTAGATTTACATCGGCCAAACCCAACCATTTTGGCCCTACCAGACAAACATCTATCCTTGCCTGGTGCTGTTTCCGATATTGAGGATTTTGGATTTCCCGATCCTCTGTTCTCATGGGAGCTAAGTCGCCACTACAGGAGGTGCCTGGTACCGGCTTGCCGCTTTCATTGTATAGTACAAAAGTGGCCAAATTTTTTTACTTTTTAATTTTTTTTTTTTACATTAAAGAAAAAAAAAAAGCCTCCGCACTAAAAGCATTCTTTTTGAACTTTATCCAGAACGACCAGCTCTGTTTGGGCCCTGTTAATTGATAAAGGGGGATGTCCAACAGTAAAATATATATATATTTTTTAAACAGGGATTAATTAAGCATAATAAACAGAGTGGCTCCGCAGGGGCGGGGTTTAAATGTCATTCTTTTCTAGTCACTCAGAGCTGTGACTTCCAAATAGAGAAAATACCATTTCCAGAGCAGACACCAACCTCCGGAGTGGATTTGCAGGGACCTTGGAAAAACGAGCATGCCTCTGTTTATTCTTAACTCATCCATGCCTAAAAATATTATTTTAGTGTCTGACAATATTTAATATTTGAGCATTTTAAAGCAGCTGTATTTTATTTTTTTATTGATCTGGTATATAAGACCTTATTTTATGTGGGGAAAAAGTGGATTTTGGGGACTTTTTTTTTTAGGTTTACATCTAAATTACTTAGTAATTTGTCTAATTTTGATTTTTCCTGTGCGCAAGCAGGAAAAGTTTAGCATGATTTGTTTTTGTTTAAAAAATAAAAAAAGGAAAGGATGATTGTAAAAGAAAAAAATAAAGTGCTACTTGCCATTCTATAAACCCATCATCCCAGTGCCTGTTTCTACTGGAACTGGGAATGATAATGCCTCATTCATACCTCGACTTCACTGGGTCTGGTTATTGATGGATAAGACCCCATTAGTTCCAGCAGGAAGACGCCTCCATGTGTCAGTCACTGGGAACTGCATCCATTGGCATATTAGGAGACACCAAAGTTCATGTTGCGTTTCCAGAAGTTATCCAGAGTCATGTTGCAAGGCTCGTTAAAGGTTCGAACATTGACTTATAGGGTGACTATCTCTCCCAAGTGGTACATGCACATTTGCACATTTCTCCCATGTAGCATTGCCTCAAATGCGACCTTTTTGAAACATCCATTACTGTTTCTAGACACCACAGACCGGATGCCTTATAATAGTGTCAATCAATGACTTTGTACCTAATGGGGTACGTGGACACGTTGCGTATTTGCAGCCATTTTTCTGCAGATAAAAAACAGAATTGGCAGGAAAAACGCTGCATACAATACGCACATTTATGTGTTTTTGCTGGGTTTTTTTTGTGCTTTTTTTTTTTTTTTTTTTAATCTCATGAATTGAATGGAAGTCAATTGATATAGAAATAACATAGATAATAACAGTCTCCCCTGAAGTAGAGTGCTGCCCTTTATGCCAAAAACCCAGGATTGACGGGAAAGCTGCACACACATCTTGACCTGTAAAGTATCCTCTGGACTCTGTTCGTAATGACTCTGCTAACTCTGTCTCAGGCTACACAGTAAAGCTCCTGAAATCTGAAATTGACCACTCATTGTATGTGCACTAGTGGCTAGTGTGAAAACTGGAATAGTTTACATTTCTAATGTTTCCAAGAACACTATATTCAGCCTGAAATGACTGCTCAAATAAAATACTAATAGATTGACTAGAATTTACACAATTCATGTCCCTTTAAGGCTCACGTACTGCCGGCGTTTGCGGGATAACTAGATTTCGAGGCTGAGAAGGACCCTAGCAAAGGATATTAGAATAAAGCAGCTGCTCCGCTCTGTCGAGTGATTTCATTTCTATGGAGTGTAAACGATTTTCCTTTCGTTAGTAGCAAGGTTCATAGCAATTTCTGCAGCAGTCCTCCGGATTTCACAGCAACGCTCGGCTTCTCTAATTACAATTATTTTCCTCGGGATTCATGTAACTTATAACTTTGGCTTTATCAACTTTAACATCTAATCAGATCAAATCTGTGGCTGCTCCGGGGCCCAACTTCCTTTACGGGCTTTGATGTACCTGCTACTTGACTTCTGAAGGAGAAGTCGAAGTGGTCGTCTTTTAAAGCAACCTCATAAAAATAAAAGAAAATGGCTTCATTAAAATATTTCCTGGTCTCCGTAGAAGCGACGTCTTTGATTCTACTTGTTTTTAAATAGATGTTTCTTTTGGGAACATTTTTTTTCTAATACTTATTATTTATACTTATTTTTTGTTGTCTTATATACTCACTTGTAACTCTTAGGGCAGGCGCAGACGAGCATATTTGCGATCTGAGTGCCATCTGGCAAAACGTCGGATCGCACTCGGACCAGTGTTAGTCTATGAGGCCGTGCACATGTCTGATTTTTTAGGAAAAAAAATCGTAGCATGCATGAGTTGATCCGATAATTAGATGGCACTCCTCTATGCAAATCACTAAGTGCGTGGAAATCATCGGACTGCACTTGGTTAACATCTATGTGCAGTCCCGTTTTACGGACTGATAGAAAAGGAGAAGATGGAGACATTTGTTTTCTCCTCATCTGAGAAAATATGATCAAGAGTTTACGTAATCGGCGCGATTCTGTCGGATGAGAGAATCTACGACCGTGTACCCCTACACTAAAATTGCAATGTACAAGGGATTGTCCCAAGATTCATAGTATCAGGATAACTTGCTGAACAATAAAGATCCACTACGTGACACCCACTGATCCCATACAACTTGGATCTGCAAAGGCCCTGTGGATGGAGTGAGTCAGCATGCACACCGCAAGAGATGGACCGTTGAACTCGGCTTTCTCATAGACCATAAATAGCGTAGAGGTGCGCATGCTTAGAGAGGCCGTCCACTACTAGGACAACCCCTTCTTGATCTAAATCTTTGGCCCCAATTTAAATAAAAAATCTTATTCTCTTCTCTCGTGCCGACACTTTTCCAGCGATGTTGGCACTTGCAGTCTCGGAGCTCTCGCGCGGGTGTTGTGACGTGAGCCCGGCGCCCAATCAGTGCTGGCGTCACTGTCTCTGCCTTCATACAAATTGAACATTAAGGCCGAGGTCACACTTTCGAGAAACTCACGAGTCTTGCACCTCAATACCCGGCACTCAGACCTGAGCGTTCAGCTGCATAGAAAAACATGCAGCAGCACACTGCGGTCCCGAGTGCCGGCGGCAGTGCCGGGTATTGAGGTGCAAGTTTCTCGCAAATGTGACCCCGGCCTAAGAGGATGTTCGGGTTCTAACTTCCTCTTCATGTTCAATTCATGTGAAGGTGGGGATGGTGACTCCAGCGCTGATTGGGCTCATGTGTCAAAACAACTGCACGAGAGGCCCGAAACCGCGAGTGCCGGCGCTGCTGGAATGGTGCCAGTACGGGAGGTGAGTATAAGCTTTATTTTATTGGGACAAACATTTAGATCAAGAAGGGGTTGTCCTAGTAGTGGAAAACCCATTTAATTAACCTCTTCATTCAGATGGGCCTCTGAAGAGCCCCCTTGTTTGAATCAATGCAGTTCCTTTTCTTGGAAGCTGTGGTTGATCTAGCAATTGGATACTCGCCAAAGAGGAAGTTATAACCTCTCCTGTGGATGGAAGATAACTTTCAGCTTTGGTTATAACTTTAAACAAGATTGGAGGTGCAAGGGCAGGAAAAACAGTCCTTGACCATTACAGCCTTGGGTGACCCGGCGACATTCTTCCCCTGCACAGAGCGGTCACAGACCGCTCCTGCCGGCAATTCAGCTGCCTCCGCTGACATCACGTCGACAGATCGGCGTCGACATTGAGCTACAGGCGATTGTGGAATATTTTATCTTGTGGATCCAGCTTGTCCTTGAATTACATGAAGCCACCCCCTCACCCATTGATTTCAGTGTGCCCCCTGCAATGCTTCTTTTTTCCCGTGGTGGCGCTGCAGATTATAGTTGGGCGTCTGAGCAGGACAGGGCACCTGTATCGGGGGCATAACATGGATTGGTATCTTTTAATGTGAATTTCCATGTGCTGAACTCCTATTGGTTCATGTTTGTTTCCTAGTCTCTCCCTGGAATTACAGATCGAATGGAATTCATGGCTCATCTCCGGTTGCAATAGGACCCGAAACCACAGACATTGGCGGAACAAATGAAGGTCAGGCTCCCTTTCTGTGATTAAATAATAAAATCCTGTCATTTGCATTCACACAGCTAATTCTTTACATTACGGAAAGATGACATTTCTTTTATATGCAAAGTGCTTGAATGTTTCTTTTTTTTCCATCCACACCGTGATACTTTTATATATCAATAGCTGAAAAATGCGTAGCCATTACACCGATACCGGCGTTTGTTAACAGCGATTGTAAAGCTGGTTATCAGGGGAAAGCGGATTTATTAAATCTGATTTGTTCGCTCTTCTCATCTGGCGGTTTTAGTTATTAACCTGTATTTCCCATAATAGAAACATTATAT
This sequence comes from Oophaga sylvatica, assembly GCA_033576555.1. Lineage (NCBI taxonomy): Eukaryota > Metazoa > Chordata > Amphibia > Anura > Dendrobatidae > Oophaga > Oophaga sylvatica. The sequence goes on along the minus strand of JARQOD010000009.1, from coordinate 89,152,991 downwards.
TCTCCTAACTCTGCATTGTGTTGTTCCTCTGTTATTCCTCCTAGAAATGTATGGATGAATTGACAACTGGGTGTTACCATTTCCTCTTGGGGAACGACCCTACACAATCTGACACTGGCAGCTCTGATTGGACAGTGCCCGAGTGTGCAGGGACGTCCCCCCAACTGGTGACTTTTAAGTTTCTGGGGGAATAACAGAGGAACGATGCAATGGAGACTTGTATTTTTTTTTTGTTTTTTGTTTTTTTTTGCTATAGCTTATTACTGTTATAGGGCGTGCTATTATTTACTGGAAGAGACATGTCATGAAAGGTAACAGGTCCCCTTTAATTAAAGAGATATTCTCACAGGATAGGTGGCAAGTGTTTGATTACCAGAGGTGGTAGCATCAAGACCCCAAATTACGAGCATGCAGTTTTCATGTCCTCCTCTTTGATGCTCCATTAGTTTATGGATGGATGGGTGCCTTAAAGGAATCTGTCAGCAGTTTTTTGCTATGTAATCTGAGAGCAGCTTGAAGTAGGGGCTGAGGCATGAAATTCAGTGATGTGTCACTTATTAGGCTGTGTGATGTTGTTTACTTACAATGAAGGTTTTATCACGAGGAGATGATCACTGCTGGACTGTTGCTCACATGAGCCCTGGTCAGACCACGCCCCTTCCATTGATAAGCAGCTCACTATCAATAGACAATGTAGACTGTAAACAGTGGTGTGGGCATGGGGAGCATTCTGAGCTCTCCTACATTTACTAACCCTGATTGTGTCACCTAGTAAACCAAGTGATACATCTTTGGAATCAGGACCTCTTTTCCTACATTATGCTTCTCTTAGATGAGATAGAAAAAACCTGGTGACATATTCCCTTTAAATCTGCCCTTTTCAGGGTGGAAGAGGATTTTGCCTCTAGAGCTACCTATCGAATGTAGCAATCAATCCTAAAAGTTAATATTGACCCTTTAACGAGTCTTGTGACTTAAGATAAGTAGCCATTTGCAGATGGTGTTTCGAGGCGTTTTCCCCTCATCAGTGCACAGCATGAAGTTATTTATGGGTGGGAGAAAGGCCTCTGACTAGCTTGGCACACCCCACAAGGAGAGAACGTCCCCCCTTAGTTCTAGAACATAGCTTAGGTAGTTGCCATCCTTTGCGGTAACTATGCCCATCGCCCAGCTCACACACATCACAACAAGAAACCGTTTCATAGAATTCCTAAGATGGAAATTTGGACTTGGCAAAATAAAACCGATCAACCAAGGACATTTTTATTGATGATTTCTTTTATAGGAAAATGCCCAAGCGAGCGAGAATTTTATTCTTCTGAGCGCCTGACATATTTTGCAGATTGATTTTAAAAGTAACGCCGTTTTTATTTTTTTTTTTCGGCTGAATAATAAGAGGACATTTTATTTCTCCGTCCTGGAACACTATAAACCCAATTAACTTTTAGTGGTTTCTTAATTTTAGTTTTAATTCCTCAGCAGGAAGTGTATAGACTTTTCATATGCTGGGAAAAGAAGGCCATAAACCGGCGACAAAGTCAGGAATTACGCAGAACAGGACATTATAATCGCTTCCGAGGGCAGTTTTCTCCCGTCTGGAGCAGTCCGGCGGTGTCTTCTGTGCGTTTTTAGTTTTCTGATTTTTTTTTTAACCCTATTTTCTTCTGGACCTCTGGTCACAATCTTGTTCCGTGACGGCTTCATTATTTCCGCCGTCTGCATTTCTTGTTTCTTTACTTTGACTTTTCAGCTGCTGTAAAGTGTAAAGGTTTCATCGTTGCTGAGAGCCTTACTTCCATATTATATCTACTTTTACCAAAAGCAAGACCAAATATTTTGATTTTTATTTTTCACTGGTTTCGCATTGTACTGTGTTCTCATGGGCTCTAGTGATCATAGTGATCAGTGAATGTGCTTGGATAAGGTTTTATCCGAGCACTCTCAGGTGCTAACAGAGTGTCTTCAGCGTGCTTGAAAAACATGTTTGAGTCCCCGTGGCAGCATGTCTCGCGGCTGGGTGTTCGACAGCTGTAACACATGCAGGCAATCCATGTCGAACAACCATGAGACATGCAGCTTCAGGGACTCGAACATATTATTGGAGCACGCCGAAGACTCTGTTCGCACCCGAGCATGCTCAGATAACACCTTATCCGAGAACGATCACTCGGGATGGTGCACGGTAAGAATACCGTGATGGGCAGCCACTCGCACACCTTTCATTTTTGGGGGATGCTTTGCATTGTAAGAGTCTTATGGTCACATGTAGTGCACCAAGCCAGCTTAAAGCCAGTGACCGATGCCCATACTATTAGGTCAGGTGGGCTACATAGTCCCACACGTAGCACGAACACCCCGGCATCACAAAGCCAAACAGCTTCCTGTAAAAAAAAATGCTCCATTAATGCTCCAATAAATAATATTTTTCTTGTTGTTACATTTAGGATTCACAGTGGAATTAAAGACAGAAAACGTAGAACTGTTTGAGCCAGAACTTGAAATACAGAAGCCAATCATCGAAGAAGCGAACACATCCTCCTCCTTCTACCCTCCTCCAACCCAAATTCTGGATAAATACATTCTGGATAATGGGAAGGTACAGGTCTTGTTTTATCGCTTCATCATTCCAAATACTGCACATCAAGGGGGAGCCTACACAAATAGCCTACTTAGCTACACTTTTTTTTTACATGCCTTTATCTACAGGGAAGGGGCGATGGGAGCTCTGGAAAAGGCCATATAACTCTGATGAGAATCGCAACACCGTGCTCGGACTGGCCGGTGGCTCTGCTTACCCAAGCGTAACAGCTACATAGAAGTGCTTGAAGCTGTCACACTTGGGTCAGGAGAGCCGCTGGCCAGTCCGTGCACTGCGTTATCATCCTTGTCCGAGTGATATGGTCGTCTGACTCTTCCCTAAAGGAAAACTGTTTCCTGATTTGCCCTCCTCTAATTTGTCCTCGCTCCCATGACTGTATTAGAAAAATATTTAGAATTGAGAGTCCTCAGTGGTTGATACCTTTTAATGGCTAACTGAAAATATGGTAACAAACTGCAAGCTTTCGAGACTACTCAGGTCTCTTTATCAGGCTAAACTAATACAGAATCTGAAGAATCACATATTTGTACACAACACAGCACAGGAAAAAAAAAAAGCTGTGGCGGCAGACCTGTGAATCTGTGGCGGCAGACCTGTGAATCTGTGGCGGCACTGTGAATCTGGCAGACCTGAATCTGTGGCGGCAGACCTGTGAATCTGTGGCGGCAGACCTGTGAATCTGTGGCGGCAGACCTGTGAATCTGTGGCGGCAGACCTGTGAATCTGTGGCGGCAGACCTGCGAAGCTGTGGCAGTACACCTGGGAAGCTGTGGCGGCAGACCTGCGAAGCTGTGGCGGTACACCTGGGAAGCTGGGGCGGCAGACCTGTGAATCTGTGGCTGCACACCTGGGAAGTTGTGGCGGTAAACTCAAGCTGGGTACACGCGAAGCTGTGGCGGTACACCCGCGAAGCTGTGGCGGCAGACCTGTGAATCTGTGGCGGCACACCTGGGAACCTGGGGCGGCAGACCTGTGAAGCTGGGGTGGCACACCTGGGAAGCTGGGGCGGCACACCTGGGAAGCTGGGGCGGTACACAAAACTTCACTGTGCATGCGCCGGGATCGAGCAAACATCGCAGCTGGGCAAGATTTGCAGCTCAAGCAGCCTGACATCATGATGGGTGTGATTAGAGCCTTCGAAGCTTGACTGTTTCGGGATCCAGCCCCTCCCACTTGACTTCAAGTGGGTAACAACTCATTAAAAATGTTTATTGGCATAAATCCAGGGGGCGGTCAGCATTTCATTTGCATGTAGGGAATATACTTTAAATGACCAATATCGTAGTGGGAGCATATGAGGGGACAGTGGTGTCCCTTTAAATTAGCCCCCCCATTAACAACTAGAATCATGGAGCTCCTCATATCTTATGCCTTGTCTCTTTGCTTGGATTGGATTTTTTTTATTTTGATATACCGATATGTATTGTCTTAATGCTAATCTGTTTCACACGGTTTTGTGTTCTGCTTCCCCACATACAGGTCCATCTGGGAAGCGGCGTATGGGTGAACGAGGAGAAATGGCACCAGCTGCAAGCAACGCAAGGAGATTCGAAGTACACCAAGAACCTGGCTGTCATGATCTGGGGCACGGATGTCCTCAAAAACCGAAGCGTCACCGGTGTGGCTACAAAGAAGAAAAAGGATGCAAGTCCCAAACCTCCGCTCTCACCTCACAAACTAAGTGTTATCAGAGGTAGATTGTCTGCTGGTGCGTCACTCCGCGCTTCATTCCTCCACATTACCTCTTCACCAGTCCAGAAACATCCCTAATTAAAAGGCATAAATGGAAATACTTATTCCTGAGCAGGAGCGTAAGATGTTCAAAGCCCAGTCCCCCGCCTGTGACAACTGTCACCGCCAGATCATCCCCCTGGTGCTGCACTCTCCACAGGAGGAAGCTAAATTGAAGTTGGTAACATTAAAAGCGAGTTTCAGCGAGGGAACAATGGCGCGTCTCGCTGTTCACTCGTCAGTGTCGTCCCTTTGAGCTCTGATCTTTACACAGCGCTCTCTTCTCTCCCGCGTTCTCTGATGAGTGTCACCAAGGAGACTGGCTCAAGGGGGGATTCCTGCAGACTACTGAGGTTCCTTCTCTGCCGTCTTAATGGTAGCCTGCTAAAGGAGAAGAGGTGCGCTGGGAGATGGGGAAATACAGATGTCGTGTCCTTTGCTATCTCCAGAATATTCTGCAATACCTTCTTCATTGCTAGAGGCTGTGTGAGTAGTAGACCTCCTGTACGCCTGCGTAAGCATGGACACCTAGTGCTCCTTCATCCCGAGGGATGTGGATGCCAGGAGTGCACGCCACATAGTGTATACAAGCCCCTGTTATTTAATTAGTGCGCCTTGGTAGACCTCCAATCATCATAGAGAAATCCCCATATTAGATATTCATTGCATGTCCACGACCTAGCCCATAAATGTCACCTTTGGGATATACATCTAGCTAGAAAATAGGGGTCCCCGGACCCCCACTCATCAGAGAATGAAATATGAGGTCTGTGCAGCTTTCTCTATTCACTTTTATGATAACAACCGAGCGCAGCTGATCCATAACTTCTATAGAAGTCATTGGAATGAACCAAGGCCACATCTGGCTGCCTCTACGTACTAAGCCGGGACGTGGCGGACACCTCTGCGTTCTCAGCCGAGACGTGGCAGCTGCCTCCCAAGGTAAGATAGAGGGGTCAGGTAACCCATTTTCTGGAAAGAGGTTGTGGATGGAAAGAAAGATGTGGATACGCCATGAAATCTAAGGTACGAATATCCTACTGTGAGGGTGAAGTCAGATGGCCGTATAAATTGGACCACCATGCTAGGACTGGCTGTGGAACTCCTGACCCACAGCGTGACAGCTGACTTTAAATATATGAATCTGTCACGCTCTGGCTAGAGGGGCCGTGATCAGTCCGTGCACTACGCGAGTGTTACAGGATTTAGATGTCAATCAGCTTTCCCTAGGATAGGTCATCAGTATCATATCATTGGGGTCCGACATCCAACATCCCCACTGATCAGCTGTTTGTAGGTCTCACAACGGCTGGAAGTAAACATTTTTTAGACACCCGAGCTCGGTACGTTGTGTACGTTTTTAAGGCAGAAAAACCCCAAATGCTTTAACACCTGATTATTGGCTTGTGAAGCTTTTCTCTTCCTATTGTATGACCATTAATCTTCTAACTGTTTTGTCTCCTCTTCAGAATGTGTGTACGACAGAATAGCACAAGACACGATGGACGAGAACGAGATTGCGCAGAGGCTCTCCAAAGTCAACAAGTACATCTGCGAGAAGATCATGGACATCAACAAGTCCTGTAAAAACGAGGAGAGGAAAGAGGCCAAGTTCAGTCTCCAATAAACCTGTTTTGTAAGGTGGGGTGATTTGTCTTATTCCATCGGTTTTCAGTGCTTTTGTCTGTTTCGCAGCGAAAACCAAAACACGCGTACAATGACATTTGTGTGACCGTGGCCTCGGATACTAAAGCACATCGATGCATCTCATACCGGAAACGTATTGCAAGTCTTTGTTCTCGTCAGCAATGGCACTGGAAACGACGGTACGTCTTTGCACCTCGGTCAGGATATCTTCCTCCGCTATCCAGCCGCTCACTTTTTTTTACCTTCAGTTCTCATCTGCTCTTGTTTTACACTTTTTATTGCCAAGCTTGCCAAAAAACATCCCTCTAAAATATGAACTAATATTTATCTTTTTAAAATGTTCCATTTCTGTCTTGATTTGATCATGTCAGTTATATTTGTATCTGTTAGCAAAATGGTCGCTGTTTTCTTTGATTTCAGAATGCGTGGTAAGTCAGTAATGCACCCTGTTCCTGTTGGGGGAGGATCTGGAGTGACCCTTCACGGTTGACCAAGTGATTTCCAAATTAATCCATGGGACGTTGCCAGCAACTGTGAATGACCAGACGGAGACGTGTCTCTGTTTGGGAGGATCAAGGCAGATCTCTAACCCCGTTTATTATGTCACCTCTTTTATAGTATTAGCATACAGCACTTAACCTATGAAAATACAGAAAAAACCGGAAACTACATATATGTCCGTATCTACGTGGCATAGAAAGAAGCACAATAGCACATGCATCAGAGTCTTACACAATAATACACCCCCGGGTCTCATATCTTGTTCAGGCTGGAACAGTCTGGTTTTATTACAGCCATGAACTTTACTCTAGTTAAGTCACAGAATTTATCTCGTAAACTACAAGATGGAGTCACAAGCACAAAAATGGAGCCTTTAGTCTTAATCTTAGTTTAGCCCTTCACACTCCCATGTTGCATTCCCGGTAGAGTCCCAGCGCCTCTCCCGATTTGTAGGCCCGGTGCGATGTCTTCGTTGTGGCACAATGCAAACATGTCATTCCAAGCTTAGTAATCAGAAGAGGTGCTGCGGTTGCCAGCAGGGCGGATGAGGTTTGCACGGCTTGGTTCCAGCAGCCATGGACTTACCGATGTGGCTGCTGCATCAAGATCCTGCAAATCTTTTTGCTCAACTCTAATACCTAGAGAAAATTTCTGTGCAAGCAATTAAAGCGAAACCGATGGCCCGAACCACGGACATCATGAACTTCAGATAGGTTCTCACGTATTCTGAAGAGTAGCCATGCGCCGGGAGAAGACTCCGCTGATTGACAGGTCTCTCACTAATTGCATTTGGGGAAAGACCTGTCAATCAAGCGAGAGTGAACCTCCCAGTGGACTCTTCTCCATATGCCTGGCTCCTGTTTCAAGTTATGTGCTCTCTAAAACTCCGCAGCATTTTTGGAGTAAAAGATTGCACTCTGCAATGAGGGAGTATGCCTGTGCTTTATGCTGACAGTCTCTAGAAAAGCTAAGGAACAACCAGTATAAGAGCGGTAATCCCAGCCCTTATTGGTTGTCGCACCGCTTTCCAAGCAACAGATAATACATCTGAAAATAATTTGTGGACGACTAAAGGAGTTGGTGCAATTTGCCTTTTATGTCGTCTTTTATGTTATTTCTGCCTTTGACGCTGTGTTTACAATTGTTCAGAGTAAATCTCTGTCTTATATGCGTAATTCATGTTTTTTTTTTAGGTCCAAATGGCTCTGAAGTTTTGCACATATTATATTACACTCCGTGCCATGAGTTTTCTTGCCGTTGTACTTGAATGTGTGTTTTCTTGTAGTAAATGAATGCGCTGATTCCCAGATACGAAAGTCACTGGTACCAATAGCTGCCAGTTAGCGTTTACCTTATTATAAGCTGCAGGTTGGTTGCGGTAGCCAAAAAAATGACCATTTTTCTTTGCAACCTGTTTTTGTATTTTTTTTTTTTTACGTAATGCTGCCTGAAAAATCCGCTGCAGATTGGTAAAATAAGACATCAAATTTCTAATTACTCCTGTATTTAGGAGATTCCTTCAAACTTTTTAAGTATGGTAGGTACTTAGAATACCACAGTGCCTACCATACTTGGTAGTACTATGGATTAAAGGGGGTTGTCGGAAATTGATAACAATGGGCTAATGGCAGGAAATGTGTTTTAAAATAATTAAATAGATATTATTTATCTGTTTTTTCTGCGGTTTTTGCAACAAAGATTATTTTGATCATTCCGTTGCAATTTTTTTTTTTCGTTCTATTTTTTTTAAAGTTTTAGGACAGGGTTTTATTAAGTCAATTGTATTAAACAAGAAAACTCTGGCACAAACCGTTTCTATTTGGATACTACTAGTGAGGGTAATTTATTGCTTTCTGGTAAAATTTATATAAGGCCGTTTTTATGGTCTGTGCATGGACTGTAATGTCCAGACTGCCTCCGGGTCTCCTTATATATGTCTATGAGGCTGCTGACTTCTGGGCATGAGACCCGCGGTCAGTTCGCACTCAGACTTTGTTTCTCAGGAGTCTGAATTATGTTGTGTTATTACAGCCGCAGTGACCATTTTACTCCCAGCCGGGTTCTGTACAAAGAACTATAACAAGCAGTGATGAGCAAATATAGTTGGATAAAGTGTTATCTGTGCATGCTCGGGTGCTAACCGAGTGACTTCGGCTTGCTCGAATAATATGTTCGAGTCCCCTTTGAAAAGAAAGACCATCGATATTCAGTTTAGAGTTGGTGGAGCGAAGTTGTGGCAGTTGAGCAAGTGCACTGCCACTTCATGAAAGGATTATTCTCGATCGTCTGTCTGTAAGAGCGCACCGCTACTCTGCCTCCCTGCTTGCCGGGGGCGTGAGCACTGAATGCTTGACAGTTCGGAAAAGTGGCACAGTCGAGCCACTAGTCCGAACTGTGCGCTCTCTAACACTGCAAGCTTAGGCAGGTTCTCCCTCCCCAGCATCGTAAGAGCACAGGGGCGCACAGAGACCGATCCAGCAATCTGGCCAGATTCAGAGCAGAACTTGCAAACTCTATAGGAAAAAGCTTGTAATCACTGTGCACCTTGCCTATGAGACCGGCCGCCGCAAATAGAATACAGAGGTGGCTGGTAACCTAGGCTACGAGCAGTAAACTATAAAAATGAAAATTCATCCTTTCTTGAGAATAGACAGGATTTTTTAAATAATTTAGTAATTTTTTGTTTTATTTTTACCAGAAATTTGCATTTTTGTATGTTCATAATAAGACGCTCTTAAGAATCTATGGTACCAGTTGAGATAACTGAAATTTATACTACTCTATCAGTCCTGTATATATTAAATGGAGGTACTCCATCTATACTCCGAGGGATGTTAACCCTGTTAACAACGTTTGCTCCAGTTGGAGCTCCCCCATTGATCAAATATGTTTCAACTATTTTGTGTATAGGTGATTAATTTAAAAAATAATATTTTTTTCTTTTTTTTTTTAATCTGTTATTTTCTTTTTTTATTATTCTTGGTTCAGATTGATAAAAGAAGCGATACCTCACCCGTCCTTCACTGTCTCCTGCTTTGGCATTTCTGGGTACCCAGACAGTCTCTTCTTAATACACAGGAAATAACGTCTCAACCAATCACTGGCCGCAGCAGTGACACACCTCTTCCAGCCATTGGCTGAGAGTCATTTCCTGTGTGTCAAGAAGGAACAGGAAGTAGAGAAAAGTGGGAGACCGGGAATTGTCGTGGAGGATCATGGAAGTCATCGCTTATTTTTGTTGCGTATACCATTCTTTTTTTTTTTTTCCAAGTGGGCATCCCCTTTGATCAACCTTTTGGAGGATCCCCCTCCACAATCTTCATCTACTTTTTTCTTGTTATTATTGCACTTTAATGGCTCAGACTTGACTTCGACATTACACAGGAGTAGTGAGGGATTTTACATACTTCATCCAGTATTCACTTTCTGTACTAAGAGGTCCTGTGGGGCACTGTCTCGGCAGCACATCGTCCTGTGTAAACAGGAGTCACACTTTCTACAAAGAATTGTGGTGGAAATGTATTAAAACCAATCCAATAGCAAAAGAAATGTTATTAATCCCAGCAAACTGCTCCTCGCTGCCCACAATAATGTCACGTTATGTTTACATCGAAATGATGAAATATCTGCACGGCACAAACACTTTGTCCAGATGTTTTTTTGTTCCTAGTATTTTTTTGTACCAAGCTCAAAACCGTGAATTAATATATTTAATTTCCTCCTATAAAATCCTATAAAGTATCAGTATGTGGTTTTATTTGCACTATTGTAACATGTAAAAATGCATTGAAAATTGTGCACCAAAATTTGTCAAGTGAACCTACTGGAGACAGCCATGTTGTGAACGGAAAAAGGGGTAGAACACCGAGTCATCAAGGAAATTCTCCACTTTTTTGATTGCCCTATAAATAATATTTTAATAAATAAGAAATAGAAAACCAGATTAGGAATAGGTACTAGGCCTAAAACAGCCATTAGCCTTGTCATTCTGGACTAGTGTGTCTCCGATGGGTCCATCTTTTTGGTCTAAAGTGATCTTCCCAATAACGGATGCAGCTAAGAAACAGTTGAACTTATTTTTCACCTTTAAGGAGTTGATTTTAGGAATCTCCCACGTAAGCAAAACGCTCGTTCATCGGGTGAAATGATCTTTTGTGCAGCATTGTTCTCGGCAGCACATTTGTCATGTGGAAACACGACTCGCACTGCCGAGAACTATGGCAGCCTGTGTGCACTGAGCGATCTAGTATAGATCGCCAGTGTTCATCGTTTACTTTGGTCTACATGTGTGAATTTATATGACCGCTGATTGGTAAAAGTTTACCGATCGGCGGTCGTATCCTGCTGTCGGTGGGTCCATGTAAACGGAACTTTACCACTTTAGAAATTAGAAAAGTGAACCGCTTTAAAGGAGAAATTCAATTAACGTTAGTTTCTGTTATGCCTTAGGCCAGTTTAAAATTTCAAAAAACTGACCGTCACATCCAAACATAGATCAAGTGTGAACAGGTGCTTAACCTAGAGTCACCAACTCAAACATACTCAAGCAAAAAAGGAAGCACAATGTAGCGCCATAGCTTACAAACATAAGATATGAAAAATAAATTGCATCACTGCCTTAAAAATATGAAAAATTGAGAAAGCTTAGCACATAAAATGGCCAATTTATATGTACCTGGAAGCCACGTTAAGGCGTCACTCGTTTTCCAGGTCCTAACTAATACCAATCCTCACTTAGAAAAAAGTCTAATCTGTATGGGAACTTATGAAACCTCTCTTTAGACTGAAATCTACATCTCTGTGGAGGGGTAGTGGACCTGCTGTAATTAAAACGCCTGTGACTAAGAGGCGGAGTGCTCAGTCAGAAAGTAAATGAATACAAATTTCAAAAAACTGACTGTCACATCAAAACATAGATCAAGTGTGAACAGGTGCTTAACCTAGAGTCACCTAAAGTCTAAAGAGAGGTTTCATAAGTTCCCATACAGATAAGAATTTTTTCTAAGCGAGGATTGGCATTAGTTAGGACCTGGAAAACGAGAGACGCCTTAACGTGGCTTCCAGGTACACATAAATTGGCCATTTTATGTGCTAAGCTTTCTCAATTTTTCATATTTTTAAGGCAGTGATGCAATTAATTTTTCATATCTTATGTTTGCAAGCTATGGCACTACAGAGTGCTTCCTTTTTTACTTAGGTCAGTTCCAGACATCTGACTTTCACGGTCCGAGCATCGGCCGGACGCATGAGGCTGTTGAATTCGGGTCCGGAGACCCGTGGCTGATCCGGACGTCACAGTCTGTACTCAGACCATGAAAGTCAGATGTCTATAGCCATTCTTATAAGAAGTCCTGACCTGGCCAGTTTACATGTAGGTTGATGTACCTGTTGTGGAGCTCAACCTTTTGGCTCTTGGTGTTCACTGAGATTGATTTTAGGCTAGTTTTAGGGATTATAGTAATTGATCTATGTAAGGGACTATGTAGGTGTGGCACTTATTTATGGCATAGTAATCTGCTGTTTGTTGCATTTATATTGTTTTTTTTACTTGTTTTCATGTTTTTTTCTTTTTTTGTTTTAAATGTTTTTGGTGCGTATTTGATGCAGCATTTTTTTATGCATTTTTTTGTTGCAGAAAGCACGATCGTTACATGTATTTTTTTTCAAGCTCCCTACAGAAGTCCTTAGGGAAAAAATTATAATGTAAAGTGCTGCGGAATATGTTGGCGCTATAGAAATAAAATTATTATTATGATAGTCCTTATAGTCTTTAAATTCGAAGTGGCCATGAGTTTTCTGGAAATCGCATCCACTTTGCTTGAACTTTTAATTGTGGGGGATTAAAATAACACAGCGGAATAAGCGCGCCTTTTGTGCTACGTGGGAATATGGCCAAAGGCTACTTTTGTCACGGAACGTGTATACGACGCATTTGTTGTAAGAGGTGCGGCGGTGATTTCCCGCAGCGGCATTTGCCATCGCGGATATTATTTAGTAGATTCTGCATGTTTCTTCTCTTGCATTGCACTCACAATGTCATCCGCAGCGTAGATTGACGTGCCGCCGATCTGTAACCCGCGGATCGTCAGTTTTCATGCACTTTAAAGCGCAGTGTATTTTTCACAAGTAAATCTGCAGGTGGATTTTCCTTCTACTTGGTTTTTGTCACAGGGGCTGTACATCAGTCACACTGTTCACAACCTGGCCGCCACCACTGAGTGCGCAGGTCGGCTACACTGGAGGCAAATCTCTGACTGTGTTTTCTGCTTGTTGTGGTTTGCAGCACTTTGTTTCTATATTCAAGAGATGAATTGTATTTTTTACTTCCAGATTGTTATTAATAAATACTATAAAATGATCCTTGGGCTTCTTGTATTTTGTTCAAAAATGGCGGCATTTAAAAGTGCCAGGGAAATGAAGAAAAAAAACACATTTTATTAGCTATGGTAAAAGTGTAATTTTCATGGTAACTGACTAATGAAAGATTTGGTACTTGGGGCTAATGGATTGTTTGATCTGTGCGCCGGTGACACGACGTCTCTGGGCACGGGTTAGCTTTTCTCAGGATTAATGTATGGATTATATTACAGAGATTTACAAAGCGGCCTCCGGCTTTTACTGTTTGGAGATACCGTATATTACATAGATGGTCGATGGAAGGGTGCATAAATAAAAACAGTCACGCGATGCAAGCAAGATACTGGCACTGACTGCTCGAAAACTATTAGAGAATGGTACTTCTCAAACAAACGGGTAGGACTGTGTGCTGAACAGTGGTTCACATTGCGAGCCTTCTCCTTTACCTTCGTATGCTACAAGCTTGATAACTAGTGATGAACGAACGTGCTCGGAGAAGGCGTTATCCAAGCAAACTCGGGTGCTAACCGAGTGTCTTCGGCGTGCTCGAAAAATGTGTTCGAATCCCCGCTCCTGCAAGTCTCGCGGCAGTTCGACAGCCACGACATGTGCAGGGATAGCCTAACAAACGGGTACCTCTAAAAGGTAAAAAATATTTTACATATTTTTCTTCAATAGTATTAACTACTACTAAGTTAGAGCCTGCAACCTTCATTCATTTTCAGATCTCCTGCTATTGTTTGCAGCTTTGTTATTTTTTCTAGTGAGAGTGTTCCTCCCAGTAATATAGGCTGGATGTGAGGTCTGTGTGTATCCAGGGTGCTACTGTCTCTACTGTATCGGCACAACTCCAGAACTTATTTCCACTTCACGTACTTTCCTCCCTGCCAATAGACATTTTTCTTTGCCCTCCCTGAGTTACTTTCTCCCCTCTCCACTGCAAATCTGTATACAAGAGAGTTGACAGAAGCAGAAACTGACACATTTTTATTGTTTTTGCAGATTACTCAGTTAAATGATTTAAAGACGCTCTGCAGCAAAATGGTAGAAATATTTTATTGAAGGTTATTTAGAATTCTGCCTAAGTTTTCATTTAGGAAATAAACAATAAATGAAAAATCTGTCCCAAAGGAGTACATGGCCTTTAAAATAAAGTTCTTGTCCCATGAAGATTTTAGGAAATCATAATGGCGAAGTCCATTAATCTAGACCCTCTGCTGTTGGAGCCTTGGCATGGAGCACCTCTTAGTAAGTCCATCTATGGTCGGCCATTTTTTTTATTTTATGGCCTGTATATAGGAAACTTCTATTAGTATATTTAATCCTAGAATATCCTTAAATGTTCAATGATGGATTATTTCTTTATTACTGTAAAACTAAGGTCTCTTTCACACTTCCGTTGTGTGACGTCCGCCCATCCGTGAAAATGGCGGATCCGTCAGAAAAGTAAAAAAAAAAAAAAACGGATGTAAAAATGGTCAGTTTTCATCCGGAAATAAGGAAAATGAGAGAGAGAGAGAGGGAGAGAGAGAAAGAGAGAGAGAGAATCCGTCACTAATGCAAGTCTATGGGGAAAAAACGGATCCGTCCAAAAAAAATGGCGGATCCGTTTTTTTCACATTTTGACTGACGTCGCACGACTGAAGTGTGAAAGAGGCCTAAGACAAAAAAATTTGTGTTATCTTGAAAAAGTCCCCCCCTCCCCCCCCCCGTCGGAGTTTTTCTTTGTGGTGTAATTTGGTGGGTAAACATTTGGATGGCGTTTCAGTAATCTCCGAACTCCTATTTAAAATTTAAAGAACAATAGTCTGCAGCTCGTGTTTAAAGTTTAAGCAAGGCTGAATGATTGAAAGCTCTACCCAGGGAGACGGCGCATGTAACACGGCCCACGTGGGAAAGCTTCCATATTACATTGTAAAGCATAAACCTTTTCTTACTCACAGAAATACAGGAAGAGTCATGGTCCCGTTGTACTAAAAAATCTTAAAAAATAAATAAACAATATTGCTGTCGCATTTGGTATTAAGATTCACAAATAAAACTCCATCTATTCTTAAAGGGGAATTCCATTTTATGTGCATAGCTGTACAATGGCTATTAATAAAGCATTTCTACTTTTCTATTTTTCCCTTAGGTTTTTCTCTTTTGTTGAAAGACCAAAGCGGCAGCTAAGAGCCGTCTATTAACATGCCTCTGTTCTTCTCTCAGTCATTGAGTTATGACTTTCATCTTCCCGATATATATACTTATTCTCATCTGCAGGACTTTTTCCTTCCTGCATCCATTCCATGTTACTCCAGACCGTTGCACTTGCGCCTTAGATCAGGGATGGAGAATTTAATTTTTCCGAGGGACCAAATGAGAGACAGACTCTTGTTTAAGGCCCAACTTGATTCTGCTCATAATTATTACTGTCTTATATTAAATTTTATCACTTTAAGTCTGTTGACGATAGGACAAGTCATGTTACAATGTTGCTTATTGTAACAAGTAGTTGTACAATTTAGCAGCTGATTAAAACCATATAATTTACTGTTTTTAATAAGTTTCTAAAAAAAAATCATACTGCTCCTGTTCTTCAGCCATTGTATTTTGATCAACAGCTCCCAACTCAATATGTCCCCCCCGCAGAGTATGATGGCTCCACACAGCCCCCTTACACAATGACATCCCCACACAGTCCCCTTACGCAGTGTGATGTCCCCACACATCCCCCCCATGGAATATAATGTTCCCACACAACTTCCCATAAAGGATGTCCTCGCAAAGCCTTCCATCCTGTATGATGTCCCCACAAAGCCTTCCATCCTGTATGATGTCCCCACGAAGCCTTCCATCCAGTATGATGTCCCCACAAAGCCTTCCATCCAGTATGATGTCCCCACAAAGCCTTTTATCCAGTATGATGTCCCCACAAAGCCTTCCATCCAGTATGATGTCCCCACAAAGCCTTCCATCCTGTATGATGTCCCCACGAAGCCGTCCATCCTGTATGATGTCCCCACAAAGCCTTCCATCCAGTATGATGTCCCCACAAAGCCTTCCATCCAGTATGATGTCCCCACAAAGCCTTCCATCCAGTATGATGTCCCCACAAAGCCTTCCATCCTGTATGATGTCCCCACAAAGCCTTCCATCCTGTGTGATGTCCCCACGAAGCTTTCCATCCAGTATGATGTCCCCACGAAGCCGTCCATCCTGTATGATGGACTGGTCCCAAGGAAAAAATATCACTTGTGCTTGTTGTGTCGCTGTCTTTTCCATAAAGGCTGGTTTCACACATCTGTCTTTTATAGTCTGAATATGGACTGTGCGGACTAGTCACTGGTTTCTTTAGACTTGTTGAGTTCCCGCAGGTTGTAGGAGACCCACAGCTAGAACATACATTGTAGTCCGTACAGTAAAACATGCATGTGTGAAACTGACCTTAGATTGTAAGCCTTGATCTTCGGGAACCTCGGCACTATTGTCTGTTTTGTTTATTTTTGTTTGATTACTTATAATTTTTGATTTTTCCAATTGTACAACATTTCGGAATATATAAAAAGATTAGAAAATTTTTGTCCAGGACAGTACAAATATGGCCAATGTTCTAACTCTACAAGAGTCGCAAACCAACATGACCGCTTATACTCAAGTCTTGTAAAATGCCAAAAACCATTATTCAGTAAGACATTCCTTAAATCATTTACATAAGTACGGTAATAAGATTCCCAATCAAGACTTTGGGAGAGATGGATGTGAACTCTTGTAGGATTTATAGTTTAAGACATATTGGTTTTGTCTTAGGGGCCACACAATCAAATATAGACTTGAACTCCCTTACTCATTAAAGGCCAAACCACCAATTTTTGGGCAACGAGCTGACAAGCTTTGGTGTATGGAGACCTCGTCTTCTCAACAGATGATGATTTGGTCATTTTTTATTCTACCAGGAGATAAGTTGTCTCCAGAGGTGTTGGCAGCGGCCTATTCACCTTTTCATATTGAAAACACATCCATATTCGGCCAAACCCAGAGTGTATGTGAACATGGCATAGTTGTCAGCCTAACGAGCATTGGGTCAACTGCGATCCAAGGTGAGCGGGCACATTTTAGAAACATCTGAGAAGAACTTTTAAAACTTGACGGTAGAGCATAACTCTAGGACTCCTATATTCTGACATGTTGTTTTATCTTGAGGGTAAATTCTAATTAGTCCGCTCTTATTTTTGGATGGCGTGGTTATACATACACTTTATTGTTTTATGCCTCCTAGTATTTAAGATCGCTAATTATCTCCAGGTATACCATCATCAAGTTTTGAAAGAAAGTTCTTGAGTAATTATTGAAGCATTCACCCTGAGTTGTTTTTAAGGCCCTTTTGACATTCATTCGTATAGTGAAGACCGAGGAATCATTACTCTACAAAAATAGCTTCCCTAATGAGTGTAGGGTTTTCTGTCTGCATACATTTAATGAGACAATGGAGACTTAATGGATTTCTCTGAGACGTGATAACCTGCGCCAACCTTGTGTACAATATTGGTCAGTCCAGCTTCTCAGTCCATTACCTGCAATGAAAGTGAAATAAAGTTTTACTTTAGTCTCCGAGGTGCATTCGATAGGAGTTAAGGGGCAAGCTATTTGCTTTGTGTAAGCTCCAGACATTCACGTCATTAGACTGTGACTTGCGTGCACCGTCCATTTTAAAATTCAATCTGCCTTTTAGATGTTATTTAGATAACTATCTAAATTTATAGATTTTTTTTTTAAGATCGTAAGCTTGAAGAATTGAGTTTTGATTGATGTTTGTTTCAGTGGAGATTGTGCATTAAAGGCGAAATCCAGGCAGATCGACCCAATGTAGTGGATGTTTAGCTGGCACAAAGTCACTGTGTTATGTTTCGGTAGCTGAGGAGGACAGGAACAACAGCAGGGCAGCCGAACACCTGAGATGTTGGTAACTAATGGGTTGCAGATTCCTAAACTAACGACACAACTAGAGGTAGCCGGGGAGCGTTCCTACGTTGATCCTAGATGCCTCGTCACAGCCTGAGAGAAAACTACACCTAAAGGCAGAAAGATGAAAGCTATCTGCCCCGGAGCAGATCCCCAAAGAAAATAGGAAGCCCCCAAACATATAATGGCGGTTAGACAAGATGAAAATACAAACATAGGCAGAAAATAGACTGAGCAAACGCTGGGGCCACAAGCTGACTAAATAGGATAGGACAGGAGAGATTACTTTCTGCAACCCAGAAAACCCTACAAAAATCCAACAATTCTGATTACAAAAATACTGAGATCACACGATCTCGCCACCCGCTAAATCAGATCTCAGTATGAACAAAAACCAAGCTGCAGCCGCTGAAAAAACAGGAAAAAGCAAATGAGCAAATAACAGTGGCTGCAGATAAACTGTGAGGAGCTCAGGCCCCAGGACGGGACCTGGCTGACCTCCACAAAAGAGCAGCAAACAATGCAACAAGCAAGCACAAAAAAAAAGCAAAAAATATCTTAGCTGAAAGCAGGAGATGCAGGCAAGACTCCAGCAAACTTCCAAATGAACCAGGAACCACAATTGAGACAAGA
The DNA here is from genome assembly GCA_033576555.1 of Oophaga sylvatica. NCBI lineage: Eukaryota > Metazoa > Chordata > Amphibia > Anura > Dendrobatidae > Oophaga > Oophaga sylvatica. The sequence goes on along the minus strand of JARQOD010000009.1, from coordinate 89,134,582 downwards.
ACAATTGATCACCGGCAACCATCATGGGAGGGAACCTCCCTTATATCAGACCAGTCAGTGAACCCAGATTGCCACTCCTCGCTGAAAGGTTCAGTACTGTCTGTAACCACCAGAGGGAGCCTCTGCTCAGAAACCATCTCTAGCACATTCATAACACACTGGTAAAGTGCTGGAGGGGAGATATGTTTCAGTGCTAACAGCTAATTTGTTTAATGGGTCATGAGTAAGACTGCTTAGTGCAGTCGAAACGCGTGACTGGGTCATGTCGACCATGAAAATTTTCTTTTGTATGCACTATAATTTCTTTTGAAAAATAAAGAAAAGGAAAATCCAGTCCTGTTGAGCCGAACTCCAATTTTTTCTATTATCCTTGATGGGAGGCCGATGTCTGAGCCCCAGGTGGAAGAGCATAAAGCAACTGTGTGAGCTGGAATTAAGTTTTTATGAAATAGGTAATTTTCTGATCTTTTTAGTTCTGTATCAGTGACTGATAGTTCAAAACCCCATTAAAAAGCAGTGGTTTAGTAAGGTAATTTAATTAATGAGCAGCCCTTGCATGAATATTTGTGTTTGGCGCATGCATCGCTGTCTGTAGAAGGCTCACATATCCAGTTAACACCATGATTTAGAATAACATTGGTTCTCTTTTTAGATTTGTAAAGATATATTTCAACTTCGTTATGTATTAGCACCTAGTGCTGGGCGGAAAACGATGAGTTGGATGAAGTTAAATTGATACATTCCCATTTGTGCTTTGCAATATAGAAATTTGTCTCTGTTATTTCCAGGCTCAACACCTGTCTTGCAAAAGGAGATCATCAAATCAAGTACTGAATGGAGATATAAAAAATCAATTTGACCCATCTACCCTGCATACTGTCTGTTTTCTCTCGCTATTCATTTTTTAGATGTAGAAAGAAAGCCCACAGAGCCCCGCTATCTGCCATATTCTTACATAGCTTCTATGAGCTATGGTCAGTCTAGCAAATATTTGGTGGCTTTTATATATCACTTGGCTCCACTGAAGGTCAGAGTATCCAGCGGCATGTGAGAGTTTGGGCACCCCTGGTCAAAATTACTCTTATTGTGAGCAGTTAAGCACATTTGAAGATTCAATTATCTCTAAAAGACCTAAAGTTAAAGATGAAACATTTCCTTTGTATTTTAGGCCAGAAAGTATCTTCATCTTTTACATTTTAAAAATTACAAAAAAGAAAATGGACCGATGCGAAAGTTGGGGCACCCTTGGAGATTTGTGTGCTCAGATAACTTTGGCCAAGGTTTCTGACCTTAATCAACCTGTTGGGGTTATGGCTTGTTCACTATCATCGTTAGGAAAGGCCAGGTGATGCAAATTTCCCAGCTTTATAAAAAAACAGCCTTGTTCTAAGCTGCTGCCTAGCACTCTGATAATGAAAATGTTGGGAGGCCCACAAAGCAGGAGAATGCTATAAGAAGATAGCAAAGCTTTTCCAAGTTGCCCTTTTCTCAGTTCGAAATGTAATTAAGAAATAGCAGTTACCAGGAATAGTGGAGGTCAAGATAATGTCTGGAAAACCAAGCAAAATGTCAGTGAAAGCTGCTCGTAGGATTGCTAGAGAGGCAGATCAGAACCCCCGACTTGACTGCAAAAGACCTTCAGAAATATTTAGCAGACTCTGGAGCAGTGCTACATTGTTCTGCTGTTCAGAGACACCTGCACAAATATGGCCTTGATGAAACAGTCATCAGAAGAAAATCTCTCCTGCGTCCTCACCATAAAATTTGGCATCAAAAGTAAGCAAAAGAACATCTAAACACGCCTGATGAATTTTGGAAACAAGTCCTGTGGACCGATGAGTTAACCTAGAACTCATTGGCCAAAATGATCAAAGTATTAGTGGACAAAAAAGGGCGCAGAATTTCAGGAAAAGAAAATCTCACCAACCATTTAGCATGGGGTGGATCAGTCATGCTTTGGGGTTGTGTTGCAACCAATGGCACTGCGAACATTTCATGGGTAGAAGGAAGAATGGATGCAATGAAATTTCAGCAAATTCTTGATGCAAACATAATGCCATGTGTAAAAATTCTGAACCTGAAAAGATGATGGCTTCTACAAATGGATAATGATCAGTGATGAGCGAATGTGCTCGGATAACGTGTTATCCGAGCATGTTGGGCATGCTCAGATACTATGTTCGAGTTCCTGTGGCTACATGTTTTGTGCTGTTGGGCAGCTGCAACACATGTGGGGATTGCCTAACAGCCGCAGGGACTCGAACATATCCGAGCATGCTCGGATAACACATTATCTGAATACGTTCGCTCATCACTAAAAATGATCCTAAACACACATCAAAATCCACAATAGACTACCTCAAAAGGCACAAGCTGAAGACCATACAATGACCCTCATAGTCCCCTGATCTGAACGTCCATGAAAATCTGTCGCTAGACCTCAAAATTGCAGTGTATGCAAGACGACCCAGGAATCTTGAAGAACTGGAAGAATTTTCCAGGGAATAATGGATGAAAATCCCTCAAACAAGAATTGAAAGATTCTTGGCTCAACATTAAAAATTGAAACACTGAGATTGAGGTCTAAAGGGTAACTTTTCTCCTTATGGAGAGTGATAAGCGAAGCATGGCACGTCACAGTTAGGAGACTTATAAGCCATGCATGCTCCTTTTAAATATCCAAATTGTCTCTTCCCAAAAGATCACGCATGGCATTTAAATCTCCTCATTCTGACATGCCAGGCTTGGCTTGTCACTCTCTACAACAAGATATGTTACCCTTTACACCCCATTCCAGAGCCTCTCACCTAGCCAAATTAGATCTCCTACTTTTCACTGATGAGAGGCAATACCCCAAAACACCATGTTTGCAAATTGAGATTCTGGTTTGGCTTTTATCCTAAGTCATGTTGTATGGCTCGTTAGAGTTGATATTGTTTTTTAGGATTGCTGCTTCCAATAAATGGCGATAGAGTTTTAGTCCTCTTCTTGTCTGGTAAGACAATTTGCATATTAAACACCAGGATTGCAAATGATGAAAAAATGGCAAGAACATTTTCAAAATATCTTGGTTTATTCAGTAACGAGTATGGGCGCCGCAGGCAGAAATCCTGAGCTCTTACACTCTTTGGCTTCTATCAATGAGGTTATTAAAATTTGTCTCAGGAATATTCTGCAGCGCTGAATGCATTTATCCAAAGTATCCATTAGTGCTGCTGGAAGCTCCCTTTGCAATTGCTGACTAACGACGTTCCAGATGTGCTTGATGGGAGACAAGCCTAGAGATGCTGCAGGTCATGGTAGGAAGTTTAGGCCACACAGGCTGCTCATAATAGCACATGCAAAATGCGACCTGGTGTCATATTGAAAGGACTTTTCTTGGTACAATTGGGAGAAATGGACGTAATACTGGTTTCACAACAAAATCAATGTAATGCCGAGCTGTTGGTACACATGGAATGACGACTAGAGGGGTGCAGCTACTGTGCATATTGCCACCTTACACTATAATCCTAAGAGCAGGATCAATTCCTTCATGAAGGCTTCTTCATGTCGTTGCCCACATGGTCTCCACACAAATCAATGACTATCATTGCATGTAAGACAAAAGCAGGACTCATCGCTAAAGAAGATGGACCTCCATTCCAGCCTCCATTGCCATCTTGCTTGGCACCATGATGAGCTTAGAGAGCAGTGGCATGAAGTCAATGAAAAACATGTAGCTGGACGTCTGGCTCATAGTCCAATGTTGTGCCAAAGCCTTCTTATGGTTTTCTTAGACACTAACGTTTTAACCTCGGTGTGTGACATCCAGTTTCACTTACTGTACAGAATGGATCAATAATGGAACCATTGGCGTGGCCATTTCTCCAAAATGTCCTAAGACGTTTTTCAACACGACAATCCCAAGCTGCATATTTCTCTTAATACTGTGAGCAGCCTGCGTGGCCTAAATGTGCTACCATGGCCTGCAGCATCTCCAAATTTGTCTTCCATTGAGCACAACTTGGACGTCATTATTTGGCAATTGCACATGGAGCTGCCAGCAGAGGATCTTGATGATTTGTGTGCCCAACTGAATTCAGCGAGGAACATTCCAGACGACCATTAATAACCTCATTGATAGCAGCAAAGACTGTAAGTGCTCGGATTCCTGCACATGGCGCTCAAACTTCAGACTGAATATATCCAGATGTTTTGAAAAATTGTTTTGAGTTTTGCATCTTTGCAGATCAGTAACATGTCTATCCTTCATGTGATTCCGATAATTCCATAACTTTCCCTTCTTGGTGTTGTAATTTCAATGTTGAAGAGTGTATATATCCTATCAGTCTTCATATATGGCTTTCCTTTACTTTAACTATGGGGTGTAAGCCCATGTTGGGTTTGGTTCTTTGTCCCCTCTTTCTTTTTCATAGTTCATAAGTCTGTCGTTTATATAATATATATTCAGTTTATGGCAAAAGTGTCTTCCAAACCTCACACATATTGAATAAGTGTCTTAGAAACAAGGGGGTGTGACTTAGAAAATAGTTATAGTCTTGTGGGAAAAGAATTTTGGTCTGAGACCATGTGCCCAAGTAGTGACAACATACTGGAGCAAATTGCTTTTGCAAAGCAATAGTAAAAAGTTAGACAAGTCAGTCCAAAGAGGCCTTCAGTTTCCTTGAACAGCATGAGTCACTGTGATACAATTTGGCGCATAGTAAGACTGTCTATTCTAAGTTTACACTTTCTAAAAACATGTCTGTTTAAGTAAATCTGCTTCACTTTGGTACTTAATAATGAAAAAGAACATTTTGCAACAAGTATCTTAGGGTGATGAAGTGCAAGAGATTTTAAGACACCTAAGGAGACGTCGTTATGTTCCTAGAAATATATCCATTCATGTGAAAAGTCTACACGAGATATGAAGAAAGATTCAAATATCATATTTGCTAGGAAAAGTTTTGTCTGGGCAAGACTGAATTCTATTTGAACACATTTTCAGTGGCAGTGCAGTATCTTGGACACTTGTTATAGTTTACGTCAATGTTCCTCAACTTAACGCCAATCCTTGAGCCACAAAAAAATCATGTTTTTAGGCTCTCCTTAGAGTTGCACAGGTGATATTTCCATCACTTGTAAAATACTAAGTAAGTCCTAAAAACATGATCTCTTGGTGGGCCTGGAGGACTGGAGTTGAGGAGCGTTGTATAAGGTGACGCATCAATAAGATGGAAATATCTCTGTTGTTGTGGTTGCTTTGTATAGAACTATTCACTTGAGAATGTGTGTGGATGACAACTCACATCGTTAAGTTTTGAGGTTGTCTTTGAAGGATTATTGCCATCTTCAGTGTTGGGTATTGTTGGATAGTAAATTTAAAAACGAGCACTATCCAACAATACTGTTACTGATCATTGCAAAGGGGGGGAAGCCATTGCTGCAGCCTAGTAGTGGCGGTTGGACAGTCGCATTGTTCTTTTCTGTTAAGCTTGTAAGTACTGCACTGTCCAAGAATGCAGGAGGGCATTGTTAGCTCTTAAGGGTGTCTTACTTCAGTTCCTCTAATCTTCTGATGATACAGAAGCAAAAACATATTTATCGTATAGCAATGATGAAGCTTGTCCAAAATGTCAAGCAGGAGCGCATGGCCAACAGCAAGCAGGAGCCTGAGGAGCGGTGAACTCCTAAACTGTGAGGATGGGAGAACCCCTTTAAAAATGGAATTTCTATAGTGTAAAGTCATGGCATATCTCTAGGATATCACATCAGTGTATGATAGAAATTGATAAAATCCTAATTTCTTTCCAACCCAGCAACCCCTGCCCATTCATCTGTGTAGGAAGCTGCACATTGGCTCTATTTAAGTAAATGGGAGAGGGTGCTACGGTGCATGTACAAGTGCTACCCCTGGACTTCTTCTCCATGATTCATTGGATTGGTGTGGATCGCAGAGGTCAGACCCCTCACCAATCATAAACTTATCCTATAGCTATGCATGCAATGTATATCCTTTATGCGATGGAAAACTTCTTTAGTATTTACAATAGATGACTCCTTTTATTTCTTTTGATCCTTTGGCAATTGATCATCAACAGTTCTCTATTTTGGAACATCAAGAATGTAATGGACCTTTCAGTTGTGCAGTGCTCGTTCCTTCCTGTCTTTCATGATTAAAATGGAACTATGCTTTCAACAAACTTTGCATAAATCATTAGTACAGATAAATATTAGAAACTTTGCAATATATTTTATCTGAGAAATCAGCTTGCTTCCCCACTTATCAGCCATTTCTTCCTCCCCCACCTGCCTCTTGAACTTGCATTCCACTCTGAAATAACAGCTCAAATCCAACTTACTCGGACAAGACAGACTGCAGCCTCACTGCATCATTATACTGTACGGAGAAGGGATGAGGCAGAGCAGGGAGAGAAACAAGCAGATGGAAACATAGATTGTGGTGAACTTTCTAACAAGTCTTTTTACCTCACCCCAGAGCAGATTAACATCTAGATAACTCAGCTCTGTTATATAATATCATCCATGCAGCTGCTGCTTGTCTATGTATGCTAAAATACTAAATGGAGAGCAGGAATCCTTCTCTGTATGCTCTGATACGTATGGCAGAGATCACTGCTGCTTGTCTCCTTCTCCCAGCGGTTTGCAAATTAGAGTTAGATTATGCAGAGGTGAAAAACTAGGATAATCAGATCCAACCCCCTGCTCAATGCAGAATTCACTAAACCATCTCAGACAGATGTCTGTCCAGCCTCTGTTTGAAGACTTCCATTGAAGGAGAACTCACCACCTCTCGTGGCAACCTTTTCCACTCGTTCATCACCCTCAATGTAAAAAAGTTTTTTTTCTCATTTCTAATCTGTATATTCTCTCTTTCACTCTCATTCCATTGCTTCCATTCACAAAATCAAAGGAATCCTAAAGATAGTCTATTTCAAAGGAGTCCAAACCTCTTGATGACACGACCCGTATTATTATCTCTCCATAAAGTGATGGAAGAAAATTGCTCCTTTTAGTATAGATCCAAACTTTCAGGTGAGCAGAAGCCAAACACTCTCTTGCTACCTCCTAGACACAAGGTCAAATCGAGAGGAAAATAATAAAACTTTTAGAGTCGACACAAACTGAATTGCCACCGTTAATACGTAACCCCATGTGCTAATCTCTCTAGAGCTCTGCTTTCTTTCCTTGGTTGACCAGATATTGATAGGTCACATGGAAAATCAGCAGAAAATCTCTTATTGATTTCCCCAGTGATGCATTTCATTGGACTTGTTTGTAAGATATACTTTAACCCTAAATTTCTGTAATTGGTGTTTTCAAATACATCGGGGCCGTGTACTCGGACCAATGACATAATCAATATTCACATTGACCCATGGAAAGAGTGTCAATTGAATCTCAAGCGGGTTGGTGATGTGTATGTAAAGAAACTGGGAGAACAGCAAGAAAGGATGGATTCTAGTGATGAGCGAACGTGCTCAGATAAGGTGTTATCCTAGTATCTTGGGCGTGCTCGGATAATATGTTCTAGTCCCTGCAGCTGCATGTTTCAACACATGCGGGGATTGTCTAACAGCCGCAAAACATGCAGCTGCAGGGACTCGAACATAATATACGAGCACGCCTAAGATACCAGGATAACACTCGAGCACGTTCACTCATCACTAATGGATTCACAAATCAAGATGGGTTGGAGACTAGACAACTCCTTCCTCAAAATACGCTGATCCTGAAGATCCGCTATGAAAGGAGTCATTCAGCTAGATACTAAAAAAGGCTTTAGATGTGGTTAAAACTGATATGAATGCAACCGATTAATATTTCTCATCAAACCTCCATGGTCCTGGAAGCTGTAGCCTCACTTTTGCTTTATAGAGAGAGCTTCCTCCCTAGCCTTATGTCGGGATATGGGGCTTTGTGAGGGTTTTTTTTTTTTTTTTTGCCCGTAGCTGAAGTTTTTTACTGATACAATTTTGGAGTAGATAAGTTGTTTTGATCACCTATTATTGCATTTTGCGGCAGCCAAAGAAAACATAATTCTGGCCTTTTGATTTATTTTTTTATTATGCTATTTACTGATTGGATTAATATATTTTGTATTTTGATAGATTGGATTTTTTTACGAACGCACTAAGACCGAATATTTATTTTTTTTGTTTGCTTTTTCTTTATTGGGGCAAAAGAAGGGATTTGAATTTTTACTTTTTTTTTCATATTTTTAAAAACTTTTTTTCACTTTTTACTGTTTTTATTAGTCCTCTTAGGGGACTTGAAGCTGCGATCGTTTGATCACTCATGCTACACATAGCAGCACATTAGTGAAAATCACTGTTTCCTCTGAATGCCAACTACAGGCTGGCTTTCACAGGAAAATCGTCATGACAAGCTCGAAGGTCTTAAGCAGACCTCCAGTTGTCCATGGCAACCCATCAACACCCCACCATCATGTCACGGGCGCGCCGAAGGGGGCGTGGAGTGACGCGCCCTTGCCGGCGTGCATGAAATTCCGACTGTTAGTGGCAGATGATGGCCACAATTCAGCCATCATCTGCCGGGAAAAATGCGGCTCATCTGACGATCCCGCAGCAAAGTCAGGGACCCTACATATGATGTAATATGGCGTAACTGTACGTCATATGTTGTGAAGGAGTTAAAAATTCCACTGCATTCCCAAGACCCATGTAAAGTGCATCAACTGATTCTTCAGTATGTTGGTGATGTGGATGGAAAAAAAGTACTGGGAAAACTACAGGAATGGACAAATTCACAAACCGAGATGTTGGTGGTAAGAACAGTATATATGGAAAAGACAAAGAAAAGAAAAATTTATTCATTTTTTCCATAAATCAATAGTTCACGTGAAAATTAGAAACTTATAAAATATCTTATTAGAGAAATCTGCTTCTTTCTTCTGGACTAATCATTCACTCTCAAAATTCTCAATTCAAAATCTGTCTTTATTTTCAATTAAAACAGATTTTACCGTTACTGAGAAAGGATATGACAATTGGTGCTCATAAAGTTCTATGGAAAACGGTAATTTGGCAATGAAACTCGATTGTGTGTGTTTCATTGTATCAATAGTTGACAATGTTCATGTCGTGCATCTGGTATTGCCCCATAGCTCTAACCTAAAGATGCGTTCCCATCTTATACGGTGATTGCAGAGATATGCCATCACTTTGATTGGAGCCTGACCTACATCAATACTGAGAATAAAGGGGTTAAAGTTATAATTTATTGTTGTGTCCTCTTCCTAGTTAAATGGGATGTCCAATGCTGCTCAGAGATGAGTGATGCCGATGAAGTTCTGAACCAATATACCTTCTGCGATGTATGGACCGTTCCCACGTTTATTGCATGTGTCCTGCTCATAAGAAGTGGACACTGGCACAATATTTTCTGATCGTGCACATCTCTCGGCAGGTATGCGAGTCATGACATCATTGACACCACTCATCTCTGAGATGGAAGTGAGGAGCGCCGTCAACTCCATTCATTCTGGTCATCCGATGTGTTTAGGGATCTTCATCCAGCTTCATTCACGTACAGTTGTTGTCCAGGCTCAAGATTTAAGCCTAAAGTTGATCTATGTGGGTGCAGACTTGTGAATCCTCACAGTGCACATAGTGTGCGTTGTCTGGGTTCTCCGGGAGCTGGGGACGTGTGACTGCAAGTGTGTAAATTGCATACACGAGGTCACGTGCCAACTAGACGTGCACAGCCTCTCTCCATAACAGTGAAATGAGGAAGGCTGCACACGTCTAGTTGGAGTGTGGCCCGGAAGTGTTCAGCGTATTCTTCACTTGCGATTCAGAATCACTGTCAGAATTCACGAGTGTTGTGATCCCTTCATTCTGATGATTAGTGATGGCCTAGATGTTGGATTCTCAAGATCATAAAGTGACCTATTCTAGTCGTATGCCATTACTTTTCTAGCTGGAAATACCATTTTAACGTATGTTTTTTGTTTCCAATAGGGGACAAAATCGTAAGTATCTATGGGAGGTATATCAAGAATTCTGACCAACTTTTCATATTGGATTTTATATTGTGCACTTTTATGCCCTTGTGTAGCCTAAAAAGGGTTTATATTCTTTAATGGTATCTCAATAGACTGAAGGTTGGGAAATGGAGGACTGGGCCCACCACTAATCTCGAGCTTGATTATTCCCCGTTGAAATTAATATGCAACCTGGTAAAAGCCTACTCTAGTATTTGGTAATTGCAATATTACAATATGTCTGCAGTCAGCAGACAAGGTGGATTTGTCTTTGAGTCTAATGGGCCATCGGGGACAGTATTAATAAGAGGCCCATGCAATATTTTTGGTTACGCCCTTGAGCTTCAGAATTTGCACTTTGACATAATCACATATTCCTTCCAAGCCAGTTCTTCAAAGGACTCCCCAAACCTAAATCTGCATCAAGGTCACATGTATGTAGGTTATTAGCCCCCCCGGTGAGTGGACCATCAAAAGACAAGCTTGTCTTTGGAGCCTGTAGGCTGATCGCACAGTAGAAAACGTTGCATTGAGTGCAGGCAGCGCTTCCCTGATACTTCACATGTATTTAATTTATCTGTGCTGGAGTAAAGAGGCGAGGAGGAGACATTTAATAGTATCATATCCCAATGTCCTCCACAGGTTTAATTAGAAAACGCTGCAACTGCAGCGAGGAACGAAATCACATTTCTTCTCCCTTATTTCTCCTCCTCCGCTTGGAATTGGCACAAGCTAATTGGGTCCATGGTAGCGGATTTCTGAGCTAATTAGGGTTAATTGGATTTGCCTGTGCCTTGGCTTTTTGCAACATTACCTCAACTAACCAGGTCTATGGATCAGAAGACCCTTCTCACTTCGTGCACATGCTTAGTGCGTTCTCTCCATGCTCCAGCCTACACATTGCTTGTTTCCATGGCTGTTGGTAGTGCACATCACTTTGCTGACTTTGTACAGCGTTTCTGCAAATTACTTGCCCTTTGGGGATTCTGCTGATCTTTTACAATTTGTCCAGTGAGCATAATTTACGGTAAAAGACATTTTAGTCTTGCAAATCTCATATAATCAGGAGTGCTGAATGCATGAGATGTGGGCATTGTGACATTTCTCATGTTGACCCTTGGTCCCTCAAGGGCGCCGTTCATAATCTTTGACACTAAGTGTCAGCACTTCATAGAAATGTTCATGCCATAAAGTATTAGATGACGATATGGTGAATTCTGCTCATGCATGTCTCTCTGGAGGGCTTGTATAACTTTAATACCAGCCCGGATGTAATTGGGACAAATTAACCTAAGTAACGAGGACTTGTTCTTTCTCTTGACTTGTCTGTTTTAGTAAAGTCTTGTCTTCCGCTTGATAATTCTCTCTTATAGCTTTGCATTGTCCTGTCCCTCTATTAGTCATCCTGGAAATGTATGAGTACGGTAGTTTGATATCTAGTGAGTGTTACTAGTCCGTTTATCAATTAGTTGCGTTCCTATACGGTCTGACACTTGCCATTTAGTTCTAAAGACTTGTAGATGACTTTCTTCCATAAAATAGCATCTCATTAGTTGGTTTGAATACCAATATCATGTTTCCAAGATCTATCCATCCACATTGTAGATCTTATTGATTTCACTGTGCTTTTAATTATTAAGTCTGAGTTCTCACAATGAAATATTTGTCTAAAACAGTTTGCCCAGTTTTACTGAGACATAAAGGGTTTGTGTTGCGCGAAGTGTGATACCAAAATTTGTTAGATCAAAAACTGTTGGTCTTCTTTTGAGGCCAAACACTTTCACTCCCCGTTCTCTGCCTCTGCGCTCCCTGTTCTCTGCCTCTGAGCTCCCCGTTCTCTGCCTCTGCGCTCCCGTTCTCTGCCTCTGCGTTCCCCGTTCTCTGCCTCTGCGTTCCCCGTTCTCTGCCTCTGCGTTCCCCGTTCTCTGCCTCTGCGCTCCCCGTTCTCTGCCTCTCCTCTCCCCGTTCTCTGCCTCTGCACTCCCCGTTCTCTGCCTCTCCGCTCCCCGTTCTCTGCCTCTCCGCTCCCCATTCTCTGCCTCTCCACTGCCCGTTCTCTGCCTGTTCTCTGCTTCTCCGCTCCCCGTTCTCTGCCCGTTCTCTGCCTCTGCGTTCCCCGTTCTCTGCCTCTGCGCTCGCCGTTCTCTGCCTCTGTTCTCCCCATTCTCTGCCTCTCCGCTGCTCATTCTCTGCCTGTTCTCTGCTTCTCCATTCCCCGTTCTCTGCCCGTTCTCTGCCTCTCCGCTCCCCATTCTCGTCTCCTCCATTCCAAGTTCTTTGCCTTTCCACTCCCCGTTGACTGCCTCTCTTTCTTTCATGGACATTTTGCTGGCATTTATTTTTCAGATATGGCATTTGCTACTAGTAATATTCATACATCCATTACTTTACAGTCTCATAACCCGAGCTTTAATAAAACTGATGTTTTGCAATCAAAAATAAAATGGCCACAAACAAGAAACCCAACCGTGACCACCGAAGCGAAACGGCAAAAGAATATTTCAGATATGTTATTCCGTCCCCCGTTATTGCGTTAGGTGGCCATGTTATATATGTTTTGCTTGTTTTGTTTTTTTTTGTTTTTTGGGGGTGGGTCTTTGTTTATTAAAAATGTAATTTACTTCAAGAGAAGCAATAAAAACACAGACACCATTCACCACGGAGGAGAGAAATTGTCTATTAGTGCTCCCAGCCAAATAAATGCAGATTTTCCAGATTGGCACAAAGATATTTAAATAAATTGCTATGCCTCCAAGCAAAAAAAGAAAGTGCGCGTGTTAAAATATTCGACATATAAAAGGATGTAAAAGAATTTGCGTTACTTATGTCATTTCATGGCTGATGAAGATAAGGGAAATTAGAATGGCAATGTAATGACTGTAACCGGCAGAAGTCTAAAGGCAAATTTCAATGAGACGCACATAAATCAGGGTTGCGTTGGCGGAGATGGGGCGGCCTACGTTATGAATTCAATGATTTCATTTGCATCGAAGGTCATTCGTTTCGACTTGAGTCAGCTGAATAGACAAGCAAATAGGCTGAGACATTTCATGTAGGAAACTATGGTGGCTCTGAAACTTAGAAGGACCAATAAATTGACTATGACGAACTGGTAGGGTCAGACTTTGGTTCCTTGGGCCAACAAAAGGAAACTATTTGACGCTCCATCATCCATCTATATGGAATATGTCCATGTTCGTAACTTATTTGTAGAAATGGGTGAATGTCCCAAAATTCATCTGTAGCATGTTTACTCAATTCATGCGGGAAGTTGGATTTGGTGATCAAATGGCCATCAAGTGGCCATTATTATACTCTAAGGTGGAGAACTGGGGAGCTATGGTTATAGAAACAGCAAGAGAGAGTCTAGAACTCTCTTTTTGCACCCCCAAAAATCCATCAAAATGGCAGCAGCATTTCTATACAATCTGGGATTGTAGAACATCTAGCAAAGAAGGACACATCAGTGCCTAAATGTCAATAATACAGGCAAAGTAAGGATCATTATGAAATATTGAAGAGTTATAGAAGGACAATCTTACCAGTCTCCAAACTGAATGATCTCACTGTCTTTTGCCAACGCGAGTTTCGCCCAGAGCCTTCTTCACGGGGTTGAAATGGAAATTCTTGCGTACACCTGTAATATCATGTGACTTGTATCTGGTTCAGATGGTCGCATTTGCTGGATCAACCTGGCCCCTATTTTGGCAGTCTTGTATGCACGTGTATGTACGTAAAAAGGCCTTATACATCTTGTTCGATGTGCAAACCACGCAATGATGCCAATGTCGCGATCTTGTATATTTTAAAGGTCTGCCATGAGACCCTTGGAGATTGGGGACCCAGTGCTAATTCAATCCTTCTCTTTGATATTGGGCAACGTGAACCTGTCCAAGATTCCTCTACAGAGAGGAAAGGCATTGAGAGCAAACAAAAGAGTAGGGAATTGGAAGGAAAAAGGGTTTTCCTCCACTTCTTTCTTGTGCAGCAAAACCTGGCACCGTAATGAGGATTCCTGGTTTAATCTTTGTCGTAATTATCTATTTCTGCCAAACAAACATTTTTATCGGTCGTGTTCCCGCATATTTTCAGCATTATTTCCTGTTTTTGATAGGAATGAAATATGTCTCCATTCAAAGATTCTTAACCATGAACCTGGCGTCGTGGAAGCCATTAATAATATTTAGATCCATATTTATAATACTCGTGCTGTAGAGAGATAGGGATATGTAGCCACGTGCGCTCCCAGCATCCTCCGCAATCTAATATCCAACTCCCACTTGCCTTAAGATCAATACAAAATAATTTTTCTTCAATTTTTCTGTTTTCCAGCATTAACCTTATTAATCTTTAAGCTTGGCAGTGTGTCAGCTTTAAAACGCGAATGATTAAAGATCCGGAATGCATTTATCCAATAAGTACAGAGAAGGAGCACGCAGCTTGGTTTTCTGCACAGCTTGGAGAATAAGGGCAGGGTAATAAATAGACCTTTTCACTCACAAACCCAGAGGAAGCCATGGGGAATGAAGCAGCTCTCTTTATATTGGTCACTGGTGTAATATATTCCTGATCGACTATTTTTAAATCACTTTTGTCTAGAAAGAAATGATGTGAGGCCACGACCTCTACGGCAAGATAACCTTTTCCCGGTTTACATTTCTATGGTCACTAGTTGTGCCGCAAGGGCAGATTCAAAGATCGGACCAAGGGCACTGGTGATTTTTAGTTTGAGATTAAGAAGAGGATTGCCTTATCTGCAGCAACACATGCAGGGATCACCTGTTTGCTAGACAATCCTTGCATGTGTTGTGGCTATCGAACAGCTGTGAGACATGCAGCCGCAGGGACTCGAACATAATATTCGAGCTGCCGAAGACACTCTATTAGCACCCGAGCATGCTCAGATAACACCTTATCCCAGCACGATCGCTGATCACTAGTGGTCCCCCATTGGTTATGATGTGGACTGCAGCCTGATTTTGTGTGTGTGTTTGTGTTTACTTACCGGCTTAGTAATGAGGATGTCGGGCTGATACCTTTCCATTACTAAAGGGTATGCCACACTAAACAATATCGCTAACGGGATCGCTAAAAAACGTCACTATTTAGCGATCCCGTTAGCGATATTGTTCAGTGCGGCAGCTTCCAGCGACGAGCTTCCTGCTGTGATCTCGCTCGTCGCTGGAATCGTTCCGGACCCTATTTCATCGCTGGCGCTCCCGCTGGGTAAGTATCTAATCGCTGTGTGGCACCTTTTCTTAGCGATTTAGCGGTACTTTTGTACCGCTAAAGTCGTTAAGGAGATCGCTAACGGTGATAGCGTCGTTAACTATATCGCTAAATGTGGCCGCATTTAGCGATATAGAAACGATCCCGCTAGCGATCTCATTAGTATGCAACGCTAACGAGATCGCTAGCGGGATAGCTTAGTGTGGCAGTACCTTAAGCCTAGGGCTAGGTGTCAATGACAGCTGCCCACACCAAGCCCTAATCCCATTACTGTGATGCTACTGCATCAGAATGAAAAAGGTGGTGTTGAACCAAGAACTTGCATCACAAAACTTTTTTTGAATATCTTTATTTAGCTCAAAAAGCCTTCATTGCTGTACAAAACGCTTGCAAAAAAACGCATGCAAAAATCGCTACACAGCGGCGTTTTTGCCGCCAAGAGATGCAGAAACCGTACAGAAATTTTTGCAAGCAAATATTCAATGTGAGCACATAGCCTCACCGTATTCTCTTCTGCAGATCTAGCAGAGCTGGAATTCTGAGCCCTGTATGACCCCGCCCACACCACTGATTGGCAGCTTTTTGTGTACACTGTGCATAGACAGAAAGCTGCAAATGAGATGTGGGGGGCGTGGTAGGACCAGGAGGCACAAGACACCTAGTCCAGTACTGATAATCTCCTCCTGCTGATAAAACACTGATTTTATTGAAACAGCAACACACAGCCTAATAAGTGATACATCGCTGGAATCAGTGTCACTATCCCAACGTCATGCTGCTCTTAGATTACATAGGAAAACCCTGCTGACAGCTTCCCTTTAAATCACTTATTTATATTCCATGTATTTTTTTTAATCATATCCATATCCACATTAAAAAAAATCTTGTAATTTAAACATTGATCACTAGGTCTAATATTAGACTTAGGCTTCCTCTTTTTTTGACTTGGGGGGAATGTGACCCTGTGACTTCATCTGTTGTAAATAGTGGTTCCTGTGTTGTCTGCTGTCATTGTAATCCTGTGTGTCATGATAATGAAACTACTGAAAAGTGTGAGACTGCTGAAAAGTCATCTGTACAGAAGAGGAAGTGTGAGTATAGTATAAGGCCTAGCGGCCGGTGTAAAAATCACAAGAACCAAAGTGCGGACCTTCCAGCATCGATGGTTTGGTTACTGACACTATTTTGATGTTGCCAGCATCCGGAATCTCAGCGTCTGGCAGTACACGGGCTTCTCTTACCAACAGCGCACAATGGCATTTAAAGCCGCCCTATTATGGTCTGTCCGTATTCAAGAAGCACGGGACAGGTAATTGTGATGGGCTGCAATGTGCTCCCTGAATAAGAAGCGATACAGTATATTTAATAGATTCATTGCCGAATCTCCAATCTGCTTTGTAACAAGAGGGAGAAATACTCATCTTGAATGACGAGCACAACTCAGTATTCAGGAATAGCACCTTCTGAACTAAAGTGGAATCTATTATGTCTTAAAACTAATTGTCTCACGTCAAGCAACGGTTCAGGGAAGGCTTTTACAAACCACCAAGGGGCATTTCTGCAATGCTCAGTATTCAGATTCAGTTCTGTAAACAGGTGTTTAATAGGACTGTACAACGCCGCCTGCAACCCCAGTGCGTTCGATGATTTGTCACTTTCCCCAACTGCCCTTTTGTAAATCTCATCTCCAGCTCATTGCCGAAATTTGCATGCTAATCTAATATTAACAGTGTTTGCTTCTCTAATCTCTCATGGTATCACTAGAAAATTCAGGAAACGGAGTTGCAAAGATAATGAGTCATTCTTTGAGAATTCACTGCTAATATCCAAGAATGTGTGAATCGCAGGGGAGTGCGGGGAGCGAAGTGTAACATTTAGGCGGCAGTCAGTTATGGGTTACATATACAATAACTATACAACTGGATTATAGTAAATGCATATTCCAATCATCATCTTTCACAGGAAAGACAAATTTTGTCATGTGATGAGTAAATTTTGGTTAAATTCAAGTGAGTGTTATCAGGGTGTTTTCTCTGGGGGGGCGTGTACTTCTTCTCCCTGTATGAGATTGACGAATCATAAGCAGGCAACAACACTAAAGAGAATGAAGAACACGCCCCCACCATAGCTTAGAGCTAACTTCTCAGTGTGTAAGAAGATGTAATGATACAGCTCCGAACTCCTGGTCTAACCTTCAGCATGATTAGAAAGTTCTGAAAGTAGAGCACAGATGACTAACACTCTTAGATAGTCCTGGCAGCCATTATGGGGAGAGGGTCAGTGCAGCTGAGTTTAGCTGTGTCACATTACAAACCTTTCTATCAGCTCTCCTCGTCTCATAGCACTATCAGCTTTGCTGCACTGACCCTCCCCCCGCACTGCCTCTATGGAGAGCCCAACTTGTAATTTCTCTTCTATGTATCACACAGGAATAGCCTTTTCTAAGCTAAGGTGGGGACATGTTCTTTTTCTCCTGTGTGTTGCTCCTGCTTATGATTGGCCAAATGGAGTGTGAACAAAGCCTAAGCCGTAGTCCCTAATCATAGCCCCTACCGGAGGAAAACTAGACTAATCTTGTTGAGTGTCTTCTGTGACAGCTGCCCATGAGCATGTACATTATTATTTCACTATAATGTGTTATTACTAAAGGGAATGTATCATCAGAAAGTGACATATTGTTTAAATAAGGTTTTATGTTAAATGTATTTTTTTTTAAACTTATGATTTTTAATATGATTATCTGAGTTAAAAAAATAAACACATAAAAAATCTTGCCATTTTCACACCAATCGTTATATTACTGACAAATATAAGATTCCTACTTCCTGTTAAGCCCCCGTCACACTAAGCGAGATCGCTGAAGCGTCACCGATTTTGTGAGGAAACAGCAACCTAGCCAGCGAACTCGCTATGTGTGACACACAGCGATGACCAGACCCCCTGCTGGGTATCGCTGATCATTGTCGAATGGCCTGGACCATTTTTTCATCATTGGTGTCCCGCGGGCCAGCGCGCATCGCTGCGTGTGACAGCGGGAGACCAAAGATCAGCGAGCTGGGAGCTGGTATCCAGTGTACACATCGGGTAACTAAGCACCGCGCGGCACCTAGTTACCCGATATGTACCCTGGATACCGGCTCCCAGCTTCTGCTATAGAGCGCTGGGAGCCGGTATCTAGGGTACATATCGGGTAACTAGGCGCCGCGCGGCGCTTAGTTACCCGATGTGTACACTGGATACCAGCGTGATCGCTGGTGAGTCTGCCCATGTGACAGCTCACCAGCGATCAGCTAACGATGTCCCAGCGATCCAATCCACGTCGTATCGTTGGTGGGATCGCTGGGACATTGAAGAGTGTGACGGGACCCTTAGACACATAATTTAACAGCAGGAGACTGACTCAGACCCTACTCAATGGATATTGATGAATTTCTTGGGTAAAGGTCATTGTACAGGAGGAGGAGGTGAGCTGTGATATCACCTATTGTGAATGATTGATCCTATGTTATCTACTGTATATAGAGGTGTTATCAGTCAGTATATAGGAAAAGGAGGTGAGCTGTGATATCACCTATTGTGAATTGTGGATCATATATTACTGTATATAAAGGTCTTATCATCTAATGTATAGGAAGAGGAGGTGAGCTGTGACATTACCAATTATGAATGGTGGATCCCATGTTATCTACTATATGTTGAGCTGTTATCAGCATGGGGGGAGGTGAGCTGTGATATGACTTATTTTAACTTGTGGATCCTATGTCATTTACTGTATATAAAGGTGATGCCTTTCATTGGCATCCTGCATGCTTTGATAACAAAACTGCTGAAAAGTCATCTGTACAGAACAGGAAGTGTGGTTCTAATTATAAGTCCCTGTGGCCAGTGTAAAAATCGTAAGATGTCTGATTTATTATTATTGATAATAATAATAATAATAATAATAAAAAAGAAACTTGCAAAAAAAATGATCAAACATTTTAAAATCTGATTTAAGCCATAGGACATTTTCTGTTGACACATTCCCTTTTAAGTTGTCGGGCTATATGAAATTGCTGTTAGAGGTTATCTGGGGTCATGGCAGTTTATACACGTAGCTCATGTACATCATGCCGTTTCTATTGTTGTTGAGATGTCGGTAATATATTGTTATTATATGTATGGCGTATTATTTTGAACAGCAGTCCCTGAAAAACGAGCTACGTTTCCCATTGTCACATTGTCATACAAGGTGGCATTTTACTGATGTGAATTATACGTTGTCTAACGAGCCATATATCTCAGTAACTGCCGGCATTGTGCTGGAAATCTAGAATACTCCATGATAACGATCATACACACAAAACTAATGTCTGCAGATCGGCATACAGAAAGTTTCATTGCAATTACTTCCACAAATAATATTACCTAAAGCCGTCGTCCGACCCCAACCTGCGATTGTCCAACTTTTGTAAAAACATCGCTCCCAGCAGCAGTCACCTGACTTAAAGGGATAATAAAGGGGTTATCCGGCGGCGGAGAGTTCCACATCGGACATAAGCGGTAGTTCCATCTCTTCTAACTTTCTTTTTTTGGGGGGACTAAATATAATCACGTAGAAAAGTCAGGAATGTTAGAGATGCCATATGCATTTCTTGGTGTCTGATCTGGGAATTGATTTTACATGATGAACTCAACTATTTAACTTGCAAATCAGTAAATCGCGGTGTAAGATTCGCAGCCGTCTCCGCTCTCAAGATTTACCGCTCTCCTTTATGCATAGTAGACATTTTTTTTTTTCATTGCTGGAAAATGAAACTCTTCCTCCTGTGTTAGACATTCATTTTACACTTTTTTAGTGTGATTGTTCTTAGAAACAAAATGCAAAAACAGACTGAACAGTAAATGAAGCGAGAGTTCTTCTATGTATTGTTTATGTGCAAGTACTGTTTCTTTAAATTGGTCACCGCGTTAGGAGTATACTGTATGTCCATATGTTAAAAGGAACCTATTGTGCCCTATGTTATTAACCTGCAGATATGGGGTTATTCTGCAGGTTAATAGCATTACAATATTGAGTGGCTGCTCTCATAAAAGCACGACTACCGGGATAAAGTTAACTTTTTTACTTCCTGGGAGCCGCCGGCTTTCAGTCATTGAGGTGTCCCTGGAGTGGCTACAGTCACTGATCAGTACACTTTAAGTGACAACTTTCGGTGCAGCACATCTGTCCAGACTGAGTTGTCAATTAAAGTGCTAGGGCGTGCTTACATCTGTCACTATGTACTAAGTCGTGACTGTAGCATCTCCCGATGCACCTCTATGACTGAAAGCCGGCGGCTCTAGGCAGGAAAAAAGTTCATTTTTTCCCGGTAGCTGCGATTTCAGTAATGATAACATTGTAATGCTATTTGCCTGCAGATGAACCCTATATCTGCTGGTTAATAGCGTTTGGGGACATGATAGGTTTCCTTTTAAGACACTGGACATGGCTCTAAAAATGTGGCACTGGTGAAGGTCAACTACAGGTGTCAGGCTGGGAGAGTTTCCAGGGTCATATAAGGACACATGAGCACTGGGTGAATTTAGGATAAACCTCATATAGGGGCTGCCATTCCCAACTACAGCAGGTGAAAGAAGTATTGAACACGCCACCGATTTTCTAAGTATGTCTATTTTTAAAGGAGCCACTGATCTGTGATAGCCGCGGAACTGACCACCACTGTACAAGGTGTGATGATCCGCTAGATCAGGACTCGTTGCAGCACAATGGGCGCGAAACGTCCGTAGTCCGTTCATCCTGCTCTCCACACTTCTCTCCAGCTCCATGATTTTTAACAGATGAAATAAGTCTTTTATCAGGAACGGTGAATGCCACCTTCCTTTTCTCCTTTTCATGAATTATTATCATGTGTTTTCCTCGGTGAGCACCCCGTCCCTTGTACACACCGGTGAGGACCCATATGACTGCACAGGAACTTATATAGCAGTCTTTAATGTTGGTGCCGGATTTGTTCATTTTTTCCTATACAAAAAAGAAAAGTCACTTTAAAAAAAATAAAGGTAGTTGATAAATTGGGTCCATTATGCCAGGTTTTCCCACAGATAAGATCTGATGATCACTGCAGTCCCAGTGGGGAAAGACTTTGTGATCAGCTTATTGTCAAAAAACCCCTCTTAGGCCGTGTTCACAATTCAGTATTTGGTCAGTATTTTACATCAGTATTTGTCAAAGCCAAAATCAGGAGTGATCATAGGAAAAGTATAATAGAAACACGTCACCACTTCTGTGTTTTTCACCCATTTCCTGGTTTTGGCTTACAAATACTGATGTCAAATACTGAACATGTGAACGAGGCCTAACAAGTAGGACTGGTCCTTCAATGTGAACTTGACATTTCTGATCACGCTTATTTTGCTGCTGATGGTCTGGGCTATGTACTAAGAAAAAAATTGAATAATCGAAAAAAGCACAGAATTACATCAGTAAAAAAAAACCTATACACCAATCACAGAAAACGATCATTAAAGGGGATATCCGGGACTTTATGAAAAATAAAAAAAATGTGCCTAAACACGAACAGGCAGGTAGTTGTTACCTACCTACCTGCTTGTTGTGCCTGGCAACATTCTTACCCGGCACAGAGAGGTCACAGACCACTCTTGCCAGGAATTCAGCTGCCTGTGCTGACGTCCTGTCGATGGAGCGACGTCTTTTTTTCTGCTCTGTTCTGTTGACAGGGTGGGACTTCAACATAATTCTGATTGACAGCCGGATTCTGGCTGCCTAATTGAGGGAGGCAGCTGTCAATCAGAATGACATCGGAAGTCATGCCCTGTCAACAGAGTGGAGTGGAAAAGAAGCCTCGCTCTGTTGACGTGACGTCAGCAGAATCAGCTGAATCCTCGGCAGGAGCGGTCTGTGGTGGAGAAGTACGGCGCTGGGCACAACAGGCAGGTAGGTAGAAACTTCCTGCCTGTTGGTGTTTAAGCACATTTTTGTTTTTCAGAAAGTCCCGAATATCCTCTTTAATTGTGGCTCAGAAGATAAAATGTGGTGCAGCCCTTGTAAGATGTTTACACATGTGAACCTGTCGGGGCCACTTTTCTGTCTAACGACTCCCACAATATTAATCTACGAGACGTCGCTTCCTGCCATTTCAGAGAGAGGAATGTCCCAAGCTCTAGAGGGAAAACAGCGCTAAAGTCCCGGGGACATTATGTTAATGACATTACTCCTTTTCTGGAAGCAATGCTGATTAAATATTCATTGACTTTGATTATAGTGAAATTAGGGCTAAAGCGCGAACTCAAATTGAGTGGAATAATGGCAGTGTAAATAATGCATAGTCTCTAAATTGAAAACAGCAGCTTGTGCGCCGCATCGCCCCCTTTGTCATACTGCCATTTGTGTGGGAACGCCGTGCTCTGATCTCAGACAGCTTGGGAAACACTAGCAGGGAAAAGAGACTGTATTATTTACAAGTTTAGGAAATTTAAAATAATTAGACAAAATGTTGCACGACTAGGTGTGTTTGTTTCTGCCGTTCCCTTATGGCTTCTCTGAGATTGTCAGGCTGGCGAGAAAAACCCCCGGAAAAAAACCTCTATGTTCTGTATTTAGTTTGAGGTAACAAGTTTGGGTTTATGAATATATTGATTTAAAGGGAAATGTATCATCTGAAAAATACTCATTTTTTTGAAGAGGGTTTACTAGAGTTGAGCGTGTTTCCCAAAATTCGATTCGTGCAGATTCGCTCAATTCGAAGGAGGAGGACAGATTAGATTTGCTCTAAAGAAATTTAGTGCAAATTAATTTTTCAAGGAAGGGAATAAAAAAATAAACATTTAAGGTTTTAGTGTTTGGTGCAGATTTTTTTGCACCGTTTCTGCATCTCTTGGCAGGAAAAATGCAGAAGAAAAAAATGTCCATTTTTTTGTGTTTTTGCTGCGTTTTTTACTTGCGTCTTTGGTGCATATTTTTCCCCACTCCTTAGTATGGGTGAAATTGGCAGCAAAAATGCTGAAAGAATTGACGTGCTGCAGATTTAAATTTGCACCATTCTGCAAATCACAAATAGGCAAAGTGTGCGCGAGACTTCATTCTGAGTTGCGATGAGATGTTTTCACGAATCACACTCGGTCCAATAATTTCCAGAATTTCAGATTTTAGGACAATTTGATTTTCTCATCTCTTCCTCCAGCATTGGTCACAAAAGATCTTTTTGGCAAGTTTCGTGTGGCTTCAGCGTGTATTCGTGAGATTTGCTTGGTCTTTTTTGGAGTCCGGGTGGTCACCTCCTTTATCCAGGAGACTCCCGGATTGTATAGACTCTTCTATGGTTATATTTGGTCCTGTAATATTCCCTGGTTTCACCTTCACTCTGCAATGTTTGTATGCGCCGCGTCGGCAGTGAGTGGGTTACATCATTGTAAATGAACGTGTGAATTTGTGGGAAAAAAAAAAAAGATGCATTTTGCAGGTATTTAAAAGGTCCTGATTATCCTGCAGCAGGAAATCCTTTTGATGTGAACCTTCTGAGCAGCACTTATCTTCAGTGAAATTGTAAATAGCTCTGCTAATTTTTATCTTATATAATTTTTAATCAGCCCCCTGGAATTAATCTTCTTTTCTAGTAGAAACGGCTGCATCTTGAGTAACAGAAATTCTCTGTGGTGCCAAATTGCAAAAATCAAACTTCAATAAAACTATTGTCACTTTTTGATGACATTTCAGAAGCTGCGAGCCTTTAGTGGTGCGGTATTACAGCAACGCATCTCGGAATGGGAATACATATTCTGCTCGGCTCTTCTCCATGGCTGTAAAGTGCACTTATCACTAGAGTTGAGCAAATATGTTCGGAATCGGCCGCCACATCTGAATTTGCCATATTTGTGCCAAATTGGTACCTTAATTATGCCAAAATTTATATTTGAAGATCAATTCTCGAACATATTCATTCATTTCTACTCACATTGACTCCTATGACGTTCAACTGTGATCGGCAAATATTGCAAAAACAATATTCGGCGACGATCGTAATTGGAACCGAATTTTGAAAAATTTGGTCAACTCTGCTTATCACATCTATTATCTCATTGCCAAATCCATGGATATATATTGGTTATCGGTCTAAGGGCATCTATAATGGCATATGCCTAGCACCAATAAATGGATATTACCTGTCACAGACAGTCATCCTGGATCTGGCAGTAGAAGGTCTTCGCATTTATCTCAAGCACCTTCTTTATTTTTGCATCTCTGTTATGGAGTGATATCCTTCTGCCTCTAGGACCCAGTAGTTACCTCCACCTTCTGCTGTAATACGTTCAATTGCTGCAGCATGGTGCAGGTGTTGGCTCATACTTGCCTCAGTCTTGTTGGAAGTTCTAGCAGTCAGTTACTGTCTTCCCTGAGGACCCTTTGAGGATTGCTGGCGTGATGTCTCTGTGGTCTTCTCAAGCTAAGCGGTTTCCCCCCTCCATCTACCCTCTCTGTCTTTAGTTTTAATGGGGACGGACTAGTGCTCACCCCGTACCCTCCCTATGTAGGGCCTATCGCTAGGGTCAGGCAGGGATTAGGTTCCTGCTCGTCGATAGGTGCAGAACCTATGTAAGGACATTTAGGGCAGACAGGGTTTTTTTTAGATCTGCCTAGGGGTCTCCACTCCCCTGTTCCCTAGTGTTTTGGCTCCCCCTTCCCTCTTCCTGTTGTTATGCACTTATCCTTCACTCAGCGTGACATATCATGTAGCTGTAATGCTGAAATGTACACATCTAAAAAAGTGTAACCAACTATGGCCATTGTGAAATGGATAAGTGCCTAAATATGGCCACACACCATAGACCCGTCAGGACAGGCCAACCACCTAATGTGTATCGAGGTCTTCGGATTCTCTTCTGACAGATTATGTCACAGTAGATAAGGATTGGGCAGTGTCTTGTTTATATATATATATATATATATATATATATATATATATGAAATATCACTACTTTTGGCCGTTATCCAACTGGTATCCTGCATTTTCATTTGTTTTTTCTCTCTCTCTCTCTCTCTCTGTCTCTGAGCCAGTGAGTGGGAACTAGCTGCGATGATGTCTCCCGTACATAGCACACACAGACAGGAGCGGTTCCTGCTCACTTGTCTCTATGTAGCATGTTTAGAGGCAGCAGGAACAGAGAGGATATCATACAGCAGGACTGAGCAGTGTTGCTATGAATGCAGCACTGGGGTGTGTTAAACACTTACTAAAAAACAGCAGAATGGGTTTGCGTGTGTCTTTGCCTATCTCTTTTTACTCTCCTCTCCATGGATTTCAATAGACAGCCGTGATCTCATACTTCTGTGAAATAGCAGTTTGTCTTGCTTTGACCAAGAGGGATTTTAGCTGTTTTGTTTCTAGTGAATGATGAGTTCATGAGGCAGGGTGGAAGAGGAAAAATTGCTCCTAAGAGGAGAGAGAATCAGATTTTTCTGATAAGATTTTATTACCATTTTTTTTAATGATTTATTCATTGAGAGTGATTCATCAATGTTTTTTTGGGAGAGATTTCTGTTGAAAAAAAACTTTGGAAAGACTCAATTTTTTGGAAAACGCAAGGTTGAACAAAAAAAAGCAACTTCTGCTGTTTTCATGCCATTCTTGCCCCAGCTCGGTCAAAATTGTCAGACTTTTGACAAGAAAAGGCGTGGAGACCCACGCTTGTCAAATTCATAGCATTCGCTATGCCACAAATCTTACTCCTGCAAGGGCAAAATTTGTGGCGAGGCGCACACAGCAGCGCAAGACACTATGCGCCTAACCTGATTCATTAAGACGCATGTACATCTTTATGAATCGGAAGCGTTCGTTCCAGCATGTCGCCTCATCAAGACCAGCGAGAGAATCGCCGCTCTTGATGAGTCGCCCCAATAGCGTGACCATTTAATCATAAAGCCAAGCGATAACACATCCCATGGGTTCCGACTGTAGGCCACGATCGTCTGAAGTAGGGTTTAATGTAAGACTTGCGCTTGCTTTCTATGGTTGGTGGGTTCTCAGACTTATTTTATACGGTAGGCCGAGGTCTAGAATATATATCTATATATTACTATGCACAGAACACAATACCTTTATGGCAACATCGTAATTGTTCAAATCCCTAAAGCTCTGTTTCCAGAATCTCCATGTTTTTCTCCTTACCCCAGAACTCCAGTTCTTCTTCGATGGTGTCATTTACATTAAAGTTAATAAGAATGAAGTAAGAGCCATGATTCATTGGGTATGTGATTATTAAAATCAACTGACATTTCAGCCAAATACCATGGAAATTATCTCCCTACAGAGTCGTTTTATGTTGTCAGCGTAAAGTCAGGTTAACCCTATCAGCTACCTTTTTTACAGATGTGTATTTTCAACAGAAATTCATATAATTTATTACTTTGTCTAAACAGCATATTCACAGGATAGATGACAAATCTATGATCACTGATGGTCTGGCTGATGGGACCCCCACAGATAACAAGAACAGGTGCCCCATAGAGCCTGGCCTTACAATCTCCATTCTGATTCATTCCAAACATGTTGGATGGGGTTGAGGTTGGGGCTTTGTGCCACGGGTCATGTTCTTCCACACCGAACTCCCCCAACCATGTCTGTATGGACCTCGCGCAATGGGCACAGTCATGGGGAACTCGAAAGAGCCCTCCAGAATTATCTAAGATATCTTGTATGTTGATGTACTAAGTCTTCCCTTCACTGGAACTAAGTGGCCAAGGCCGACATTGAAAACGCAAACCCACAACCTTATCCTCCTCAAACTGTAAAGGTGGGTGACACAATGTAGTCAAGAGGGTAACATTCTCCTGGCATTTACCAAACCCAGACTTGCCCATCAGGTGTCAGATGGAGAAGCGAGGTCCGTCACTGCACAGAACAGTGGTGGCACCTTTACACCACTCCATCCATTTGACGCTCAGCATTGTGCTTGGTTGAGTAAGGCTGCATGCAGATGCTTACCCATTGAGCTCTCGGTAAGGGCACCGTTTTTGTGCTAGTAATGTTCATTCCAGGGGAGGTTTAGACTCTGCAATTATAGAGTCAAAAGATCTTTGGAAACTTTTATGACCTCTGCTCCTCAGCCACTTTTTGTGGTCTCCACTGTCCGGTGGCTCAGTTTACAGGACTGCGCTAGTATCAGTGAGCTCTTTACCACCAGTCATTGTGTAATACAATAATGGCAAATGGCCTGATGACGGGCTGTATGTTTTACATCAAGAACAATGGTGCTGAAGGGGAAACCAGAATTCATCATGTAGTGTTGAATAGATGGTATGAAATGTCAAAAAAAAACCTTTACTTTTTTTTTTACTGAAACAGCGCCATTACTGCAATTGGATTGGGTCTGTCATTATGTGTGGCCCCAAGTTTTATTAAATGGGGTTGAGCTGCAATAATTGACACAGCCCATGGACAAGAGTAGTGCTTCTGCTTGGTGAAATAAAGGAGACTGTGGGCTCACATAGACCTATATATCATAGACATCTCCCAACAGAGTATCCAAAAATCAAGTTTTTGTTTTTTCAAAACTGGTCATCTTGTCGCTGAGGTCAGGATATGTCGAGCCAATATGAAAGGTATGAAGAATTAGAATTTTTCCTAAAAAATTCTCTTCCAACTGCTATCCACTCCTTGTAACCCAAAACAGGTGGAATTAATACAGATCAGTAATCCAAAAATGTGAATGAGCCCTAATTCTCAGTAGAGCCATGAACCCGGTAGCAGAAATCTCTAAATCAGCTCCTCGTCTGCCAGCACATCATCTATGTCGGAGAAGAAATGAAGATCTATTTTGTTTTGCCCCTATACGTGTAATGAAGAGCGTACACATCATCTGGTCCAATTCTCATGCGCTGACAACTATATTCCGCTAAGACTACATTCGACGTAAAAAACCATATGTGCCGGAGATAAGTTGCATATTTCTGCACGGCAATGTTTTCATTTACATAAAAATCCTTCTAAAAATAAGTGAGACAGTGTCAGGCAGAAAACATCTTTGAGATAACAGCAACAAAACTGTCAGCCTTGTGTTTCGTTCTGATAAATACTCTCCCTTTGAATTCGTGGAGCAGAAAGCTGTTTGATGCTCAAATGAGAAGAATTTATCAATCACGCTACAAAGAAACTCTTCATTTCCTCTCTGCAGGCTCAAACCTTAACCCGTCCTGTTTGTTACACCAAGGAAATAAATAGTGGACACATTTAAAGTGACTTCCTCCAGTACTTTCTGAGCGGGCCTGGAAAGTTCTTAGCACGGCAGACTGACTGCAGATTTCCATTTTTTATTTAATGTTCGAAGGAAAAGTTAAGAAGTTAGTTACTGATTTTGCAGAGCTAAGTTTGTCATAGCCCATTGTATTGTTACACTGCATACTGGGTAGCTGCAAATATTTTTTCATATACAGTTGTGCTCAAAAGTTTACATACCCCCACTGAAATTTTGCTTTCTTGGACTTTTTTTCAGAGAATATGAATAATAACACCAAAACTTTTTCTCCACTCATGGTTAGTCGTTGAGTGAAGCCATTTGTTGTCAAACTACTGTGTTTTCTTTTTTTACATCTTAATGACAAGACAAAACATCCAAATGACCCTGATCAAAAGTTCACATACCCTGGTGATTTTGGCCTGATAACCTGCACAGAAGTTGGCAAAAATGAGTTTGAATGGCTACTAAAGGTGACATCCTCACCTGTGACCTGTTTGCTTGTAGTCAGTGTGTGGGCATAAAAGCTGAGTGAATTTCTGGGATCCAGACAGACTCTTGCATCTTTCATCCAGCCACTGATGGTTCTGGATTGTGAGTCATGTGGAAAGCAAAAGAATTGTCAACGGATCTGCAGGAAAAGGTAGTTGAGCTGTGTAAAACAGGAAAGGGATGCAGAAAGATATCTAAGGAATTGATAATGCCAGTCAGCAGCGTTCAAACTGTGATTAGCAAATGGAAAATCAAGTGCTCTGTAAAAACAAATCCATGGTCAGGTAGACCAACAAAAATTTCATCCACAATTGCCAGGAAAATTGATCGGGATGCAAAGAAAAACCTACAAACAACATCAGCTGAAATACTGGACTCTCTGAAAACTAGCGGTGTGGCCATTTCAAGATGCACAATAAGGAAGCACTTGAAGAAAAATGGGCTGCATGATCGAGTCACCAGAAGAAAGCCATTACTGCGCAAATGCCACAAAGTATCTCACCTACAATACTCAAAACAGCACAGAGACAAGCCTCAAAACTTCTGGAACAAGGTAATTTGGAGTGATGAGACCAAAATTGAACTTTTTGGCCACAGCCAAAGTTGGTCAAAGTTGAAGGAAAGATGAATGCAGCATGTTATCAGCAAATACTGGAGGCAAATTTGCAATCAGCACGGAAGCTGTGCATGGGACGTACTTGGACGTTCCAACATGACAACAATCCAAAGCACAAGGCCAAGTCAACCTGTCATTGGCTACAGCAGGACAGAGTGAAGGTTCTGAAGTGGCCATCTGGAGATGGAGTGGAATAGAGATCGGCAGTCTGAAATCACACATGTTCGATCATCATCTCTCCCTATGATTAGTCGGCTGGTGCCCCATACCCATTAGACCATTGGCGATATCAGCTGGTTCAGCCAACATCAGTCTAATATGTATGGGGGCCTTTACTCCAATCCCCTCCAGTGGGATGACTGTGTAGGTGGCCAGACAGTAACAGTCTATTAACGATTTACCTAGGTGTAATAGTAAAGGACCATAGAGATAACGATAAAGTGTAATATAGTGATATACAGTGTAATGATAAAGGACCACAGAGGTAGCCTTTTACATTTATTGTTTGGCCACCAAATAGATTGGTAAAAACCTAAACCCATGCTCTTATGGATGATGAGAACCCACTCAGGATGAAAGTGATGGGCAGAGAGTAGAACTGTGATATGTAAGCAATGTACTTAATAATCAATAATAAAATAGAATTTAAAAGTTACAAAACATTAACAGGGTTTTTCAGGACTTAAATATTGATAACTTATCCATACTTGACAACGGCCAGTAAACAATGAACAAACCGGCAATGTTCCTCTCCAAACATTCCTGACATCTATGTGAGGGTAGTAAAAAGCAACAATGATGTATGTGGAGCAATTTCAAGACTCACCATTGAGGTTATCTCAAATAGACGGTGTGGTGAAAACATGTGCCCCCATACATTAGGCATACTTGACAAATGTTCAAGAAAGTCTTGTAGGCTCTTGCATAAAAGGGGAGACATTCGAAATATTGGATGTGAGTCTTCTGGGTGATGCTGAAGTCTCATGGAACCTACTTGAATTCTGTCCTCCCTCAATTGGCATGACACCAATCCTCAGGATCCGGAAGCCCATGCAAAGCCAGAAGGGTTCATGGCCTACTAGGAAAGCAGCGTTATTCTGTTGATAAAAATGTATCTACATGCTTCACAAGACAATTCTTCATCTACTGGGAGACAATCTTGAAAAGTTGACGCTGGATAACCAACATAGTCACCTGGATAGCCTACAGTACACATAACACAAAGATGCAAAACCTGTATGTCCAACCATTGGTATTACATTTCCTTTACAGAAAAGTTAGAGGTCAAAGAAAAATTACTGATAAGTGGCTCAAACCTACTGACATCAGGGAAGGATTTTTTTTTTAGAATGTATGGTTTCATCTTGTATTCTGTGAGCTGTCTATTCTAACGTGTCCTCAAAACATAATTTCCAATCATGGTAGGGGTGCAATATTCCACCGGCAGAATCTCTAAAAGAAAGAGAATGCTTAATGTCACAGAGATGCTGTGTTGTCAAAATAAAATGGAAGGCCATAATTTCAGTCCTATCCTATCAGTCTGTCAGGCAGCAGGATTGTAAGCGCAGACAGATTCTGTGATATCAAACAAATTGTAGTACTTGTCAACTCAGCCTGAAAAGAAATGATAAAATCCACAGCCTGTGATGTTATAAATTGCTAACAGGGTAGCGGAGGTGATTTAGAACAATTCTTTTCCTTCAATTATGTAAAAGTCTAAACATCTTAAAAGGAAAGGACGTGTGATTGATAGTTGATTTTCTGTGTAGTTTTGTAGTTAGGTAGCGTTATACTCCAAATACCCATGAGTCTGGTATATGCACCATATATAAGTGCCATTAGGAAAACACTGTATGAGGGGGTCGGCTTGACAGTTGAGCTAAAAGATTTGCACTAACCCGGTCTGGTGCCTACTTGAGTAGACAGGCGCCAATGATGCTGGTAGTCAAGTGCCAGCCGATGAAGTTCACACTTCCCTGCCACGGAGTACCGAAATGTACACCGGACTTGAGTAGCTTGAATTATTTTGCTCACCTCTGGAGGTGGCCACCAAAGTAGGTTCTAGAAGAAAGCTACACAAGGTGCTAGGTGTTCTAGTTTATTTTTTGCAGACAAACCTGTTAAAGTCATATATGACTTAAGTTAGAACCTACGTGATGGGGGAGGTGTCAAACAATCTGTGCATTTGTGCCCCTGATATGTAACTCCAAAGAAGCATTTTCCGCAACATATTTTAAAAGCCGTACTGGCCTATAGGCCCGAAACGTTAAAATTGCAGATTAACCTGAGCATAATTAAATAAATCATATAATATGACCGTATTGAGAATATGCTAAAGCTGCTAGAGTTATTGGCGGCACATACAGTGACAGAAGGCGCTCTTATCATAGTGCTGATCATATCCTCTTACATGAGTCCTTCTCCTCTTTCTTCTGCAATCAACTTTTGGTCTGATGAAGGTCCAATTAGGGTATCGAAACGTTATCATGTTCTGGAGTGCACAAAAATAAATCCTTTAAATTGCTTGACCTAGTGGAGTGCCACGTTCTTTATCGACACCGGTAGCGTTAGTCAGAAAGTTAATATGAAATACTTTACACCACCAAGAGGAGAACAAACTGCTGGTTCAGTTGATGTCAAATCAAAATGGCTGACTGATGTGTAATTTTTTCCTATTTTCAAATCCAAGACTTCTCTTGAGTCCTCCCTTTACCTTGTAATTCCCTTCCTTGTGTCATATTTTATACTCCAACTCTCCGAACCTTTAAACATACCTTGAAAACTAATTTTTCCTTTTAATCACTAATCTTAAATCTCAGTTGACGGTAACGGACCCTAATTGTAGCTCATTGGTCAGAATTTTTGCCTTTGCAATCCAATCAGGGGCAACATCTAATTAAAGTTTGTATGTTCACCCTCCGCTTCAGTGGATTTTCGTTGGGTACAATGGGTCCATCCCATACTTTTTGACAAGTGTGAACACAAGGGGTCAATTATCTTTGGTGTTTTCGTTAATTTGATTGCATAAGAAGAGTTTTTTCAGCTTTTTTTTTTTTCTTAAAGAAATGTTGAAACTTACTTGGTATGAGAAAGAAAGTGCATGTCAGGTCATTGAAACGGATCCTGAAGGAAATCTCTCCAAACTCGGCACTGTCCAATCAAAAGCCTTAAAAAAAAAAAAAACCCTTTAGGAAAACAAAAATTCTTCAAAAAATTCATTAAAAAGTGTTTCCTGCTAAGAGGTTTTTTTTTTTTTTGGCACCTAAAGAAAAAAATTGTGTGACAGTCATAGATATCGCTAACTATAACTGCTAACTCCAATTGCAGCTGTTTAACCCCATAAATGTGACAGCTGCATTTAGCAGTTTAGACATGAGTGCTAATGATATTGTTATGGCTCCCATTTCTGCCATGTTTGTACAACTATAAGAAAAATTTACCAATACACTACAATATAGAAAAGTATTGCAAGTTCAAGATTTCATTAGACTAATAAAAAATAAATAAATAAGGAATGAAAAATATAAAAAAAATTAATTTTTTTATCACATCACTTTCCTTTCTTAAACATAAAATAAAAAAAAATAAAGTATTAGGTATCAGTGCATGCATAACTCTCCAGTCTAATACAATATCACAGTATGTATCCCATACGATAAACACCAAAATGAAAAAAATAAAATAATTCAAATGGCAAAATTGCTGTTTTTTTGGTAACTTTATTATCTTAAAACTGGAATAAAAAAAGATAAAAGTTAATATGAATAAAAAAAAAAGAAATAAGTGACAGCTTTTGAAAGTCTAGGCGGATATACGGTATCTAAAAAGAAGAATGGCCTACTGGCACTATATCGCTTAGGGACAGGTATGACCCTGAAACCGCCGTGGACCAAAAATTTTTGTGTCAGACTCTCTTTAAATGGAACCTGTCACCAGTTATTTTGCTTTATATACCATGCCCATCACCTTTAAAATCCTATAAATGGGGTTTCTACTATCCCTTTATCCCCTCAGAGGTGCCCTTGCGTAACTCTGAAAAAAGTGCTTTATTCATGTCCCACGCTGCTTGCAAATTATGTGGTCCTGTCTGATGGGCGAATCCAGGTAGGGCTCAGTACCACCCCGGTTCCTTCAAACGACGCCACTTCCCTCTGGATGGAAGCAGAAGTCGTCTCCTACAGCATCCTCACAGTGCTCGAAGTCTCGCGCCTGCACAGTGAAATTAGAGACCAGCAGCGCGAACCACAAGCTTTACTGGTATGTCCCCAGCTCCCTGGCAGAGTGAGTCGCGCCTGTGCAGGTCTCTGATTCAGGCACGAGATTTCGAGAACTTTATGAATGATGTTGATACATCATCCGTGTCCAACCAGATAGTAGAGGCGGCATGTGAAGGGACGGGGAAGATCTGATCGCGATCTGGTTCTACCCATTGGACTGGACCACACAATTTACATGCAGGGCAGGACATTAATAATAAAGCACTTTTTCCGGAGGTATACGGTGACACGTCTGGTGTTTTTGTATGAAGGGTTTTAGGAACCCCATTTTCATGATTTTAAATGTGATGGGAAGGGTTTATAAAGCAAAAAAACTGGTGACCGGTTCCCTTTAAACCCCTCCTTCTTGCCACCATTGTCATCCAGGTCCCAGGCCGTCCTTGCTTTACACTGAGCCTGTTTTGCATCATCTGACATCAGAGAAGTGACTGACTAATACCAACATGAAAGATTTGTGACAGGACAAGCGCTCGATGCTACAGACTCTGCACGTGTTTAGCATACCGAATATCTGGGAGTCCTGAAGCCATGCAAACCACGGCCTCCATAAATATTTATCTCCCGGTAATGGATTCTTTCAGGTGTAGATCTAAATGAAAGAACATGTAAATAGACGTTACGGCAGATCGCTGATTTGCTCTTAAATGCTGAGGTACAGTATCACAGTATCACACGTCTGAAGCGCTGCCAATGCATTATCTGGCGGGGTGAAGGGCACATTGCTCCGAGGTAACAGGAATTCATTCTCTTGTCAGTATTGATTTCGGAATGCTGCCTCTCATACACATCTCTCCTTATCTGATGTCCTTCATTCCTGTCAGTTTCTTCAATGCTGATATAAATCAGTCCACAATATGAGCCATGCACTGTTACCCATTGCGCACATAACTGCATGATGGATAATGTGTCTGCAGGATAAATCAGAGACTATAGACAGATAGTTCTCTTGTGTTTGGCCATAGAAGCTGCTGTGCGCTGGGCCATTGTGTGGACTACTCCCGAAAGCGAATCTCCACCTTTTATCGCTGTGCCATCTTCAGATCCAAAGTTCTGTGATAATTAATTTTTCTAGGACATTGGTTCCTCAAGGTAACATATTAATTTTCTTCAGGACTGCCTGGGTAAGGTTATATATATTGTAACATAGAAACCATAAACCCCCAACATGTAACGCAAAAATGTAAGCTGTTTCTGGACATTGGTTGACTTGTATCCTGCATTTTCACAATTTTTCCTATCCACAGGTGCTATTAGGCACCTGTCCCAGATCTGGTCTTTGCTTTCCTCACCCCGGTTCACAGAACTCTGTTGTACTCCACGTCAGGCTTTGCAGATTGTCCAGAATGATCCCATGTGATCTTCTGCCTGGGCCAATAAAAGGACTTCCAAGACGCGCACCTGTATCTTGCTATTAAAACTTTTAAGTGCTCCGGAGTCCTGTGTGCTAGCAACCTCCAGGACCTCTGCTACCTGTTCCCGGCCTCCTGTCCACTTGCGGTCTCCAGGACCTCTGCTAACTGTTCCAAATCTGCCTTCTACAGTCGTTCCCGGTCTTCTGTCTGCTGTGGTGTCCAGGATCTCTGCTAGCTGTTCCCGGTTTCCGTCTGCCTGCTGTGTCCAGTATCTCTGCTACCTGTTCCCGGTCACCTGTCCACCTGCAGTCTCCAGGAGATCTTTGAGCTGTTCCTGGTCTCCTGTCCACCTATGGTCTTCAGTACAACTGCTACCTGTTTCCTGCATGCCTGACCTGCCTGCTGCATTGACGCCCATGGCCACGTGCCCACCCAGACCTTGGTCTTTTTAGGATCCACCTCACCAGGTGAGCCTAACAGGTGCTATCTCTACTTTTCAGTTCTCTCTCAGCTAGTGGGTGAAGACTAGCTGATATGATGTCTCCCATGCACTGTACAGAAAGAGAGATGGATTCCTGCTATTTTTTTTTTTTATCTCTGCAGTACATAGATAGAAACAGCAGCATGGAGGACATTACACAGTGGTAATTAGGTGTATGCCTGTGAATCCAGAATTTATTTTGAAAAAGACTCAGGTCCAATTAAGAGGTAGATATACCAAATGTGCAACCTGTGTAGCTGCATGGAAGTCATTCTTTAACAGTGCTTCTTAGTGTCAATTCGACTGCATGCACCGGATTAAAGTAATAGTTCCCATGGCTCACATTTCTGTAGAGCTCTGCTCTAGCCTTATTTTTCAGTTGTCACTGAGCTAGTAGGTGAAGACTAGCTTCTCTGATGTCTCACATATACAGAGACCTGAAAGATTCTGGCTCTCCTCCATCTACTTAACATATATAATAGTATATAAGAATGAAAATTCACTCTTAACCAACAGCTTTTATATTTATGGAGGAGTTGTGGGATTACTGCATCTACAGCCAGGACCTGCCTTTCTGATGTTATTGTTCTTTTGTGAATCAGAAGAATAATTGTAAAGAATTTAAAAATATTTTTTTATATGCACCGTTAATAGCTATCTTTTCCAAGGTTTGCCCTCTTTAGACCACTTTTATCCAAAAGCTGATTCCTGATCAATACACTAATGATGTTGGGAGTCCTGTTGCAATTGTTCTTGAACTACTGGGTGGAGAGCAGCTCTTATGTCTCCCATGTGCAGCCCACACCCATACATTACGGTATTTCCTGTCTTTCTATGTATCAAAGGTTCAGAAGCGTAAACAAGATGGATCACATTATATAGCAATACTGAGCATTGTAGATGTGAATCCAACACTGGGGTGAGATAAAACACTTACTGAAAATCAGCAACACAATATTTGTACAACGTTTTCTCCCTTTTTCTGTCTGTAATTAGACATATTAATGAGCAGGCCAGTTTATCTTGCTTTGACAAAGATAGAATTTAGGTATTTTTTTTACCATGAGTGATGAGTTTACCAAGCAGGGAAGGAAGAAAAAGTGCCTCATAAGTGGAAAAGAAGAAGATTTCTCTTATAAGATATATTACAAAGTTTCTTAACTTTGCAAAGTTTGTTAAAAAAAAAAAGGAGACCATTTTTTCCATACATATTTGGTATATGGCATCTTTACTGCGGTTGTCTAAGATACTTGGTACTTTGATTAAACAGAAGCAGTTCCACATTTGTGCTTGGGCTATGTCTGATACTGGAGCTTAACAATATTCAAGTGAATGGAGTTGAGTTGTAATACCAGATACAACCCATGGACAAGAGAGGCGCTATTTCTGAGAGAAAAAGTACAATCCTTATCCTAATATAGACTATTGTCCCTAAAATATTTTTTCTCTGCTTGTCCATTATCTTCGTATTAATGAGCTGTTTTTGGACACCATCATTAAGTCTAAAGAACAATGAAATAGAGACATCCCTGTATCAGAAGCCAATCGACCGTCCAACATACCTTAAATGGGACAGTTTCCATCCAAAACACATAAAAAACTGTATTGTCTACAGCCAAGCCATCAGATACAACCGTATATGTTCCAACCCCATGGATAGAGATGAACACCTTGGTCGCCTTAGAAAGACCTTTTTAAATCAGGGCTACCATCCAAGAACAATTGAAAACCAAATTACAAGAGCCACCAGAATATCAAGGAATCACCTGCTACATTACAAAGCTAAAGAAGAAAATAACCGGGTGCCTCTAGTGGTCACCTACAATCCAAATCTGGAGGTGCTAAGGGGAGCTGCACGGAAACTACAACCTTTACTACAAAAAGATGCCCGATTACAATCCATATTTCCAGATCCCCCTCTACTGTGTTTTAGGCAGCCCCCAAATCTAAGAAGCATCATTGTCAGAAGTTCCCTGTCCTCCCCAACAGCGGCAGGAACCTCTCCTTGCAACAAAAGAAATGCAAAACTTGTCCATTTATAATGACCACGGACAAGATAAAGATCCCCAACTCCCATCGGGACTACAAGATACCAGGTACTTTCAGCTGCATCACATCTAATGTGGTGTACCTAATTATATGTACTAAATGTCCAACTGGGGGTCTGTATGTGGGGGAGACCGGGCAAAAACTGAGAACAAGGATGAATTCTCATCGCCACACAATAAGAGAAAAAAGAATGGATCTACCTGTGGCAAAACATTTTTGCTCCCCTGATCATAGCTTGCTAGATATGAAAATACTTGTACTCAGAGGCAATTTCACATCTCTGAGACAAAGAAGAATTTACGAATACAAATTGATGGTGACCTTTGACACTCTTAATGCTGGAATGAACCTATCACATGGATTTATGGCCTACTACATCAATTAAGGAATTTACTCCAAATACCCTGTGAAAACATCACAAAACATTACCAGACCCCAATCAGAGGGTAATAAAACTTTCACACTCCTTATCTATAAACTGTTCCAAAATTTATGCTCATCCCTCT
This sequence comes from Oophaga sylvatica, assembly GCA_033576555.1. NCBI lineage: Eukaryota > Metazoa > Chordata > Amphibia > Anura > Dendrobatidae > Oophaga > Oophaga sylvatica. The sequence continues at coordinate 89,096,341 of JARQOD010000009.1, read as the reverse complement.
GCCATAATGACTATTCTGCTTCATGTCACTTGTCCTACCTATTGCATTTTTTCTGTGCTATTTTGTGTATAAATATGTGATTCTTCAGATGTTGTATTAGTCTATGCCTGATGAAGAGACCTGAGTAGTCTCGAAAGCTTGCAATTTGTTACCATCTTTTCAGTTAGCCATTAAAAGGTATCAACCACTGAGGACTCTCAACTCTAAATATTTTTCTATCTACTGGCTAACACGGTACAAAGATATACATCTTTACTGTATCTGAGCTGTATTAAACATATATAAGATTCTGCCCATATATAATATATTCCTGATTTAAAAAAACTAATATTTAGTGAGCTGCATTACCTAAAATGTAATTTCAGGTGTGATAATGAAACACAGCAACCATTTCATGATAGGGAACATAAAGCTGTGTTGGTTTCCAAGACAGTATTAGTTATGATGAGATTAGATCCACCGGCTTCACAGCAACCAGTCCATGGATATCATTCCTAAAGATTGGCAGCTATGGTTACAGGGGCCGCAGTACGGCTGAAAATAGTAAATTTAGTCTTATTTTTTTTTTTAACATCGATATTGCAAAAGCTCAATGCCGCTTCTCCAGATTCGAGATATAGAAGATTGCAAGGTTTCTAGTCCTACTGTCACGGGTGCGTCAAAGGCTGCAGACAGTGGCACTGCAGAAGGTCTCAGCGGTTGACTTTGGAGACTCATTCTTAGTCCTTCTAACTTTAGAACCCAGTGGCAAGTTTGGCGTCCTCCCCTGGCTCTAGGTGACACACCCGGACCGGGGTGTTTATAACTCCAAGCTTCCTGCTGGGAGTTCCAGTGATATTTCCATTTCCCTGTTGAGGCTTGGAGCTATAGCAGTCAGCTAGCTTCCTCTTTGGTGTTTGGAGGACATCTGTGTTTCTCTCTGAGTCTACTCAAGCTAAGTGTTGCCCTTGTTTGTGTATCCCATCTGTCTTTAGTCGTAGTGGGGATTGACTAGTGCTCATCCTGTCCTTCCCTATGCATGGCTTATCACCAGGGTCAGGCAGGGGTTAGGTTCTTGCTCGGCGATAGGGGTGGAACCTATATAGGGACGCATAGGGCAGACAGGGTGACATTAGATCTGCCTAGGGGTCTCTACTCTCTCCTTCCCTAGTGTTGGGTTCCCCTTATCCCTTCGTGTTGCACTTAGTTTTTCCTACACTGTGCGTGTACCTATATCTATCCTGTCGACAAGGATCTATTCTTATAATGAATCATCTCTGCAGTCATCCAATTGTCTCTATTCCTCCAGTGATCTATTGTAATGTTGGCCATACACATTGGACTTACGACAGCCGAACAAACTGATTTAAGTCCAGACAGGCCAACCATCCAATGTGTATGACATGCTGGGTCAACAATTGCTTGGAATGTTTTCATAAAATCTATACTTTCCTCTTTTTCTAACACACTAATCTTCTTGACTATTGTTCTGTCACACATACTATCTGTACAGTTTATTCAGTGTTTTATGGCTTTCTTTACAATATCTATGACTAAGCGGTGAGCTCTGACGTCCACTCATTATCCAGATTCACTATAAAATAGCTACTGCATTCCCTTCCTCAACTTTTATACAGGCTATGATACTACCTCCTGATTATCTGTGCTTTACCATGTCGATATGGTAAATAGCTGTGAGATATTATGGGGATGACTGCTCGGCTGTGTCTGAGGTCATACAGTCTTCTGCAAAATGTAAAATAGTGGTGGGCTTTTTTATTCAAATCAAATTCGATTGACATTAAATTAATTTGTTCATCTGTCATTGGTAATACTACATGGTCATTATTCAAACTAATCGGTGACCATATAGCACATGTTTATGCTGAATGTCCCAAAACACCGGCCCTCTGTAGTAGCTCTCTGCTCTGTCTCATAGCATGTCGTTCCAAGCAGCGGACCCCACTCTGTGCCCTAAGAGTGTACATCAAGGGGTAGTCTACATTGTAGCATGTAAATCCATAGATCTGTTATTAAAATTTGATTAGTGCGCATTTGAGCAAATCCAAAAGGGATAAAAAGCCCGTTGGTTCGATGCAGGTCATAAAGTACACGGCATGTAAGAAGAAAGTGCAAGAAAAAAGTACTCAAATACGAGTGTATCATAACTAAGTGGTGAGAGGCTCATAACCTTTTATTTTCTGGGGGCCATTCTACCTCCCCTGTCTGATATTTTATATCCTCTATGCAGTATACTGTATGACCCCGACACGATGAGTATAAAGTATAATAACTTTTGCAGAGCTCTTACTCATGACAAAGACAGAGCCCATCACATTTCTATCTGTAGAAGCAGCTGTTTGAGTCCTAGTATCCGTGCGGACATTGTTTATGCTCCCAGTCTCGTTAAATCCGCACAATAACACCGCATCTGCTGTCCATATAAAGACCCTGGTCCAGCGGTGTGTGAGGGGCATTTTGGTCGACTCCCTGCTGTTTTTTTCAGATTTCAGACAATGTGAGAATATGTGATGTGACAAGATGTTACATTGCTGAAAATCCGATCAAAGCTTTTTATTCTAATATAAATAAATGTAAATATATATAATAATTTTTTTCACATTTTTAAATTTATTTATACGGCTATTGGCCTAGCATTGATAGCACCACTGACTGAAAACTGTGATATCACATATATAGTACACAGTTGTACTCAAAAGTTTACATATCCCGGCAGAATTTTTGCTTTCTTGGCCTTTTTTTCAGAGAATATGAATGATAACACCAAACCTTCTTCTCCACTCATGGTTAGTGGTTGAGTGAAGCATTTATTGTCAAACTACTGTGTTTTCTCTTTTTAAATCATAATGACAACCCAAAACATCCAAATGACCCTGATCAAAAGTTCACAAAACCCATTTCTTAATGCCGTGTATTGCCCCCTCTAACATTAATGACAGCTTGAAGTCTTTTGTGGTAGTTGTGGATGAGGTTCTTTATTTTCTCAGATGGTAAAGATGCCCACTCTGCTTGGCAAAAACCCTCCAGTTCCTGTATTGTGAACAGAAAAGTATTGTGATTACACATGTTTTGTTATACACATGTTTATTTCATTTGTGTATATTGGAACAAAGCAAAAAAAAAGAGAAAAAATAGACAAATTGGACATAATTTCTCACAAAACCCCAAAAATGGGCAAGACAAATGTGTTGACACCTTTCCAAAATTATGGGTAAACAATTTTGTTTCAAGATTGTGATGCTTGTTCAAACTCACTTGTGGCAAGTAACAGGTGTGGGCAATAGGAACGTAATTAATTTTCTGGAACAATTCCAAGGGTAACAACACTATGACTAAAAAGGCAAAAACTTATCCATCATGCAATACTATCAGTTAGGATCTGATTGGCTCCAATCTTATCCTGCAGCCGGATAATGACCCCAAGCATACAGCCAATATCATTAAGTACTATCTGCAGTGTTAAGAAGAACAAGAAGTCCTGGAAGTGATGATTCGGCCCCCACAGAGCCCTGATCTCACGTAATCCAGTCTGTTTAGGATTACAAAAAGAGACAGAAGAATCTGCACAAGCCTCATACACAGAAGATCTGTGGTTAGTTCTCCAACATGTTTGGAGCAACCTCCTGCCGAGGTCCTTCATACACTATGTGCAAGTACAAGGTCCTAAAAGAATTGATGCTGACGTCAAAGGGCAGTCACCAATATTGATGAATTTTGATTTCTCTTTTGTTCATTCACTTTTCTGTTTGTTAATTACTAAAAAACTATTAACACTTCAATTTTTGAAAGCATTCTTACTGTGTAGCATTTCTGCCACACCTGCCCAAAAACTTTTTCACAAAACTGCATATATATGAAAAATATTTTTAAGACATTTTATGTCATCACTTTTTTTTATCTGTGGGACCCTGACTTCTGGAATCTTTAACTATTCTGAGTAAGAAGGGGGCACAGTAGTAGTTTAGCACGTCTACGTTTTTTCTGAACAGAGCCATGTAGCAGCACTCTGGTGGATATACACTGACAAGCAAAAGGGTAATAATGTTTAAAACTTTTGACTTTCAGGCTCATATCTCACCATCCACTACTGCTTCAAACGTGAGACTACCATCATTTTATAGACAATCATCTTGGCTATCTCATACATAAATGTGACTTGCAATTATTTAGCATATAATTAGTTATGCAGATTCTTGTCATGTCACTGCATTCTTACTGTTTTGTTCCTGGTGGTGGAAAAATCTTATTCTTTTTGTATAATACAAATATAACCTGTTCTCACATTCCCTAACAGCTCAGTGTGTTATTCGGTTGATTCCAAGCGAAAGGTCACTGGTTTGAATCAAGGAGCAGCCATGAAGAAGATTTCCCAAGAAGAGAGAAACTGCATCATCCAGCTCATCGATAGCCATCTCTCGGCCAAGAAAATTGCCAAATTGCATTGTGAGCGCCATGACAGTTGGAAGAATACGGAATGAAGTTCGTTCATTCATTCAAAAGCCAAGAGGTGGTCATCCAGGCAAAATCAACAAGTCGACTCATCACAAGGTCTATCAGTTTTGGTGCAACAATCACGGCTAGAGTTGAGCGATACTTTCCGATATCCTAAAGTATCGGAATCGGAATGGTATCGCCGATACCATTAAAATATCGGCGATACCCGATACCGATACCGGAAGTCCCATGTAAGTCTATGGGAACAAAATATCGCAACTAAAAAAACCTCTTTCTTTCCTTGTAAACACTAAATATACACACATAGAATACATATATATATATATATACATGTCATTGTGACATATATATATATACATATATGTATAGTTTTACACTTCTACATAGTAAAATATCCTCTGATTCAATTGCCGGGTAAAGCCGGCTTCGTGAAAAGACAGAAGCACCCGACATGAAATGACACTTGGTGTACATAGGGTTAACCATGTCTTTTCATGTCGTTTGCTATCTGATTTGCACAAACAATTAAATCAGTCTATGTGTGCAAAATTTCACACCTGTAGGGGTTAATTAAAGGTGTAAATTCGTTGTAAAAAAAATGGACTTTTTTGCTACGAATTTACACCTTTAATTAACCCCTACAGGTGTGAAATTTTGCACACTTACACTCATGTAATTGTTTGTGCAAATCAGATATCAAACTACATGAAAAGACATGGTTAACCCTATGTACACCAAGTGTCATTTCATGTCGGGTTCTGCATTTTCACAAAAGCCGGCAATTGAATTAGCGGCTATTATACTATGTAGAAGTGTATGAACTATAAATATAAATATATATATATATATATATATATATGTGTCACAAATTCAATGACATGTGTATATATATATATGAGGTGTAAAATTGCTGAAAAAAAATGCGTGGGCTCCCGCCCTATTTTCGCAACCAGACAGACAAAGCCAGTGAGTGGGGGCAGATAATAATAGCCCAGAGAGGGACCATTTTTTTTGGCCCCCCCTGGCTACTTAACATCTGCCCCCAGACACCCCAGAAAGGGCAAATCTCTAATTAGATTTGCCCTTTCTGGCACTTTGCCCGTCTATTCCCATTGCCCTGTAGCGGTGGCGAATGGGTTAATAAGGGGTTAAAATGACCTTGCAATTGAAAGGTCACTTTAAGCCAGGTTAATAATTGAGAGCTGTCAATTAGACAACTATCAATTATTAATCCTATTGTATGAAAGAAAAATCAAACACACACACACTTTAATAAAAAAGTTTAATGAAATAATCACACAGTTTTTGACCATATTTTATTTACCTGCTAAAACCATTTCCTGTAATAAAAATAAAATAATAAAGCAAAATTATTCTTACCAATCCGATGCACAGTCAGGTCCCACGGTGTAATCCTTCAGAAAGGGTTAATGTTTACTGCAGGGACCGCAGCTAATGCTGCAGCCTCACAGTAAACCCCCAAATGAATGAGTTCCTCTCCTGGCTGACAGGAGAGGAAGTGGAAAGCTTAATTGATTGCTTTCCACTTTCACTTCAGGTCAGCCAGGGACACCATCAGTGACGTCAGAGGGAACTGATTAACAAAAATAGGGGTTCCCTTCGAAAAAAAAATGGCGTGGGGTCCCCCCTATTTTTGTTAACCAGCCAGATGAAGCAGACCGCTGAGGCCTGGATTTTCAGGCTGTTAAGGAGCCAAGATCCATGGACCTTGCCAGCCTGATAATACCAGGCCACAGCAGTCTGCATATCTTGGCTGATTAACAAAAATAGGGGATCCCCTCGAAAAAAATTGGCGTGGGGTCCCCCCTATTTTTGTTAACCAGCCAGATGAAGCAGACCGCTGAGGCCTGGTTTTTCAGGCTGTTAAGGAGCCAAGATCCATGGACCTTGCCAGCCTGATAATACCAGGCCACAGCAGTCTGCATATCTTGGCTGATTAACAAAAATAGGGGATCCCCTCGAAAAAAATTGGCGTGGGGTCCCCCCTATTTTTGTTAACCAGCCAGATGAAGCAGACCGCTGAGGCCTGGTTTTTCAGGCTGGTAAGGATCCAATATCCATGGACCTTGCAAGCCTGATAATACCAGGCCACAGCAGTCTGCTTAGCTTGGCTGGTTAACAAAAATAGGGGATCCCCTCGAAAAAAAAACGGCGTAGGGGTCCCCCTATTTTTGTTAACCAGCCAAGTAAAATGCAGACTGCTGCTGCCTGGTATTAAAAGACTGTCAAGGCCCATGGATTTTGGCCCTCAACAGCCTGATAATACCAGGCTACAGCAGCCCCACATTTGGCGCATCAAAAGATGTGCCAATTGTGGCACTTTACCCGGCTCTTCCCACTGCCCTGTAGCGGTGGCAAGTGGGGTAATAAGGGGTTAATGTCACCGTTGATTGCACGGTGACAATAAGCCCGGTTAATAATGGAGAGGTGTCAATAAGACACCGATCCATTATTAATCCCAAAGTTTTTAAATGTGTAAAAAAAAGACACAGCAAGAAAAAAGTCTTTTAATGAAATAAAAGAGACAACACAGTTTTCATTTTTTTTATTACTCTCTCATTCCTGCGACGCCATCGATCTCCTGTAAAAAAATAAAAAAAACAAACCAACAGTATACCACCTGTCCGACGCAGTCCATAGTAACGAGTGTCCCACGACGATCCAGCTCTGCTACATCGCAATGACAGGCAGAGCCTGTCATTGCAACGCAGCACAGCTGATTACCTGCTTCCCCGGCGGTGACGTCATCGGACTGACTGCTTTACGGCCGGGATTACCCAGCAGTCACTGCAGTTATCGCGAGAAACTGCATGTGACCGCCGGGAGAAGAGGATGGCAGCCATGAAGCAGTCCAGGACGTGACCGCCGGAGATCTTCTGCCAGGTAAGTGCTGCTGACTCCTGACAGACCCGACAGACGGACACTGACAGTGACAGTGACATCCCGATTCCGGTATCCGATATGACGAAAATATCGGTACTCGGAATCGGAATTCCGATACAGCCAATATCGGCCGATACCCGATATTTGCAGTATCGGAATGCTCAACCCTAATCACGGCAGTGGTGGTGGCTCGTATGCTTCATAATAGTGAGATCACGAACGTCCATGCGACGCACGCTACACAACTCTGGAATGGTGGCCTGAAAAAAAGGTGAAGAAGCCTCGACTTCAATATCATCATAACAAGCGTCGTCCAGTTTTAAAATAGTATGAAAAGTGGACAGTAGAAGATTGGAAACGGGTGATTTGGAGCAATGAGACAAGTAAATAACTAGACTCTGATGGATGCAAATGGGTCTAGAAAAAACAAGGGAAAACGAGGCTAACAGATTGAGAAATTGAAGGAGCTATCAAATTTGGGGAGAAAGCCTGATGATATGAGGTTGTTTCGCAGTCAAAGGCATTGAATACTTGACCAGGATCGATGGTGGTCTCAATACTATATGTGAGTATCTTACAAGATGAGGAACTTCATACATTTGAGTACTATGAAAAGAATGACATGGTGTTCCAGCAGGACAATGACCCAAAGCACATGTCAAGATTGACGAACAAATGGTTCAATGACAATGAAGTAGAGGTGCTGTAATTGCCCCCACAGTCCCCAGACCTCAAGCCAATCAAATACTTGTGGGTAGAACTAATGAAAAAGCTGTATACATACCCAAGTGAGGCGACCAGTATGCACCAACTTTGGGAATATGTAGAAGAGACCTTGAATCAGATTTTGGTTGAGACTGATCCAGAGCTACCCAGAAGGATTCAGGCAGTGTTGACAGACACAGGTGCATTTACACAATACTGACAAAATAATAATTAAAGTTTAGATTTTAGGAGCACAACAGTAAGAATGCGGCAACATGACAAGATTCTGCATAAATAATCATATAATAAATAGCTGCAAGTCACATTTATTTATGAGATAGCCAAGATGATTGTCTATAAAATTATGGCAGTCTCATGGTCAAAGCAGCGGTGGATGGTGAGATATGGAGCTTGTAAGTCAAAAGTTCAAAGCATTGTTACCCTTTTGCTCGTCAGTGTACATCTTTTGGCATATGATAAGCTTTCAGAGTAAACGTTCTCACAAGGCAGGACTATTTATTTGAACCTATTTTGCTTTATTTTACGTAATTTCTTATTCACTGTTGTTATGTAACCCATGATCAGCGACTAATGTCAAGCTCCTCAAATGCACTTATAGCCAGGTGCTGAAAAGAGTAGAAAAAATTATTACACAGTGAGCAAGAAAAGTTCTCTGCTTTTAATTATTATATTAGCGACAATTAGCCAACTAGCGCCTGGGGATTTTTTTCATGTCCTAATTAGCTAATTGGTAATTGGTTGCTATGGTTTACTGCACACATATCTGACGCCAGCAGATAATCCCTACCGTGTTCATCAAACGTTGTGGGATTCTATCTACTCCATGGACCTCCTAGGTGACTTTAAGTGTCCAGAAAATCTAAACTTAAGTGCAATTATCCCTTACATTACAGAAGCTTTCGTTAAAGTACCCGACCTTGCAGTAAAATAATTTTCACCGTGAAATGCTGACAGTGCTTTTAACATCTCCTCCTGCCACTCTCTTATTGCCACTTTTACCGTAAAGAACCAGACTTACACAAAAAAAAGGCAATAACATTTCATTTTGGGAATTAAAAACGTTCTTCTTTTCGAGACCAGTATGGAAGGCGAAGGATCATTTTTGGCTGTCCGGGCATGTTGTAAGGTGGAGCTTTGCAAAATTTTGAGAGCCACTGGTTGGAGGCCACTGCACTAGTGTATAAGCAGCATTGTTAAGAGGGCTGTCCACTACTGGATAACTTCTATAAGTGCCTCAGGTAAAATAAATAACAAAATGTATACCCCCAGGTCCAATGGCGTTACATTGATGTCGGTGTTATGTTGCCACGCGGTCAAATGCCAATTTCATGTTGCATGACCACAATAGATCCTCAGTAACCGCTAATCGGCTGAAGCCTTCATGTTTTTGACCGACGGTACTGTGAAGGTTGCAGTCTATCAGCAGTAGATTATAGGAGGCAGTGCTCTCGTAACGCAAACAATGTGACCATTGGGAGACACAGGGTTGACGCTGCAGGAATGGTGCCGTTATGGGAGGTAAGTATTTCTTTTTTTGTTCCAGGAGCGGATATGCAGGCAATGTTTAGCTCTGATATTGGGTGTGAGGACAACTTCCATTTTAGGTTGTTCTGTTATGGTATAAACACCTTGAAGATGCTGATGGATACCTGGAAAAGGATGTCAACGTTGCAAAACAAATGGGCGCAGTCAGACGGCCACATAACACGGACGACAATCGCATTGCAATGATCGGACTGGCTGTCGACTCTCCTTACCCCAGTGTCACAGCTTCATGTATTTCTGTTCAGATTTCAGTCTCGGGTCAGGAGAGCCGACGGCCAGTCCGAGCATTGCGATGCAACTGTCGTCCATGTTATACGGCCGTCTGACTGCGCCCTTATGAGGAGTTACAGACTGTATATATCATATCTACTGTCTGATGCGGTGAAACTACTCCCCGAAACGCATTGCTGTAACTCCAGATAAAGGAAAATATTGTACTGCACAGCTGAGTCTTTATTGATTTTTCCATTTGATTTCCAACACTGACATCTTAATCCAGGTATCCAGCATCGCCCTCAAGGTGTTTTTTCCAAAACGCAGTACTACTAGCTCTACTGCTGCACCTCCAGCCCTTCAAGTCTCTGACTAGGGAGTACTTTGAGTGCTATTTTTCCGCCGGTAAGAGGAAGTTCCCATGTTAATATCAAGCATCTCTGTGAATAGACTGTAACTTCTAAACCCCTGTACCATATATTGTAACAACAAATAATCTGTGCCAGTAGGCTGTAACCACAACACCGCTGTATTACATAGTGTATCCACCAAACATCTATGCCAATAGCATGTAATTGCTAAGACTTTGTACCATATTTTACAACTGACAAGCTTATGTGCCGATAGACTATAACTGCCAAGCTTATGTGCCGATAGACTATAACTGCCAAGTTTATGTGCCGATAGACTATAACTGCCAAGCTTATGTGCCGATAGACTATAACTGCCAGGCTTATGTGCCGATAGACTAGAACTGCCAAGCTTATGTGCCGATAGACTATAACTGCCAGGCTTATGTGCCGATAGACTAGAACTGCCAAGCTTATGTGCCGATAGACTATAACTGCCAGGCTTATGTGCCGATAGACTAGAACTGCCAAGCTTATGTGCCGATAGACTATAACTGCCAGGCTTATGTGCCGATAGACTAGAACTGCCAGGCTTATGTGCCGATAGACTATAACTGCCAGGCTTATGTGCCGATAGACTAGAACTGCCAGGCTTATGTGCCGATAGACTAGAACTGCCAAGCTTATGTGCCAATAGACTAGAACTGCCAAGCTTATGTGCCGATAGACTATAACTGCCAAGCTTATGTGCCGATAGACTAGAACTGCCAGGCTTATGTTTTGATAGACTATAACTACCAAATTTATGTGCCGATAGACTAGAACTGCCAAGGCTAACATGCTAAAATCCCAAACACCCTTGTTTATGGCACCGAATGTAGACAATGACCTACAAGTTAGGATATCTAAATAGATACCAGTAGGTCTTGATTGTCCAAATCTATAGGGACTTGGAGTCCAGATTTTTCTGATGGCTGCCCTGATTCTTTATTCCCAGTACAGATGGGGAACTTCTACAGCCTATTACGTTTTGCAGCGCTAGTGGTTATACAACATTACTTCCGTAGCTGTTATTTCATGGAGTACTTAAAAGTTTATATCTCACCACCCAAACTTATATAAGTTTACAATGAAGGTTATAAGGTTAATTTTCCACATAAAGTCCAGGCAGATTTTTTTTTACCCTCAGTGGGAAAGTATCGGCATTCTTATTAGACAGTGTCACGGCAAATTCTCAATATGTTCACAGTAATTTGCAAACCGTCAAGATGCCAGGCATGATCTTTGCCAAACATGGCATCTCCCCACACGCTACCCGGTGCCTCTAGGGACCGGCATCAACTCTTGTGCAATGAGCACATCTCAGGAGCTGTTAGCAAACACTGCAAGTGACACAGCCAGATGTGTGAGCTTTATGTTAATTTGGTGCTGCAAAGCTCTGGGTCACCTCCAGGACCAGTAGGAAGTGACAAGAAGCTGTGTAAGCGCTTGGTCCACAGCTAATTTCGTCAGACAGCTCGGGGTGTCTTTACATGAATCACACATACTGCATGAGCCGATGCTTAGAGGTTTTGCAAGCATTTTAATTAAAGGTGTGATTCTGCAAATATATTCTAATAATTCTTTGCAAATGAACTATTTCTAGAGGGATTATTATTGCTTCTACTCCTACGGGCGCAGAGAGCAGATAAATGTGCGCACGATTTATGTCATACAATTATACTCCTTATCTTAATATTTAGAAATATATTTTAATTATAAAAAGTCTACGGTGTTAAGCTCTTGGTGAATTGCTTTTGTTTTGGCTCTCAGAAGCTGAAACACACATTTTCCCATAATTAAAGAATCAAAGTAAATATTACGAGAAACGTACATGGATCTCATGTACTCTTTGAGGGGCGGAGAGGGCAGGAACAAGGTCTCTGGATCGGCGGTGGACACAGAACAGCTGGCTCCATTGGAGATGGAAGTCGGGACTTTCTTACCTCTTGGACTCCTGGTTGCACCAATATAATGTCCAACCCTGTTTTGATCTTTCTTGCAAAATATATGAGGGGTGCTATCTTAATTTAGAAGGATGTAAATGAAGAGTAAATCTGCGACAATTCTGTTTTCCCAAATATTAGTGTTACCGCCCTAAAAGCCAGATCGCATTGCCATGAAGTGCACACGTAAAGAAGTGTGTGATATGCCACAAGGGCAATTGTCCTGGCTGCAAAATTTCCAAAGGAAAAATAAAAGAAAATAGCAGTGACTTTGTTAGTGGTGAAGAAGATCCATACTCCAGATTTCGGCCCGAGTTCTCCAGATCTCTTGATAAGTCGCACGTCAAACTGTATTGGCGTCAACGTGATGTTGGTACAGTTGCTTCTTGCGGTAGAGCAGGGAGCCATTGGCTCTCTGCCCCACCACTCTCCATCTTAGAGTAGGTTCACAAGAGTGTATAAAAAGTTGTAGACTTTCATCGAGAAAACTCGGACGATTATTTTCACACCTGTTATCCGTGTACAATCTGTTTTTACAGCAGCAGCTATTAATCAACAAATCGCTATACTGTTTAGTACCCCCCAAACAATGATACCTGGGTGGATTTGTTAAGCATGGAGCTTTGTATTTTTAATAATCGCAAAAAAAGATTGTTGGCTTTGTCTCTTGTTGCATTGTGGACTGGTGTAAAGTCATATAATAATTGCTATTGGGCAAGATAAGCACCCCAAACATGGAGCCATATTCTGGCCCTGGGGTTAAAAAATATCTGGTTAAGTATGACTAACCATAACCCTCCAAAAACCACATCTACTTTTCAACTCTTTCTGATTTTTCCTACTCCTGCACTGATTAGAAGCACTTCACCTTCTTATTAAATGGTGTACATTTCTTTTAGCAGTGCAGGGGTTAATCTGCTCAGTTGAGAACTCCAGGATTCTTTCCTGCATTAAGGATCTCAGCTGTTCACTGTTAGCCACTCCCATCTCTTATATAATCTGGACCCCGGCTAGCATTCATTGTCAGAGCTAGCTTATGCCGCATGGCTGGAGGTTTTTTGTGGTTATTATTGGAGAAAGGAATTTAGTGGATTTATCTGTGACTGTTGCTACGTTTTGGGTGTGTGCTAATTCCCCTTCTTCTCCTACTTTGGTTTAACCCCATCCTCCGCTCCCCTGTTATATGTGTGAGTATATTTGTAGGTTTGGTATTTTTTGTTACCCCTGTTTGTATTACTCTGTTAGTCTGGTTGGTGTACTACGGTACACTACTACTCCCCTCTTTCCTGAGTGGGGGGAAGGGTACAGACTGAGGGCGGAATCAGTAGCTAAGTCAGGGTACGTGGCCCCAACATTTTCACCATCAGAAGTAATCTGGGGAACAGGGCACGCTAGGGTACCCTTAGCGTTAAGGACAGGGAAGGAGCCCCTGGTCTCGGGACACCTGGCAACAGAGTCATGACACTAATGTAAACTAATTTACAAACTTAAGTGCTTATATAATAGTGTTACAGAAGAACACTAAGCATAGCATGGTTAGGTGGTGATGGTCGATGTGGGGTTCCATCTGGTTCTGGTCCCTCGGTCGCCTGTTATTCAGCACAACCCTCAAAGTGGACATGGTATTTAAATTCCAAAGTTATTGCAGGTGTGAATATGAATATGAAGGTCATAAGACATCTGTTCACTTGCAGAAGATGGAATCATCTGCCCATATTCATGTAGTCAAATGTGCCTACAAATACTATACCATGATTTAGGGCACTTTTTGTTCCAGAAATGCATTAGTTTTTTAAATGTTTTTTTGGATGGATCCACTTTGTTTTAATGATGTTCTAATTAAGGTTTTTCATTTTTTACTGGGTGGTTGTGCTTCACCACTTCTTTTATGCGGCTGCAAATACTGCACCATAGGATTTCATCTTGGCAGATTTGTGGATGGATAAAATATATATTTTGTGGCAAAAACCTTATAAAGGGGTTGTAAGTTCTACACTGTTCTGAAAACATGGTGCTTTTTCATGACAAAAAGTGATGTATTATCCATTTTACTTCCATCAAGACCACAGGCAACAGAAGAGAGAAGTCAATAAAACCTTCCTATGGATTCCACAGGGAAACCTTTAGAAAATGTCTATTTCTTGAAAACTTTGACAAATTGTGTCCCACAAATGATTAAATCTACCGTGGACATTAAACATTTCTTCACTATTTCCACTTTTCATTTTCATGCATTTCCATAGCACGAGGGAACAGATGACGTGAATACATCCTGACTGTTTTCACTTGATGTTATTGTATTTGTTCTCAAAAATGATTCATTTCTTTCTCGAAGCTTTGTAAGCATTTTCTAAGCCCGAAGGCCTCTGGGTTGTGTTTGATTATCCTTCTGTTTACTGTGAGCTGTGTTCTCTCACAACAGATTGCTGATCTCCGGATTATCCGCCACATTGTCTGCTTTCGAGCCACCCACTCAGATACTTTACTTTTTCCATTTTATAAAACCCCATAGTCACCTCGCTATCCAGATTGGTTATAAATCCCTACGGTTAAGGTTAAATTTCCAACAACCTCTTGAAATCCGCGGCTTCACTCAAGCAACAAGCATTGCACAATAGATTGTTTAAAGTTTTTTTTTGTTTTTAGTAAATTTTGTGGGGTCAAGTATATTGAAATTCCCTTTTAATATGTATCTCTTTTCTTTCTCGTAACGTTTGTCTTACAGGCAGTCAATCATTGGCTTATGGCGATTCCATTGATCACATACCAATCTGAAATCTTCTGTCCTATACATATATGGGTGCTGTCAGAAGGTATTATGTGACAATAACAATATATAATGATTAAATTCACTGGTCATTTGCCATGGTCTACAAACCCAAAAGAATATAACTTGTCAACCATTTGTTAGCATTCATCATCTGTTTGGTGCCCATCCAACTGCTTCATTTGTTATAAAAACACCAAAGAAAAAACAGCCATATAGTCTCAAAAATTTATTATGAAAATTGAACAACAAACAATATAAAAACATGATAAAATGGCAGGAGGGAAAGTGATACCAAGTGGGATAAACCCATAAATGCACATCGAGAAACAAAAGGCCAGACTGGAGCTGGATCCAAACGGTACTTAGTCCAAATTTAGAACAGAATTGGTAGCTTTGTATTCAATTGCATGGTAGAATAAACTGAATGATAGAATAGTACAGAAATGTACCGTTGAAACTATGATATCATTAGCCATATAACTATCACCATTGGTTGGACAGTGGTATATATATTGGAGTCCGTAATATAACAAAAGGTAATATGTTAGGCAATATGAATGTATCTTTATGCAGGTAAGTACCATGCCACAACTGAACATACCACTAAACACACCATGATACCAGTGCTAGTGGAAATTATTCAGGTAAGTACCATAGCGAGGGGCTGTAAATACCAGCCATCAGATAGACTAATAAACAAAAGTAAACAAAAATACATATGTATGCATAGAAATCATCAGACATTGAGTAATTACCTAGGAATGGATCAAGCGACTGTCAGGCCGTCCCGACGCGCGTTTCGGAGCGCAATGCTCCTTCATCCTGCATTGCGCTCCGAAACGCGCGTCGGGGACGGCCTGACGGTCGCTTGATCCATTCCTAGGTAATTACCTCAATGTCTGATGATTCTATGCATACATAGTATTTTTGTTTAACTTTTGTTTATTAGTCTATCTGATGGCTGGTATTTACAGCCCCTCGCCTATGGTACTTACTGAATAATTTCCACCTAGCACTGGTATCATGGTGTGTTTAGTGGTATGTTCAGTTGTGGCATGGTACTTACCTGCATAAAGATACATTCATATTGCCTAACATATTACCTTTGTTATATTACGGACTCCAATATATATACCACTGCCCAACCAATGGTGATAGTTATATGGCTAATGATATCATAGTTTCAACAGTACATTTCTGTACTATTCTATCATTCAGGTTTATTCTACCATGCAATTGAATACAAAGCTACCAATTCTGTTCTAAATTTACTAAGTACCGTTTGGATCCAGCTCCAGTCTGGCCTTTTGTTTCTCCATGTGCATTTATGGTTTATCCCACTTGGTATCACTTTCCTCCCTGCCATTTTATCATGTTTTTATATTGTTTGTTGTTCAATTTTCATAATAAATTTTTGAGACTATATGGCTGTTTTTTCTGTGGTGTTTCTGTACTTTGTACAGTCGGTCTCTTACTCTTTGTCCTATATATACATGCTTGACTTTCACATATAGATCTTAAAGTGTTATCATGTATTATGGTTTTCTCTAACATTTTGCATTCATTTGTTATAAGGCAACCAGACATTTCCTTCTCCAGCACCCACCTTCTATATGATCAGCGGCAGTGCTGTATCTCTTCTGCTCTGGCACTGGGCATTGAATCAAGTTGCTAAATCAACAAGCACCCAAAGACAATATCAGGTCAAAATGGCATCCTGCCATGCCTTGCCTAATGATTGAGGTTCAAAGCTCTTGTCTCTTGTGTTATTCTTTTTGGTTGTGACTCATTGACCCTGAGTCTGACTTTACTTTTGTGCAAAGATCTCCCCTTGACTCTCTCCCAGGATTGTTTGTTTTGGTCTTCTTATCCTACTCCCAAAATTGATTGTCAGGATTCCACCCCTCAGTGAGTCTGGGATTCAGTTACTGAAGGCTCAGCCGTTCAGTTTAGTACATGGCGTGCTGAAGCTGTCAATACTTTGATTACCAGATCAGTGTTCTGTCTAGTGCAGAGGTGTGCTGAGCTGTCGGTGTTTTGATTGACTGTTCGGCCACCCGAACTGAGACTTGGGAGGTGCTGGCTGTCTCCAGGTGTTCATTGTCCCAGGTGATTGCTCTACTACTTAGCTGGGCTGTTAGTCCTAGACCTCTGCCAGACCAGACATAAATTCAGATAAGTGTGGTTTGTTTCTCTGTGCCTTGTGTTCTGCTTGTTGATCTTTTGTTGCCTGACCTTGACCCTCATTTTTACCATCCGTCTGTTTAAGAACTTTGTTTTGATCTGCTATCTTCCTGGTATTTTGACCTCTGACTCTTACCTGACTACAACTTTTGTTTCTCCACTCTGTTTATGTTTGACCTCGGACTCCTTGACTATCCCAACTCACGGCTTGTCCTTGAGAAGTAACTCAACGTCATATTGTTCCTGGTTCCATTCTCCTTCTTTGCTCTGTAGGCTTTCGCATCCTGATCACTTTTCTGGCAAAGAAACTTGGGTCAATTCCTGACTACAGAACCCCTGATTCAACGCTAGTGCTGCCAGTACATGACTATTCTGGAACCAAAGCCCAGGAATCTTCTTGCAATAAAGTTTCTCATCGTATGGGTTAAAGAGATTTTCTACTTTTAAATAAGTGAACCCCAAACTATTCCTATAATGTAAAATAACAAAGACAGATAGTGCTCATCATCCCCAGCTCCATCACTTACTCAACACCCTGCTGTGATCTTTGAGTCCTTTATGTTCAGCAGTGATGTCCCATCAACAGTGTTCATCACCACTGCAGCCAATCATTGAGCTCAGTGGCTCTGCTGATGTAGACTGTACGAGCCTCTGAGCTCAGTGATTGTCTGCATCAGTGATTACTGTCGATGAGATGTCACCACTGCATCCAAAGCACAGAGGCAGGAACAGTGGTTGGGAACCGGCGCTGGGGCAGAGGATAGTGAGTACTATCAGTCTTTATTATTTTACATTAACAGAAGTATTTAGGGCCCACATTTCTAACAGTGGAAAGCCCATGGGGTAGAGATCAAGAAATCTCGTAAACCCTGCACCCCGGTTTAGCCAGCCACAGATGGAAACATATGTCTATGTGACTAACTAAGGCAATAGCTATGTTAAACGGTCAAAATTAATATTTGTTCTTCAATAAAGGAATCGCATCCATTAAGCTTGCTCAACGGGTTCTGTACCTACTAAAGATTTCAATAAAAAAACACCAACTTGAGATTACCACCTTTGGCCACAGTAGCTTTGATAAAAAAGTTGATTCTCTCTTAGGTGGAGGCTCGAGAGGCAAGAGACCCTACAGGAAAGGTGTTAACATGCTAACTGTAAATTGTTGGTCTCATCGATCCCAAAAATGGGCTCTGAAATGCTCACTAAAAGAAGTGGCCAAGTACAACAGTTCCATAAAGAATGAAAGAAGCAATGGCACCCATGTGTGGCCACCGCTCGTTCTATCATGGCATTTCAGAGTCCCTTATTTGGGATCGATGCGGGTTCTAGCGGTCGGATCCCAAGCATCCAGCAAGTTGTCATCACGTGTCCCGTGAATTGGTGATGACTTGCTAAGTTGGGAGTAACCCTTTAATGTTCTGTTCTCACATTTATATGACTTGTACTTGTGAAATGCATAGAAATCCTATAAAGTGTTAAGAATATCACAGTAAACAAAGCTCTGGATGCCGGCAGCAATTCTCATCAGAGCTGACATTACAAGGTAGCACACTGTATCTCCACAAAAACAATTGTAAAATCTCTTGGTATAAATGGCAAAAGGTGATTTTGTTTGTTTTCTAAAGTCCGTGTATGCCAAACAATCTGACAAGGTGAAACCTCACGCTCTGGATCTCTTGACATGTTTTTTCCATGGTCTCTAAGAAACTCTTCTCTGCAGTCACCCAGGCTAAAACTAAACCTGCAGCGCGAGAAAAGCTTTGATATTTTATGAAACAGCGGGGAATATTGACTTTTTCATCAAAAATTAAGACGGCTATAATGCAGGGTCTATATTATAGGGACGAGATTTGGACTCTCTGTGGTTTAAGTGAACTAAATCACTCGGTTCACCATCGGGTACAATAATGGTCCAAGGTTTGGTCCACGTGAACCACCATGGGTCCAGGTCTTGCAGCCGCAAAAAGAATTCCAAAATGTGCATGCCTTTTGACTGTCTGAGTGAGGCTTCAATAGTTTCTGAACTTTCAGAAAATGTGATCTCATTTGATAAACATTGTAATAAGTAGACAATCTTTAAATCACTATATTAAGAAATTATGTTCTCTTAGGGCAGGTGCAGATGACTATTACTGGTCAGAGTGCGATCCGACAAAACATCAGATCACACCCGGACCAATCTTATGCTATGGGGCTTTATACCTTAAATTTTTTTTCTTGGACCGAGCCGGTCCTAGGAAAATATCGCAGCCTGCCCTAGTTTGATCCAATATTCGGAACACACTCGGCCATGCAAGTAAATGCGTCCTTGGAAAACATCGGACTGCACTCAGATGACATTTGTGTGCAGGTCGATTTCCATGTACTGAGAAAATGGAGAAGAATTGAAACAATTGGATCACACTGTGATCAAATTTTGATTAAAGTTTAATCCGAGTGCGATTTGCATAAACGTCCTGATTCTCTCAGATGAGAAAATACAGGTTTGAAGCCGCGGCAGACAATGCATGGGATACCAGGTTCTTTGAAACAGTCAAACTTTAATTAAACAGTCCAAGTTCATCAGGTGAGTACAAGTGTAATAGGGCACAACAATTTACAGTTTTCTCCTTCTTAATACAACTCCCCTTCAGTCCTGTCACTAGCTCGTCCGGGACTACCCCTAAGGCCACTGATTCTATCAGTCTCAGGGGTTTCTCGTCCACCTGCATAGTGCACCCGGGACTGGCCAACTCCTTCCATCTATGTGGGTCCCTGTCCATCTTCCCATGCTCTCCAGAGGACACGATGTGTCCGGCAGTCCCTATGCCAGACCTTAGGTTTTGGACATGACAGGAGCGACCGCTCAGGATCACAGTAAGGCCTCCCACTGCCTGGAACAAGCGACACATGCTGCCCCTAGCAAACCACCACCCCACTTGAACTTGAACCCACTCCACATTTCACTGGCTGACACTGAACTCTTTCTAACCAGGAATTTCCCCCTTCTTATAAACACTAGCTCCCTCCCACTGGGCTAGTCCTAACCTTAACCATTTCCTATCTACATGCTAACCTGTTCTATATCCTATGTTGTCCTAAGCTTATCCTTATGCTATATTCAAACTGCATATCGGGGTATGAAATAAATGAAGGAATTAAGATTGCAGATTAATAAAAATCTAATACAAATTAGCACTACCTCCACAGGAAAGAAATACTTCTTTTTAGTTCCCACTATAGGCAGCTAACTTGCAATTCCCTGTCCAACATGACTTGGGATATAAACCAAACCAGACTTGAATCCAATAGTAGTAGGCATCCACTTGCAGACAGCTGTTTCAGAGGTACATGCCCCTCATCAGTGCAAAGAAGAGCACTGTCAGGCTTGATAGATAAATAATAGAAAAATAATAATAATAATAGTTAGTAATATGAATAAGTCAATTTTTTGGTATTTTATACTTTTCGGGGGAAACACTCTTAAAAAATTTTCACCTTCATACCAAAGTATCAAGGGCAAAGATGTAGACAAATTCCTTGAGATGTTCATGGTCGGCTCACAGGAGAGGTTCTACATTATTGCACTTTGTAAATGATCTTTGGATTTCGGTATGTTCATTATCTGCTCATGAATTTTTCAATATTTTACCACCAATGGGATAAAAAATTGTCAGATTTTCCAAGCTTTTCTATTGTTGAACTGGAGCTAATAAGCAACACACTACTCAATTATAGCAAACACTGGAAGGGTTAAAGGCGCTAATTACCAGCAATATTCATTTGGTAATGGAGGCTCTTATAACGCGGCTCTCCAGGAGTACTGTTTGTTACGAGCCAGTTAAACTCCAAGTGGCAAATTCATCTTTAGATGCTCAAGTGTTTTTCTTTGATTATTCCCATTTATCCGAGATGTTAAGTCCCCGTTGTTGTTTTCTTGTTTTGTTTTATTTCCCGAAGACTCAATGACAAAAGACCCATTTAGAAGAAGAAAAATTAAAGCTCTGCTAATGGTTAAACTTTTTGGGCTTTTTGGAGTTTGAAGCATGGCATGATATTAAAAAATATAACAAAAAACATAAGAAAGCATTGCGCTATAAAGATTATTGCGTATTGTCCCTACACTAAGTGGATACGGTATGTACTTACATCGTTAATTCCTTCTAGTGACTGCAGAATCCAGAATATTATCTCTTTTTTATATGTCTAAGTATGGTTTCAGAGCTCTGTATAATGGACAAAAATACTCAGACCATCATAAAATATAAGGACATCTTTGGAGCATTTCATTTTTCTCATTATTTAATTAAAGGGGAGGTTCGAAATCTAAATTAATTTTTATCTTCAATCCCCATCTATTTAGTGCTATAATCTAATATATTTTCTAATATACTTTAATTAAAAATTTCTTACCGTTCCCTAACTACACTGTCTAACTGCTTTGCTTTTTTTTTTCCCGATTTTCCTTTTTGATGATGCTTCGTTTGAGAGTCCCAGTGCATGCTGGATACTCAAACAAAGCTGCAGTCTTCTCCTCCTCACTGAAACAATGTGTCATCAGTGACCTTTATTTCAGGGGCTGGGCTAGTTCATGCTTTGTCACTGTGCATTGTGTACAGTGACAGTGCGCTCTCTCACTGGCTCAGATCAGCAGTGTCGAGTCAGCAGCAGAGTGCACTGTAAGTGAGCAAATCCCATGAAGTAATATAGCAATGCAGAGCTGTTATCTTAATGTCTCCAGGGTTGATGGATGGGATTGGCTTTAGGAATGAGTCCTACTGGTTCCTGTTAAAGAGGCTCAACACGTGTATGGGCTTAGATACAAGACATACTCAGTATTAAAAAATGCAAATTAACTCTTTTAATCAGAAAGGTCCTCGCTTGCTTGTAGAGTGTAAGCTCTTATGGTCATCCCAGGTCCTCTCTCTCTCCTGTGGAGTGTAATCTCTTATCGTCAGTGGGGTCCTCTCTCATGTAGGGTGTAAGCTCTGTGGGGTACTCTTTCTCTCCTATAGAGTGTAAGCTCTTATGGTCAGCGGAGTTCTCTCTTTCTCTCCTATAGAGTGTAATCTCTTATCGTCAGTGGGGTCCTCTCTCCTGTAGCGTGTAAGCTCTGTGGGGTACTCTCTATCTCTCCTATAGAGTGTAAGCTTTATGGTCAGCGGAGTTCTTTCTTTCTCTCCTATAGAGTGTAAGCTCTTATGGTCAGCGGGGTCCTGTCTCTCTTATAGAGTATAAACTCTTATGGTCAGTGGGGTCCTCTCTCTCTCCTGTAGCATGTAAGCTCTGCGGGGTACTCTCTTTCTCTCCTATAGAGTGTAGCTCTTATGGTCAGCGGAGTTCTGTCTCTCTTATACAGTATAAACTCTTATGGTCAGCGGGGTCCTCTCTCTCTTTCTCTCCTATAGAGTATAAGTGTTTATGGTCAGCGGGGTTCTTATCCAAGTAATTACAAGCTTTCCAGTATTGAGATTTGCTCAGATTTATTCACTGGAAATTGAATTTTGGGGAAAATTCGATGAAGTTGGAAAATTCAAATTTCAAAAGTTCCGCTTATTTCATGTGCTTCGGTACATGTGGAGGATGCAGTTACAATGTGATATGCTGATCCTTGGTGTGATAAAAAAATCTAGGCACCAGGTAGGAGATCAGTCTCTGCATACTTCATGTCTATACATGATGATATGGCTGAGTGCATGACCCCTGAATTTTTGTCCTTTGGAATAGCATGTAGCACATCATAATGACATGATCGGTGGCAAATCTGTATAGAGACGAACAAAAGTGTCTAATGTTTCCATCGCTTGGTCCTACAAGATAACCACTGCTGTCATCTCTCCAGAGAACCAAGGAACAGTCTGCTGTGTCGATATTCATCCCTGCGGCCGGTTACTGGGAGAACAGAACTTCTAATTACCTGAAAGAGTTGTTTTCAATCATGAAATGACCATTAGCACATAATTACTCGGCTAACGACGTGTTGCCTAACAACAGCACTTGACCTTAATGGGTAGCACGGATAAGGAAGGGCGAGATGGCGGTCACAAGTTGAGTTCATATGTAGTGATTTTCTCCTGTTATGGTCACACATCTGCTTTTATTCCTGAACAGAAAATGGATTCATGGAAAAGAGAAAATCTGACTAAAGTCACGGGAGAAGCAAGTTGGGCAGGATGTCTGTAAAGTGAATATTGTCCCTTTAAGTCGTCTTATCCCATCTTTACGTCTGGCTGGAGTAAATTGCAGATCTATAAAACCATATCTTAGAGATTTAGGGATCATTGTTCCAGATTAGATTGTAGCAAAGTAATTACGTTTATCAGATATTATCTTGATTTCTGAAATTACTCTTTAGGGGTCAAACAAGAAAGGTTATAAAACCCAAATCCTATAATTTAAAAAGCCCAAATCCTATCATTTATAAAGTAGACAGTGATTAGTCAGATACCAGCGTAAGATGTCTTGTCGGTAAAGTATTCAAAGAATTCACAAAATTTGAGGAATAAAGGACCTTAGGTTTCTTCAAGTTATTCTTAATGGAAATAAGGAGCATAAATAATGTGCAGTGATAGATATTAGATAGATAAATAGATATTATATAGCTATACAGTGAGTGCGGAAAGTATTCAGACCCCTTTACATTTTTCACTTTGTTTCATTGCAGCCATTTGGTAAATTCAAAAAAGTTCATTTTTTTCTCATTAATGTACACTCTGCACCCCATCTTGACTGAAAAAAACAAAAATGTAAAAATTTTTGCAAATTTATTAAAAAAAGAAAAACTGAAATCTCACATGGTCATAAGTATTCAGATCCTTTGCTCAGTATTGAGTAGAAGCACCTTTTGAGATAGTACAGCCATGAGTCTTCTTGGGAATGATGTAACAAGTTTTTCACCCTGGATTTGGGGATCCTCGGCCATTCTTCCTTGCAGATCCTCTCCAGTTCCGTCAGGTTGGATGATGAACGTTGGTGGACAGCCATTTTCAGGTCTCTCCAGAGATGCTCAATTGGGTTTAGCTCAGGGCTCTGGCTGGGTCAGTCAAGAATGGTCACAGAGTTGTTCTGAAGCCACTCCTTTGTTATTTTAGCTGTGTGCTTAGGGTCATTGTCTTGTTGGAAGGTGAACCTTCAGCCAAGTCTGAGGTGCAGAGCACTCTGGAAGAGGTTTTCATCCAGGATATCTCTGTACTTGGCCGCATTCATGTTTCCTTCAATTGCAACCAGTCATCCTGTCCCTGCAGCTGAAAAACACCCCCATAGCATGATGCTGCCACCACCATGTTTCACTGTTGGGATTGTATTGGGCAGGTGATGAGCAGTGCCTGGTTTTCTCCACACATACCACTTAGAATTATCACCAAATAGTTCCATCTTCATCTCATCAGACCAGAGAATCTTATTTCTCATAGTCTGAGAGTCCTTGTGTGTTTTTTTAGCAAACTCTGTGCGGGCTGTCATATGTCTGGCACTGAGGAGAGGCTTCCGTCCAACCACTTTGCTGTAAATGCCCGACTGGTGGAGGGCTGCAGTGATAGTTGACTTTGTGGAACTTTCTCCCATCTCCCTACTGCATCTGTGGAGCTCAGCCACAGTGATCTTGGGGTTCTTCTTTACCTCTCTCACCAAGGCTCTTCTCCCATGATTGCTCAGTTTGGCTGGACGGCCAGGTCAAGAAAGACTTCTGGTGGTCCCAAACTTCTTCCATTTAAGGATTATGGAGGCCACTGTGCTCTTAGGAACCTTGAGTACTGCAGAAATTCTTTTGTAACCTTGGCCAGATGTGTGCCTTGCCACAAATCTGTCTCTGAGCTCTTTGGCCAGTTCCTTTGACCTCATAAGCAAAGGGTCTGAATACTTATGACCATGTGATATTTCAGTTTTTATTTTTTAATAAATTTGCAAAAATTTCTACATTTCTGTTTTTTTCAGTCAAGATGGGGTGCAGAGTGTACATTAATGAGAAAAAGTTAACTTTTTTGAATTTAACAAATGGCTGCAAAGAAACAAAGTGAAAAATTTAAAGGGGTCTGAATACTTTCCGTACCCACTGTACATGTAGTTTCAGGTGATTTTTTTCAGAAAAAATTGTCATGTGTGCATACTTGCAGAATAACACTATACATGGCCATTGTATGACTTCTATTATGCATTATTCACCAGATTTCGACTCTACAGATTCTAACTCTAATTTAACATAGTTTCTGAGTTAGTGGGTGTGGACTAGCTGCTATGATGTCTCCCATACTCAGCACACAAAGACATGGGGGATTCCTGTTGTCCTGCCTCTATGTAGCACATGCTCAGTAACAGCAGCAGCATGTAGGAAATTATTCAGTAGTACTGAGCAGTGAAGCAGTGAATCCAGCTCTGGTGAAGTAAACTACTTGCTAGAAAACAACAACTTGGGTCTTTGTTTTTGTTACAATCTGTTCCCTCAGTGAGCTAGCAATCCATCTGACTTTGACCAAAACAGACTTTTTTTCATTTCACTGCCTTTGAGTAAATGATTTCTGGAAAAATAAAAAAATACTGACCAGCATATCCAAACAGAATAAGGCTAGTGTTAATCAGTGCATGCCGTTGCGACTATTCAATATAACCAAGAAAATACAGCTGCAGTCTGAAATGCTCCTCCCATCAGCATACCTTTATAATTGTAAGTTCCCACCTCGCTGTGACTGATGGGTTCTCATGAATTGGTCCATTTCTGTGCAAAGTACCTTCATTTTTTTCATATTCTCTATGTCAGTAATGTAATTCCAATTTCATAAATTCAATGGTTGCATATTTTAGCATTTCAGAGTGCATTTGCATTTTCTTGGTTACATTGCATAGTTGTGACGGCTTGCACCTGCTAACACTTGTCTTATTCTGTTTGGAGGTGCTGGTCAGTTTTTTGATGTTTGTAGTATACTCCTTTGTGACTGTGTGCACTCCTCCCATCAGCCTAAGGTGTTTTTAATTAGAGGAAGATCCTGCCTGCCCTTAAATTTGTAGGTGTTCAGCCTGGGAGAGGCATATACGGTTAGGGTCCCATCAAAAGGGTACGCCTTGCCATGGCTGATGGGCTCTAAGTTCTGGAGGAGAAGAATTGGCTCATATGTGGAGAACAAGTATATTTACAGAGGAAGAAGAAGAAATGGCTCGTAAGTGGAGAACAACTATACCTGCAGAGGAAGGTTGAAGAAATGGCTCATAAGTGGAGAACTATACCTGCAGAGGAAGGAGAAGAAATGGCTCGTAAGTGGTGAACAACTATACCTGCAGAGGAACATTGAAGAAATGGCTCATAAGTGGAGAACTATACCTGCAGAGGAAGGAGAAGATATGGCTCATAAGTGGAGAACAACTATACCTGCAGAGGATGGTTGAAGAAATGGCTCATAAGTGAAGAACTATAACTGCAGAGGAAAGAGAAGAAATGGCTCGTAAGTGGAGAACAACTATACCTGCAGAGGAACATTGAAGAAATGGCTCATAAGTGGAGAACTATACCTGCAGAGGAAGGCGAAGAAATGGCTCGTCAGTGGAGAACAACTATACCTGCAGAGGAACATTGAAGAAATGGTTCATAAGTGGAGAAATATACCTGCAGAGGAAGGAGAAGAAATGGCTCGTAAGTGGAGAACAACTATACCTGCAGAGGAACATTGAAGAAATGGTTCATAAGTGGAGAACTATACCTGCAGAAGAAGGAGAAGAAATGGCTCGTGAGTGGAGAACAACTATACCTGCAGAGGAACGTTGAAGAAATGGATCATAAGTGGAGAACTATACCTGCAGAGGAAGGAGAAGAAATGGCTCGTAAGTGGAGAATAAATATATTTGCAGCGGAAGGAGAAGAAATGGCTTGTAAGTGAAGAACAACTATACCTGCAGAGGAGCGTTGAAGAAATGGCTCATAAGTGGTGCACAACTATATTTCTCTGATAAGATAAACTATAAAGTGTCTTATATTCAGTTGCACTACTGACTTATCGTAAGTTTATTTCAGACCAGTGAACGGGTGCATTTTAGGATCATACTACACCCCATGTAATACTGCAGTGGACATAGCAAAAAAGTGACAAAACCAGGTGGATTTAATTGAGTGAGATCCCCTCCCTACTTTACGCCACTTTAATTATGTAGACTTTGTTGCAAAAGTTGTACTTGTCAAACAAACTCCTATTTGTTTGGAATTTCTTAGTCTACGAGACAATTTCTGGAAGGCGCTAATGGGTTACTACAGTACTCGGATGTAGATAATAAATAAGAGTTTTAATGTTGTAGCTTCTCTGATGTGCAGTTTTGCATGTGTGAAGAACCAGCGAAGGAGTAAGAAGCCAGCTGTGTTCCTCTCAAAGATGTTCCGAAATGTAAAGCAGCAATGGGGTGGACTGCGGCTTTATTGTGAATGCGCAGTATAGGAAATATAAACCATTAATCTCCCTCTCCCAGACTCAAACGGATCTCGCTTGATAACATCATCTGATTAATGAGCAATGGATGAGTCATTATTTGCAGATTCTCAGATAGGATTGCAATTAAAACACAGAGCAAAGGCTGAGGACGGATACCGTTTGATGCCTTTTGAAGACTGAATGTCTATTTATCACCGCTATTTGTTTTCTTCATTTTTTTTTTTCTTAGAGAAAGATGCCGCTGAAAATAGATTTATGATTATTTCTCGGTGTATCGGAGATAAAAGATTCATTTTTTACGGATACATAAAAACCATTGAAAAGAGTAGAGAAATAGCGTCGTCTGCGGAATCTTTTTGTTCAAGCCATGGTTTTAATTGTGCTAAAGCTCTTGTTTTCCTGGTTAAAAAACTGCATTCAAAGAACAAAAGGATGTACCGTATAAATAAAAGATTGACTTAACTACCATCAGTACAAATCCATGAACATCTTGTGTATTATTGAAGGTGGGAGTAAGATTGGTTGAAGGGAATAGTTCCACTTTAAGGAATTTTCCACTATGTCATTGAGAATTGGAGAAATGGGTGGAAACTCTTAGTAAAGGGCCAAAATCATTTTTGAATTTGTCATATAGTTTTGCAATTTTAACCCCACTCAATTGGAAAAGTCAAAAAGTGCCAACGAGTGCAGAGATATTCAAATTTGTTTCTTCTGGAGCGCGCAGTATGTGAAATCTCTGCTTGCCGTCCAACTAGGTGTTTATTTAGAGTTTTCTCTGAGGGTGTGTGCTTTTCACGCCTCCCTACCTGATGCTGCCAATCACAGCTCAGCAGCTTAGGTAGCAGTCTTAGAGATTGCAGAGCTGTGATTGGCAGTGTCTGGGAGGGAGGAGTGAAAGCGCACGCCCCCTCAGAGAAGACTCTGAAGAGACGCCTAGTTGGACTGCAAGCAGAATTTCACATACTGCGCAGACAGAATCAGGAAAGCTGATGGATTTTTACAACATATTTATCTTAATTTTTTTGAGCAAGGGACAGGTTCCCTTTAAAGATGCATTTTAGTGTAGGGAATTGTTCAATTATCAAAGGGGAACCAAAAGGAGTACATTTGTGATAGGATTGTATAACTCTAAGCATGCTTGATTGTAAAAAGCCAACAGTCACCAAAACTTACTAATCGCTGGGAGTTGAAGCTGCTAGAACCCCCAATCAAAAAAGATGGCTCAAAGAAATTCTATTAGACGTGATACTGCTCCATTCATTGTCTAGGGGACTGCCGTAGATAATCATGTAAGTGGTCAACTATTTCAAGAAGTCCCATAAATAATAAATCACCCTGGCCTAATGGTCAGACCCCCATCAACCAGCACGTTATTACCTGTTCTGTAGTTAGGTCATAACTTGATAACATGAGAATATTTGTTTTTAATATTACTGAACGGTGCTTGGAACAAAATGGGTACGTACCACGGCTTCTATTCGTCAAAACAGAGAGCCGATGCAAAGTCCTTTTATTGCTGCTATATAAAGTGTCTTCTCCATGGAAAATTATAAGAACCACCATTCATAGACAACCTCTTAGGTCTTCAGTAGAGCAATACTAATGGTTAGAGATGAGAAAATCCTTTGAAATTCGAATTTGCCAGCTTTGTCAAATTTTTCCAAAAAATTTTGATTTTCAGTGAGTTGATTTGCTGCAAATCACAAATATAGCAAAGTCTACAGATGCCCTGAAAACACACATCTAACACTTTAAGGTCTTCTATGACTATATTGAGCACATTTCATGATCTTTAACCCAAACACAGTCTTTGTAATGTCCAACTGACCTCCTCATATACGGCTGTGTGTAAACAGATGGCAGCTGTACTTCACTGTTGTGCTGTCACACACTATCTGTACTCATTGCTCATTGTTTTATTGCTTTCTATCTTTGTGGCTAACCTGTGAGCTGTGATGTCATCTCACTATCCAAATTCATCTCAAAATGGCAACTGCATTCCCTGCCTTGACTTTTATACAGGTTATGATACTTCCTCTTTAGTGACTACACCATGACATGTGAAAGTTGCAAGGCATTATGTCACCAAACTTGAGTCATGTGAGCTTTTTCTGGCTGATGCCATGTTCTGCTTTTAGGGTATTTTTTTTTTTTGCGATTTGGCAAATTGAATTGCAAATTGTTCGAATCTGATGCATCCGGTGAATTTCCTAAAAATTCATCCACATGAATTCAATTTGTATTGAATCAATTTTCTTATCTCTACTAATAACATTTATAAAAAACTGAATTTTTAAAGAAAAATCATTTAAAAACTACACCTTTTGAACTAAATTAATCACTCATGGAACTTTTCGTCAGTTTTGTTTGTGTTTGCATTGCTGTTATTAGCAACAGATTTATCCGTGTTGCACAATTTTGATAGATTTCTCGCATATTCTAATATAACACCTCTATCTAGAAATGATTTTACGCTTTTTACTCCATACGGGAGGGAGAATTACAACTTTTTTAAAAATTCACAATTCTTATGCTTTGCTTATTACATAGATAACAGCAGGATTTTGCTAAGTAAGCTACAGGCATTGTAATGTTGGCGCTGTTAAACTGATTAAAATGATACTTGGGGTAAAGAAATCCATCTTGTGGTACTTGTGTAATCAGTGTTAGAAGTTTGGGGCGGCCTATTGGCAGGTGTTTCCTTGGTTTCTCTGTTCTAGAGCAGCAAGATATCACTCTTCCTACAGTCCTGCCCCGAAGCACGAACATCTCATTAGCTGAAAACTTCTAACACCGATTACACAAGAACCACAAGACAGATTTCTTCACCCCAGGTTTCATTTTAATCAGTTTAACAGCGACAACCTGACAGTGCCTGAAGTTTACTTAGCAAAATCCTGCTGACAGGTTTACTTTAAGCACTTTTTAGGCTCACCTGATGAAGTGGACCCACTAAGCCCCTGGTCCTCATGGGCACATGGTCCCCGAGCTTCGGTGCAGCTGGCAGTATTAGACATGGAGAGCAAGGACGAGACACCCTCAGCAATCTTGGAACCACAGGATGGTTGCAGTGAAGTCAGCAGGGCAGCAGTGACAGAAGCAAGTAACATGGTGTGCACAAGAGGAGGAGAGAAGCCATCTAATTAAAGTCTAGGATACCAATCCGAAGACACAAGTGTGTGTCCTAATGGGCCTTACTAGGCCTAGGGGAGATGATGTCACACGCCGGGCAACCTGCAAAGCATGTCGTGGAGCAGAACAGAGGGTAGCAGACCGAGGTGAAGGGAGCAGAGCCTAGACCCAGGATAGGTGTGTAACAATGGTTATATACGACTTACCAGGTGGTACAGTTGTAGAATCAACCAATGCTATTGCCGTAGCTCACCTAAGCATTTACATAGTGCACTGCCCATTCAAGGAGAAAGGGACGGTCATGCTACAAAAAAATAGCACAGCTCTGAGATGCGCTACGCTATCGACATACTGTGGCAGTCATGAAGTTTTTGGCTTCTTCATCTGCAATTGGCTCGTCTACGTAAGAGTATGAAGTTGGACATCAAAAATTGTGCACAGAAAAGAAAAAAATGAGCTTTGGACTCATGATGGAAAAAGTTCAGCAGAGGAACCTGCACAATTCAGCTGACTCCTCAGTATTAGCAAAATGAACACCAATGCAGGGTGAAGCTGAATGATTGTAAGTCGTGTCAAGGAAAGCGTCGGAACCATAAATCTACATTTGATTCATTAGCCTGGCAGACACATCCTTGTACGAGACCACATCTCACCCTTAGCTCTTTTATGATCTGGAAAGAGCTGTTTCAGGAATCCGTTAATGCCGGAACATCATTTTTTTTTCCATTTTTATCACCCTCCTTGAGGCTAGAAATTGATTAGATTCCAGGGTCAGATCATCAAGAGGTCAAAAATGCACCAGGCCTTGCATCTCGTCGTCATATGAAGGGTCCTTCAGGCTATCTCTACAATACCGTAACGCTTGCTTTGATTAAAGGCTCCTCTCCAAAATTAGAGGCACAGGCTTTGAAGGAAGTGAGAAGGTCACTTGTGCAGCGAGCTCTCCACGGTGGGTGCGAGAGGTAGAGTGCTGTTCACTGAGCG
This sequence comes from Oophaga sylvatica, assembly GCA_033576555.1. NCBI lineage: Eukaryota > Metazoa > Chordata > Amphibia > Anura > Dendrobatidae > Oophaga > Oophaga sylvatica. The sequence goes on along the minus strand of JARQOD010000009.1, from coordinate 89,064,708 downwards.
ACGCTTGCATAAAATTAGCCTCTCGTGTGCAGGACAATAAACGGAACGGCTCAAGTACTAGATGGTGCAATTAGTCTGATGCTACTCAGGCTTAACATCCAATAGAGGCCATGGTCTTATCAAAATGACTAATCTGAATGTGAAAACATATCTGGCTTTGAGGCATTTGAAACCCACCTGTTACCCCCCCATTACCATTGCCATCTTCATTCTTCCTGGTTTTTTTTTTTATTTCTAATTTTTAAAGGGATTTGTGCATTCTGTTAACTATAATTCATTTACGATTAACCTTTCTACAACGACATAAAATTAGAAAAATTTTGCAATTGGAATTAACCTATTACTATTTTTAGCCATTTTGCTCTAGGCCTCACGGGGGCAATACCAGACCTTACTTTTCTTATCGTATTTGACTTTGTTTTCCTCCTTGTGTTTACTTGCTGCTACTTTTTGTGAACCGATAATCATTGATCATTTACAATATTTATCATTGCCAGTAGATGAAGTTTTTTGTCTTTCATTTGGAAGGATATCCAGCATGGGTCCAGGCAGCGTTGGGGCAGCATGGTGGCACTGAGTGTCACGCCATGGTGCTACTGAAGGTAAAATTCACGAGGAAGTAGTATTGGAAAGTTGAGTCAGGAACTGTAGAGAGAGCGGCTCTAACCACGTGTGCAACCAGAAGGGCTTGCTCCCAGTGATGGCAGCAGGCCTGGCCCAGCAGCTGCGAGATGCGCCAGAGGCAAGAGTGAGACCCCTGTTTTAATGGCAGCAGAAGATTCGACATCTGTCTGCAGAGTTGTTAAAAATCTCCTGGACTCTGTTAATTTGGACCAAAATTATTTGTGTGTAATGTGAAATAATAAAAAAGTCACCCTTCTATGGTGCCCCTAGAGTCTACGGGCTGATGAAACAGGGAATAATCTCCTGAAACAGCACTCCTACTGATTGTAGCAATGGACCATTCTTTGGTTGCAACATAGGCATGAGGTGATTTGCACTTTGCACATTTGGAGCCATGGGAAGGTCAGATTCCATGAACGGCATTGACCAATGACCCAATAGAGCCGCAGTGTGATTATCTTCAAAGTGATTGTCGCGCTCACAAGTGTGGCCTATAGCTGGGGTTGGTTGTGCCAGAGGGTTTCTCCTCAGAGATGCACTTCAGCACAACATAACAAGCTGCGTAGCCTGCGGTTGCTTTTGGCAGAACTTGACCAGGTGGGAACTCCTGTGGAGAACAGATTATCAACCTTGATTGATGATAGCCCTTTAAAGTTAAGACTTGCACTGTGATTTATTGATATGAACACATAGTTCTAGACTAGACTCCAAATATTCTTGGTGTAGAGCTCCTGGGGATAGAATACCTTGCTCCCTTAGCTATCAGCATTGACGGAATCGTAGCTTGTGAGATCTCAAAAATGAGGAGGGACACTGAGGAGCTGTAAGGAATGCTAAATGGACAATGATTCAGGAGCAGGGAGGAGGTACACATAGGAACTATCAATAATGCTAAATGGACAATGATTCAGGAGCAGGGAGGAGGTACACTGAGGAACTGATAATGCTAAATGGACAATGATTCAGGAGCAGGGAGGAGGTACACTGAGGAACAGTCAATGCTAAATGGGCAATGATTCAGGAGCAGGGAGGAGGTACACTGAGGAACTGTCAATAGTGCTAAATGAACAATGATTCAGGAGCAGGGAGGAGGTACACTGAGGAACAGTCAATGCTAAATGGGCAATGATTCAGGAGCAGGGAGGAGCTCAAAGGTCATGAGGTCTAAGAGATCTCTTTAGAATTGTGTGCAGCATATTTTGTGAAATCTGGTGACAAATTTGTGTGGTGTAATGACCCCTGATGCAGCTAGGGGGCACTGTGTATGCTCCTCGGGATATGCATGGAGGCATGTGATGGATGGACGATATGTATCACAGAGGTGGGTGGCCCTGTGATGGAAGCCTGAGCATGTTTTGTTCAGCAGATCTACTGCTGAGAGTTGTGCTATATATTGGGAGGCTTCCAGGTGACTTGGAGAGCTGGGCGGGTCCAGTCACCTACAAACCCACCCAAGGGGCTTGTGTCTAAATACCTGGGATAAAACCTGTATGTAATGGTGTAGCTGAAGGACCTGTGGTGAGGTCATGACCATGTGACATAACCATGTGATTCCTGACCTCACCTGTGGGTGGAGTTACGCCTATTTAACGAAGTGTGCTTGGCCCCTGTGAGAGAGTGTGTGGGAGTGTGCCAGTGTGGACAGACTTCCATGTGTCCCGGCGGGACATTACAGAGAGGTCTCTGTGTCTGAGGAGTGAGGCTCCAAGGCAGGAGCTGAAGTACTGAAGATTTGCATTGCTGTGACTGTGAGGTTTATGATGTAATAAACCTAAGGACTTTTTGCATAAAAAAGTGTCTCCTGATTACCTCTGAAGCAGCCGAGTGAGTTGAAACCTTACAATTGGTGGATGGAATGCTGGCAGCGACCCAAGGAGCACATGTTCCAGGACTGGGAATCAGGAACCAGAGGAGGATCGGACGGTCTGTGAAAACCGTGAGTGTGACCAGTGGTCACGAATAAACTGTGTTCATGTTTATGTGGTGCCTCTGATATGAGGTAGCTGAAGAAGCTGTTAAACAGTGGTGACAGACAGGAGTCTGTGTTATGTTGACCGGGGTCATTGAAAATGGAGAAAAAAAGCATGCTGATATGATACCTCAGAGGAGGTGTCCGGAAAATCTCTCTGGCCGAGAGTGTAACAGACAGGAGTCTGTGTTGTACTGACGGGTCAGTGAAACACTGTTTTTTTTTTCCTTTGTGGGATGCCTCTATGAGAGAGGAGGTGTCCGGAAAATCTCTCTGGCCGAGAGTGTAACAGACAGGAGTCTGTGGTGTGCTGACGGGTCAGTGAGAAAGACTGTATTTTTGTGTTTGCTGGGTACCTATGAGGCTGAGGTCTCCAGGAACCTGTGTGGCTGACGCCAACAGGGGACGGTCTTGACAACTGTGCTAGGCTGGTCGGGATCAGTGAGAAGAATTAGTGAGAAACTGGGTTTTTTTTTTGGTGTTTTTTTTTCTGGAACACGTGTGAGGTGTGTGCTGTGGCTCATCGGAGTCCACGAAGGTGACAAGCGGCTGGCTGTGACTCGTGGGGTCACGAAGGTGACAAGCAGCAAGACATCGCAGCATGCAGAAACTTGTGGTAGCAGGAGCTACAGTGACTTGCAGCAAGAGGTTCTGCAGCAGCAAGAGCTGCAGTGGCAGCAGCAGCTTGTGCGCGGCAGCCGGAGGTGCTGGCGGGTGGTGGCAGTACCAGCAGGAGCTGGTGTGGTAAAAAAAGGACAGTGTGAACCGAGGCACACAAACTCTTAAAGGGCCAGTCACTGTCGAAGGGTACTGTGTGGACTGGGGCCTGTAAGAGCCGTGATGTGTACCCCAGTGTTGGGTGGTGTCCCTAGAGGGGGAGGAGTCCCAAAAGGGGGGCGGCAACCCAAAATTGGGATGGTGGCCCAAAAGGGGGCGGAGTCTCAAAAGGGGGTGGTAGCCCAAATCAAACCAGTTGCCCAAAAGGGGGTGGTAACCCAAATTGGGATGGTGGCCCGGAAGGGGGCGGAGTCCCAAAAGGGGGCGGCAAATCAAAAGGGGGTGGTGTCCCAAAAAGGGGTGGCACCAGTTTCCTCAGTGGACATATCTGAGGAACAGCGGTGTGGGTGTTATACATATTCCGCATGTGGCATAGACTTCCCGTTTGATAACAGCCCACAGGTGTGTACGGTAATGTTACATAGGGAAGGAGTCTCTGGACGGTTGGACTCAAAGAGTCAGGTGACTCTGAAAGGAACTCCGCTAGTTCTCTGACTGACCGAGAAAAAGGTCCAGGTGTGCTGCATCCATGGACTCACTGTGGACTATATGGTGGACAGAGTGATGCTGGAGATGTCCACAAGTGTCGAGGATCAAAATAGCGGTATACAACCGAACTTATTGTACCCGTATGAGAGGAAGCGGGACTTTGTATTTTTTGAAAATGCATGGGAGATTGATGAAGTGTGGGGTTGCTCAGAGGAGAGACCGAATGACCCTAAGGGAGCCCCACAACAGGCGACTGTAGTGGTTCCTTGTCATGTGAGGTGTGGAAAGGAGGTATCCCCACCTAATATCGATAGTCTAGAGTTCCAGGTGACCAGAAGAAAGTGTGGGTCAGACCAACTCGGGGACTTGGACGTGACAAGACGTGTGACCGTGAGAAACGGTACAGCTCCAGAAAAGGGGGCAGAGACCTGTCTAAGTGGGGACGTGCAGTTCCAGGATGACAGGGGGAGTGGGAGTGACTCCTATGCAGACTGTGACTCGACTGCAAGGGAAAGTGAGTGCAGTAAGCTGGAGCTCTCTAAAGTTACTGAGAGTCGTGAGACAGTTGAAGCTGCGGATGCCGGAACAGGCGGAACTCTGAAGAAAGGAGACATCTCCACACACTTGGGTATTCACATAGAAGAATTTGTATAAGCTATATGCTATGTATGGATACGTTATGTGTCCTGGGTTCATGTGTTATTTGGGCATTCCTTGCAACATTTTTTGTATTCCTGGTGTATTGTACCTGGCTGTCTTTTCTCCTGTATAGTTTGCAATATATGTTATTTAATAAATTTTGCTATTTTTGCTATATTTGCTCAATTCCTTTGTTTTTTCGGTTTGATTATTTGGGAAGGGCTCTGTACATTTGGACCCTCTTTTTTGGAACTCTGAAGAAGCAGAGTGTGGGTGGGCAAGAAAGCCCATCTGAAAATGTAATTGAAGAGGTAATGGTGCGACATGTGCTGGCTAAAAGAGAGCAGAACCATGAGATGGAGCTGCTTAAAGAGTCAGTGAAAGAGACAGTCGAGCGAGAAAGGGTCCTAAGACAAGTGATTGAGCATAAAGTGGAGGAGCTGGAGAAGGAAGTCTCTAAGCTCAGAGAGGCCCAAGAGAAGCATCAGCAGGAGCTTCTCCGGAGGGAGGATGAGTGTCGCGGCTTGGCAGAAGAGCGAGATAGAGTTCTCAAAGAGCTCAAGATAAAGGAGGAGACTAGTGCTCAGCTCCAGAAATCCACGGGAGAGAAATCCAGCAGAAGTGCCATGCAGATGGATACACAAGGGAGAGCGATGTCTTGGAAAACTGTACTAACGCTCAGGATGAGGAGGTCCAACAGTCTGTCCAAGAAGGTGACGGGTCAGTTTTCAAGTGTGTAATAGAGATACCCGAAGACAGGCGAGAAGTGTGTGCCATTGAGGAGGTGCATGAGGCCTTTAGAAAGGCAGTAGAAGCATGCAGTGTGAACTGGGTGCCAGAGATGAAACAGTTGGTCATACTGTCGACTAAGGAAGTCACGATGAAGTGGGTGGCTATCCTGAGGGACATGCACCTACATTGTCTCCGCACGAAACAGGTGATCCTGTTGAGAAATAAAGAAGCCGCTCGACGTCTGGAGCAAGCAAGAAAGACGCAAAATCAACTTGGCTTGGTGGAAGACATCATTCAAGTGCCCAGAGGTCTGGTGAAGAAGGTCATCGGAAGACTCGGGAAAGTGATGCAGGAGATGGTAAATAAGTCCGGTGTGACGAGAGTCAGGATTCCGGCTGATGACGAAGTCCAGGTCGTGGGTGAAGACGGGATGGTTCCGTTCCTCGTTGTCGGATCCAGGGAGAGCCTTGGGAATATCCGGATGCTCCTGGAGTATCGTGTGTCGTACCTGAGAGAAGTAGAGCAGCTACGACTTGAGAGGGAGCAGGTCAACAGAAACCTACGGGAAATGGAAAGAAGATGGCCTTCACCTTCAACCCGTGGTATTGAGAGGAGAAGAGGTTCGCTTAAGACTACAAGTCCTCAAGCTGGAGCTAATACAGGAAATAGGTCGCCTGATGGAAGAGGCAGAAGTAGTAATGCCTCAGTTAGCTCAGTGATGAGTGACCTAAGCAGGAGAACCTGTAGTAAACAAAAAGAAAAGGACTCAGACCAGACAGGACGTATGGGTGCAAATGAATTGCGACGCCGTACTGACCGCTGGGGATGCGGGTGGTCTGACAGGGGGGCCTCGTCAGCAAAAGATGTGACAGAGTCGGAGGACAGACGCCTACCAAAGAGATCAGTAGCAGGGTCCGACTTAGAGAGACGGTTTGACTGGCAGAGATGACCGAGAAGGATCTCTGGTCGGGTAACAAGTGTTCAACCCCACAAGTTTGAACAGAGGGGGGAGGTATGTGGTGTAATGACCCCTGATGCAGCTAGGGGGCACTGTGTATGCTCCTCGGGATATGCATGGAGGCATGTGATGGATGGACGATATGTATCACAGAGGTGGGTGGCCCTGTGATGGAAGCCTGAGCATGTTTTGTTCAGCAGATCTACTGATGAGAGTTGTGCTATATATTGGGAGGCTTCCAGGTGACTTGGAGAGCTGGGCGGTCCAGTCACCTACAAACCCACCCAAGGGGCTTGTGTCTAAATACCTGGGATAAAACCTGTATGTAATGGTGTAGCTGAAGGACCTGTGGTGAGGTCATGACCATGTGACATAACCATGTGATTCCTGACCTCACCTGTGGAGTTACGCCTATGTAACGAAGTGTGCTTGGCCCCTGTGAGAGAGTGTGTGGGACTCTGCCAATGTGGACAGACTTCCATGTGTCCCGGCGGGACATTACAGAGAGGTCTCTGTGTCTGAGGAGTGAGGCTCCAAGGCAGGAGCTGAAGTACTGAAGATTTGCATTGCCTGTGACTGTGAGGTTTATGATGTAATAAACCTAAGGACTTTTTGCATAAAAAAAGTGTCTCCTGATTACCTCTGAAGCAGCCGAGTGAGTTGAAACCTTACATTTGCCTTAAAGGGACTCTGCCAGCACAAAATGATTATTCAAACCAAGCACAGGCACTTGGTGCACCCTTGGGGTAACCGATCAGTTCAGTGCACCTTCCCACCTACTTGTTTTCTATCAAACTCTGCACTTCTTTGCCTCTATAAAGTCTGAGCTGTCAATCAAAATAGAGAAGGGGAGGACAGAGATAGAAGCAAAACAAGTAGGTGGGAAGATGCACTGAACTGTTTGACCACACCATGGGTGCACCGAGCACCTGTACTTGGTTTCAATAATCATTCTGTGGTGACAGACTCTATTTAAGTCGCACCCCCAGGACCAGCCCAGGAACCACCAAACACTTTTGGAAGGTGATTATGAAATGATTTTCAGGTTGGGATAAGCCCAAAGTTGCTGGGTTTCTTACAGAAAATTTGTGTCAGTCCCAGCAAATTTGGAATTTTGGCAACTCTAGTAGAGCTCCCACTGCTGAAACTCTAATGTTCTTTGGCTCCTTTCGCCTTACTTAGCTTTACTCAAGATATATCAGCTTGGCCTGATTTAATTTATGGGGTAACCTGACATCAAAACCTCTCAACATTTCATATAAATGTAGATCATAAATTAAAGTAATGGAAAACCCAAATCTGTTGAGGACATGATTTTGTAGCACAGATTCGGTGCCAATTTCCTCCATTGTGAAGCATGGCCATCTGTTTCCTCCAATAGAAACATAGCTTTCCCTCTGAAGTGTTTTTCTATTGGAGGAGGCTGACGACAGGTCTGGTCACATGCTCCTCCATCAGCGTCCATTTTGAAAAGGAAAGTCGTGCAGTCTGTGAGGGCGGTGGCACTAACCAGTACAGGAGGAGAACCTACAATAGTTAAAAATTAGTAAGTGCCACAAAATGATGTGCCAAACACATCTGTGAAAATAAAGAGATAGTGCACAGCCCCTCTAAGGTGAAATAATTGCGTTTTTCATTGCAGAGAGAATGTTAATTTGCAGGGAGATGAAGGGTTACATTTTGGTTCTTCACAAACAGTACGCTGTGTTAAATATTCCAATTTTTATGTCTCGCTGAACACAGGGAAAATATTGATTTCTGTTTATCCCTGTGTTTATCCATAGAATCCGTTGCTAAGCAACAGCCGGGAACCTGATAAATATCCGTCTTTACCGGCATCCCGATACCCCTCTGTACTGTAAGCAGGTGTATAGTCCTGAGGGGGAACAGCAGAGACCAGTAAATGTGTTCACAGATCAGTGAGATTTCCACAGGGTAATTTATCAAAGTCTCCAGCCTGTAAATCCCCAGCCATTGTAAATGCAAATAACACGGCGCCATTCATCAGGCCGGATGCCATTACCCCGGGCCCAGTACTGTACACTCATGTGATTATTTTCTTAGAAGGATCTAAGCTCCGGTATCATTAGTTCTGCACTAGTTTTGGACATTTTATCTATTTCCATTTAGGAGTTATCCACATACGATATTTGATCAAGTTTTTTTTTTCCCATTTGACTCGGGTCATTAACAATGGATCCTTGTTCCTCCATAGCGGAGAAGTTTCATCATTATTGTAGATGGACAAGAAAGTCGTGTCCCATTAACTTTACGGTTAAAAATGGCAAACGTGTTTAATATGTGGTATTGACTTCTGCAGGCTCCGGTATGTCATCTGCACAAGGGCAACCAGTTACAGTATATCTTCCATTCTTTTCTTCTCTTATACAGGAAAGATGTATATCTTCGATACCGTGTTAGCCAGTAGATAGAAAAATATTTAGAATTGAGAGTCCTCAGTGGTTGATACCTTTTAATGGCTAACTGAAAAGATGGTAACAAATTGCAAGCTTTTGAGACTACTCAGGTCTCTTCATCAGGCAAAGACTAATACAGAATCTGAAGAATCACATATTTATACACAACAGGACACAGGAATAATGCAATAGATAAGACAAGTGACGTGAAGCAGAACTATCATTATGGGGAGTGATAGACAGTTATGGCCATAAATATTGGACTAGTTCATAGATAAGGAGTGAAAGTTTGCTTCACGTCACTTGTCTTATCTATTGCACTATTACTGTGTCCTGTTGTGTATAAATATGTGATTCTTCAGTTTTTGTATTAGTCTTTGCCTGATGAAGAGACCTGCGTAGTCTCGAAAGCTTGCAATTTGTTACCATCTTTTCAGTTAGCCATTAAAAGGTATCAACCACTGAGGACTCTCAATTCTAAATATTTTTCTTTTTCTCTTTTGTCTTTTGTCCTAAATCTTCATTTTAAAGAATTTAAATTCATAATGAAATGTTATAGGATAGTAAAAAAAATGAAGCCAAATAAAAAAAGAAAAAAAAAGATTTTTCTATGGCAAAACTCAACCAATACTTTTTGTTCTACCACACAGGAATAGTTCCGCTAGAAAAATGTCTTAGTGTTCCCAAACAGTTAAATACCTCTGTCAGGCCCCCACTCAGTATGATTCTTCCCCACGTAGAATAACACCAACACAATGCCCTTCCATACACAGTATGATACCCTCACAGTGCTTTATCCACTGATGCCCCCACACAACATTGTTAGAGTGCCCCCCCAAACAGTAGATTCCTCCAGAATGCCCCCATACGCACTGATGCCCCCACACAGTTTGATTCCTCCTGACTGTCCCCTGTCCCATGATGCCTTCCACAGTATCATGTCTCTCAATTGCCTCCTCACATTATGACCCCACAATGGCCTCCTCATACTGATGCACCCACCCAGCACAATGTATTAAAGTGTCTCTCTATACTTTATGATGCCCCTCACAGAACACCCCACACGCTGATGACCCCAAGACAGTATAATGCCTATAGTATACCGCCCACACATTAAGATGTCTAGAACCTTCCTCCACACTGAGTCTCCTCACACTTTATCTTGCCCTCACAGTGCCCCCAACATCGAAACACTCCACTCAGAATGATGACACCAGAGTTCCCCCACGCATAAATATGCCCCCTCAGTGCTCCCCACACAATGATGCCTTCGGAGTGCCCCCTACATTTTATGACTCCCCCCTTAGTAATCCCCACTCCTTTGAGAGCTCAATTACCACCCAACAAGATCCTTCCGTGTGCCAGTAGTGACGTATTTGCCAACAAACAAAATATCTAGAAAATTGTTGGGAAGGGAAAAAATGAAGGTCAACATCAAAATTCGATAAGTTTAAGAAAGGCAAGAAAAGTAGGCGAATGGGTTAGTCACTAAACTTTCTGACTTTGCCTGGGAGGAGGTGGCAAACCAAAAAGGAAACACCATCCCACTAGGCAAACACTATGGACCCAATTCATTACTGCATTTGTGCATTTTTCCATGTTTTTAGCCTGTTTTTTCATTTGCGCTTTATTGTTTTTTCTAATTTGCATCTTTTTTAAAGTCTATTTTATGTGTTCGCCTGTGTTTTTTATGTTTGCCACTGTGGGTACAGATTAGGGTTTTCAGATGCATCTGACCAATTCATCAATTGTAATGGTTTAAAAAGTCACAATTTTTTGCTCATGTGTATTCCAGTCTCCAACAGCTGAAATTTTAGCAAAAAATTTGCATTGCCATACAGAGGCCATCCCGAACATCTGATCTCATCCAGACTAATGAACGGTGTGACGGTATGCAGTATTTCTCTATATTAATGCCTAAACCCTTACATAAGGTTAATTAACCTAATTCCATCACATCTCATCAGCTGAGGGCAGTAGTACATCCGAGCAACCATTATCCGTCCTAATTCTCAAGCACAGGCAGAATGTGAAGGTTACCTGTCCATAAAGTCACTTGAAATAGATTTCGGAATAAAGTAATCTGTTTAATCTATCTTTTACTTATTCCTGCCGTGTCTCATTACTGCCCCAGCAGCAGGTGGAGACCGAAAGCTTAGAAATACACGGGACGCCGTCCAAGATCAGAAGCTTGCTGTGCCGAAAAGCTTTATTGTGATGAAATGGTTAAGTGAGTTTTTCTTTTCTACTCCCCATACCAGAGCCCAATGGACACTTTTACTTTACAGACACGTTGTAGCATCTGGTGATGAAGGTGTTTCCAGGGAATTTTTACTATTTTAATAAAGATACTGTTAAATATTCATTTTTTTCTAGTCTGTTTTTTTTTAATTGTAGTTTTTCATCAATTTTATATTCTATACATGACTATGGGCGACCTTCTTGCCTGAGTCGATGTTAGAAACATAGAACTATATGTTTTAAACCGGGCACATGGACCATTAGAAATAAGAGACTAGAGATTTTTATTGACTTCTATGGTACAATGTTGTGGTCATGCTCTGTGATCTGTGCAGAGGTCATTATGCAGAGAGGTGGAGGAGTTGAGCTGTTGACCATCACTTATTGTTAATGTTGGTTCCTGTGTTATCTATATATACTGTATATCTGTTACTATAGTTTCTTTTTGTTTAGTTTTTTTTTTTGGCTTCCCATCTTTTTGCTATCCATTTTGCATATACAGATTTCCACAGATGGTGGCAGCTCTTTTGGGACCTGGTTCTTATCTGCCCTTATGTATTTGGACGTCTCCTGACACATACTAAGGTAAACTATAAGAATTATAGGTACTGTCCCAATTGGGTACACCTTGTCGTCGTGGGATAGCTTTTACATTTTTTTGATCTTAGGTTCTGTTTATTAAATACGGTAGCCATAGTGTGAATGTGCACCTATGCATTGTATATACCAACGTATGCTCTCGCTTACTTTTTTGGTTGCCTTTCAGTGTAGTTTAATTCTGCCTGCTTAGTGTTGAGCGATACTGCTCGATATCTAAAAATATCGTATCGAAATGGTATCGCCGATATCACTAAATATCGTCGATATCCGATTTCGATACCGGAAGTCCAATGTAAGTCTATGGGAACAAAATATCGCAACTAAAAAAAAACTTTATTTCCTTGTAAACACTAAATATACACACATAGAATACATATATATATATATATATATATATATATATATATACATGTCATTGTGACATATATATATACATATATGTATAGTTTATACACTTCTACATAGTAAAATATCCTCTGATTCAATTGCCGGGTAAAGCCGGCTTCTGTGAAAAGACAGAAGCACCCGACATGAAATGACACTTGGTGTACATGTCTTTTCATGTCGTTTGCAATCTGATTTGCACAAACAATTACATCAGTCTATGTGTGCAAAATTTCACACCTGTAGGGGTTAATTAAAGGTGTAAATTCGTTGTAAAAAAAATGGACTTTTTTGCTACGAATTTACACCTTTAATTAACCCCTACAGGTGTGAAATTTTGCACACTTACACTCATGTAATTGTTTGTGCAAATCAGATATCAAACTACATGAAAAGACATGGTTAACTCTATGTAAACCAAGTGTCATTTCATGTCGGGTTCTGCATTTTCACAAAAGCCGGCAATTGAATTAGCGGCTATTATACTATGTAGAAGTGTATGAACTATAAATATAAATATATATATATATGTGTCACAAATTCAATGACATGTATATATATATATATGAGGTGTAAAATTGCTGAAAAAAAATGCGTGGGCTCCCGCCCTATTTTCGCAACCAGACAGACAAAGCCAGTGAGTGGGGGCAGATAATAATAGCCCAGAGAGGGACCATTATTTTTGGCCCCCCCGGCTACTAACATCTGCCCCCAGACACCCCAGAAAGGGCAAATCTCTAATTAGATTTGCCCTTTCTGGCACTTTGCCCGTCTATTCCCATTGCCCTGTAGCGGTGGCGAATGGGTTAATAAGGGGTTAAAATGACCTTGCAATTGAAAGGTCACTTTAAGCCAGGTTAATAATTGAGAGCTGTCAATCAGACAACTATCAATTATTAATCCTATTGTATGAAAGAAAAATCAAACACACACACACCTTAATAAAAAAGAAGTTTAATGAAATAATCACACAGTTTTTGACCATATTTTATTTACCTGCTAAAACCATTTCCTGTAATAAAAATAAAATAATAAAGCAAAATTATTCTTACCAATCCGATGTACAGTCAGGTCCCACGGTGTAATCCATCAGAAAGGGTTAATGTTTACTGCAGGGACCGCAGCTAATGCTGCAGCCTCACAGTAAACCCCCAAATGAATGAGTTCCTCTCCTGGCTGACAGGAGAGGAAGTGGAAAGCTTAATTGATTGCTTTCCACTTTCACTTCAGGTCAGCCATGGACACAATCAGTGACGTCAGAGGGAACTGGTTAACAAAAATAGGGGATCCCCTCGAAAAAAAAATGGCGTGGGGTCCCCCCTATTTTTGTTAACCAGCCAGATGAAGCAGACCGCTGAGGCCTGGATTTTCAGGCTGTTAAGGAGCCAAGATCCATGGACCTTGCCAGCCTGATAATACCAGGCCACAGCAGTCTGCATATCTTGGCTGATTAACAAAAATAGGGGATCCCCTCGAAAACAATTGGCGTGGGGTCCCCCCTATTTTTGTTAACCAGCCAGATGAAGCAGACCGCTGAGGCCTGGTTTTTCAGGCTGGTAAGGATCCAATATCCATGGACCTTGCAAGCCTGATAATACCAGGCCACAGCAGTCTGCTTAGCTTGGCTGGTTAACAAAAATAGGGGATCCCCTCGAAAAAAAAAAACGGCGTAGGGGTCCCCCTATTTTTGTTAACCAGCCAAGTAAAATGCAGACTGCTGCGGCCTGGTATTAAAAGACTGTCAAGGCCCATGGATTTTGGCCCTCAACAGCCTGATAATACCAGGCTACAGCAGCCCCACATTTGGCGCATCAAAAGATGTGCCAATTGTGGCACTTTACCCGGCTCTTCCCACTTGCCCTGTAGCGGTGGCAAGCGGGGTAATAAGGGGTTAATGTCACCGTTGATTGCACGGTGACAATAAGCCCGGTTAATAATGGAGAGGCGTCAATAAGACACCGATCCATTATTAATCCCAAAGTTTTTAAATGTGTAAAAAAAAGACACAGCAAGAAAAAAGTCTTTTAATGAAATAAAAGAGACAACACAGTTTTCATTTTTTTTATTACTCTCTCATTCCTGCGACGCCATCGATCTCCTGTAAAAAAAGAAAAAAAACAAACCAACAGTATACCACCTGTCCGACGCAGTCCATAGTAACGACAGTCCCACGACGATCCAGCTCTGCTACATCGGAATGACAGGCAGAGCCTGACATCCCGGCGCAGCACAGCTGCTTACCAGTTTCCCCGGCGGTGACGTCATCGGACTGCTTTACGGCCGGGATTACCCAGCAGTCACTGCAGTTATCGCGAGAAACTGCATGTGACCGCCGGGGAGAAGAGGATGGCGGCCATTAAGCAGTCCGGGATGTGACCGCCGGAGATCTTCTGCCGGGTGAGTGCCGCTGACTCCTGACAGACCCGACCGACGGACACTGACAGTGACAGTGACAATTCCGATTCCGGTATCCGATATGACGAAAATATCGGAACTCGGAATCGGAATTCCAATACAGCCAATATCGGCCGATACCCTATATTTGCAGTATCGGAATGCTCAACCCTAATCACCACCAGTGCTATATTACCTACAAAGGTCAAAATATGGGACCCTAGGTAAAGTTTTCATTTCTTTTATTATACACTCATTCCTGCGACGCCATCGATCTCCTGTAAAAAAAGAAAAAAAACAAACCAACAGTATACCACCTGTCCGACGCAGTCCATAGTAACGACAGTCCCACGACGATCCAGCTCTGCTACATCGCAATGACAGGCAGAGCCTGTCATCGCAACGTAGCACAGCTGATTACCTGCTTCCCCGGCGGTGACGTCATCGGACTGACTGCTTTACGGCCGGGATTACCCAGCAGTCACTGCAGTTATCGCGAGAAACTGCATGTGACCGCCGGGGAGAAGAGGATGGCGGCCATGAAGCAGTCCAGGACGTGACCGCCGGAGATCTTCTGCCAGGTAAGTGCCGCTGACTCCTGACAGACCCGACCGACGGACACTGACAGTGACAGACCCGACCGACGGACACAGACAGTGACAGTGACAAATCCGATTCCGGTATTCGATATGACGAAAATATCGGTATTCGGAATCGAAAGGCCGATACAGCTAATATTCGGCCGATATCCGATATTTGCAGTATCGTATCGCTCAACACTATGCCTGCTACATTGATGATGATGATGATGAGATGACAGCTGAGAAGAGATCTTTATGGAACAGGAAGTGTCAGCCTATTAGGAGCCTGAGTGAAAACTGCAAGATTTCAGGATAACCTTTACATAAGTAGTGACATAAATAAAATCACCCGAAAAATTATGAGTGCCTCAAATAAAAACTTAATTGAAAGGACAAGACATTTTATGAAAATACTTTCCTTTTAAAACCCAACCCATGGTCTATTCCGAAATATCCCCTTTTGTGTGCAGATGTGTATATTTCTTTTGCCTCTCCCCATTCGTATTGTCACATCCCTCTGGCTATATTGCTACTTGTCTACAGTACATGGATGATCCCTAAAGCACACCCTTTGTCACTTCTTAGAGATTTCCCTTAATGGATGGACTCTTGGTAGAGGGGCAGATGCTAGAATGGAAGGGCTGCTGGTAGGATGGCAGATGATAGAATGGATGGGCTGCAGGTAGGGGCAGAAGCTAGAATAGATGGGCTGCGTGCTAGGGGTAAATCCTAGAATGGATTGGCTGCTGGTAGGGGGCAGATGCTTGAATGGATTGGCTGCTGGTGGGGGCATATGCTAGAATGGATGGGCTGCTGGTAGGGTGAAGATACTAGAATGGATGGGATGATGGTAGGGCGCAGATGCTAGAATGGATGGGCTGCTGGTAGAGTGCAGATGCTAGAACGGATGGCCCCCTAACTGCAGCCCATCCATTCTAGCATCTCCCCCCCTACCAGCAGCCCATCCATTCAAGCATCTTCCCCCCTACCAGCAGCCTATCCATTCTAGAATCTGCCCTACTACCAGCAGCCCATCCATTCTACCATCTGCCCCCCTACCAGCAGCCCATCCATTCTAGCATCTGCCCCCCCTACTAGCAGCCCATCCATTATAGCATCTGCCTCCCCTACCAGCAGCCCATCCATTCTAGTATCTGCCCCCCTAGCAGCAGCCCATCCATTCAAGCATCTGCCCCCTACCAGCTGCCCATCCATTCTAGGATCTGCCCCCTCTATCAACAGCCCATTCATTCTAGCATCTGCGTCCCCTAGCAGCAGCCCATCCATTATAGCATTTGCCCCCCCTACCAGCAGCCCATCCATTCTAGCATTTGCCCCCTACCAGTAGCCCAACCATTCTAGCATCTGCCCCCTACCAGCAGCCCATCCATTCTAGCATCAGCCCCCCTACCAGCAGCCCATCCAGTCTAGCATCTGCCCCCCTAACAGCAGCCCATCCATTCTAGCATCTGCCCCCCCTACCAGCAGCCCATCAATTCGAGCATCTCCCCACCTACCAGCAGCTCCACAATTCGAGCATCTGCCCCCCTACCAGCAGCCCAACAATTCCAGCATCTGCCCCCCTACCAGCAGCCCATCCATTCTAGCATCTGCCCCCTACCAGCAGCCCATCCGTTCTAGCATCTGCGTCCCCTAGACAGCAGCCCATCCATTCTAGCATTTGCCCCCCTACCAGCAGCCCATCCATTCTAGCATTTGCCCCCTACCAGCAGCCCATCCATTCTAGCATCTGCCACCCTTACCAGCAGCCCAGCAATTCTAGCATCTGCCCCCCAACAGCAGCCCATCCAGTCTAGCATCTGCCCCCCTACCAGCAGCCCATCCATTCTATCATTTGCCCCCCTAACAGCAGCCCATCAATTCTAGCGTCTGCCCCCCTACAAGCAGCCCATCCATTCTATAATCTACCCCCCACCAGCATCTCATCCATTCTATCATCTGCCCCCCCTACCAGCATCCCATCCATTCTATCATCTGCCCCCCTACAGCAGCCCATCCATTCTATCTACCTCCCCTACTAGCAGCCCATCCATTCTAGCATCTCCCCCCCATCATTCTATCATCTACCCCTACCAGCAGCCCATCCATTTTATCATCTGCCCCCGCCACCAGCAGCCCATCCATTCTTGCATCTGCCCCCCCTACCAACAGCCCATCCATTCTTGCATCTGCCCCCCCTGCCAGCAGCCCATCCATTCTAGCATCTGCCCCCTACCAGCAGCCCATCCATTCTATCATTTGCCCCCCTAACAGCAGTCCATCCATTCTAGCATCTGCCCCCCTTACCAGCAGCCCATCCATTCTAGCATATGCCCCCCTACCAGCAGCCCATCCATTCTAGCATCTGCCTCCCTACAAGGAGCCCATCCTTTCTAGCATCTTCCCCCTACCAGAAGCCCATCCATTCTAGCGTCTTCCCCCCTACCAGCAGCCCATCCATTCTAGCATATGCCCCCCTACCAGCAGCCCATCCATTCTAGGGGGCAGATGCTACACTGAATGGCTGCTGGTAGGGGGGGCCAGATGCTAGACTGGATGGGCTGCTGGTAGCGGGGCCAGATGCTAGACTGGATGGGCTGCTGGTAGGGGGGCAGATGCTACACTGAATGGGCTGCTGGTAGGGGGGCCAGATGCTAGACTGGATGGGCTGCTGGTAGCGGGGCCAGATGCTAGACTGGATGGCTGCAGGTAGGGGGCCAGATGCTAGACTGGATGGGCTGCAGGTAGGGGGCCAGATGCTAGACTGGATGGGCTGCAGGTAGGGGGGCCAGATGCTAGACTGGATGGGCTGCTGGTAGGGGGAGCCAGAAGCTAGACTGGATGGGCTGCTGGTAGGGGTGCCAGATGCTAGACTGGATGGGCTGCTGGTAGGGGGGGCAGATGCTAGACTGATGGGCTGCTGGTAGGGGGCCAGATGCTAGTCTGGATGGGCTGCTGGTAGGGGGGCCAGATGCTAGACTGGATGGGCTGCTGTTAGGGGGGCCAGATGCTAGACTGGATGGCTGCTGGTAGGGGGGGGCAGATGCTAGACTGGATGGGCTGCTGGTAGCGGGGCCAGATGCTAGACTGGATGGGCTGCAGGTAGGGGGGCCAGATGCTAGACTGGATGGGCTGCTGGTAGGGGGGCCAGAAGCTAGACTGGATGGGCTGCTGGTGGGGGTGCCAGATGCTAGACTGGATGGGCTGCTGGTAAGGGGGGCCAGATGCTAGACTGGATGGGCTGCTGGTATGGGGGCCAGATGCTAGTCTGGATGGCTGCTGGTAGGGGGCCAGATGCTAGACTGGATGGGCTGCTGGTAGGGAGGCCAGATGCTAGACTGGATGGGCTGCTGGTAGGGGGGCCAGATGCTAGACTGGATGGGCTGCTGGTAGGGGGGCCAGATGCTAGACTGGATGGGCTGCTGGTAGGGGGGCCAGATGCTAGACTGGATGGGCTGCTGGTAGGGGGGCCAGATGCTAGACTGGATGGGCTGCTGGTAGGGGGGCCAGATGCTAGACTGGATGGGCCGCTGGTAGGGGGGCCGAAATGCTAGATTCGATGGGCCGCTGTTAGGGGGTCGGATGCTAGACTGGATTGGCCGCTGGTAGGGGGGCCGGATGCTAGACTGGATGGGCTGCTGGTAGGGGGGCCAGATGCTAGACTGGATGGGCTGCTGGTAAGGGGGCCAGATGCTAGACTGGATGGGCTGCTGGTAGGGGGGCGGGATGCTAGACTGGATGAGCCGTTGGTAGGGGGGCCGGATGCTAGACTGGATGGGCTGCTGGTGGGGGGGCCAGATGCTAGACTGGATGGGCTGCTGGTAGGGGGCCAGATGCTAGACTGGATGGGCTGCTGGTAGGGGGGCCAGATGCTAGACTGGATGGGTTGCAGGTAGGGGGGCCAGATGCTAGACTGGATGGGCTGCTGGTAGGGGGGCCAGAAGCTAGACTGGATGGGCTGCTGGTAGGGGTGCCAGATGCTAGACTGGATGGGCTGCTGGTAGGGTGGGCCAGATGCTAGACTGGATGGGCTGCTGGTAGGGAGGCCAGATGCTAGACTGGATAGGCTGCTGGTAGGGGGCCAGATGCTAGACTGGATGGGCTGCTGATAGGGGGGGCCAGATGCTAGACTGGATGGGCTGCTGGTAGGGGGGGCCAGATGCTAGACTGGATGGGTTGCTGGTAGGGGGGCCGGATGCTAGACTGGAAGGGCTGCTGGTAGGGGGGCTGGAAGCTAGACTGGATGGGCCACGGGTAGGGGGCCGGATTCTAGACTGGATGGGTCGCTGTTAGGGGGGCCGAAATGCTAGAATGGATGGGCCGCTGGTAGGGGGACCGGATGCTAGACTGGATGGTGTCTGGTAGAGGGCCAGATGCTAGACTGGATGGGCTGCTGGTAGGGTGGCCAGATGCTAGACTGGATGGGCTGCATGTAGGGGGGGCCAGATGCTAGACTGGATGGGCTGCTGGTAGGGGGCCA
Organism: Oophaga sylvatica; assembly: GCA_033576555.1. Lineage (NCBI taxonomy): Eukaryota > Metazoa > Chordata > Amphibia > Anura > Dendrobatidae > Oophaga > Oophaga sylvatica. The sequence goes on along the minus strand of JARQOD010000009.1, from coordinate 89,045,423 downwards.
GATGCTAGTCTGGATGGGCTGCTGGTAGGGGGGCCAGATGCTAGACTGGATGGGCTGCTGGTAGGGGGGGCCAGATGCTAGACTGGATGGGCTGCTGGTAGGGAGGCCAGATGCTAGACTGGATAGGCTGCTGGTAGGGGGGCCAGATGCTAGACTGGATGGGCTGCTGATAGGGGGGCCAGATGCTAGACTGGATGGGCTGCTGGTAGGGGGGGCCAGATGCTAGACTGGATGGTTGCTGGTTGGGGGGCCAGATGCTAGACTGGATGGGTTGCTGGTAAGGGGGCCAGATGCTAGACTGGATGGGCTGCTGGTAGGGGGGCCAGATGCTAGACTGGATGGGCTGCTGGTAGGGGGGCCAGATGCTAGACTGGATGGGCTGCTGGTAGGGGGGCCAGATGCTAGACTGGATGGGCTGCTGGTAGGGAGGCCAGATGCTAGACTGGATGGTGCTGCTGGTAAGGGGCCAGATGCTAGACTGGATGGGCTGCTGGTAGGGGGGGCCAGATGCTAGACTGGATGGGCTGCTGGTAGGGGGGCCAGATGCTAGACTGGATGGGCCACGGGTAGGGGGCTGGATGCTAGACTGAATGGGTCGCTGTTAGGGGGGCTGAAATGCTAGAATGGATGGGCTGCTGGTAGGGGGACCGGATGCTAGACTGGATGGGCTGCTGGTAGGGGGGCCGGAGGCTAGACTGGATGGGCCGCTGGTAGGGGGGCCCGGATGCTAGACTGGATGGGCCGCTGGTAGGGGGGCCAGAAGCTGGACTGGATGGGCGGCTGGTAGGGGGCCAGATGCTAGACTGGATGGCGACTGGTAGGGGGGCCAGATGCTAGACTGGATGGGCTGCTGGTAGGGGGGCCAGATGCTAGACTGGATGGGCTGCTGGTAGGGAGGCCAGATGCTAGACTGGTTAGGCTGCTGGTAGGGGGGCCGCATGATAGACTGGATGGGCCGCTGGTAGAGGGGCCGGATACTAGACTGGATGGGCTGTTGGTAGGGGGCTGGAAGCTAGACTGGATGGGCCACGGGTAGGGGGGCTGGATGCTAGACTGAATGGGTCGCTGTTAGGGGGGCTGAAATGCTAGAATGGATGGGCTGCTGGTAGGGGGACCGGATGTTTAACTGGATGGGCTGCTGGTAGGGGGCCGGAGGCTAGACTGGATGGGCCGCTGGTAGGGGGCCGGATGCTAGATTGGATGGGCTGTTGGTAGGGGGCGGATGCTAGACTGGATGGGCTGCTGGTAGGGGGGCCGGATGCTAGACTGGATGGGCCGCTGGTAGGGGGCCGGATACTAGACTGGATGGGCTGTTGGTAGGGGGGCCGGATGCTAGACTGGATGGGCTGCAGGTAAGGGGGCCAGATGCTAGAATGGATGGGCCGCTGGTAGGGGGGCTGGAAGCTAGTCTGGATGGGCCGCGGTAAGGGGGGCCGGATGCTAGACTGAATGGGTCGCTGTTAGGGGGGCCGAAATGCTAGACTGGATGGGCCGCTGTTAGGGGGGCCGGATGCTAGACTGGATGGGCTGCTGGTAGGGGGGCCGGAAGCTAGACTGGATGGGCCGCTGCTAGGGGGGCTGAAATGCTAGACTGGATGGGCTGCTGGTAGGGAGGCGGATGCTAGACTGGATGGGCCGCTGGTAGGGGGGCCGAAATGCTAGACTGGATGGGCCGCTGGTAGTGGGGCCAGATGCTAGACTGGATGGGCTGCTGGTAGGGGGACCAGATGCTAGAATGGAAGGGCTCCTGATAGGGGTAGATGCTAGAATGAAAGGGCTCCTTGTAGGGGGCAGATGTTAGAATGGATGGGCTGCTGGTAGGGGGCAGATGCTAGAATGGATGGGCTGCTGGTAGGGGTTAGATGCTAGAATGGATAGGCTGCTGGTAGGGGGCAGATGCTAAAATGTATGGGCTCCTGGAAGAGGGGCAGATGCTAGAATGGATGGGCTGCTGGTAGGGGCAGATGCTTGAATGGATGGACTGCTGGTAGGAGGTAGATGCTAGGATGGATGGGGTGCAGGTATTGGGGCAGATGCTATATTGCATAGGCTGCTGGTAAGGGGCAAATGCTTTAAAGGCCTTTTAATCTGGAAATGGTCATTACTTTTGCAATTGATGCAAACTGACTGCAAAGTTTGAGACTTAAAGAGTAATTAAACTTTTATTCCTGATTTTTTATAATTAGCAGACATTTGATAAGTGGGGGGTCCGGGTCTTAAGACACCCATCAATTATGGATTAGACACGTCGAGATGTGAGCGATTCCGTAGACAAGAGCACACCGCTCCAGAGCGTGAACACTATGGATTCAATAGAAAGTATAGGCAATAAGTTAGAGATGGTTCACCTCGACAGCTCCCGCTCTTCTGGCAAGGCTTCGTCCTAGATTTGGATGGGTCTGTGACAATTTTTCCCCCTTCGTTCAAAAGAGCATTTGTAAGGTGAGACAATGATGTTGGAGAAGCCGTGCTCACAATGTCCGCTCTTGTTCAGGTGTTGGATGGGGTTGAGGTTTGGGGTCTTTGCAGCCGGTCATGTTCTTCTACGAAACTCCCCCAACCATGTCTGTTTGGACCTTGTACACTTGGCACAGTCATGGGGAACACAAAAGGGTCTGTTCACACAAATCTGGAAGCTACAATTGGCCAAAATGACGCTTGAGCTGAAAGAGTACTAGTTCCCTCCACTGGAACTAAGGAGCTGAGGCTGAGCCCTGATAGCAAGCCCATAGTATTATCCCTCCTCCATCCTCTGTACAGTGGGCACAATGCGGTCAGGCGGGTAACATTCTCCTGGAGTCACCAAACCCAGACTCTTCCATCAGACGCCAGATAGAGGTGTGATCCGTCACTGCACAGAACACATCTCCTCCAGAGTTCAGTGGTGGCAGCTTTACACCACTCCATCCGACGCTTGACATTGTGCTTGGTGATGTAAGGCTTACACATAGGTTCATGGCAGTGGAAACCTATTTTGTCCTCTAGTGCTGGTTTCCATTTGATTTGTTTGCGAGCCCAATTCAGATGTATCAGACAGTTTTTTGCAAATATTCTGCGTGTGAACATACAATTAAAGCTTAAGGTGTGAGAAATGCTGCATACCGTAGGTGAGTTACTGCAGGACCCACCGCTGTGCACGGCGCAGTTATGACAGCTCCCCAAGATTTACCTGAGCTGTCAGTGGGTGAAATGCACATAGCGAAAGTTATGTTTCCCTCCCGCACTGTTTGCCTAATGTAAACCATAAATCTATTTCCAGCTGCAGAACGCTCATTGACAGGTGTCAGGAAATGTTGCTTCCAGCTTTTGCTCTTGATTGGAATTGAAAATAAAATCCTGAAACGCAGGACGGTTTTCACTTTTCTTCATCAGCCGCACTCTCTGTGCCCCACGATCAGATAGATGTTCTATATTTCCCCTTTAAATAAAAAATAAAATAAAAAAATCTCCCACTTTAATAGGAATACTTTTCTGTTTCGTTAAATTAAATCTCCAAAGCCCAGTAGCATTTTTGGTGCTTATATGTAAATGTCAGTGGGGATTTGAGATTAAAAGCTGTATTTTCCCACAAGTCAATGAAGATCTCTAAAGGATAAAGAACTTTTCAAATAGAAAATTCCTCCAGCACCGCGAAGAGACAGTAACTCAGCTCTCTGTTCACTTGTGAGGAAATGTGTCTACCGGCCCGGCTATCACTTTATTGAAACGTTTTAATTAACCCTTCTGCCTCCAAAGATGTGAATAACCTTGCAAATAAAAATAAAAAAAATCCTTTCCAGCTTCATTAAAATCTCCCCCAGGTTGACATTTGCATTCGGAGCAGCGGTAGATCTACGCGTTTCACATATTACTCAACGCTTCGAAAACCTGTGGGGGAGGCCGGGAGCTCATCTTTATTTTCGCATCATTTAAAGTTTCAGAGTAATTACACAAGGATTTTATGCAGATGGATGCAGCAACGTTACTTTGCATCCAGATTGGAAGGGATTTCAGAGCCGAGGAGTTACGGTAAGTATTTGCTTAACACAATAAAAGGGGGATTGGACCTAGAAAGAGTGAAAAAAATTGAAAGCATTTTACACTATTTTTATTTATTCATTTTTGCTTAAAAGTGATTAAAATGTTGCAATATTTTTGCACAACTCATACTTTTGGCGTTTTTTACTCCATTCGGTGGAGCTCGGCTGAGTGCGTTGATACATGTGTCGTAATTTACATTACAGACGTGGAGTGAATCATAATAGAAATGTTATGTACTCCAGTAGCAATTAAGAACACAAAAAAACTTGTGAAAATTCTTGTCTCCAATGCACACAGTGATATCATAATACTAGTATAATTGCACACACTGATGTCACAATACTAGGATGCGAAGGAAAAGAGGTTCCGGTAACATAAAACAGCAAACATCTTTATTTGAAAAAATTGATTTAAAAAACTTACTGCGGTAACGCGTTTCGAACGCTTTGACAAAGAACGCAGTGACGTTAGAAACGCGTTATTGTAGTAACATGAGATTTTTTAAATCAATTTTTTCAAATAAAGATGTTTGCTTTTTTATGGTGCTGGAACCTCTTTTCATGTTGCAATGTGGTCCCACGAACTCCGTGCTTCTACTCTCCTGGAGCCTTGGAGAGCTGTATTTTTCCATTAATACAATACTAGGATGTCACAATACTACTGTAGTGCACACTGTGATGTCACAATACTGGTGTAATGTATATAGTGATGCCACAATACTAGTATAATGGTTCCAGTGTTGCTACAATAGTGGGATACACAGTAATGTGACAATACTAGAATAATGCACACAGTGATGTCACAATACAAGGATAATACACAGTGATGTCATATTACAAGGATAATACACACAGTGATGTCACAATACTAGGATAATGAAAGCAGTTATTTCACAATACAAGGATAAAGTGCTGTGCAATATGTTGACGCTGTAGAAATAAAATTATTATTATTATTATTATTATTATTATTATTAATAAGGATAATGCATGCAGTGATGTCACAATACAAGGATATTGTACACAGTGATGTCACAATACAAGGATAATGCACACAGTGATGTCACAATACTAGGATAATGAATGCAGTGATTTCACAATACAAGGATAAAGTGCTGTGCAATATGTTGACCCTGTAGAAATAAAATTATTATTCTTATTAATAAGGATAATGCATGGAGTGATGTCACAATGCAAGTATATACACACAGAGCTGTCATACGGAAAACATAATCTACATAATGGCATTACAACATGAGGTTTAAATACCAAATGGATACTCCATGCGCATGCACGCTGGTCTTTACTGAGCATGCATGTATTGTCAATGAGAAGAGGGGAGTAAGCAACTGCCAAACACCTCTTGCGGTGGCTTATATCCTCCGAGAACAAAAGGATCAGCATGCTGAAATTCAACTGCTTGATTGTTCTCTCTCCGACATCAGGTGATGGGAGAGTGTCAAGAACACCCCGCACATATTAGATGGTTGGCGTAAGTTACTGAAATTGGCAGTTTCAGCTGACATTAATGTAATGTGTATGGCCACCTTTAGTATTGCTTAAAGGGAACCTGTAATATCCCGAAATACTATTAACCTGCAGATATGGGGTTAACTTGCATGGTAATAGGATTCAAAATCTGTGAAGCCCCCTCAATGAAAGTCCGGCTACTGGGAGGAACTGAACTTTATTCCTCCCAGCAGCCTCTGGCTTTCAGTCATAGAGGCGTGGCCGGCGCGACTTGAGTCACCGCTCAGTGCATAGTGAGAAGCGGCTGTAACCATGGACCGGGCAGCATGTATCAGCTATCAGGTTCCCTTTAGCACTTAAATTGAGATTTGATGAAACACTATGGATAGCCACAAGGTTATTCAATGACATCATAGTCGAAAACTGCAAGTTAAGCCATTTTCTAATATGCTCTTAGTTGCGGTAGGGCAGATACATTCAAGGGGGTATTTGGGACTTAGTGCTTAAGCACATTTTTTGTTTTTCACAAACAGGCAGGTAGTTGGTACCTACCTGCCTGTTGTGCACGGCGCCAATCATCGGCGGCACAAAATGGTCACAGACGCTCTTGCCGGCGATTCACCTGCCTCTGCTGACATCACATTGACAGAGCGGCGGCTTCTTTTCTGCTCTGCTCTGTTGATGGGGTGGGACAATGACATCATTCTGACTGACAGCCGGATTCCCGCTGCCTAACTGGGTGAGTCGACTGTCAATCAGAATGACATTGGAAACCACGCCCCGTCGACAGGGAAGGGTGGAAAAGAAGCCGATGTTCTGTCGACATGACGTCAGCAGAGGCAGCTGAATTCCCCACAGGAATGGTTTGTGACCGCTCTGTGCCGGTGATGAATGGTGCCGGGCACAACAGGTTGGTAGGTGGCAACTACCTGCCTGTTAATGCTTAGGCACATTTTTTGTTTTTCACAAAGTCCCGGATATCCCCTTTGAGTATACAATAATGTGTATCGTAGACCCGAGAACTCCATATTTATGGCACAGATGGTGGAATATTAGAACCTTACATACATTATACCATAAAAATTCACTTTAAAGAATATTACAGCAGATTTTACTCCTTCATGCGACTTTATTTTCCTGGCATACACATGGCCAACTGCAACTTTTACTAATGAATTCATTTAATCTCTTCTGCGCTACCGTCAGAAATAATTAGCTGTTTTCAGACAACAGAAATGTATTAAATATATGAAGAGAAAAAAAGTAATCAGTACTGTCTAATTAAATAAATACGTGGTAGAGAATAGAAGAAGGAAGCCAGGAAGCTGGCGCTGTAGATCCTGTTAAAGTGGCATAATGAGATGCATGCCAAAAAACAATAAAAAAAATACTGTAATCTGTTACAATGTAATGGGGATAGCACTTTATGTACTTTGTATGATATCATATTGGCAGGTGTTGTATTAAGAACATTTAGTGCAGATGTCCAGGCTGATGTAAGTACAAGTGAATTACTATGAAGTGAAAAGTTAAGCAGTTTCTAAATTCACTTTTATACTTGCAAGGTATTTTCTTGCAGTTGGTAAACGGATACATTCTTGTTTTCATTCAAGAGCCGAAAAACTTTACTAATTTCACATTTATGCAGCTGAAACGTGATACCACGTTGAACTACATCTCTATGCTTTTTTTCTTACATTTTAAGTAAAGATGAGCAGATCTTTTGAAATTTCAAATTTGCTGGCATCTCCCTGAAATTTTCCCCAAAATTCCATACCATTTATGCGAATCTCAATACTAGAAAGCTTGTAAATGCTTGGAAAATACATGTAGGGGAGACGAAAGAGAAAGAAAGGACTCCATAACAGCATACACTCTACAGGAGAGAGAGGGGATCTCACTGACCATAACAGCTTACCAGGACCGGCTCCAGGTTTTTATGGGCCCTGGGCGAAAGAGCCTCAGTGGGCCCCTTTAACACAGACCACGATTCATGATGCACAGATACAGCAGAGAAATATGGGTATAGCACAATGACAAACACTTCTCTTCTTCCATTACATGACTGATGCCTATTGTAAATTGTACAATAGCTCAAAAACCGCCAAATCCTCACAGCGCACAGAACAGACTGGACAGTACAGTCCTCCATACAATATTATGGGCACCACAGTCTCCCCCTCATCACCCATATAATACCCCATGCAGGATGTCACCTCCCCCATATAATGCTCCATACAGAATACTGGTCCCAAAATAATGCTCCATACAGAATACTGGACCCAATATAATGCTCCATACAGGATACTGGTCCCCATATAATGCTCCATACAGGAAACTGGTCCCCATATAATGCTCCATACAAAATATGGAGCTCTCCTCTGCGCTGTACTGCGTTCTGCACTGTTACGGCTCAGGAAAGGGCGCTGTGGAAAGACTCCCCATTATCATCATGATTTCCTCCTCATCATCATCATTGCCTCCTTATCATCATCATTGCCTCCTTATCATCATCATTGTCTCCCCATCATCATCATGGCCTCCCCATTATCATCAATGCCTGCCCATCATCATCATCTCCTCCCCATCATCATCAATGCCTGCCCATCATCATCATCATCTCCTCCCCATCATCAATGCCTGCCCGTAATCATCATGGCCTCCCCATCATCATCATGGCCTCCCCATTATCATCAATGCCTGCCCATCATCATCTTCTCCCCATCATCAATGCCTGCCCATTATCATCAATGCCTGCCCATTATCATCATCTTCTCCCCATCATCATCAATGCCTCCCCATTATCAGCAATGCCTGCCCATCATCACCCACAGACAGCACACAAGCACTCTCTCACATACATACACACACACATACACACACACACACAAAGCACCGCACTACATACACACAGACACACACACACAGAGACACACACACACACGTCTCACCCGTCCAGCGTCCGCGCTCTCTGCCACAGCCGGCCGCTGAATGATGACGTCATTCAGCGGCGCTGCTGTGAGAGGAAGCGCTGGAGCCCGGAGCTGCGGCAGCGGAGGCACGGGAGAGGTAAGTATTGTGCCAGCTGATGCCGGGGCCCTGAGCAAGAGGGGGGGGGCCCAGTGGCGGCGCTGACACCGCTCTCCTCCGCTAACGGGCGCGGGGGTGCCAGACGGCGAGTGGGCCCCCCGCCTGCTCAGGGCCCCGGCACTTGCCCGGGTGTGCCGGGTGCTGACGCCGGCCCTGCAGCTTACACTCTACAGGAGAGAGAGGACCCAGCTGACCATAAGAGCGTACACTCTACAGGAGAGAGAGGACCCCGCTGACCATAAGAGCTTACACTCTACAGGAGAGAGAGGACCCCACTGACCATAAGAGCTTACACTCTACAGGAGAGAGAGGACCCCGCTGACCATAAGAGCTTACACTCTACAGGGGAGAGAGAGGACCCCGCTGACCATAAGAGCTTACACTCTACAGGAGAGAGAGGACCCTGCTGACCATAAGAGCTTACACTCTACAGGAGAGAGATGACCCTGCTGTCACGCGGTCTTATGATATGTGTACGATGTCAGTAAACTATTCTTAAAAGAACAACACTCTATACAACATATAGATTAGCAACATCAGCATGTAAATATAGAATAGATTTACCTGACACGATATCCGTTGAACTCAGGGTTAATCTTGAGGACTTGATACACTGTCACAGGAAAGAGGAGGACCGGGGGTCTAACCTGACCCTAAACTGGGGTCCTAACTAATCCCTCACCTTGGAGGTACTGATAATGGTTCAGAGGTCCAAGTCTCCAGCCTAACCCTGTCTCCTATCAGTCCCTGAACCCTGTAATCAGTCCTAAGAAGGTTTCTGATTACCACCAAAGGGATATGGGCTGATCACTGCTAAATACACAGATTAGACATATAAGACAGACTGGAGAAAACACAGACTTGCATACACACTCAAACACAGAAGGAACATAAATGATCTGGGATATTAAACTCTAAGCAAGGTGAGCTTAAAACAACTAAGGAGCTCTTTAACTTAAGTCTATACAGATACAATCCTATCTGTGGTCTGCATGAAGAATTTCACTGGCAACTCCCAACACAGACAACCAGAGATTTAAAGGAAACCAATCAACAAATAATTAATTGCAGCCGGAAGAAACTGCACCCAGTCCCAGAACTGAGCACAGACAGAATTAACTCCCTAACTGCCAAACACAAAGAAACAGCAACTCAGCTGTGAGAAGTCAGAATGTGCAACCGCGACGATCTTCGTGGCGATGCACACATGACAGTACCCCCCCTTCTACGAGGGGCCTCCGGACCCTCAGGGCCAGGTTTGCCCGGGTGAGTTCTGTGGAAGGTCCGCACCAAACGATCTGCGTTAATGTCAGACGCAGGAACCCACGTCCTCTCCTCTGGACCATACCCCTTCCAATGCACCAAGTACTGAAGGGACCGGCGATTCAGACGTGAGTCAATGATCTTTGACACTTGAAACTCCAAGTTACCATTGACCACCACTGGAGGAGGAGGTAGAGGTGATGGTATGACTGGTGCCACGTACCTCTTAAGTAATGACTTGTGGAACACATTATGAATTTTAAACGTAGGAGGGAGGTCCAGACGAAATGCCACAGGATTAATTATGGAACTGATCCTGTACGGCCCGATGAATCTGGGGCCCAGCTTCCAGGAGGGAACTTTAAGTTTTATATTCCTGGTAGACAACCATACCAGATCGTTCACATTAAGATCTGGACCAGAAACTCTCCTCCTATCAGCCATACGTTTATAACGGTTCCCCATAGCACTCAGATTATTCAATACACCTCTCCACACTGAAGCAAGTGACGACGAGAAACGCTCCTCCTCAGGAACCCCAGAAGGGCCCCCCCCATTGATTGTACAAAACTGGGGATGAAAACCATATGCCCCAAAAAACGGGGACTTACCAGTGGACTCGCTCCGCCTGTTGTTAAGAGCGAACTCTGCCAGAGGCAAGAAAGAAGACCAGTCCTCCTGGTTCTCTGAGACAAAACACCGAAGATATGTCTCTAAGCTCTGATTCAGACGCTCTGTCTGACCATTGGTCTGCGGATGAAAAGCCGAGGAAAATGACAATTGCATCCCCCGACGTAAACAAAATGCCCTCCAAAACTTGGACACAAACTGAGACCCCCTATCTGACACCACATCAGAAGGCAACCCATGAAGTCTCACAATCTCCCCAATGAACACCTGCGCCAGAGTTTTAGCATTAGGGAGGGCAGGAAGAGCAATGAAATGTGCCATCTTACTGAACCTGTCAACAACCACCAGTATGACAGTCTTCCCTGACGACTGAGGAAGGTCCGTGATGAAGTCCATAGACAAATGAGTCCATGGACGCTCCGGAAGTTTCAAGGGTAAGAGGGTCCCAGACGGACGGGTATGAGGGGTCTTAGAGCGAGCACAAACCCCACAGGACGCGACAAAAGTTAAAACATCTTTATTAACGTTAGGCCACCAAAACCGGCGAGAAAGGAGATCTAAAGTAGCCTTACTCCCTGGATGTCCTGCTAGAGCAGAATTATGATGTGCCTCAATAACCTTTTGTCTCAACTGATTTGGGACAAACAGTCTCCCTGGAGGTCCTGCAGGGGCGTCCCCCTGAGCCTCTAACACCTCCTCCTCAAGCTCAGAACATACAGCCGACACTACCACCCCCTCCTGAAGGATAGGAATCGGGTCATCCATTTTCCCGGCCCCTGGGAAACTGCGAGACAAGGCATCCGCCTTAACATTCTTAGATCCAGGGCGATAAGTGACAACAAAATTAAACCTGGTAAAAAACAACGACCATCTAGCTTGTCTGGAATTCAGACGCTTAGCAGATTCCAAATACAGCAGGTTCTTGTGATCAGTAATGACGGTGACCGGGTGGACTGCCCCCTCCAAAAAGTGACGCCATTCTTCAAAAGCCAACTTAATGGCCAAAAGTTCCCTATTGCCGATATCATAATTCCTTTCGGCGGACGACAATTTTTTAGAAAAGAAAGCGCACGGATGCCATTTACCAGGGGACGGACCCTGGGACAATATTGCACCCACCCCTACGTCAGACGCGTCCACCTCCACAACGAACGGCTGTGATGCATCTGGTTGGATGAGAACGGGTGCCGAAGCAAAACATTTTTTCAAAGAGGAAAAAGCTTGGCAAGCTTTGTCCGACCATTTAGAAAAATCCGTCCCTTTTCTTGTCATGTCAGTGAGAGGTTTGACAACAGATGAGAAATTACAAATAAATTTCCGGTAGTAGTTAGCAAACCCCAGAAAACGCTGCAGAGCCTTAAGATCCTCTGGCTGATCCCATTCAAGCACTGCTCTCACCTTTTCAGGGTCCATACGGAAACCGGAGGCTGACACCAAGAAACCCAAAAACTGAAGTTCCTGTACGGCGAATACACACTTTTCCAGTTTGGCGTATAGTTTATTGTCTCGCAAGATCTGCAACACCTGTCTCACATGCTCCTGGTGAGACACAAGATCTGGTGAGTAAATTAAAATGTCATCCAAATATACGACCACAAACAGCCCCACCAGATGACGAAAAATGTCATTAACAAAATGTTGGAATACTGCTGGTGCAGTAGTCAGACCAAAAGGCATGACAAGGTTCTCATAATGTCCCTCCGGCGTGTTAAACGCCGTTTTCCACTCATCCCCCTCTTTTATCCTAATCAGATTATACGCCCCCCTGAGATCCAATTTAGAGAACCATTTGGCGCCAACAATTTGATTGAAGAGATCAGGAATCAGAGGGAGTGGATACGGATCTCGAACAGTAATCCGATTAAGTTCGCGGAAATCCAAGCAAGGGCGTAGGCCTCCATCTTTTTTCTTCACAAAGAAGAACCCCGCGGCCACTGGGGAAGATGAAGGTCTAATATGCCCTTTGGCCAGACTTTCCGAAATATAATCTTTCATAGCCTGCCTCTCAGGACCAGAAAGGTTATATAACCTAGCTTTAGGTAACTTAGCATCAGGAAGTAAATTAATAGAGCAGTCATACACGCGATGAGGAGGCAACTCCTGACACCCCTCCTCAGAGAACACATCCCCAAAGTCCTCCAAAAAAGGAGGCAAAGTACTAGACACGACCGCACTGATGACTGTGTTCATGCAGTTACTTTTGCAAAACTCCCCCCATTGGCTTATATCTCTGGACTGCCAATTAATCACAGGGTTATGTTTAACCAACCAAGGAAGTCCCAACACAATAGGAGTAGGTAGACCCTCCAACACATAACAAGATAATAGTTCCCTATGTATTGCCCCTACCCGAAGGTCAATGTTATGAACCTCATGAACAAAGCTACCTTGGCCGAGAGGCCTGGCGTCAATGGAGAATATAGGGATCGGTTTGACCAATACACTCAGATGCATACCTTGAGCCTGAGCAAACTGAGCGTCAACCAGATTAGCCCCGGACCCACTATCAAGAAGAACAGAAAATCTCTCCACTCTCGTACCAACCACCACCTCCACTGGTACAAGGAACTGAGAAGAACTAGCGGACGAAATACATACTCCCAGGTTGTCGTCCACCACACAACCTGGGATTAACAGTTTTCCGGCGACTTTTTGCTCAACAAGGCACGGGATGGACATCCCCCAACAAAATGTCCCTCTTTCCCGCAGAAGAAACACCTTCTAGTCCTGCGGCGTACCGCCAATCCCCTCCTATGAAATGATGTCCCTCCCAACTGCATAGGCTCCTCCGAACAGACAAGGGGAACCTCAACATAAGGGACTTTAGTAGTAGGTGGAGTAACAACAGGGAGTGGGGTTACCTCACCCCTCTCCCGGAGCCGTCTATCAGTACGGATAGCTAGAGCCATAGCAGCCTCCAGTGATGGAGGAGAATCATACTGAGCCAAAACGTCCTTTAATTTATCAGAAAGCCCATGACAAAACTGGCTCCTAAGAGCTGGGTCATTCCACTGAGTATCTGTGGCCCATCTACGGAACTCAGAAGCAAATTCTTCCGCCGGACGATCTCCCTGCTGTATCTTACGTAATTTTGTCTCAGCAAGAGAGACCCGATCTGGGTCATCATATACCAAACCCAGGGCAGTAAAAAATCGATCTACTGACTGTAGAGCCGGGGATCCCGGAGGAAGGGAGAAGGCCCAGGATTGAGGGTCCCCTTGTAGGAGCGAGATAACAATTCCCACTCTCTGCTCTTCACTCCCTGATGATCGAGGCCGAAGCCGAAAATACAATTTACATGCTTCCCTGAAGGTAAAAAATTTGTCTCGCCCACCAGTGAACCTGTCCGGGAGAGCTACTTTAGGTTCAAATCTGGTTTTCTCCGAGGGAGACAAAACTTTAGACTTAATGTCCGTCAGCTCCATGGATAATCCCTGCAACTGCAGAGCCAGCTGGGCTACTGGATCCATGGCAACTGGGAATAATTTTATGGGCCAGTGAAAATGTCACGCGGTCTTATGATATGTGTACGATGTCAGTAAACTATTCTTAAAAGAACAACACTCTATACAACATATAGATTAGCAACATCAGCATGTAAATATAGAATAGATTTACCTGACACGATATCCGTTGAACTCAGGGTTAATCTTGAGGACTTGATACACTGTCACAGGAAAGAGGAGGACCGGGGGTCTAACCTGACCCTAAACTGGGGTCCTAACTAATCCCTCACCTTGGAGGTACTGATAATGGTTCAGAGGTCCAAGTCTCCAGCCTAACCCTGTCTCCTATCAGTCCCTGAACCCTGTAATCAGTCCTAAGAAGGTTTCTGATTACCACCAAAGGGATATGGGCTGATCACTGCTAAATACACAGATTAGACATATAAGACAGACTGGAGAAAACACAGACTTGCATACACACTCAAACACAGAAGGAACATAAATGATCTGGGATATTAAACTCTAAGCAAGGTGAGCTTAAAACAACTAAGGAGCTCTTTAACTTAAGTCTATACAGATACAATCCTATCTGTGGTCTGCATGAAGAATTTCACTGGCAACTCCCAACACAGACAACCAGAGATTTAAAGGAAACCAATCAACAAATAATTAATTGCAGCCGGAAGAAACTGCACCCAGTCCCAGAACTGAGCACAGACAGAATTAACTCCCTAACTGCCAAACACAAAGAAACAGCAACTCAGCTGTGAGAAGTCAGAATGTGCAACCGCGACGATCTTCGTGGCGATGCACACATGACACCTGCTGACCATAAGAGCTTACACTCTACAGGAGAGAGAGGACCCTGCTGACCATAAGAGCTTACACTCTACAGGAGACAGAGGACCCCGCTGACCATAAGAGCTTACACTCTACAGGAGAGAGAGGACCCCACTGACCATAAGAGCTTAAACTCTACAGGAGAGAGAGGACCCCACTGACCATAAGCGCTTACACTCTACAGGAGAGAGAGAGGACCACACTGATCATAAGAGCTTACACTTTACAGAAGAGAGAGGACCCCACTGATCATAAGAGCTTTCACTCTACAGGAGAGAGAGAGAGGACCCCACTGACCATAAGAGCTGACACTCTACAGGAAAGAGAGAGGACCCCACTGACCATAAGAGCTGACACTCTACAGGAAAGAGAGAGGACCTCGTTGACAATAAGAGCTTACACTCTACAGGAAAGAGAGAGGAACTCACTGACAATAAGAGCTTACACTCTACAGGAGAGAGAGAGAGGACCCCACTGACCATAAGAGCTGACACTCTACAGGAGAGAGAGAGAGGACCCCACTGACCATAAGAGCTGACACTCTACAGGAAAGAGAGAGGACCCCACTGACCATAAGAGCTGACACTCTACAGGAAAGAGAGAGGACCTCGTTGACAATAAGAGCTTACACTCTACAGGAAAGAGAGAGGACCTCGCTGACAATAAGAGCTTACACTCTACAGGAGAGAGAGAGAGGACCCCACTGACCATAAGAGCTGACACTCTACAGGAGAGAGAGAGAGGACCCCACTGACCAAAAGAGCTGACACTCAACAGGAAAGAGAGAGGACCCCACTGACCATAAGAGCTGACACTCTACAGGAAAGAGAGAGGACCCCACTGACCATAAGAGCTGACACTCTACAGGAAAGAGAGAGGACCTCGCTGACAATAAGAGCTTACACTTTACAGGAAAGAGAGAGGACCCCATTGACCATAAGAGTTTACACTCTGTAGGAGAGAGAGGACCCCGCTGACCATAAGACCTTACAACACCTCTTCAATTGTGGTTCATTAGCATAAAACTTTTGCAAGTAGATTTCGGAAAAACAGTGTGAAGGCACGAGGGTCAGTGGGTGCTCCTGTCAGCTGGCCCGGCTGTCTTAAGGACCAGGACTCATCCCACTGCACGTGGGCAGGATGCTACTCAGACAACACAGGTTGAGAGGGTATAACAGTGTGGCAAAACTTTATTGAACCACCAACAGACAATAACATATAGAACAGTCCCATCAAATACATAAAATGGTGCAGATTACAGAGTCTCACCCTTCCACTGGCTCACCTGGATTAGAGCACCTGCAACTTTGGGGCTTCCAGGGCCAACTACCACCACCAGTGGCACCTCACTTTTGGTGGGCACCCACAGAGAGGAGGTAGCGACAAGCTTAGGAAGCTGACAGTCTATTGAGGTACGTGGCCAGATTGTCCTAACCTGGATTCTCCTAACGTTTTTGAAGGTTCAATGATGGTCAATGGAGCAGATCTGTATTCTTCAAGCCAGGGCTGTGGTCCCTTAAGCTCTCAAGCTGGCATCTAGTAGAATCTCAAATATGTGTCCCTCTTGATGGAGCCATGGTGTCCTGGCAGCTGTGCTGTAGAGTGTTCCTCGATGTGGCTTTGTAAAGATTTTACTTTTGCAGAAGGATAGAAAATCCCTTTGTATACCAACATCTGTGGTTTAGGTCATCATCCACAGGTCATGGGGGAGGTGGAATGTGTTTAACTCTCATTGTTTGAGTATTTAATCAATCTGTATAGTTCGTCCTCCTCTGTTTTGCAAGTCCACAAGTTACATGGACTCATACAATGGATAATCAACATATTAGTTAACATAGATTATTCAATGACCCTGCAAAGACAGCAGACAATAACCTGTAGGAGCTGATATAAAAGGCAAACAGCAGACATTAAAAAATCCAAAAACATCAAATTCAATAGTCAACAGTCAGACAGTAGCCTATTTCTCCTGGCCTACAGAGAATGGATGTCTGGATACTTAAGATTAAATGCTGCGTCGTCACAAACAGAAATTGTTTTTCTACAGCAAACAGTGACTTTGCTTCGATGTCATTAGTTTTGGACAGAAAAATGTGCTGTTCCCTTAAAAAAAAAAATAAGTTTAACGCAAAAAGTTGATTCAAACAATAGGGCATATTCTGACGATAGCTTCCCTTAATATGAGCTGCGTGTCGGTATTGTTCTTACACTCCAGTTGCCTCTTTACTGTCAGTTCTGTATCAAGAATTTCCTCTTTCGACAAATTTGCAAGAAATGAGCAAAACCGGGAAAGTTAAAACCTAGCAGTGACTTGTTCCCGCTGCTTGTGACTTCTGGAAGTATTACTCCTTGGATGTTTTCCAGAGTAATAAGTGAGCACAATTTTGGAACTGAAATTGCATTTTTTTTTTTTTTGTATTGAACCCAAATGTCCTATCTCAAATGTACAAGCTGTAAATTTGCTTTTGAAGAATAGTGTTTGATTCCTGTTTACCAAATGGAAGATGATTCATAACGTTTCACAAACGCTCTCACAATGTTTCATTACAAGCACATTTCCAAGTCAGAGGCTAAAATGTCCCCATGGCTGGAGGAAAAGGACTTAGCCGAAATATTATGTTAACTCCTTTCTGGCTTCTTCTGAAAACACTACGACAGACTAAATGGAATTTTACAGGAATATGTATGGATATCAGGAGCCTGTGTAGCCACCGATTGTCTAGTTTATTCCCAACTGCAAGGACCCCCAAATCACGTCACCTCTTATTCATTGCCTATGGGACTGCTGCGGGGAGAAAATAATGTACTCGTCTAACTCGGTCAGTCTCATAGAAAATTAATGGAGAGGAGGTCCACGCTCTGCAATCACTCCATTCTAACAGGGAATTTCAGAGCCCCAATATCAAGATCAGTGGGGGTCCCCAACAATCGGATCTCCACTAATCCACAACAGCCCACTTGACCCATACAAATAGTCGGTTTCAACAATTCACTGTCTTAAAATAATTACAGTTCAACCTCATCTCTCTTCTCCTGTGACTCATGCGATTGAGGGAAGCGTCCGTCTAAAATTCAAGACCTGTAACATGGAAGGCAGAAAGATTAACAATGATCCACAGGTTGCAATGTTATGCATCATAGAATATTCTCTAAAGATCGAAGTGGTATTTTCTTTGCAGAAATATTGTACAAGTACACAGAGATGCAGGTCTATGTAACAATACATCTCTACGTACCTGTACATTAAGGTTAAAAATAAAGCTGAATTATAAAAGACATCAACAATTATAATACACACATATATGACATCCCTGTAATCATGACATTTCATTCAAATTATTTATGGTGAAAGGTAAATGGCTTAAAAAAATGTCATTTTCATTTTTTTTTTTTTTTTTTCAATTTAATTCAAAGCAAGAATGATTAAAAATGTAAAGGCATCTGATATGTGTATGGCAAAATGATTAAAAAAAAAAAAAGAAAACTATAAAAACCCAATGAACTCAGATAGTGGTTTATGTAAAATAAAAAAAGACTTGGCTGTTACGGCTGTGAACAAGGGATCTTCTGACTGAATGCATCACAAAAATGTCCGTGTGTCTATACAGGTGGAAGTGCACATGTTATTTGTGCTTGTGGGCACGTCTCTATTCAAAATGCACCTATAATGGAGGAAAGTCAGCTCCCAACTTGGATCCTCCAGGTTCACAGAACTCCGTCCTGATCCAACAAATGCAAATATTAAAAAAAAAAAAGTTCCAGCTCCAGGTTAACATTTAAAATGTCTTTTTTCAGAAAATGCTAAAATAGCTTGTAACAGCAGGAAGAGAGAGAAAAATGGTCGCGCTTCGACCACAATTGCGGTCCTTTGCTGAGCTCAGAAAAAGACCGCAATTGTGGTTGAAACGTGTATCTTTTTCTCTCTTTTCTTGCTGTTACAAGTCTCTTTTCTTGCTGTTACAAGCCTAGTGCTCACATCGGCCCCCCAGGTGATGCGATTGCGCAGAGTGGATAGCTTACCATTGCAGCCAGGCGCTTGCTAACGCCACCATAATCCTCCATTGAAGCTCAAAACCAAAAAATGCGCGTCCTTTTTTTAAATGAATTTGACCAGTTTTTACGACTATTTAGCATCAAAGTCGCAAATCCTTAAAAGTCACAAAAAAGTGAAAATTGAAAACCTCTTAAGAAAACCTACTCCAGAGAAGAGGGGGAGGACTGGAGTTAGAATCGTCAAAAAAAAATGAGATATTTGATTAAAGTCGCATTATATGGTCAAGGAGCAATAAAGTAAAAAAAGACTTAGAGTGCAGAATAAATCGCAAATACTAAAGCCACTAAAAATGAGCAAATTACTGCAGAAAAGCGGAGAAAAAGCAACAATAAATAATAATTGTTCCTAATTCTAGAAGGCCCCTTACAAGCTATCAGTATAAATAAGATCTCACTCATCAGATGAGGATCCGGGACCTTCGTGTTTAGATTTTAGGTGACGCATTAGAAGCGGACAGTGTCAATTATATTTTCGTTTTTAGTGATGACTTGAGATATTATTATTGTTATTAATTTTTTTTTTGGGGGGGAAATGTGCGTAATCTAAGCAAGGGTTAACTTATCATATTCTGCTCCCACTAACTCTAGAGGAGAGGGTGCAGGCGATTTTGTTTAATAATGGATTCAAAGAAATTCATAATTTATGGCGTATTTTAATAAAAGGGGACATATTAATATTAATGCTCCAATCTGCAGCTCTGAATTGATGAGGTCTGTCTCTTTCTTCTAGTGAACCTGGTGTCTGAAGCGGAGCAGAGGGTCGTGTTTATCACTGCTCGAGTACACCCGGGGGAAACGCCATCTTCCTTTGTATGTCAGGGTGAGTGACTGTCAGTTTCGTACTCACTTCTGGTAATAAAGACAGGAGGTTTTCCTGGCACAATACTTTTTATTTTTATTATTATTACAGACAGAAGGAATAACTTCAAGATAGGAGAAGTCACTGAAAGGGTCTGATCTCCTCCAAAAGAGTCACACCCAAGACCGAAAAGTTTAAAAAAATTACCTCTTTTTAATACAATGTTGTTTTCAGTTTAAAATATCTGTTCCAATCCATTTCTTAATATATTTTTATCTGTCGTGGCTCCCTTTTTCTCATGTCAGATAATCAGAGATTCCATTTTTTGCCACCAGAGGGCGATTATGAGCTTACTGTATGAACAGTATGCAGTCGACTATTGAGCTCCCTCTTTTGGTGGCTGCAGGAAGTCAGAATTTTATGTTGACTTTTTTTTTTTTTAATAGGTCAATGCAGGAATTTCAAGCTTTGCAAAACAGCGCTACAATCACTATGAATGTATATTAAGAAATTAATTGGCACAAAAATGTTATCCTATTATTCAATTAAATCAAATGCAAAAAAAATACTAATGGTATTGAAGGATGGAAATTAATTAATGTGAACCTGCGTACAGTGCAGGAGGCAGCAATACAGATTTTGACTGTATTTTAATCTCTGGTCATGTCATGCTTAGGAGTCCTGTGGGCGGTCCTAATTTGTGTTTCACAGCCCCACCTCTACGACTGCACATGCTCAGAATGCTGTCAGTCACAAAGAGGAGCTGCTCATTGGAATTCTAAGAGTAGAAGGAACAGTAATTAAGTAGATACACTACAAGGTATTGCTATGTCTCAGCTG
Source organism: Oophaga sylvatica (assembly GCA_033576555.1). Lineage (NCBI taxonomy): Eukaryota > Metazoa > Chordata > Amphibia > Anura > Dendrobatidae > Oophaga > Oophaga sylvatica. The sequence goes on along the minus strand of JARQOD010000009.1, from coordinate 89,024,973 downwards.
GTTGACATGGATCCTCAAAGTCCTTGGTTAGATGAGCAGTTATTGTTTAGCATGGACAGAAGATGCGGGGGTGCAGCATGGTGGTTCAGTTGGAATAATGGGGGCTGACAAGACTTGACCAGAATTGGAGGAGTTGAGCAGTCCACTAGGAAGCCAGACAAAGCCCAGGAGGACTGATGAGGCAGGGATGAGATAGTGGCTCAGCAGAATAGACTATTACTGTAGGAGAGTATGAGAATAGAGTGATGCAGCAGAGCCCAGCGAGGTAGCAGAACCCAGGATGAGGAGCAGAGTTGGTTTGGTCAGGAAACTCACAATAAGAATGCAGACTAGACTAGCCCAGCATCTTCTGCAGAGCTGGATTGGTTAGGATACTCACAATGAAAATGTAGCAGAATCTACAGTGTGGCGCAGGTCTGGGTTGGTCAGGAGACCCTCAATATGAATGCAACAGAGCTCAGCATGAGAGTAGAGGTAATGATTGCCAATAATGATGAGCGAACGTGCTGGGATAAGGTGTTATCTGAGCATGCTCGGGTGCTAACCAAATGTCCTCAGCGTGCTAGAAAAATATGTTCCAGTCCCCGCTGCTGCATGTCTCCTGGCTGTTAGACAGACGCAACACATGCAGGGATTGCCTGCAATTGCCTGTTTGTTAGACAATCCCTGCATGTGTTGCTGCTGACTAACAGCCGTGAGACATGCAACTGCGGGGACTGGAACATATTTTTCGAGCACACCGAAGACACTCGGTTAGCACCCGAGCATGCTCAGATAACACCTTATCCCAGCACGTTCGCTCATCACTAATCGCCAACTATCTGAATATTCAGTAAGCATTCAGCTGCCTGAGCAAACCTATAAGTGTATGGACTCTAGCGAGAAGTGACTGCAGCATCCCGGGTAGCCATACTAACACGATGTGCATAAGAACAGAGCGAGGTAGCCGCAGCATAGGAAGACTGCAAAACCCGGCACTGGAGCCAGGGGGGTAACTGAAACCATTCTGAATATTTTCCCATAAACTTTTATATTAATCTGCTCATCTCCCATATCTCTATATGCCACCAAGTACAATCTGACCGGTGTACTGTGAGGAGACCTCATTTAACCCTTACATAGAAACCTCCTTCAACTCTACCACAAACCTGTCAGTTGGTGTTTGCTTTGCTGTTTTCGCAATGTTCTGAAGGGTCGTTTATCTTTAGGACATGATAATAGCAAAAAAAAACAAGTTCTTACATTCCTATTTTCCTCTTACCAGATACCAGGTAACCATCCGCCAGTCCCGGTATATGGCTGTCCAAAAAAAAAAAACCTCATGTCTGTGGATAAAAGCCAAATCAATACTCCATATCAATTGCTGAAAATAATTTGATGATATTATTAGTAGAGAAAACAGAAGGTTTTTTTTTACTCTTTTGACTTTAACAGAAAAATTGGGTACTTAAAATATTGGGGGAAAATCATTATCGTAAGCCAATCAGAAATTCAAGAAGTTACAGGATAGCTGATAAATGTATGATCGCTGGGGGTCTCAATGGTGGGACCCCAACAATCACTAGAATGGAGGTCATAAGAAAAGTTGTGATGTCGTCCAGGCTCTGCAATGGAAGGAGCCGAGCCAAACCAAGGTAAATTGGATGTCTTATTGGACTATGCATTTTGTGGATGCTCTGCCCCCTTCAACATGTACCCGATGAAGGAGTGCGGCCCTCCCCGAAATGCGTAGTCTAATAAAACTTCCACTGTACCTCGGTTTGGCTTGGCTCCCCCATTACAGAGCCATGAGACACAGCAGCCTTTGTTTCTTTGACTCTATTTTTTGGTTCCTTGCTCAGTAGAGTTGAGCGATACTTTCCGATATCCTAAAGTATCGGAATCGGAATGGTATCGCCGATATCACTAAAATATCGGCGATACCCGATACCGATACCGGAAGTCCCATGTAAGTCTATGGGAACAAAATATCGCAACTAAAAAAAACCCATTCTTTCCTTGTAAACACTAAATATACACACATAGAATACATATATATATATATACATGTCATTGTGACATATATATATACATATATGTATAGTTTATACACTTCTACATAGTAAAATATCCTCTCATTCAATTGCCGGGTAAAGCCGGCTTCTGTGAAAAGACAGAAGCACCCGACATGAAATGACACTTGGTGTACATAGGGTTAACCATGTCTTTTCATGTCGTTTGCTATTTGATTTGCACAAACAATTAAATCAGACTATGTGTGCAAAATTTCACACCTGTAGGGGTTAATTAAAGGTGTAAATTCGTTGTAAAAAAAACGGACTTTTTTTGCTACGAATTTACACCTTTAATTAACCCCTACAGGTGTGAAATTTTGCACACATAGTCTGATTTAATTGTTTGTGCAAATTAGGCTGGAGTCACACACAACCACAAAAAATCGGTCCGTTTTAGACGGTCGACAATCGGATCAAAATAAAAACATCACACATCCTTCTGGCATCCGATTTTCCTTCAAAGATGCGATTTAATCGCATGTGTGTGTACCTTGTAACATCCGATTTTCATCCGACTTGCGAGATTTTCTCGCAGGCTTGCAAAACTGACATATAATGGATCCAAAAGAATAGTATTTAAATGCCAAAAGAAAGAATAGATATATACACATATATATTATATATATATATTATATATATATGTCATTGTGACATATATATATATATACATATATTTATAGTTCTTACACTTCTACATACTGTTATAGCCGCTAATTCAATTGCCGGCTTCAGTGAAATCACAGAAGCCGACATGAAATGATACATTGTTTCCACACATTTAACCATGTAATTTCATGTATTTTTATATATGTTTGAAACATACAATTACATGAGTATATGTGTGCTAAATTTCAGACATGTAGGGGTTAATTAAAGGTGTAAATTCGTTAAAAAAAAATGCGTGGGCTCCCGCTGTATTTTCTCCACCAGACAGACAAAGCAAGCGAGTGGGGGCAGATAATAATAGCCTAGGGAGGGTACATTTTTTTTGTGCCCCCCCTGGCTACTAACATCTGCCCCCAGACACCCCAGAAAGGGCAAATCTATAATTAGATTCGCCCTTTCTGGCACTTTGCCCGTCTATTCCCATTGCCCTGTAGCGGTGGCGAATGGGTTAATAAGGGGTTAAAATGACCTTGCAATTGAAAGGTCACTTTAAGCCAGGTTAATAATTGATAGCTGTCAATTAGGCAACTATCAATTATTAATCCTATTGTATGAAAGAAAAATCAAACACACACACTTTAATAAAAAATAAGTTTAATTAAATAATCACACAGTTTTGACCATATTTTATTTTCCTGCTAAAACCATTTCCTGTAATAAAAATAAAATAAAAAAGCAAAATTATACTTACCAATCCGATGTACAGTCAGGTCCCACGGTGTAATCCATCAGAAAGGGTTAACAGGTTAAAGGTCGCAGAGAGCTAATAATGCTGTCTCAGACCTGTATTCCCCTGAATGAATAACTTCCTCTCCCAGCGAAAGTAGAGGAATAGATTCATGAATGGAGCTTAATTGATTTCTTGCCAATTTAACTGTAGTGACCTGACCTAAAGGGAAAGTGGACACAATCAATTAAGCTTCATTCATGAAACACATCCTCTCCTGTCGCCAGGAGAGGAACTTATTCATTCATGAGCTTTGAGCTGAGCATGCAGGATTACTTGCACTGCTTGGCTCAAAGCTAGTTAACCCTTTGTGAAGGATTACAGCGTGGGACGTGACAGATCGGCGGAATAGGTAAGAATAATGTTGTTTTATTTCTTTTTCTTTATTTTAGGAGATCAATGGCTTCGCACGGATTTAGTGTAAAATAAAATATGGTCAAAAAAATGTGTTTTTATTTCATTAAAATTATTTATTCTTAAAGTGTGTGTGTTTTTTTATTTACTTCAATAGGATTAATAATTGATAGTTGTCTAATTGACAGCTATCAATCATTAACCTGCCTTAAGGTCACCTTTCAATTGCAAGGTGACAGTAAGGTGAGATTAACCCATTCGCCACCGCTACAGGGCAATGGGAATAGACGGGCAAAGTGCCAGAAAGGGCGAATCTAATTATAGATTTGCCCTTTCTGGGGTGTCTGGGGGCAGATGTTAGTAGCCAGGGGGGGCACAAAAAAATGCACCCTCCCTGGGCTATTATTATCTGCCCCCACTCGCTTTGCTTTGTCTGTCTGGTGGAGAAAATACAGCGGGAGCCCACGCATTTTTTTTCAACGAAATTACACCTTTAATTAACCCCTACATGTCTGAAATTTTGCACAAATACACTCATGTAATTGTATGTTTCAAACATATATAAAAATACATGAAATTACATGGTTAAATGTGTGGAAACAATGTATCATTTCATGTCGGCTTCTGTGATTTCACAAAACCCGGCAATTGAATTAGCGGCTATTACAGTATGTAGAAGTCTAGGAACTATAAATATATGTATATATACATGTCACAATGACATGTATATATATATGTATGTGTTCTATGTGTATATATCTATTCTTTCTAGTCTTTATTAAAGCTGTCAGTGTGATTTTACAGTATAGGCGGGGATGAATTGCCGGCTTTTCTAAAGGACACCGATGCGATTTCATCGCAAGTCACACAGTGTGGTCCGTTTGTAATCAGATTTTTCATCGCTCCCATAGACTTGCATTGGCGATTGTCGACCGACAATCGGTGACAATCGCAGCATGCTGCGATTGTACACGGACGTTTAAAACGGACCACAAAAAATCTGATACTGGGAGCTGCTCCATAGATTAACATAGGTCCGACTGCAATGCGATATTTCATCGCATTGCAGTCGTCCGATTTTGTCGCCAGTGTGACTCCGGCCTTAGATAGCAAAGGACATGAAAAGACATGGTTAACCCTATGTACACCAAGTGTCATTTCATGTCACCCGACATGAAATGACACTTGGTGTACATAGGGTTAACCATGTCTTTTCATGTCCTTTGCTATCTAATTTGCACAAACAATTAAATCAGACTATGTGTGCAAAATTTCACACCTGTAGGGGTTAATTAAAGGTGTAAATTCGTTGTAAAAAAAACGGACTTTTTTGCTACGAATTTACACCTTTAATTAACCCCTACAGGTGTGAAATTTTGCACACATAGTCTGATTTAATTGTTTGTGCAAATTAGATAGCAAAGGACATGAAAAGACATGGTTAACCCTATGTACACCAAGTGTCATTTCATGTCGGGTTCTGCATTTTCACAAAAGCCGGCAATTGAATTAGCGGCTATTATACTATGTAGAAGTGTATGAACTACAAATATAAATATATATATATATGTGTCACAAATTCAATGACATGTATATATATATATGAGGTGTAAAATTGCTGAAAAAAAATGCGTGGGCTCCCGCCCTATTTTCGCAACCAGACAGACAAAGCCAGTGAGTGGGGGCAGATAATAATAGCCCAGAGAGGGACCATTATTTTTGCCCCCCCCGGCTACTAACATCTGCCCCCAGACACCCCAGGAAAGACAAATCTATAATTAGATTCGCCCTTTCTGGCACTTTGCCCGTCTATTCCCATTGCCCTGTAGCGGTGGCGAATGGGTTAATATGGGGTTAAAGCCACCTTGCTATTGAAAGGTGACCTTAAGCCAGGTTAATAATTGAGAGCTGTCAATTAGACAACTATCAATTATTAATCCTATTGCATGAAATAAAAATAAAACACACACACTTTAATTAAAAATCATTTTAATGAAATAAAGACACATGTTTTTGACCATCTTTTATTTTACTGCAAAAACCATTTCCTGTAATAAAAATAAAATAAAAAAGCAAAATTATTCTTACCTATCCCATGCACAGTCAGGTCCCACGGTGTAATCCTTCAGAAAGGGTTAATGTTTACTGCAGGGACCGCAGCTAATGCTGCAGCCTCACAGTAAACCCCAAATTAATGAGTTCCTCTCCTGCCTGACAGGAGAGTAAAGGCTGGGTGTCACATAACGATACACCAGCGATCCCGACAACGATATGCACTTGTCAGGATCGCTGGTGTATCGCTACATGATCGCTGCTGAGCTGCCAAACAGGCAGCTCAGGCAGCGATCTGGGACAGCGACACTGCGGGTAACATCGCTTAAGGGCCCGTCTCACATAGCGATATCGCTACCGAGATCGCTGCTGAGTCACTAGTTTTGTGACGCAGCAGCGAGCTCACCAGCGATATCGCTGTGTGTGACATTCAGCGACGATCAGCCCCCTGCCGGGTATCGCTGATCGTCGCAGAAATGTCAGGACCTTTTTTTGATCGCTGGTTTCCCTCTGACAGGCACGCATCGCTGCGTGTGACAGGCGGGAGACCAGCGATCCGCTGGTAACCAAGGTACACAGCGGGTTTCCAGGCACCGCGCAGCGCTTGGAAACCCGCTGTGTACCTTGGATACCAGCTCCCTGCATCAGGGCGCTGGTATCCAAGGTACACAGCGGGTTTCTAGGCACAGCCCCGCGCCTGGAAACCCGCTGTGTACCTTGGTTACCAGCGGATCGCTGGTCTCCCGCCTGTCACACGCAGCGATGTGTGCCTGTCAGCGGGAAACCAGCGATCAAAGGTCCTGACATTTCAGCGACGATCAGCGATACCCGGCAGGGGGGCTGATCGTCGCTGAATGTCACACACAGCGATATCGCTGGTGAGCTTGCTGCTGCGTCACAAAACTAGTGACTCAGCAGCGATCTCGGTAGCGATATCGCTATGTGAGACGGGCCCTTAAGTGGAAAGCTTAATTGATTGCTTTCCACTTTCACTTCAGGTCAGCCAGGGACACAATCAGTGACGTCAGAGGGAACTGATTAACAAAAATAGGGGTTCCCTTCGAAAAAAAAATGGCGTGGGGTCCCCCCTATTTTTGTTAACCAGCCAGATGAAGCAGACCGCTGAGGCCTGGATTTTCAGGCTGTTAAGGAGCCAAGATCCATGGACCTTGCCAGCCTGATAATACCAGGCCACAGCAGTCTGTATATCTTGGCTGATTAACAAAAATAGGGGATCCCCTCGAAAAAAATTGGCGTGGGGTCCCCCCTATTTTTGTTAACCAGCCAGATGAAGAAAACCGCTGAGGCCTGGATTTTCAGGCTGTTAAGGAGCCAAGATCCATGGACCTTGCCAGCCTGATAATACCAGGCCACAGCAGTCTGTATATCTTGGCTGATTAACAAAAATAGGGGATCCCCTCGAAAAAAATTGGCGTGGGGTCCCCCCTATTTTTGTTAACCAGCCAGATGAAGAAAACCGCTGAGGCCTGGATTTTCAGGCTGTTAAGGAGTCAAGATCCATGGACCTTGCCAGCCTGATAATACCAGGCCACAGCAGTCTGCATATCTTGGCTGATTAACAAAAATAGGGGATCCCCTCGAAAAAAATTGGCGTGGGGTCCCCCCTATTTTTGTTAACCAGCCAGATGAAGCAGACCGCTGAGGCCTGGATTTTCAGGCTGTTAAGGAGCCAAGATCCATGGACCTTGCCAGCCTGATAATACCAGGCCACAGCAGTCTGCATATCTTGGCTGATTAACAAAAATAGGGGATCCCCTCGAAAACAATTGGCGTGGGGTCCCCCCTATTTTTGTTAACCAGCCAGATGAAGCAGACCGCTGAGGCCTGGTTTTTCAGGCTGGTAAGGATCCAATATCCATGGACCTTGCAAGCCTGATAATACCAGGCCACAGCAGTCTGCTTAGCTTGGCTGGTTAACAAAAATAGGGGATCCCCTCGAAAAAAAAACGGCGTGGGGATCCCCCCTATTTTTGTTAACCAGCCAAGTAAAATGCAGACTGCTGCGGCCTGGTATTAAAAGACTGTCAAGGCCCATGGATTTTGGCCCTCAACAGCCTGATAATACCAGGCTACAGCAGCCCCACATTTGGCGCATCAAAAGATGTGCCAATTGTGGCACTTTACCCGGCTCTTCCCACTTGCCCTGTAGCGGTGGCAAGTGGGGTAATAAGGGGTTATTGTCACCGTTGATTGCACGGTGACAATAAGCCCGGTTAATAATGGAGAGGCGTCAATAAGACACCGATCCATTATTAATCCCAAAGTTATTAAATGTATAAAAAAAAGACACAGCAAGAAAAAAGTCTTTTAATGAAATAAAAGAGACAACACAGTTTTCATTTCTTTTATTACTCTCTCATTCCTGCGACGCCATCGATCTCCTGTAAAAAAAGAAAAAAAACAAACCAACAGTATACCACCTGTCCGACGCAGTCCATAACGATAGTCCCACGACGATCCAGCTCTGCTACATCGCAATGACAGGCAGAGCCTGTCATTGCAACGCAGCACAGCTGATTACCTGCTTCCCCGGCGGTGACGTCATCGGACTGACTGCTTTACGGCCGCGATTACCCAGCAGTCACTGCAGTTATCGCGAGAAACTGCATGTGACCGCCGGGGAAAGAAGATGGCGGCCATGAAGCAGTGCAGGACGTGACCGCCGGAGATCTTCTGCCGGGTAAGTGCCGCTGACTCCTGACAGACCCGACCGACGGACACTGACAGTGACAGTGACAATCCCGATTCCGGTATCCGATAAGACGAAAATATCGGAACTCGGAATCGGAATTCCGATACAGCCAATATCGGCCGATACCCGATATTTGCAGTATCGGAATGCTCAACACTATTGCTCAGACATTTGGAAGCGGCGGTCAGTGCAGCAGCAATCTGGAGGAAAAATCCTTCTCTTCTCAGGATTGTCCCTACCCACCACAACGACCTCAGCTGAGCGGCACTTTCACCATGAGCTTTATATTGATTCTTCCATTAGAAGACTAAGGCCACGTTCACACGTTCAGTATTTGATCAGTATTTTACATCAGTATTTGTAAGCCAAAACCAGGAGTGGAAGAATAAGAGGAAAAGTATAATAGAAACACGCCACCACTTCTGGATTTATCACCCGCTCCTGGTTTTGGCTACAAATACTGATGTGAAATACTGACCGAATACTGAACGTGGCCTAAGTGATACTGGAGTGCTGCTCTTGACTATCGCCATCAGTCCTACAGCCATTGACTGGAGACATATGACCATCACTCCATCCAAATTCCACTGGAACTTGGGTTCTGGACCTCACATGTTGTGATTGTGGAGGTCCCAGCAATCCCACGTTTACCACCGATGCTGTGGCTATGTGATAAGAAATGTCTGTTGTTGTGAAATAAACCCCTCAATATTGTATTTATGTGTCTGATTAATAAAGATGGATCTAATTAGGACTTAGATTAAACACTTGTTACTTTTGTATCTGCAAACATAACTCCAGGAAAGTCCTCAGGATTCTTCTTTCCTTCTTTGTACACATGGGATTAGTTGCAATGAATTAATGTATGTGTTTCCCGGTAATGGCCATCTGTTGCACTATTTTGCCTTCTATTTGACACAATGAGGGCATCGCATCCTACAGACCCCACTATAAGTCAGTGTGGTCTATTAGGTATTGTTGGTGTTTATTGAGTACTGAATGCAATCTATGAGTGAGAAGTGAACAGAGCCTTCTCTTGCCGCCTACTTTGCATCCCTGTCCTTGGTACTGAAAATGATTCTTTGACTACTGCAAACTTCTGTATAGTTTTTGCAGTAACCAAGGTTTAGAATGTGAGCAAAGCTTCTCTGTAGTTTCCATGAATGCTGTTCTTAATGTAACATTTCAGCCTTTCATTGACCGTGACATATCCAAAGGTTTTCGGATAGGCAACTCGAAAGGTGGTTACTGTTCCTATTGGTATTATTTTCTTGTTGCTCAGGACCTTATTAGTTCTTAGGTCCACAGTAAAACATTAACAGCCAGGTTAGTTGCTAACTAACTGCCTGTTCTGCCCGGCATAGATCTCTGCCAACAATGACATCAGATCAATAGTGCAAAGGCTTCTCTTCCACTCTGCTCTGTTGACGAGGCATGACAGCTGATGTCACTAGCAACTACCTGCCTGCCTGTTCTATCCAGCAACCACTCCTGCCGGCGATTCAGCTGCTCCACGTCAACAGAGCAGATCTTCTTCTTTCGGACTGCTCTGTCGACTAGGCACCACAGCTTATGTCATGCTGACAGCCAGCTCCCCGCAGTTAAGCAGCAGGGAGCCGGCTGTCAGTCAGCATGACATCAGCAGTGGCACCCAGTTGACAGAGCAGTCCAAAAGAAGATCTGCTCTGTTGACGTAGAGCAGCTGAATCGCTGGCAGGAGTGGTTGCTGGATAGAACAGGCAGGCAGGTTAGCAACTTCCTTAGTAAAATTATTTAGTTCTGGATAGCCCCTCTAAGCGAAATTATAGATATTTAGGGAACAGTCCCCTTTTATTCAGGATGTCTATAAGACCATCTAGCAATTGCAAATGCACCCTAAGGAGCCAGAAATAAAGTGCAATTCACATGCTGCATATGACTGCGCCAAAATGTGTCAGATCGTTGCTAAACTGCCCAAGCTAAGCCCCTTCTCCCATGTGATCTCGAAAGATAATTCTGGCAAAATTGGGACTGTTGGCAAACATCAGAGATTGTTAATTATTTTTGCCATCATGGATTAGACTTGTATATTTGAGGGGGCCACGTATGGTTACTCCTTCATTAACGACATTGAGGCATCAATGAATATAGCACAAGCTATCGGACAATCACATCTTCAAGTCCCCTAAAGGGACTAACGAGAACAGTGACAGGTAAAAAAAAAAAAAAAAAAAGTTTTAAAAAATAAATAAATGTTTATATCACCCTACTTTTCCCTTATTGAAAATAAAGACATTAAAAAAACACATATGTGGTATCACTGCGTTCAGAAAAGTCCGATCTACCAAAATGTAAAAACAACTAACACGATCGGTAAACACCATAAACAAAAAATTAAAGAACGACAAAATGTAGTTTTTCGACAAAAAAGGCTGCAACAAGCGATCAAAAGAGTCACATCTATCCAATATGGTATGGTAAAAATGTCACCTAGGACTGCAAAAAATAAAACTTAAGCCATCAAACGACTCCATCGGCTGAAAAATAAAAATATTGCACTTCGCTGAAAATTGCGATACAACCCCCACATTTTTTTTTCTTTTTTTTGCAAACTTTGGATTTCTTTTCACACCAAATTAAAATAAAATACTGAACATGTATCATCGTAAGCATAACTGATTAGGAGAATCGTACGGCAAGATCATGTTTACCACAAAATGTATACCGTAGAAACAATTCCTAAAAAACAAAGTCAGAATTTTTTTTTTTTCACAATTCACGGGATTTGGGATTTTTTTTTGCCATTTTCCAGTGATAAAGTGAATGGTGTCAATCAAAAGTACAACCCGAGCCATAAAAAAAAAGATTTGGACAGAACTGTACGTTAGATTCAAAGGTAAAATAAACCTTTAAATAAAGCGTTTGCATAATCTTTCCATAGTGCGTGACTATAAGTTCTACAAAATTAGTATCTATAGTATTACTACATGTAAGCGTTATGTCACATTATCCTGCTGGCACGCGTACGGATATTTCCTAGAATAGATATTTTGTGGGACTCGTTTGTCGCTTACATTAGCTCCGCAGATTTCATTACAAAAGTATAAACGGAAAATTGCAACTTATTTAACAAACGACCAAATAAATCATCTTTGTCCTATTGATATAGTAAAGATTCCAAGGGTGACATTAATCAGTCGGCAAGAAAACCTGCAGATTGTTAGCGCTCGTTTAGGAACCAACATAAGGGTCCTTTAAAGTTTTAATGACAGTAAAGGGAAGTTTTGTGCCATTACCGGCGTGTTGTGTGAACGGCGTTGTGGTGGGAAATGAATATAATATGTAATCTATAGTCTCCCAGATGGGCTTCTGCCCTTGAGTTCCTTGTGATCAGCTATATCAGTGATTGATGTTCTTACAAGATTTTACACATGGGAAAAATATATAAGTAAAGTTGAATTTTGGGAGAGGTACAAAGTGTTTGGTGTGCCACCCATTGGGTATGAGCGCAGGACCCCTTAACACTGAGTAGGAGATACATTCATTCAACCTGAAAATCAATAATACGCTCACAGTTACCATTGTCCATCTAGATATATAAAAACGAGTGTATGTGTGTGTGTATCGACGATGATGTCATAATGGTTGCCATGGCAACGATGTTGTCAAAATAGGTTGCAATGGTGACGATGATGTCATAATGGGTATATGGACACGGGACTATGAGATGGAGGATGTGTATGATGGGTATATGGACACTGGACTATGGGATGGAGGATGTGTATGATGGGTATATGGGCACGGGACTATGGGATGGAGGATGTATGATGGGTATATAGGCATGGGACTATGGGATGGAGGATATGTATGATGGGTATATGGGCACGGGACTATGGGATGGAGGATGTGTATTATGGGTATATGGACACGGGACTATGGGATGGAGGATGTGTATGATGGGTATATGGGCACGGGACTATGGGATGGAGGATGTGTATTATGGGTATATGGACACGGGACTATGGGATGGAGGATGTGTATGATGGGTATATGGACACTGGACTATGGGATGGAGGATGTGTATGATGGGTATATGGGCACGGGACTATGGGATGGAGGATGTATGATGGGTATATAGGCATGGGACTATGGGATGGAGGATATGTATGATGGGTATATGGGCACGGGACTATGGGATGGAGGATGTGTATTATGGGTATATGGACACGGGACTATGGGATGGAGGATGTGTATGATGGGTATATGGGCACGGGACTATGGGATGGAGGATGTGTATTATGGGTATATGGACACGGGACTATGGGATGGAGGATGTGTATGATGGGTATATGGGCACAGGACTATGGGATGGAGGATGTGTATTATGGGTATATGGGCACGGGACTATGGGATGGAGGATGTGTATGATGGGTATATGGGCACAGGACTATGGGATGGAGGATATGTATGATGGGTATATGGGCACGGGATTATGAGATGGAGGATGTGTATGATGGGTATATGGGCACAGGACTATGGGATGGAGGATGTGTATGATGGGTATATGGGCACGGGACTATGCGATGGAGAATATGTATGATGGGTATATGGGCATGGGACTGTGAGATGGAGGATGTGCATAATGGGTATATGGGCATGGGACTATGGGATGGAGGAGTGTGTGATGGGTATATGGGCACGGGACTATGGGATGGAGGATGTGTATGATGGGTATATGGGCACGGGACTATGGGATGGAGGATGTGTATGATGGGTATATGGGCATGGGACTATGGGATGGAGGATGTGTGATGGTATATGGGCACGGGACTATGGGATGGAGGATGTCTGATGGGTATATGGGCATGGGACTATGGGATGGAGGATATGTATGATGGGTATATGGGCACGGGACTATGGGATGGAGGATGTGTATAATGGGTATATAGGCACTGGACTACGGGATGGAGGATAATCATTATAATTTGTTATAACTAACCACAGTTAGTTATTATGCCCGGGCAGCGCCGGTCTCTTCAGCTAGTTGTCATATATTTAATTAGTTTAATCCACTTATTGAATGTTACCAATAATGAGAACTATATACAATAATACTATTACTAATATGTTTACAAGGTGTCTGGTTCACTCAGAATGGCAAAGAGTAAGGCATTTTCCAGGATGTGTCCAATCTGGCATCTCTCCCATCTCCACTGACCTAATTTACCACGTTGTCACATAGTCCCCTAAAGTCATTCTCTTTAACGTCAAAGAACACAAATATATCATCTCCTGATATATCATATACCATCTGATGTAATCCCCTTACAGATCCCACTGATGTTATTTCCTGATGAATCACAGATTTCACTGGTGTCATCTCCTGAGGAAATAACATCATTGGGATCTGTGATGTCAGGAGATGACATCACATATTATATCACAACTGATGCATCCAGTAAACTAAGTGACACATCACTGAAATCAGGGTTTCTGCCCCTACATTATGCTGCTGTCAGATTACATGACAGATTCCCTTTTAACCTTATGTTATAAACAGTGGATCTCTGACTGCTACAAAGATGTAAAGTGCTGCAGCAGCAGATGATGCTCAGATATGGCCACGTCAAAACTTTCAATTAATTCAAATAAAAACCAAGGCACACAAATGGTTAAAAGTCATATCATAATGAATAATCCATTGTCACATTCAATTCATTGGCAAAATTAAAACCATTCTAGGTTTCCCTCTCGTCTTGGTGAAGGATAAAAAAAAATGATATGAAGAAAACAAAAAATAATTAGTTTTGGAGCCACTTGAGACTCGTCTACGCTAAGCCTCTGATATCTCAGGGAAAAAAAATCTGATGCTAAGTTATGTACAAATGAATATTTCTGCATGTTTACAGTTTGTAATACTTAATTAGCATATAAATGCCCATAAATGTTTAATCCAAAATATACAGACAGTCAAAATTAATAACGTTCCAATCGTCAAGCAGGAAAGTTGCCGAGTGGAACCAGTGCCCTTAACCTTTGGTGTTTTTTATTTTTAGGAGAACTGCATTCAGCAAGCAAGATACCCCAGATAATAGTCTAGCTACAGTCTAACATTGGTAAATAGGGCAAGAAACTAATTAACAGGAAAGTTATCCCAAAATCCCAAGGATTGTCGTCACTGCAGGCGCTGCTCCAAACTTTTTGCCAGACTGTAGAAGAGATCAGTAAAACGGACTGCGTCTTATTGAGGTCTCGCGTTAATGCCGCGCAATGTGAGATTATGGGAATGTATTATATGTAAACGTCATCAGGACTGAAAGAGGAAAACCTCCCGAAATCATCCCTATAGGGACGTCGTGCCAGTACGTCAGATGACAGCGGGTACATGTGACATGTCAGAGGAGTGCATCACTGCTTTATGCAACTTGAAGAAAGATGATTGATAACAGTGTGGTTTCTTACATTCCAAGAAAATACTTAAAGGGAATCTGTCGCCAGATTGAGTTTTTACTACCCTGTTTAAAAGCTGAATAATATAGGGGTAGAGACCCTGATGTTAATGATGGATTGGGAAATGACCTCAGTTTGATCTATGGTCTGTAAAGGGATTATATCAGTGGGATCTGTGATGTCAGGAGAGAACATAGGTTGAATCTGTGATTCATCAGGAGATCAAACAAGTGGGATCTGTGATTCATCAGGAGATCAAACAAGTGGGATCTGTGATTCATCAGGAGATCAAACAAGTGGGATCTGTGATTCATCAGGAGATCAAACAAGTGGGATCTGTGATGTCAAGAAGCAGCACTTTTTTTGGGACTTTTTAATGTATTTAATAGCCCCCTTAGGAGACTTTGAGCTGCTATCATCTGATCCCTTCAGAGCTTCAGCCCTGCGATGTGTAGCAGAAATCATCATCTCCTATGAATGCCGGTCACAAGCCGGCATTCACAGGAGTATCATAATGACAGGCACAGGAGTCTTCTGCAGACCTCTGAATGCCGTGACAACCCATCGGCACCCCCAATCACGTAACAGGGGCGCTGATGAGAGGCATTTAACTGGTTAACAGTTAAACATTAGTAATGAATGTTATACCGGCCACTGAACCATCAGTAACATTGTAAAAGGAATTACAGCACTGAGGATGACATTCTGCTGTCTGGTGTAATACACATATTGTCTCTCCAGAGAGGAAGATGACTAAAACTCTGGTGCCACCTACTGGAAGTAGCAATCCTAAAAGTTAATATTGAGCCTTTAATTAGCCTTGTCACATGCGTAAGGATAAAAGACTAACTAAATATTCTATTTGCTGATGTGTTTCAGGGTGTTTGCCCCTCCTTAGTGCAAAGCAAGATATACAATTTGGCTGTATGAGACGCCTTTGACTGGGGTCTATGGGATAATGTCTCTCCTTGTGGAGAATGACTGAAATTACTGACATGACAGTGTAAGGAGACTTATAGGCCATGCAATGCTTCTCTGAGAAATTAAATATTTAAAGAGCCTCTTCAGAGAGGATGAGGACTTGAGCTCTAGTGCCACCTACTGGAAGTAGCAATTCAAATAGTTAATTCTAACCCTTTTTACAAGCCATGCCCCTTGTCAGGCATGTCACTCTCTGACAGTGGTATTGAACTGGTTAACAGCCACGGGTGGCATTCCAATCCACCCGCTGCTATTAAAGCACTCGGAGACTGATTAAATCAGCTGTAATGTGAGGAGAAAGATGCAAAGATGCAGGCTCATTGCAAGTCAGGGACATGACATATGACATAAATGTATGTCATAAGTCGTGAAGGGGTTAAGAGGACCTTTCACCAAATTTTTCATGCTGAGCTGGACACACAGTGTAATAGCGACTGCAGAGTGGAATCAAACATTTTTCATTTGCTTTCATTTCCCTTCTACATTATGGAGATAATAGAAAGTATTTGGCACCTAATGAGTGAACATTTGTTAAGTCAAAGTGGGTGCTATCAGATAGCAACTAATACAGGGAGAAGTGCAGCCCCCAAGTGAAAACTATCTGATAACACCCACTGGAACTTAAAAGGGTTGCCAGTAGTGTTGAGCGATACGATACCGCAAGTATCGGGTATCGGCCGATATTAGCTGTTTCGGCCTTTCGATACTTTGTTCCGATATTTTCCATATATCGTATACCGGAATCGGAAGTTCCCATAATTCTTTGAGAGGCAATGTGATTTTAGTCAGCCAATGAGGAATCCTAAGAAGTGTGGGCACATCCTGTACTGCTGCGGTCATGTTAACTAATGGCATGGCTGTGATTGGATGCTGAAATGATGTCAGAATGCACTATAAAAGGCGCAGCCGCCATTTTAGCGTCACTGTGCTGTGAATTCAGTTAGGGACAGAACGCTGCTCTGCTGACTCTGAGGGACAGTTAGAGATTGCGATTTAGTGTACTGTGCTGTAGGCAGGCTAGCACCAACCGCTGTGTAAAGCTTCCTTTTGCCTGCAGTGTTGTTTTAACAGCTCTGCAAGGTGTGTGTGAGTGCAGGTGACGCTGCAGTTTGCTCTGCATGCAACGCTGTCTGTAGGCATCTGCACGTGTCACTCACAGACTCTTTTTTTTTTCTTCAGTGTAATTCTTGCTGCTCCATGCAATTTAACTATTAGTGTGACGCGCTTCCATCCGTATCCAATACATTGGTTGCAAACACTATAGAAGTAGACAAAGGAGTAGCCTTTCACAGATTGTGAACAGTTGTGTTTCAGTGTTCACTTCAGTCTGTGTTTTTTATTTTTTGAGTGCACATCACGCTCTAGTTACTTGTTCAAGCACTGCTGCTTGTACTCTGCTGAGCGTGTCTCAGTGCCTCATCCTTGTCATTTCTCTAGAATTGGTTCTGCTCCATTCCATTTAAAATAAATATAATCTATTAGTGTGACGCGCTTCCATCCGTATCCAATACATTGGTTGCAAACACTATAGAAGTAGACAAAGGAGTAGCCTTTCACAGATTGTGAACAGTTGTGTTTCAGTGTTCACTTCAGTCTCTGCGTAATAACCACACTTAGGCCTTATAACTTTTCTGACTTTCTTTATCAATCTACCAAGATGAAGAAGTCAGTGAGTAAGGCACGTGGTCGTGGCCGTGGAGTTTCAGCAGGGAGAGGACGTGGGGATTCTGTGGCTGCTGCCGCCCTCAGTGACACAGCATCCACCATTTATCCCCGTGAGCGTTCCTTTATGCGCACTTTGGTAGGAGCTCGGCGTGCCCCCCTGCTGCGGGAAGAACAAATTGAAGCCGTTGTTGGTTGGATGGCAGCCAATGCATCGACTTCAATTCCTTCCACCTCCTCTCAGGAACACAACACTGTTGAGCAACCATCTGTCTGTTCACCGCCTGTCAAATTGGCCAGGCAGTCAGAGAGTTCTGTACAGGAGCCAGCTGAGTCTCTGCTTCTGTTCTCAGAATCTGTTGGCTCGCAAACACGGGCACAGGCAAGCAGCATTCTGCAATTTGAAGAAGAGGGAGTATGCAGTGATGCGCAACAGCTGTGTCTCTCTCAATCTGAAGAGGCGGGTGAGCCAGTGCCGATGGACAGCACACCGCAGAACGCATCTCATGATGATGATGAGACTCAGGTGCCAGGTTTTGTGGAGCATGGTGCTGCCCAGACCATCCAACAGCAGCAGGTGTTGGAAGAGGGTAGTGGAGATGATGAAGTCCGAGACCCAACATGGCGTGAGCAACAGGAAGGTGGTGGGAGCAGCTCTGAGGAAGAGATTGGCCCAACGATACAAAGAGGAGGGAGAGGTAGGCTGCAGACTCGCTTGCCTGTAGCCTCCAGTTTGGCACCTGTTGGGAGCAGTTCTCTTACAAATGTCAAAATTGGCGCTCCCATGACTTGCACTGCGTGGTCCTTTTTTGACAGACTTGTAGATGATATTTGCTATGTTCAATGCAAGCTGTGTAAGCAAAAAGTTAAAAGAGGTAAAAATATCAGTAACCTGAATACCACAAATATGTGGAAACATGTACGGACAAAGCACGTAGCTGAGTTACAAAGACACACTGGAGATGTAGGCCAACCTACAGCAGCACCTACATCTTCAGGTCGTGTTGGAGCCTCTACCTCCAGCTCACACACACCTGGTTCGGCTTCCTCACAGGATCTCCATGGAAGAACCTCGGTCACTGTTGTCCATAGACAAACTGTAATTCCACCCACAGCAGCAAGTTCACAGTCATCGTCACACTCCCAGACCACAAAACAGCTATCGGTACCACAGGCATGGGATAAAAGACGGCCATACTCGGCAAACCATCCACGAGCACAGGCTCTGAATGCTGGCATTGCAAAACTCCTGTCCCTTGAAATGCTGTCATTCAGGCTGGTGGAGACTGACAGTTTCAGGAACTTAATGGCATTGGCAGTCCCATAATATAATGTGCCAAGCCGATTTTATTTCAGCAGGCAAGCCGTCCCTGCTCTGCAAAAACATGTCGAGGGAAACATTAAACATGCGCTACTAAACGCCGTCAGTAGCAGGGTCCACCTGACCACCGATGCGTGGACCAGTACCCATGGCCAGGGACGATACCTTTCCCTCACTACCCATTGGGTCAATGTTGTGGAGCCGGGTACAGATCTTGCCAGTGGCGCTGTACGTGTTCTGCCAACTCCAAGGATTGCAGGAATCCAGTCTGTACACATTGATTCCTCCTCCTACTCCAGTTCCTCAGAATCATCGCTGCACGAGCCGTCACGGTATACCTCCACATGGACCCGTGAACGATTACCTGTTGCGACCGATATGAGCACAGCCGTGGCCAAACGTCAACAGGCCGTCCTGAAATTAATTTCCATGGGGAATCGAAGCCACACAGCGCAGGAGCTCTGGGATGCCATCAAGCAGGAGAGCGACGTGTGGTTTTTGTCAGCTAATCTCCAGCCAGGCTTGGTAGTGTGTGACAATGGCCGAAATCTGGTGGCAGCTCTGGGCCTTGGCAACCTCACTCACATACCATGTCTGGCACATGTGCTCAACTTGGTCGTGCAGAGTTTTTTGAGGGACTATCCGGATCTTGATGCACTGCTGCACAAGGTCCGCCTAGAGTGCGCTCACTTGCGACGTTGCGATGGCCAGATCGCGCATTGCAGCTCTGCAAGTCAGATTTTGCCTTCCTGAACATCGCATCATATGTGACGTACCCACCAGGTGGAATTCCACGTTACATATGTTGGAGCGGTTGTGTGAGCAGCAGCCAGCAGTAATGGAGTATCAGCTGCAACAGGCGCAATCAACTCGCAATTTGCGCCGTTCACACTTCACCACTACTGAGTGGGCCTCTATGAAGGACATCTGCGACGTTTTGCGTGCGTTTGATGTCTCAACGCGGATGGCGAGTGCAGATGATGCACTAGTCAGCATGACTGTCCCCCTTATCTGCCTGCTTCAGAAATCACTGAAAGCACTAAAGGAAGAGGTTTTGGAAGAGGTGGAGGATGAGGAGTCACAAATTCAATTACCTTCAGGACAGTCAGCGCAACGTGGTTCCTCACAAAGGGCTGGGCAGGGCTCACTTTGTGAGGAGGATGAGGAGGAGGAGGAGTCAATGGAGGAGGAAGAAATCCCTACAGAGGGAGGTACACAACGCTCTAGTCAGTATGTAGAGCGAGGGTGGGGTGATGCAGAGGAGGCAGAGATGACGCCTCTTCCAGAGGACAGCCTTTGTTGGCCAGTTGGGAGTCTGCAGCACATGGTTGATTTCATGCTTCAGTGCCTGAGAAACGACCGCCGCATCGCCCACATTCTCACCACGTCAGATTATTGGGTGTACACCCTCCTAGACCCTCGCTACCGGGACAACTTACAAACCCTCATCACACCGGTGAACCGGGACCGTAAAATGCAGGAGTACCAAGACACACTGGTGCAATCCATACTGTTGTACATTCCAGTCGAGAGAGGTGCTGCTGCTGCTGCTACTGCTTTACAAAGCAGCTCTGTGCGTCGAGGCAGTGTAGACACCTCTACAACAAGAGGGAGCAGAAGCAGCGCCTCTGCACAGGGCAAGAGCTGTATGTTACAAATGTGGCAAAGTTTTGTGACAGCGCCAGCAAGGTCTACACCATCCGAGACGGCTCCAGTCACCAGGAAGAAACGTTTCCGTAAGATGGTGACAGACTACTTGGCTTTCCCTCTAAGTGTACTCCCAGATGCCTCTTCCCTTTTCAAATTTTGGGTCTCTAAGTTGGATACATGGCCAGAGCTTAGCCAGTATGCATTGGAGGTGCTGGCTTGCCCTGCTGCCAGTGTATTATCTGAGCGTGTCTTTAGTGCTGCAGGTGGTGTAGTAACAGACCGTCGCATGCGACTATCCTCAGAGAATGTAGACCGGCTTACTTTTCTGAAAATGAACAAGGCATGGATCTCACCTGAATTTGCCTGTCCGTTTTCAGATTAAATAACTGTTTGGCAACGTTTTCCATGTCTCCTGTTATGTTCATCTTTCTACCACCTGAACTCTACTCCCTGGGCTACAACACCGCCATTTGTTGCTCGTAAGTAATTGGCAGGGGTACTGACTCCTGGCCAGCCTGGTTACAGCACGACAGCTGTTTCCTGGCAGTGTGAACGTCAATTATCCTCCAATAAGTTGTGCTGTCGTGTTGCATTCGGGTTAGCCGACTCTATGGTGCCTGCAGTTTAGGTGATTCCTATGTGTGCTGTGGGATATGTAAATAAAGGCGGTTTCCATTGTGACAATAGGACAAGCACCCACTGTAGGACTGTGTGATTCGGTAACTGCGGACGGCTTGCGTCCTGTCAACTTACATTTTCATGGGTGCGTTCTGCTACCCGTCCGGGGTCCAGTACCGTCAACTGGTTCTCCCCAGTGCCTTTGGCCTAGGTGCCTCCATCTCCGTATCCGAGTTCCACCAACGTCTGCTGGTCCTTGGTAGTGCTTTGGAGCACAGGTACCTCCTGCTTAGTAACCGTGTCACAGTAACGTCAGCTGGTACTCGGTTGTGACATTGCCTCTTTTCCTTCTGCTACCCGTCCGGGGTCCAGTACCGTCAACTGGTTCTCCCCAGTGCCTTTGGCCTAGGTGCCTCCATCTCCGTATCCGAGTTCCACCAACGTCTGCTGGTCCTTGGTAGTGCTTTGGAGCACAGGTACCTCCTGCTTAGTAACCGTGTCACAGTAACGTCAGCTGGTACTCGGTTGTGACATTGCCTCTTTTCCTTCTGCTGCCCCTCCGGGTTCCAGCACAGTCAGCTGGTCCTCGTTACTTCCATTGTCTCTTGCTCCATCTGATACCCGTCAGGGTTCCAGTAACGTCAGCTGGTTCTCGGAAATTAGACGACCTTAAAGACCACCCAGAAGAAGATGACGACAACAAGGACGACGAGCATGAAGCCAACCAGCCTGAACACCATCACAAAGAAAAAATAAAAGATTACCCAGAAGAAGATCACCAACAGGACAAAGAAGGTTAAGACAAACTACAAGATACAGAACAAGAGACAGCAGAACAATAAGCAGAAGATCAAAAAGCAGAAGAACATGAAGTATAAGACCAAAATGAAGAGCAAAATATATGCTCTAAATTCTAAGCAGAAGAAGACTAAGCAGTGTATGGGGGTGAGTCCGTTCCTCCTCGTGGTGCCCCTGGAAAATGCCTGCTGCTGCAGGCTAAACTGAACACGGACAAATACTGTTGTAATTTAAATCTTTTGTGACAGCAAGAACGGAAGGATGAACAATTCATACTTTTACAGATTACAAGTACAGGAATCTCTGTCACAAATAAGAATATGATGAAGAAGATGAAGAGGAAGAAGATGAAGAATTTGAATATGAAGAAGATTAATTAGTTTAATAATAACAATATGAGTAATGTAAACAAAAACATGAATAGCAAGAAGTTTAAGAAGAAGATTAAGAAGGTGAAGATGAAGAATAATTTGATGAGAAAGATGATGCTGCTGAAGATTATGAAGGAGAAAGTGTGGCACTGGCAAAAGTTAAAAAGGTGAAGAGCATGGAAGTTGTGAAACATACATATTTGTCAAAATAGAAAAAAGGTTAACAACATTGTCAATTTGTTAGTCAATCCAGACGTATTTCCAAAAAAAAATATATTAATGCTATTCCAATGCATTGGGTTAAACATGTATGCCTTTATTGTCTCCTCAACCTCCCCCAATACATTCTACATTAGTCTTTGTTGTTTTCCTTCATGTACAATTAACCAACAAGGCAAGAATGGTTTCGTTTAATGTCGATATTTGGTTCCCATAGACTTACATTGGACTTCCGGTATCGGAATCGGATATCGACGATATTTAGTGATATCGGCGATACCATTCCGATCCGATATTTTTAGATATCGAGCAGTATAGCTCAACACTATTGCCCAGTCCAGATTGATAAGTCTGCAGTTACTTTGTGTGACTACAGACTTATGAGCCCCCCAGCACTTGCACTGTGCGCTGTGAAGAGTCACCAAGTTTCTGAGCCGGGACCGGAGGGTATGTTTGCGTTATACATCCTCCCGTCCTGAGCCTGTCCAGTGGGCGCGCCTTGGTCCATACACTTGTATTGAGTGAGGCTGCGCCCCAACCAGAGACGTGACCGCCCAGTGGGCATGGCCTACTAGATAGTGCGGCCTCTCGCCATACAAGTTAATGGAGATAGGCCACGCCCACTGAATGGACTCTGGCCCGGAATATGCGTAACTCATACATACCCTCCTGTACCGGCTCAGAAGCCGGCAAATCCCGCAGCGCATAGTGCATTCATTGGGGTGGGGAATTCATAAGTCTGTTATAACACAGAGCGACTGCAGACTTATCGATTTGAACAGTACAACCCTTTTAACAAAAGTTAACTCATTCGGTGCCAAAAACTTAGAATGCTAATATAAAAAACAAAACAAAACAAAAAAAAAAGAACTTTTTATTTCTCTCTGCAGCCAATATTACATTGTGTGTCCAATATTTGGTGATTGGCTCACTTTAATAAGTGCCAGCTCTGTTCACCCTATATTCATACTTGCCAATTCTTTCGAAATGTCTGGGAGGCTGCTGGAAGAAGGTGAGACCTTTCTGTCTTTGAAAAATTATCCATTCTCTCCAAGGAATTTCCTTTGATTTTATCTAAAAATTCAAAGGCACTCCCCTAAAATACAAGCTCTTTTCAATCACAAAAATGCCACAAGATATTCTTCTTCATTCTCCTAGCCAAACAAGGTATTCTATTTGCCGACATGTGTTTCAGAGCATTTGCCCCTCCTTAGTGCAAAGTAAGAGATTTAATTTGGCTGTATTAGAGGCCTTTGGGGTATATGGGATAACATTTGTCTTTATAGAGAGTGGCATTACTGACATGCCAGTGTAAGGAGACTTATAGAGCATGCAATGCTTCTCTGGAAAATTAAATATGTAAAAGAGCCTCTTCAGAGAGGAAAAGGACTTAAACTCTAGTGCCACCTACTGGAAGTAACAATCCAAACAGTCAATATTGACCCTTTTTAGAAGCCTTGCCACATGTCAGACTTGTCACTCACCACAAGAAGAGACGTTAAACCCCAGTCGGAAGTGTATCATACAGCCAAATCAGATCTCTTGATTTGCACTGAAGAGCGGTAAACACCATGAAACACGTCTCCATAAAGAGTATGTGGTTTGGCTTTTATTCCAAGTCATGGAGCAAGGCTTGTAAAAGAGTCAATATATACTTTTAGGATTCTTACATCCAATAGGTGGCATCAGAGTTCAAGTCTTATTCCTCTCTGAAGAGGCATCTTTTATATTTAATTACACAGGGGAGCATTGGATAGCCTATAAGTCTCCTTACAGAGTGATGTCACTCTCCACAAGGATATACCTTGGTATATTTCAGGAATTGCTTTGCTGCAGTTTGTTACAATTTAAGTAAGATGCCTCTGGTGGTTACCAGTGGTACTGCTGCTTTTCAAGTCTTGTCTACAAAGTATAAAAAAGTATTTAAAAAATCATGAAATTCAAGATATTATGCTCCTTTAAATGCTGCACTACTGCTACTTAACATATTGCACAAAAATGAAATACTGGATACTGCACTGAATGCACCACTCTGGAGGACATTGCTGGAATTGATACTTTAAAGGTGCATTGCTCTGATTTTCTAAATATCAAAATAATAAGATTTCTTGTTCAATTTTCTTTATTTTCATCTAATAACATCAAGGAGTAAGGCAGGTCATACAGCTAGATTGCTGTCATTTGTATACATGTACATGGTCAGCTTGGAAGAGTGGAGTAAGCCACTGACAGAGACCTCTTCCTGAAGAACAAAAAGATTGGGCATGTTAACATTCAATATGCCTGTCCTTTCTTTCCCCAACTGCCTTCGAGGAGAGTTTGGAAGCCACTTTTGAGAGATTGGCAGGTCTGGCGGACATTCTTCTAGTTTGTATGGCGACTAAGACATCTAATATGGTGCTTCTATATGGCACTGCATTACAGAGACATTTTTCTATTTTTCTGGCTGTTGAGGATGAAATTTTTGTTGGTCTACCTGACCATGGTTTGGTTTTTACAGAGTCCCTGATTTTCCATTTGTTAATCACAGTTTGAACGCTGCTGACTGGCATTAACAATTCCTTGGATATCTTTTTGTATCCCTTTCCTGTTTTATACAGTTCAACTACCTTTTCCCGTAGATCCATTGACAGTTGTTTTGCTTTTCCCAAGACTCACAATCCAGAAACGTCAGTGGCTGGATAAAAGATGCAAGAGTCTGTCTGGATCCCAGAAACACACTCGGCTTTTATGCACACACACACTAATTACAAGCAAACAGGTCACAGGTGAGGATGTTACCTTTAGTAGCCAGTCAAACCCATTTGTGTCAACTTCTGTGCATGTTATCAGGCCACAATCACCAGGGTATGTGAACTTTTGATCAGGGTCATCTGGATGTTTTGGGTTGTCATTATGATTTAAAACCAGAAAACACAGTAGTTTGACAACAAATGGCTTCACCCAACCACTAAACATGAGTGGAGAAAAGGTTTTGCTGTTATCATTCATATTCTCTGGAAAAAAAGGCCAAGAAAGAAAAAATTCTGCCGGGGTATGTAAACTTTTGAGCACAACTGTACATGTGCAAATTGTTCTGTGAAAAAAAATAAAAATCAGCGTGGCAGTAAGGTGCGCAGTAATTTGATAACAGCTAATTTGTTTCTGTCCATAAACTAAAAGTAAGATGTATTTTGATAATTCTCATTGTAACACATTTGCCCCGAAGAAAGAGCAAGAGTTATCGGCATTAACATCAGATAAGAGGATCTTTGTATAATTCAGTAACATGTCAATCAGCCCCTAGATACAAATCAGACTTTATTAGTTCATTCGCTCGACTCACCAAAGGACACACAAGGAAGCGCGTGTTCAGAAAAAATGTTACAAATATTAAAGCTTTCAATTATACCTCCTGCCCTACTTTCAATCTCAGTTTTGTGGCCTTGCTGCTCCTGCAGCCGACGCGCGCTCATCCTCTTGGTATTTGCTTTAGATATGAAATCTTTAGCTCGGAATATGAGAAACAACCAAAACAAGATCCATTTAGTTAGTGAGCAATAGAACATGATTTACTAAGCTGCTCCTGTACACCGTGGATTTATTATATCCTTCATTGTGATCTGTATCAAGTTCACTCCATGGTGGAAAAGGTCAAGTGATGGCGACTACAGTTCAGATGATTGCTATGAGGTCCAATGGGATGAAAAACGCGGATCTGGGGGAGAAAAGTTCCTAGAAAATTGATATTTGTTTCTTTAATAAAAACAAAATGTACAGCTCATTGTTATGAATACATTGTAAGAAGTAGAGGCTGTCCAAAGTGGTCAACCCTTTAAAAAAGCCCTTATCACAAAAGTAGCAAAACTAAGTAACAACCATAGTTGTCGTCACTTGTAACTTACAAGTCGCAACTAGAAAGCAAGTGATGGGGAAAGGGCAAAGATTTCATCTTTCTATTACATGTAGTGCTGTGTATAAAAGCTGCTCTCCATCCACTAGCTCAGAGACAACTGAAAATTAGTGATAAAGCCCGTGGAAGGGAACAAGTGAAAAATGCAAGATAGTAGTCATATAATAGCCAGAAATTGTGTTATTTCTTATAACGACTTAATCTGAAATGTCACCTGAAACTGCAAGAACACTAGATCGGAGTCTAAGTTTCAGCCTATAGGGGTGTCGGTGTCCACAAATATTCTCATTCACTGACAGTCATCGGAGATATGAAAAATGGTGAAAAAATGTAACAAAGTATATTAGAAAGTTGGGAAAACTTGTCAAAAAACTAGAGTTCACTTTATATTCTAAGTTTGATGTAACAGCAGAAAAAAAAAAGTTGAAAAAGTGAAGAACACAGCAGATAATTCCGTGAAGGTGATGTCCTAAATTCAACTCAGTGTCAGTCCTCTCCAAACCAGTGTGTGTTTGACTTGTCTGTCAGGGCGGCTGCACTTCTCTCTGATACTTCCAGGATTCAGGACAGGAAAATGCTTTTAAAATGAGAGACCTGGAAAACAGTAAAGTGGAAATCAATATGCAGTCAGGAGGTGCCGTTACTGGCGCTTTAGAGTACGTTTTCACGTATCGGCTGTGGCAGGAAAGGGACTTTCTGAGCTGTCCCCTCAGGGGAAGATGAAGCAAAATGAGAGTCCAGGTTTACACGGAGCTGGCAGTAACTGTCATCTGTCATTGGATCACACAGAACACTTTATACAATCTGCACAGCGGGAAACACGGCAAAGCGAATCTCCAGTGGTTTATACCGACGGGGATGGGGAACAATGCACATTTACCTCTGGGGGATTGGCATTTCACTTTTATATATGGGGGGTCTGGTTAGAAATACTTTATTAGAAAATTCCAAGTTATTAGAGGATGTCCTCCATTCAAGACCCTTATTTATGTGCACCCCTCTTACTTTGGAGGACTTTGCCTGTTTGTTTATTACATAGACAGCACATTTATTTAAATGGGAAGAGTGTAATTCCTTACTTCTACTGTGGAGGTGCTGCAGAGAAAATTCACAATTATATAGTATAGATCTTATAGGGTGGGCAGTAGAAATGAGCAAATCGATTCTATGCAAATCAAATTCATACAGAATTTTTAAGAATTCAATAAACTCAAACAATTTGCGACTCACTTTGCACAAAATGCTTAACGGGACAGCCACCTTTCTTTATATTGCAGAAGAATGCATTAGCAAGAAAAGGATCACAAGACCTCGTAAGAGCTTCCTCATATGGCCACATCACATGGTATAGTGTAAGGGGTTGGAAAGCTGAAGATGTGGATCCTCAATATTCTATGGCACTCATGACCAAAGGTCGACATCTGTTGAGTGAATCTAGCAGGCCGGAACTAAAAGATGGAGGAAGTGTTTCTGGAGGGAAGAATTTGAAGGGCACATTGGGTCAGATGGTACATGTGGTGCAACTATTGTGTGGCCCAGCTATGTAAGGCACACATAAAATCCAGGAGAGTGCACAGGAAGGTAATCGCAACGCTTGATATGCATTCACTGCCACTCACTCTTTTAGACACACCCATCAGGGGTATAAAAGGGAGTGACACGTAGCTGGAAGGGTCAGAGTCAGTCAACCTAGGAGGGAGAGTAGTGGAACCTGTTTCTTGTCTTCGGACAGATCAGTTCAGTGTCAGTCCAGTCTGGACTTAGAGGATACTGAGGGCTGCTCAGCGAGCCCTAGAGAAAGCTGACCTCACCATGGAAAGCTACAAGTGCTTATGTTAAGAGCGGGAAGCAGGGCGAAGGGCGCAGTGGAGAAGACAGAGAAGTGCTACAGGTATTGGATTACCTGCACTAAATGGCCGGACACCGGGGTCCGAAGCGTTGCTAGTGTTTCAAGCATAGTAACAAGAAAACCGGAGGCTATCTGGACTACAGGTCGCAGAGAGCAGCCCAAAGCGCTGGTACGTAACCGGAGTCAGGGAGAACAGGGACTTTGAGCAGGGCCCTGCAAAAGTAAGGACTTAGTTCTCTCAACATCTGAGAATCAGAGACATAGAAGGCTCCACCACAATGTCAGCCGGGCTTGGCAGCTATTGAGAAAGCTGTAGATTGCAGAGTTAACTTCGCTTCAGGCAAGTTTGGACTCAAGTACATTTTGAAGTAAAGGAGGCCTCTAACCTGCTCAGCGGTTACCCGAATGTGCATTCTCCACCCCGACCAGCTTCCCGGGATCTTCTTGAACCATCTACCAGTAAAAGGTACGAAAAGAAGCTGCATTGTGTGTGACTGACTTATTATCTACACCCTGCATAATCACCATAGACTTCCAGGGACTAGTCTCACCTGTGGGAGACTTACCACCCAGCTGCCCCATAACATCCCCTGTGAAGATCCTTAAAGCAGCGCTGGTCCAATTGATCAGACACCGCAGGTGGCGTCACGAACTACCTATCCTAATAATCCCCTGTAAATATCCCCCATTGCTTGACCGCCAGGGCCACGGAACGAGTCCCGCTACCAGTGACATCTCCCATAGAAATCAATGGGCTCGGCTCCGAGTACCCCATAGCCCTGGTATCCACACTAACATGGTGCGAGTCAGCTTTTGGCGTCACGAACAGGATGCGAAACTTGCAATTGTGAGTCCTGTGTGCCTATATTGACTGTTTGTGCAGAAAAGACTGTTGCTGCATTTGGCGCCAAATACCGCCATTTTACCGCCAAGTTGGCGCCCTGAGGCGCTGGTGAAGAAGGTGGGCGTGCATTCGTGGGCGTGTACCCCTCCTGTGGCGCGAAAGATATGGCCGCCCTCTCCAAATGCTACTATAATGTGCGGTCCTGCCCCACTGCTAAAGAAATCCGCCTCCTCTTGATCCTCTATCCGAAGAGGAGGAGACGCAAATCCCGCCTCCACGGAAGAGACCAGACAGTTCCTGATGGAAACTACAGTCTGGCCTGGGAAGAGATGGCGGAAGGACAGGAGAATCTGTGCAGAGGACCGGAGGCATACAAACCCTGCTTACCGGAAGATTTACTACCTGTGCCGGAGCTGTCCCCAGATCGGGACACTAACCCCACAATGCTGGAGCTGCAGAGAATGAGGCGCTAAGAAGAATGATCCAGCGACATGCAGATTTGCAGGAGACGGAGAGACGCTGGCGTGCCCAGACACAGCGGCTGCTGTGGGACGCAGTGCTCTCTCCCACAAGCATAATGCCGTCTCCTGATTTCCCAAGTTCCCTGCTGAGGAAGGCTAAAGAGAGATCGGAGGCTGCCCCCAAAAGTGCTGTACCTGATCCCACCGAAGCGGAGGTGGAGGAGAAGGAGGCTGAGGAGGTCCTGCCCGGTCTGGAGTGCCAGCCAGGCCAGGAGGCCACAGCAGAGTACGGTTCCCCGGTAAGATCACCGGAGGGGTCCCAGCCATCGTTGCCGGAAATCGACTGGGATGAGATGGAGCGTCTGGACGACGTGACTTACGACCTCCAAACCGGAAATGCCTGGCAGCACTGCGAGAAAGTGAGACAACAGCAGGAGGAAGATAGAAAGACGCAGCGAGACCGATAACAACAGCATGAGAAGTTCATCGCCGACAAAGAGATGGTTCGCAACGATAAAGGTACCCGACGGGAACCGCGGCGGCAGGGGTGCGTCACTGAGTTTCAGCTCCGCAAGGGCTGGGGCTTTATCCGCGAGCCGGGCCTCTATCAGGGGGTCTTTGTGAGCCGCCGGGACGTGGAGTCCCACCTGCCCATCGGTCATCCTGGGAGGGACCTGATAAATGGGGACATAGTGAGCTACACCCGCCACTGGGGTTTAAAGGGGTGGTATGCCCTGAACGT
Source organism: Oophaga sylvatica (assembly GCA_033576555.1). Classification (NCBI taxonomy): domain Eukaryota; kingdom Metazoa; phylum Chordata; class Amphibia; order Anura; family Dendrobatidae; genus Oophaga; species Oophaga sylvatica. The sequence continues at coordinate 88,994,570 of JARQOD010000009.1, read as the reverse complement.
CTCCATCGTCAGTGACCCCGTCCCCGACGCCGGTACCGAAGCGTCCCAGTCCCGAGCTCTCACCGCACCAGGCCGTGCTCCGGCATCGCCCCCTGGATACTCATCTGCGACTACCTCTGCATCGCAACTGGCGACCTACTCTGCATCGCCCCCTGCGACTATCTCAGCAACGCGATCAGCATCGCAAGTTACTGTGGCCCCTGCAGCGACGCAATCGGCGTCCTACAGAAGAGAAGTACCCGTTGGGTCACCAGTTAAAATGAGAAACGTGGCCACTCAAACGCTGATAGCAGGCCATGATTTGTTTGTCATGCGTTCTAAGGAACATCGCGTCGTTCCAGCCCCAGGAGTGGAAGACGTTATCGGAAATTAGCAAGAAAAGTGAAGACCGGTAGGACCCAGACAGGGGTTTACCGTGTCCAAGAATTGTAAAAAGTTGATAGAAGAAGATTTGCCAATTTGCACTTTATTGCTGTGTATGATGATGTTTTACATATTTAAAGTAGAATACCCGGCTGGGTACAAGGTTAATGAGCTTAAAGAATTAATAGTATTACAGTATTGTAATTGGAATGTGGTTTCTTTTGAATACTTGAAATGTAAATATGTGTCCTTTATTCTGAATGGACTGAGAGGCTGTGGACTGTGCCAGCCCAAGAACTTGCTTTGTAAATAGTTGCGCTACGGTGCATTATCTTGGTTTTACATGAAACCACTACTATCTATCTACCTCTGAAGAAAAACCCGTATGGTGTGGCCTAGAGTGAGGTCTGCATTCACAAGTCCTGCAGCCCACCCAGGACCCACGTGGGAGGTTTTTGGTGCGGGTTCTCCACAAGAATTTGTCTTGTATTTATGAGAATGTTTGATACTTTTGATACTTTTGTATTTTTCCTAATGTACAAATTGCAACGTTCAAGAGGTCTTACCTCCCGGATGGGATGAGTTAAAATGTTAATGTTTAATGCAAAACAAAAATGTTTTCTTTTTCTCTTTTACAGCCCGGGAGTGCTGTGTTTAACCAAGGGGGGATGTGTGGCCCAGCTATGTAAGGCACACATAAAATCCAGGAGAGTGCACAGGAAGGTAATCGCAACGCTTGATATGCATTCACTGCCACTCACTCTTTTAGACACACCCATCAGGGGTATAAAAGGGAGTGACACGTAGCTGGAAGGGTCAGAGTCAGTCAACCTAGGAGGGAGAGTAGTGGAACCTGTTTCTTGTCTTCGGACAGATCAGTTCAGTGTCAGTCCAGTCTGGACTTAGAGGATACTGAGGGCTGTTCAGCGAGCCCTAGAGAAAGCTGACCTCACCATGGAAAGCTACAAGTGCTTATGTTAAGAGCGGGAAGCAGGGCGAAGGGCGCAGTGGAGATGACAGAGAAGTGCTACAGGTATTGGATTACCTGCACTAAATTGCCAGACACCGGGGTCCGAAGCGTTGCTAGTGTTTCAAGCATAGTAACAAGAAAACCGGAGGCTATCTGGACTACAGGTCGCAGAGAGCAGCCCAAAGCGCTGGTACGTAACCGGAGTCAGGGAGAACAGGGACTTTGAGCAGGGCCCTGCAAAAGTAAGGACTTAGTTCTCTCAACATCTGAGAATCAGAGACATAGAAGGCTCCACCACAATGTCAGCCGGGCTTGGCAGCTATTGAGAAAGCTGTAGATTGCAGAGTTAACTTCGCTTCAGGCAAGTTTGGACTCAAGTACATTTTGAAGTAAAGGAGGCCTCTAACCTGCTCAGCGGTTACCCGAATGTGCATTCTCCACCCCGACCAGCTTCCCGGGATCTTCTTGAACCATCTACCAGTAAAAGGTACGAAAAGAAGCTGCATTGTGTGTGACTGAATTATTATCTACACCCTGCATAATCACCATAGACTTCCAGGGACTAGTCTCACCTGTGGGAGACTTACCACCCAGCTGCCCCATAACATCCCCTGTGAAGATCCTTAAAGCAGCGCTGGTCCAATTGATCAGACACCGCAGGTGGCGTCACGAACTACCTATCCTAATAATCCCCTGTAAATATCCCCCATTGCTTGACCGCCAGGGCCACGGAACGAGTCCCGCTAACAGTGACATCTCCCATAGAAATCAATGGGCTCGGCTCCGAGTACCCCATAGCCCTGGTATCCACACTAACGTGGTGCGAGTCACTATCAAATATAAAAGGCCGGAGTGGTATGGCAGGAAGGCAGTAGGCGCCAACAAGCGAGACACTGAGGACATTTGAGCAGTAGAACACAGAAGCAGAGCGACCGAATAGTGGCGGAAGACCGAGGCAGGTGAGACGTCATTGGTCAAGTACTGAAGCCCAGATTTCGCCCGTCAAGACCCTAAGCTCAGACTCCGTTGGTCATGAGCCAAAGCCCAGTCTTCATCAGTCATGACCCGCCATCCTGACGCCGCAGGTCAAGCACCGAACTTAGGATGTTGATCATTGCATGAGGCGGGCGCCTGCCATAAACCCAAGTGAACTGGAACTTTACTTCCAGCATAGACGTACAGTACAGGGTGTGGGCTGTGGCTGCGTTTCAGAAGGGAAGGTCTAGCAGGAAGTACTGGTGACCCCCGTTAGTGTCAGTTTAACAATCAAAGGCTCTTGAAGCGCTTATTACGGTGATAGGACTATCGTTGGGATTGATGCCCGGTAACCTAGGACAGAAAGACCTTACTAGTCATTTAACTCAGAGCTAGTTAGTTAGAACATAGTATGGGATATCGCATTTGTTATACTGCTGTTATTGTCATTATAGTTAGGATTGTGTTACCTTTTTACATATACCTGAATAACCATCTGTTCCTATAATTAGACTTTCATTCTGTGGCAGTAAAATAAATAGCTTAGATTGACTACTTCCACATCATCATTATCTGCGTTGTTGCATCCCGGTAACCTGTTCACCAAAGCACAGCCCATCAGGCCTGTATAAAAGCCGAGGCAGAGAAGGCAGCAGCTATTTTGCAGTGAATCTGGATAGTCAGAAGTCACAGCTTAGCATTGAAGATAGAGCGTAAAAGTGATAAAATACTTAAGAAACTGTACAGATAATGACAGGTCAGCAATGAAAAAGATTAGTGTGCGAGGAAAAGAGGATTGTTT